>JAUDYJ010000009.1:22800000-23400000 GCA_030761175.1 Masticophis lateralis | reverse complement strand
GAAGGAAAGTCCTTCCGGCGTGGAAGTTACACATTCACATTTAAAAAACTTAAGTGTTACAAAGCCAACGGCGCTCTCTCATCGTTGCGACGCTTGGCTTTCACTCTGGAGAAGAAGGACCTCGGGCCACAGGTGGCCTTCTTCTTTCCATGCATCCTCGGGATCTTTGCTGTGAAAATTCTCTCCTAGTTAAGTCCAAGATAGCTGGCAAAGGCCTTAAGAAAGATCAGGTTGGGGTCAATCTCCCTCCCTTTAAGTATTGATGATGTTACCTAGTGTGGTACTGAGATGTCTACAAGAAAACTACCAGGCTCACAGAACTCCAAGGAGCTCACAACTAAATTTACACTGCAAAAATCTTACACTTCTCTGATGCCGCTCTTAATGTCCTTCTCAAAGTTGCCATCTATGTGGTTTTTTTTAACAGGAGAAATTGTGGACTAAATTGGAATTATTAATTGCCATCCATGTAAGCTTTCATCCCCTTATTATGGAATGAATGTGGTTTAAATGTCCTCCCCCTGCAAATTTTGAGCCCCATCTCCTGAAATGAGGTCGAGAATCCCACCCAAAGGTTAAGTTCAACTTCAGACCCCCAAATTTGCTGAACTCCAGCGTATTTTCCTTGAAGAGTTTGGTGGCATTCGACCACAGAATTTGGTTGAAGCAGAATAAATTTGGTGATTAGAGCAACAGGCGTTCACGATATCATTTCATATGTCAAAGCAATTGATCCACCGAAAAACAATTTACCTCAAAATACAGTGTTCTAACACCTAAATTTCCATCAATCAATTTAGGTATATCTATAGATAAATTTATCAGGATTTGGGTGATATATTTATATAACGCGATGTTTTAATGGTTATTCTTAAATGTTGCAATTGTTGTCGAAATAGACCAATATCCTTTGGTCGGTATGAGACCACTGTTTGCTGACATTTCCTTTCTCTTGAAAAACAGCTTCAGTGTTTTTCTATTTTTCCAAAATTGTAGTTCTCATTGATTTGTCGCAATATTAAAATAAAAGGAATTTAGAGATTAGCTCTCCAGTCTTAGGGGTGTTTTTTTTACTCATAAAACTTCCCATTCATTTCCTTTCATAAAGTCTGAGATGGCTGCATGTCACACCAAGGGAAAGCCATAGTTTATTTAAATGTTGGTTTGTTGCAGTGGTGAAATCTGAACCGGTTTACTACCGGTTCACTGGCCAGGCATGGATAGTGTGCATCAAACACGCATGTGTTTGTGTGTATGTGTGCACGGTACACACCAAACATGAGCTGTATGTGTGTGTGCACAGTGCATGCCAAAAGGAGGCTTGGGAAGGTAAGTAGAACAGTGCAGGGTGGGGTGATCAGCTGTGGTGTGTGTGGGAACCTTTTTAAAAACTTTAAAAAGCATTTTGTTACTACCGGCTCGGGCGAATAGGTAGTAAAAAAATGCTTTAATTTTTTTTTTTTTTTTAAAAAAGGCTCTGATGATCATGCATCAGAGCTGTGATCATCGGAGCCTTTTTTTTTTTACTTTTTAAAACCATTCTTTACTACCGGTTCTGCAGAACCGGTAGTAAAAAAATGCTAAAAAAGTAAAACAAAAAGGTTCCGATGATCGTGCATCGCTTAGCTGATTGTTGGGATTTTGTTTTTTTTACATTTTTTACTATTGGTTCGGCAAACCAATAGCATTTTTTTACTACCAGTTTGGGCGAACTGGTCCGAACCGGTAGCATTTCACCCCTGGTTTGTTGATTCACACAATTAAACCATCAACCCCATTGTATAAACTCCAACAACTGGATTTGCTTAGAGCAGTGTTTCTCAACCTTGGTAGCATGAAGATGGGTGGACTTCAACTCCCAGAATCTCCCAGTCAGCGCTGCTGGTTGGGGGATTCTGGGAGTTGAAGTCCACCCATCTTCAAGCTTCCAAGGTTCAGAAACACTGGCTTACAGTGTTGAAGATTCTGCCTTTTGACTAGTAGTCAAAAAGAAAAAAAAATGTTTGCAGTGAGCACTCTAGTAATTTTTGGATATAGTACATGGTAATCATGTTAAGAGAGGGATGCTGTGGCTCAGTGGCTAAGATGCTGCGCTTGTCAATCGAAAAGTCGGTAGTTCAGCGGTTCGAATCTCCGCATAACGGGGTTCAATGCAAATAGAAAGATAGGGACCACCTTTGGTGGGAAGGTAACAGTGTTCCGTGCTCCTTTGGTGTTTAGTCATGTCGGCCACGTGACCATGGAGACATCTTCGTACAGTGCTGGCTCTTTGGCTTTGAAACGGAGATGAGCACCGCCCCCTAGAGTCAGGAACGATTAGCACATATGTGCGAGGGGAATCTTTACCTTTACCTTAATCATGTTAATCTTGTCTGTGGAAAAGTCCTAATACTATTGGCAGCATTGGAAGGGAAAGGAATAGTCAAGGGATCAGCTAAATCTTCAGCTCTAAAGCAACCTCTATCTTAGAAATTGGGAGATGGTGAGTTCCAGTCCCACCTTAGGTGTGACAGCCAGCTTAGTGGCTTTGGGCCAATCACCAGTAACCATGAGTTCTAGTCCTGTCTTAGGCATGAAAGCTGGCTGGGTGACTTTGGGAAGTCCCTCTCGCTCAACCTAACCCACCTCATACAGATGTTGTAGGAAAACTAGGAGGAGGAAGGAATATTATGTATGTTTGCTGCCTTGAGTTGTTTATAAAAATAATGAAGGCAGGATAGAAAAATCAATCAATTAATTAATAATCTCAGCTTTTTTCCACATGTCCCTCCTAAATGTTATCCAGATATGGAAGGTATAGTTGGTGAAGGTTAAAAAGGTGATAGTAACTTGTGAATTTTCCTTCCTTCCTTCCTTCCTTCCTTCCTTCCTTCCTTCCTTCCTTCCTTCCTTCCTTCCTTCCTTCCTTCCTCCCTCCCTCCCTCCCTCCCTCCCTCCCTTCCCTTCCCTTCCCTTCCCTTCCCTTCCCTTCCCTTCCCTTCCTTCCCTCTTTCCCTCCCTCCCTCCCTCCCTCCCTCTCCCCTCCTTTTCTTCTCCCCTGGCAAAAAAAAATTAAATTAAAATAAAATAAATCTAAAGTCTAAACAGCCTCTTACAGGAGCTGAGCTGGATGGATGGTAATGTCATGGACACATCCACAAAGTTATTTGACCACCATTTTATGTGTGATGGTTTTTAATTAGTTTCATTAATGCAACCTATCTTGAAATGGCATCAATTGCAATCCATTTGTTCACCTAGTTAGCGGGCTTTGACTAAGAACAATTTCAAAGTCTGCTCAGTGGACTTCCTAGGATGGCAGAAATCAGAAGATTTATCCATCCAGAGCAGCAGATTTCAGGATGGGTAGATTACATAAATGCCTGAAGTGAAAAGTTGACGGTAACATGAATTTTCCTGTCCTTTGTGATCACAAAAAGCAATAACGAAACACAAGTGTGGTATGAAGGAACATTGACCTATTGGTTTATTGCGGGCACACCCTCCTTTGAAAATTGAGGAAGGCTAAGTTATTGCCCTACAAAAGCCACCGAATGAAATTCCTTGAGATGGAACCTGGGACAATTAAATATTTCTGGGGAGACCTATCAAGTTGAGTAACAGGGCTGAGAGGCTGTACTCAAATGTATTTTCTAGAGGTTATCTCTTTTGGGTAAAATATTTTACTATACCAGCTGTAGATCCTGTCTTTCTTATGGTGGCTGGGGAATGCTGGGAGTTGAAGTCCACTCATATTAAAGTGTCCAAGGTTGAGAAACGCTGCAATCATTAGTTAGTAACCCCGGTTGTTGAGTGAATCCAACTTCCCCATTGTCTTTGCTTGTCAGAAAGTCACAAAAGGGATTCACAAGACCCTGGGACACTGCAACCATCATAAATATGACTCAGCTGCCCAGCATCTGAATTTTGTTCATGAGACCACAAGGATGCTTCAAGGGTCGTAAGTGTGAAAAAGGGTCATAGGCCACTTTTTTTCCAGTCCTGTTGTAAATTCAAACAGTCACTAAACAATCTGCCAAGGACTACCTGTAATTTTGACAGATCAGGACCAATAACAATAAAATAAAGAAAGTCAATCCAGAAAGCCAAGAGTTACAATAACTTCAACGAAAACGTCACCAATAAAAAGGAATACCCAAATGAAATGATGAATACAGCATTGAATTATCCCATAGCCAGTTGTCCTGTGGCGAGTTATCTTAGAGCCACAGTAGATAAACCAGAGGATTTTTCTTGGTTAGGTGATTGGATCAAATTCCCGGAGAATGCAATGGACATTGACATAAAATGGCTGCCATGTGGAAGTTCACTCATTATTAAGATGGCTGCCACCCTGCAATTGATCTGCCACTAATGGGACCTCTAAAAATGATTTAAGTCCCTCAGGAGCATTTTTTCGCAACCGATGGGAATTAGAAAAAAGTATCTCCTTCATCTATAAATACATTTCTTTCATCTTTCATACATTTCAATACATTTCTTTCATCTCTAAGCAAGAAGTCTGTCAGAGCTGGAAGCCTGAGTAGCGTAGGGGGGTAATGGAGCCTGAGTAGCGTGAGTAGCGTAGGGGGGTAATGCCTCCTACAAAGGCAGCATTTAAGATCCAGCTGCCTGCAATTACTTGCGAGTTCAATCCCAGGCAGGCTCAAGGTCGACTCAGCCTTCCATCCTTTATAAGGTGGGTAAATTGAGGACCCAGTTTGTTGGGGGCAATAAGCTGACTTTGTATAAATATAAATATACAAAAGTATGAAGGCTATTGCTTAACGCATTGTAAGCCGCCCTGAGTCTCCGGAGAAGGGCGGCATATAAATCAATTTTTTTTAAAAAAAGCCATCTTTGAGCCTACTATGTGAAAATGGGACGGGGGATTGTATGGAGTGTAGATGATATGTAGTCAAAATAACATTCTTTCCAGAAAGTCAAGGCCATTTTACTCTGCAGCTGTGCTGAGAAGAATGAGGAGGTATCTTCTGTTCTGGAGGGTACCTGATTGGTTCATGTGATGGACATATGGGTGAAGGGCAAGGACTTGAACTTTCTTTTGAATGGGGAAAACCCAGAAGCTCTCAGATTCGGGTTTTCCCAGATGTGCCAACATGACATTTCTAATAAAAATTAGCTTTGAGGAAGCTCAAGCCTCGAAGTTTGATTTCATTGGGTGTGTTACTTGGAACCTTGGCAAAGTTTGAATAAACTAATCCTAATAGGCTAGACACTACATGACCGCTTAAAATGCTTCTCTTTCTTTCATTTTTAAAAATGTTATAGTGTTCTCCTGAGATCAGGAAAAAGGCATTATTATAGCAATATCCCCAGCTATTTTGGGTCAGGAATGTTTTAATATTGTCTGAAAACTCACTTCGTTGCCGAAGGTTTTAGTTTCTTGCATTTTCTTACTGCATTTTTTAAAAATTAGGCTAGCCATTCACAGCTGAGATGAGCATTTATGAGTAAATAAATCATAAATACATGAGCAACTCAAGTTGACTCCAAATCGTGTTTTTTTTCTATACACAATCTGGAAAAGAATTTGGATAATGCAGGATTAAGGTTTAGCATTTTGTATGAATCCATCCATTCTGCTTTTATGTTTCAATATAATAAATTCTCTAAACAAACAAACAAACAAACAAACACATGCATTTATCAACATGCACAATGAGATCACTTAAATTAGTGGCTTAATCTACAAAGCATGTTTTTAAAAACAAGTTTATTAAACTTATCAAAGTATAAAATACAAATACAAATAGTGGGAAAATAGGGGAGGGAAAAAGGGAAAGAGAGAGAGAGAGAAAGAAAAAGAAAGAAAGAAAGAAAAAGAAAGAAAGAAAGAAAGAAAGAAAGAAAGAAAGAAAGACAAACATTGACTTCCAACTCTGTAGCACAGTACAGTAACCTATCACTATGGCCTCAACTTTTTTACTTTTAAATATTTAATATGTACTTGCCATTTCTATAACAATAAACCTATCAAATCAGCAAATCTCAAAGTCAATTTTTCCCCGTCTCTAGCACAAAATCCCGAAGCAGTTTCCCAGCAATTAGCACAGCCTATTTAATTGCTTAATTCGAACCTTGTTTATGGATTATTTGGGAATGTGGGTGGAAATGAATCGATATAACAACACACTTACTGTGCATTGTGCGGTTCCAACCATTACATATGCAGGCCGGTGTGCGCGCATATAGGTTGAAGCTCACACACCTGCCCTAAAACTGAAAACACCAATCTGTGTTTCCTTCTGCTTCTCGACTTTCCACAATGATTCCCTTACTCTTTTTATATTTCTTTCTTTTATCTGATTCTGGGTTGGAAGAATTAGGTGGAAGAAATTCTGCACAATTCACCTCTGGCAGCAGGCCATCTGGGATTATTCTACCCCGCCCTGAACAGAGCAAACTTGCAATGGATTTGCCCTTGTAATTCTTCAGGTTTGCATAAAGAGGCATTAAGTGCATAAGCGGGCATCACCTGTCATGACGTCCTTGGACAGGGTAAATACTATTAACAGGAAAAATATATTCTGGACTCTACCATTTTTTTTCCTCAAAAGGCAGAGGGCTCTCCAACCACTCCCTGCCTATAAAAGCTCACCCGGAGAAGATCTCCATCTCAGAGAACCCAGACTGACCTGAACGAGCATCACGATGGCTACCTTTGTGCTCTTCATCTTCACCGTCTTCCTCCTTCCTGTGGCAAGATCTGCAAGTATGTTGGGGTTCTTTGAATTCATTTTCACTTCTTCTGATGCAGTTGTAGCTGTTTTCTACTGGACAACCAAAGTTTTGAGTTAGGCAGTTCTGCCTTCCTCTCAGATTGCATCAACCGAATAAGCTCTCCAAGGCAAGCCCGCTAAGGTGACCAACTTCAGTTGGCCTTTGGGTGGAAGGATGGGGGAAGCAAAGAAGGTGGAATGGGATTCCCTGATCCATCAGGGTTGGTTGGAAGTTCAGGTAGCAAAGAATCTGGAACCAATATTGGAACATACTGAAATGTGGATTGAGTTAGACTTCTGAACATATACAGAGAGCATGGTGTTGGCCGTTGGAGCATTTCATAAAATCAATCATTCAGATTGGGTTAGGCAGAAACCTTTCGCATGGAAGAGAGAATACAAATCAATGGAATTCAAGCTAAAAGTTGAACACAGTCAGAATCAGGACAGATATAGTAGTTACAGTCATTTCTTACTGTCATTGCCTTACTGCTACCTAAGGATGAGTACGTGTTTTGTTTTATCTTGTTTTAAAGAAAGTTATATGCATATATAATTTAATCAGCTGCGTTCATCTGTGGGTATGTTTCTGCTCCCTCCTGGTGGAATATATCTCTGTGTTTCTCTCTCTCTCTCTCTCTCTGTGTCACTAAAAAGCACAGGTCTTTTTACAAGTTTCCGATTTTTATTTTTTGGGGATGGCTTCTCATTCCACCCCAAACATGGCTTTCTTCCTCTCTGTGGTCAGAGGTTCATCCTAAGCCATTTAGGGAATTTATTTCCAGCCCTCTGCTTCTCATTCCTGCCTGGGCAAGGAGGTTGGACTAGAAGACCTCCAAGGTCCCTTCCAATTCTTCTATTCTATTCTATTCTATTCTATTCTATTCTATTCTATTCTATTCTATTCTATTCTATTCTATTCTATTCTATTCTATTCTATTCCATTCCATTCCATTCCATTCCATTCCATTCCACTCCACATTTTATTTTATTTTCTATTCTGTTCTGTTCTGTTCTGTTCCATTCCATTCCGTATTCTTTATGCTATTCTATTCTATTCTATTCTATTCTATTCTATTCTATTCTATTCTATTCTATTCTATTCTATTCTATTCTATTCTATTCCACACCAAGCCTGGCTTTCTCCTTCTCTGTGGTCAGAGATTTCTTTCTCTCTGCATCCAGAGATTCATCACAAGCCATTTCTTACCAACCTTCTGCTAGGAGAGGAAGATTAACCTCTTCTTAAAATATATTTATGGCATAATGACACAACTGAAATATGAAGGAATCTCAAACAAGTTTTTTTTTTTAAAATCCATTCCGCTCTTTCTAGAATGCAATGTTTGTGCAAATGATGAAGATCCTTTCTGCAGAGGAGACCCAGAAGACTGTCCAGAGAAGTCAACATGCATAAGTGTTGCCTCTCGCACCACACTGTCAATAAGTAAGTGGTCTGATGTTTCCCTTCTCATCCCTATGGGTGCTGTGTGTAGGTATGCATGTATATGTGTTTGTGTCCGTATATAAATATTCTCTTTTCATCCCTATGGTGGCATGTGTGCAGGTATGTGTGTTTATTTGTCTATCTGTGTGTAAAAAAAATCTCTTTCTTGCCCTTATGGTGGTATGTGTCCTCCTCAAATCTCAGGTCCTCTACCGGGGGCCTTGAAGACAAGATTGAGGAGATGTGATAACTGTTCTCAGATATCTAAAGAGCTGCCTTGTAGAAGATGAGGCAAACATTTTAGAATTGTTCCAAAAAACAGGATGTGAAATCATGGATTTAAATTACTAGGAAGTAGACTTTGAACGGACACCAGGACATTTTTCTTTAGGAACTATTCAACTAGGACAATTCAAAGATTGTCATGGTAGACTCTCTTTTCAATCAAACAATCAATGAATCAGAACAGAGGTGGAAGGGACTCTTCTAGTCCAACTCCCTGCTCAAACAGGAGATCTAGTATCATTTCAGACAAATGGCTGTCCAGACTTTTCTTAAAAACCTCCAGTGCTGAAGCACTCACAACTTCTGAAGGCAAGCCATTCCATTGGTTAATTGTCCACACTTTTAGGAAGTTTCTCCTTAATTCCAGGCTGCTTCTATCTCTGATTAGTTTCCATAGAGCTTGGATGGCCCATCTGTCAGGGTTCCTTTAGCAGGGGGTTTCTGACTAGAAAATCTCTAATGTCACTTCCAAATACTCCATTCTATAATTACATAATTACATAATTACATAATTGCCATATTGCTTATTTATTAATGACTGTGAGGGGCTAACTCTTATGGTAAAACTTGTATATACAGTCCTTTTATACCCCATTCTTCCATTGTATAGAACTGACACAACAACGGGAAAGTTGCTTTAATGCTGCAACACACCTGGGTATTTCAGAATGCTCACTGGGGCATACATATCCTTATCTTCAGTGGAGCCTTTACAATCTGAAAGTTGTTAAGTATCCAAAGATATTCAATGAGTAATGTTGCACTATACCAGTCACCGACTGGTATTCAGCCAACATGCTTAACTGCTCATTTAGTTATCCATGTTGAGGAGTTCACACACCATGCAGAACTCCGAAGAAAACAAACCAAGAGAAAAACTAATAGAATTTTCATTTTTAGGAGTCAGTGTCAGCTGGGGGGAGTGGGCAGTGAAAGTGTAGGGCCAGGATGGCAAACCTCTGGCACGTGAGCCACAGGCGGCATGTGGAGCCATATCTGTGGGCATGTGAGCATTGCCCTATCTCAACTCCAGTGCACATGTGTACACTGGCCAGCTGATTTTCGGACCTTCCTGGTCCACCAGAAGCCGGGAAATGGGCTGTTTCTGGCCTCCGGAGGGCCTTGGGGAGGGGTGTCGAAGCGTGAATCAGCTTCGTTCCCCCCCCCCCCCTGGGGAAAACTGTGATTAATTAGAGGTGACTGGATCTTGTTTTCCATGTTTTCCTTATTTTCTTTCTCAAAGAAAGAAAACCCGAATGTATTATCCTAAAAAACATTTTTATTTATAAAGTAAAAATCTAGCTAACTACATCGTTACCGGCAGTGATTTTTCATAGACGGACAAAGGAGAAAGTAAATCAGGAAGTTAGGAAAAAGAAAGAAAGTGCAGTAGTTCAAAGTAGTTCTTATCTTAGAGATAAGGTTCTCTGGCAAGCTACCGTAATGTTCAGAATGGAAGCTCAGCTGGCAAATACAAAATAACGCAGTGACAGGGGGAGGCCCTTTTCACCCTCCCCAGGCCCCTAGAAAGCCTCTGGAGCCTGGGGAGGGTGAAAAAACAGGCCTACCGGGCCCACCATCACATGCCAAAAGCGGGGGGAGTGCAGAGAGGTCATGGCGCATGTGCAGGGAGCGGGTCGCATTGAATTTTGGATGTGGGCATGCACGCGCACAATCCCCCCCCCCCCATTCTGTCCCCATGATGGCAAAAAGGTCAGCCATCACTGATGTAGGGTATCTGTCACAAGGCCACAAAGGAACCCAAAAACGAACTGGAGCTTTAGAAGCTACAGAGTATTACATTTGGCTGATTCCATTGATAGAATTGTTTGTAAGACAGAGCTGAGTGATGCTCAATTGATTACATTCCTTAATCATTATGTTTTCCCAATAGATAAGAAGCCAATATTCTCATCCTCCAGAAGCTGTGTAAATCCCACCAATAATTTGACTGGCTCCTTCTATTTCGATTTTGGAAATGCCTCTACTTTGGACTTTACTTCTGAGGTTTGCGATGAAAAGACCCCAGACTGCAATGCTAACACTCAAGGTATGTAAAATGCTTTTGAATTTTATTTTGCTTTTGGCACTTTTCTTTTATAATTGTTGAAAAAAGAAATCTACATATGGGAAAATTCCCATGGAAAGAAGTGACTTCTTTCTACAGGTAGTTCTCAACTTATGGGCATTCTATTAGTGCCCGTTTGAAGTTACAACAACACTGAAAAAAATTGACTTATTATTGTTTTTCACATTTATGATCTTCGCGACATCCCCCTGGCCACATGATCAAAATTTGGACGTTTGCAACTAGAATGTATTTATGGCAGTTGCAGTGTCCCTGTGTCATGCGAATCCCCCTCTTGCGACTTTCTGACCAGCAAAGTCACGGGGGAAGCCAGATTCGCTTAACAACTGTGTTACTAACTTAACAACAACAGTGATTCACTTAACAACCTTGGCCAGAAAGGTCACAAACTGAGGCAAAACTCACTTCATGACTCTCCTGCTTAGCAAAGGAAATTTTGGGCTCACTTGTGGTTATATGTCGAGGACAGTGGTGGGATTCAAATAATTTAACAACCGGTTCTCTGCCCTAATGACCAGCTGGGTAGGCGTGGCTTGGTGGCCATGTGACCGTGTGGGTATGGCCAACTCAATGTCACTCACGTCAATGGGCGCTTCACCTTACTGTTACAATGTAATAAGGGTTAACCAGAGAGGCAGTTTCTTGCCCTGTAAGCAGGGCAATAAAGATTAGGCTAGAAACACCACCAGAATGTTTCCTTCCTGCCTTCCTTACAGGATTAGCCCTGTAAAATGAGAAAGAAACAAAATAAGATTTCTTCCCAGAACGGGTTCTCTGAACTGCTTCGAAAGTTAACAATCAGTTCTACCAAATAGGTGCGAACTGGCTGAATCCCACCACTGGTCGAGGTCTACCTGTAGTCTTTAAAGCCTATATCAATAATATCACAAAATGCATGTTCAAGTCCACCTCTCTGTCCACCGGTAGCGACAGGCGACATTTTGTCTTTTGAACCAGGATGAGGCAAGGTGACAACTTCCAGTTGTTGTTGTTTTTTTTAATTTGATTTATATACTTCTCCGGAGACTCAGGGCGGCTTACAATGCATTAAGCAATAGCCTTCATACTTTTGTATATTTATATTTATACAAAGTCAGCTTATTGCCCCCAACAAACTGGGTCCTCAATTTACCCACCTTATAAAGGATGGAAGGCTGAGTCGACCTTGAGCCTGCCTGGGATTGAAGATTGATCTTTAATGCTCATTCACTTGAGCTGGCATAACTCATTTTTCATTTGCCTTCACTAAAATTACCCACAAGGACAACAAAACCTCATGTCAAATAAATATGATGAGCAAAGGTCGTCCTCTTCCCTTTGTACAGGGGTGTCAAACTCAAGTTCTGGGGCTGGATGCGACTGTAGGGTGTTTAGATCTGGCCCGTAGGGCTATCTTGGAAACAGTGAAGGAGTGGCCTGAGATGCCTCTGCCAGTAAAGACGGAGCTCTGTTTTCACTGGCAGAGGGTCGCAGGAGGCTGTCACAGCTGAAAATGGAACTCGGGAGCCCATTTTCCCTGGCAGAGGGCTTGGGCCACCACTGGTGCCTCCAACATGAGTGATGTTGAGTTGGCCACGTACATCCTGGCCATGCACCCCCCCAATGCCCTCCCCCAAGGTCAAACGCAAGCCTGATGGGGCCCTCAGTGAAATCAAGTTTGACAGCCCTGCCTTAGAACACTGAACATAGAATAATTGAGTTGGATGGGACCTTGGAGGTCTTCTACTCCAACCCCATCCTTGAGCAGGAGGCCCCCTACCATTTCAGACAAATGACTGACTGTCCAGTCTTTTTTTTTTTTTTTTTGAAAACCTCCAGTGATGGAGCACCCACAACTCCTGGAGGCAAGCTCTTCCATTAATTTATTGCTCTCATCCTTAGGAAATTTCTCCTCAGTTTTAGATTGCTTCTCTCCTTGGTTAGTTTTCAGCCATTGTGTTTTGCCTTTTATCCCACATACCTTTTATATGGGATTTTTTAAAAAATAATAATAATAAAAAAAATATAAAAATCTGCAATTTCCCATTTTGCATTTTTTTAAAAAAAAATGTTTTAGAAATAGGGATTGGGCCTTTGAAGAGTATATATATTTCCTTTCTGAAGCACAACCAAAGATTGCCCCATTGGAAGAGGGCAAAGCATGCCAGGAACATCCTGGAATTCCTTCTGGAATTGAAAGGGACTGGGTCATCAGAATATCAGAAAGACAAAACGGTTGGAAATCCATTTATTCTACGGTTTAGCAGATTCCCCAGGGGTTAAAAAGCCTGTGAAAGGGAAAATAAGCGTGTTGATAACTGCTTTAAATCTATGATTTTGCTACGTGAACTTATTCTGTGATTTGCAGATCCACCCATTCGCATGTATGAAAATGGGAAATCTTGCCCCAGATGTTTCAGAACTGGTTACGATAACTGCAATACTGATGGAGAAGTGCTTTGCGTGGGGGATTTAGTGAACTGTGTTGATATGAATGGAAAAATTGCCCATAATTTTTCCGGTAAGCTCTCTTTATCGTTTCTCTTTTATTTAAACTCCTGTTGTTGTTAGCTATACTAAACTAACCGGTATCAAAACAGCCAGAATGAGCTGCGGTGGTGCAGTGGTTAGAATGCAGTACTGCAGGCTACTATTTCTACTTCCTGCTATCACTTATTTATTTAAGGAACCTGCCACAGGTGTGATGGCATGCTGCCTGCCAGTGGACAGAAAGCCAATTTTTTTTTAGTGTATATATATTTTATTCATATCATTATCAAGGATTATAAATATTTTGAAAACAGTGTCCAGGCACTTCATTTTACCAAAAAGAAAAACAACATGTCTACTCATAGTAATAATAACAATTGCATAGTAACTATAATGATAATTATAGTTATATATATATAGCTATATATATAGTTATATATATAGTTATATGCCTGATCCCTTCTATTTTTCAATTTTTTTAGAGTTTTATTTGGTTTTATATTCTCAGCCTAATTTATATTGGTTTTAGTATGTTTTTTAACTTTTTTGTATTGGTTTTTAATTGGCTGTTCACCGCCCTGAGTCCGGTAGGAGAAGGGCGGTATAGAAATCTAATAAATAAATAAATAAATAAATAAATAAATAAATAAATAAATAAATAAATAAAAAATATTAACTTATTTGTAGTCATTATTAATTACACTGCCTCCTTATAGTCATAGATAATATTCATCTTATTACATACCCACAGCAATCATCTTTCTTCTTCTAACTTCTACCTCTCATATCTAACCATTGATAGAACCTGTCCCATGTTGAATAATACTCTATATCTCCTTTATCTTTTCTTTTTAATGTCAATCTGTCCATCTCTGCGCAGTCCAATGTTTTCTGAATTATGTTTTCGTCTGGTGGGGTGTTCTCATTTTTCCAATATTGTGCAAATATAATTCTCACTGCTGTCAGTACATAAAACTGTCAGTACAGTTCCTTTATGATAGCTTTCAGGTATTATACTTAACAGAAATATTTCTGGCTTTAAATCTATATGCTGCTTAATCATCTTTTCCAACCACATATGTATTTTCATCCAGTATTTTCTTGTCTTCGTGCATGACCATCACATATAGTAATAGGTGACAAACAGCCCATTTCAAAACAGGTAGCCCCAGGCAGGGGTGAAATCTAGCAGGTTCTAACAGGTTCTGGAGAACCAGTAGCGGAAATTTTGAGTAGTTCGGAAAACCGGTAAACACTACCTCTGGCTGCCCACAAAGTGGGGTGGGAATGGAGATTTTGCAATATCCTTCCCCTGCCACACCCACAAAGCCAAGCTCACAGAACTAGTAGGGAAAAAAATTGGATTTCACCCCTGGCCCCAGGTTTACAACCATTCACAAAATTTATTTATTTATTTATTGGTTTGATTTATATGCCGCCCTTCTCCAGAAACTCAGGGCGGCTTACAATGCATTAAGCAAGCCTTCATACTTTTGTATATACCTGCTTAGTAGGGCTTTCGCCCTGCCCTAAGTGGTGTTCTTTTTTATACAAAGTCAGCTTATTGCCCCCACAATCCGGGTCCTCATTTTACCTACCTCGGAAGGATGGAAGGCTGAGTCAACCTTGAGCCTGGTGAGATTCAAACTTGCAGTAATTGCAGGCAGCTGGTGTTACTTAACAGTTCTTTAGTCTGCTGTGCTACCAAGGCTCTTAGTATCACAAAATCTCAATTTATATACCAGTACTCCTTGACTGTGGGACGCGGCAGCTTAGTGGGTAAGACATTGAGTTTGTTGATCAGAAAGGTTGGCAGTTCAGCAGTTCGAATCCCCAGTGCCGTGTAACAGAGTGAGCTCCAGTTCCTTGTCTCAGCTTTTGCCAACCTAGCAGTTCGAAAGCACGTAAAAAATGCAAGTAGAAAAATAGGAACCACCTTTGATGGGAAGGTAACAGTGTTCCATGCACTGTTGGCATTTAGTCATGCCGGCCACATGACCATGGAGACGCCTTCGGACAGCGCTGGCTCTTCGGCTTTGAAACGGAGATAAGCATCGCCCCCTAGAGTCGGGAACGACTAGCACATATGTGCGAGGGGAACCTTTACCTTTACATTACTCCTTGACTAAGTAAGAGTTTGTTTAGTGACCGTTCAAAGTTAAAATGGCACTGAAAAAAAAAGTGACTTAGGACCGGTTTTCACAGTTATCACCACGATCACGTGATCAATATTCAGTTGCTTGGCAACTGATTCATCTTTATGACAGTTGCTGTGTCCCAAGATCACGTGATCCCCTTTGGCAGCTATCTGACAAGCAGAGTCAATGGGGAAGCCAGGTTCACTTCATCACCGAGTTATTAACTTACCAACTGCAGCGATCCACTTAACAACTGAGGCAAGAAAGGTCGTAAAACGGGGCAAAGTTCACTTAGCAAATGTCTCACTTAACAACAGAAATTCTGGGCTCAATTGTGGTTATAAGTCAATTGTGGCTGTAAATCCACTTATTTGTTTAATGATCATTCAAAGTTACTACAGCATCCAAAAAAAAGGAGATGTTTTTATACTTCTTGGATTTTAGTGATTCGGATATCTATATACCTGCATATTTACATATCTGAGCTGTGGCGGCACAGTGGTTAGAGTGCAGTACTGCAGGCTACTTCTGCTGCCTGCTGGCTGCCTGCAATTTGGCAGTTCAAATCTCATCAGGCTCAAGGTTGACTCAGCCTTCCATCCTTCCGAGGTGGGTAAAATGAAGACCTAAAATTGTTGGGGGCAATAGGCTGACTCTGTAAACCACTTAGAGAGGGCTGTAAAAGCACTGTAAAGCGGTATATAAGTCTAAGTGCTATTCCTTCCTTCCTTCCTTCCTTCCTTCCTTCCTTCCTTCCTTCCTTCCTTCCTTCCTTCCTTCCTTCCTTCCTTCCTTCCTTCCTTCCTTCCTCAAGGTTGACTCAGCCTTCCATTCTTCCGTGGTCTGTGAAATGTGGAGCCAAATTGTTGGGGGTCATAGGCTGACTCTGTAAACCATTTAGAGAGAGCTGTAAAAGCTTTGTAAAGCAGTATATAAGTCTAAGTGCTATTGCTATTGCAACATACATAATACCTACCTACATACATGTCTCTTATTTCCATCTGGGATTGTGATTTCTCTGCTCCACGTCCATAAGCATCCTCGTCCTTTGCTTAGAAATCTTTCGTACATTTGATGCAAAGAAACTGTAATGCAAATAATTTTAACAAGTCCCTAAAACTAAAACCCTGTTTTTCTTCAGGATTGAATATCATCACAACAATCCCTTTCGCTGGAAAAGGCTGTGTCAGTAAAGCGGTCTGCGAAAACTTGAAGAACACAAAGACCGTCCACTTTGGGACTTACAACTTCACATTTGAAAAACTTGACTGTACTAAAGCCAACGGGGCTCTCTCATCGTTGCGACACCTGGCTTTCACTCTGGAGAAGAAGGACCTCGGGCCACAGGTGGCCTTCTTCTTTCCATGCATCCTCGGGATATTTGCTGTGAAAATTCTCTCCTAGTTAAGTCCAAGATAGCTGGCAAAGGCCTTAAGAAAGATCAGATTGGGGTCAATCTCCCTCCCTTTAAGTATTGATGATGTTACCTAGTTTGGTACTGAGATGTCTACAAGAAAACTACCAGGCTCACAGGACACCAAGGAGCTCACAACTAAATTTACACTGCAAAAATCTTACACTTCTCTGGTGCCGCTCTTAATGTCTTTCTCAAAGTTGCCATCTATATGTTTTTTTAACGGGAGAAATTGTGGACTAAATTGGAATTATTAATTGCCATCCATGTAAGCTTTCATCCCCTTATTATGAAATGAATGTGGTTTAAATGTCCTGCCCCTGCAAATTTTGAGCCCCATCTCCTGAAATGAGGTCGAGAATCCCACCCAAAGGCTAAGTTCAACTTCAGACCCCCAAATTTGCTGAACTCCAGCATATTTTCCTTGAAGAGTTTGGTGGCATTCGACCACAGAATTTGCTTGAAGCAGAATGAACTTGGTGACTAGAGTAACAACATCTAGGCGTTCATGATATCATTTCATATTTCAAAGCAATTGATCCACTGAAAAATAATTTACCTCAAAATACACCTAAAGTTACCACAAAATACACCTAAATTTACCTCAAAATACACCTAAATTTCCATCTATCTATATGAACCAAATGGGAATTGTTAATTGCATTTAATATAAGCTTTCGTTCTGCTGATACGGAATTATAATGAATGCCTTTTATGTCTTGCCTCTGGAAATTTTTGGCCCCATCTTCTGAATGAGGTTGAGGCTCACACCCAAAGGGTACATTCAATGTCAGATCCCCTAATTTGCTTAGCTCCAGTGTATTTCCCTTGAAGTCAGTGGGATTTAAGTTGCGTTTGATGAATATATTCCATTGACTTTGGTGGCAAGAAACCGTTAATTTTGCTTGAATCAGTTGCTTAATTAGCTGTATCTAGGCATTCACTGTATCATTTTACATTTCAAAGCAGTTGATTCATCCAAAGATAAGGTACATCAAAATACAGTATTCTAATACCTGATTTCCCATCAATCAGTTTATTTAGAAATGTACATATATACGCTTATCAGGGTTTGGGTGATATATTTATACAACCTGATCAGTGGTGGGTTGCCCCCGGTTCGCACCAGTTCTATAGAACCGGTAGTAAAACTGGCGGGAGGCTCCACCCACTGACCCTGACATCATCAAAACGCTTCTCTGCATGCGCAGAAGAGCATGAATGCACACAAACGGAGCAAGCACGCCCGCAGCCCCGTTGCAAACCGGTAGTAAAGGTAAGTAGAACCCACCCCTGAACTTGATGCTTGAGTGGTTGCTCTTAAAATTAGACACTGAAATGTTGCAATCATTGTTGAATAGACCAATATTCTTTGGTCTGTATGAGACCACTGTTTGCAGACATTTCCTTTCTCTGGAAAGAACAGCTTCAGTTAATGCTGTATTTTTCTACTGTAGGAAGTTAGCAGAAGAATGAAATATTTTAGGAAATATTAAAAAGGCAGAATATTATGTTTCCTTGGATGAGAAATGGAGAAGCATGTTTTAAAGATGAAGCAGCTCCCAGCTCCTTGCCCCCCTGCACCCTTTGTCAATGGGCCAGAGGCAGAAACTCAATTCCCTCCCGTCTTTGTCAATGGACCATCATCTGCAACACAATAGGACCCATCTAGCAACAGAAACTCACCACATGGCACCTGGGAAGATTACATCAGCCAGCAAGGCTAGCTAAGACCCCCACCCCCTGGGAGTCTGACAACCAATCAGGATACTCTTTCTGGGCCCCAGGAAGTTCAAAGGCAGAGAGGGCATAAAACCCGGAGACTCACAGCATCTCTGCCCTTTTTCTGTTTAGGAACTCAAACCACGTGATTCTGTCCACCATTAAACCATCTTTCCAAGCAGTCTCCATGTTTCCAGTGTCTTTTTTCCCACTTGGAGCTGAACCCAGAAGGATATTTCTTCCTACAGTACCTTTCCAAAATTGCATCTCTCAGTCAAATTGTCAAAAAATTAAAATAAAAGGAATTAGAGATTAATTCTGCTGTCTTACTTACTTCTCTCTTATTGTTGTTGTTTTCACAAAACATCCAATTCATCTTTATTTCCTTCCTTAATCTTCTCCTCTGGGAAAGTCTGGAAAGGTGGCATGTCTTGCCAAGGCAAATTCATGGTTTATTTAAATGCTGGTTTGTTGAGTCACACATTACATTAAACCATCAATCCCAATGTGCGAACTCCAGCATCTGGATTCGCTTACAGTGCTTTAGATTTTGCCTTTTGACTGGCTGGACTTTAGCATATTACATGAATGTGGTCAGCAAGGTAATTCAGTTTATCAAAAATAAATAAATAAGAGAATTCTAATTTTTGCACCTATAACTGGTCTAAAAGCATTGCGTGGAGTTGTTTTGATATTCAATGGGATCTACTTCTGAGTTGATATATAGTGAAATACATTGATGTCACTGACTGGTTCTCATGTCAAATTAAGCCACAGTTTGCTTAATCACGGTTTGTTGAATAAACCATAATTGGCTGTGTTGGCACTTTAAACCTACCCATCCCCAAAAACATTTTGACTGTCGTAAAGTGAGACTCTGATTTTCAGAAGGAACTCCAGTTACTGCCTGAAGTGCCAATATATTTCAACATTGCTCTTTTTGGAAGAGTTATTGATCACCATAACCTGCAAATCAGTCCTGAAAAATTGATCGGAATCCTAATTATTAAAATACATATGCTGATTTGTTGGATAATGATATTGTTTATCTCAAAAGAAATTCTGTTCCGGTTATAATGATTCACTACGAAAGTAAAAGTTACCCAGATGATACGATTGGAGAATATGGTTTCAAATGAAATCCTGCAAAATTACTCCATTATTATTCATTACTTTTCCATTACGATATAAGTTTCTAATGGACGTGGATTGTATTTTACATTCTGTTTCCTCTTATATTTTATTGAAAACATTGTGCAGTGTGCATAATGTATAAATGTGGGATGCACCATTACAGCAAGAAGAACCTTCTGAGAACATTGGGCAGAGAATAAACTGTTTGCACTCAGCACTCAAGTCATTTTTGGATACAGTACATGACATCATGTTGGTCCTTGCCTAACATTATTGGAAGCATTTGAAGAGAAAGGGATTGTCAAGGGATTAGATAAATTTTCAGGTGTAAAGCCTCATCCTCTGTCTTAGAAACTGGGAGATGGAGAGTTCTACTCCCGGTTTACGCATGAAAGCCAGCTGGGTGACTTTAGGCCGCTCACTCAGAGATTGTGAGTTCTAATCCTGAGCCAATCAGTAGGAGACGGTGAGTTCTAGTCCTGTCTTGCATGAAAGCCAGCTGGGTGACTTTGGACCAGTCCAAGGGTGAAATCCATTCTGACAGGTTCTGGAGAACCGGCAGCGGAAAGTTTGAGTAGTTCGGAGAACCAGCAAATACCATGTCTGGCTGGCTCTAGAATGGGGAGGGAATGGAGATTTTGCAATATCCTTCCCCCAGGAGTGGGGAAGGAATGGGGATTTTGCAGTATCCTTCCCCTGCCGTGCCCACCAAGCCACACCTTGCCTACCAAGCCACGCCCACAGAACCGGTAGTTAAAAAAAATTGGATTTCACCACTGGGCTCTCTCTCACCCAAACCCACCTCACAGAGTTGTCATTGTGGGGAAAAATACGAGGAAGGAGTATTAGGATATGTTTTCAGCCTTGACTTGTTGATAAAAATAATGAAGGCACGATATAAAAGTAAATAAATCAATTAAAAATCTGCTTGAGTCCGGGACGCTGTGACCATCATAAATATGATCAGGCATGATACTCTCCATAGAGGCCTCCAGGCCCAAAGAGACATCATAGAATAGAAGAATAGAATAATTTTATTTATATACCACCCTTCTCCCGGAGGACTCAGGGCAGTGTACAGCCGATTTAAAAACATAAATATACAAATATCATAGTTAAAATTAATTAAAATCATTAAATAGTTTGGCCAAATTTTAAAACCCCAAAATTTAAAACCCCAATTTAAAATCACTCAATTAGACAGTCCCGTCTGTCGGAACAGTAGGGTCTTAAGGGCACAGCGGAAGACTAGGAGGTCAGGGATTGTACGTATGTTCAGGGGCAATTTGTTCCAAAGGGCAGGAGCTCTGACAGAGAAGGCTCTCCTCCTGGGTGTCGCCAGCTGATATAACTTGGCCGACGGCACCCTGAGGAGTTCTACTCTGTGGGAGCAAACTGGTCAGTGGGAGGCTATCGGGAAGGTGATCCTGTAGATACCCTGGTCTTTTGCCATGGAGCACTTAAAAGATGGTGACCAACACCTTGAATTGCACTCGGAAGACCACAGCTCACACAGGAGAGGTGTTACATGAGCATAATGGGGTGCGTCCATAACCACCCACGCGGCTGCATTCTGGACCAGTTGGAGCCTCCGAGTGCTCTTCAAGGGGAGCCCACATCATGGTCCAATAGATTGGGGAAATCCCTATTCTAATCTTGCTTCTCCTACAGAAGCTCACTAGATGACTCTCAGCCTAGCTTACCTCACAGGCAAGGGCAGGGGTGGGTTCTACTTACCTTTACTACTGGTTCCCAATGGGACTGTGTGAGTGTGCTTGCTTTGCTGTGCGCACGCACGCTCTTCTGCACATGCGCAGGAGCATTTTGATGACGTCGGGGTCGGTGGGCGGAGCGTCCCACTGGTTTTATTACCGGTTCTATAGAACCGGTGCGAACCGGGGGCAACCCACCATGGGCAAGGGTGAGGTTCAGCCGGTTCGGAGGACCCGGATCTAATTTTACATCTGGTTCTCTGAACTGGTAGTTGCAAGGATTGGCTGGCCCCATCCACCCTACCCCGCCTCTCCCAGGAGTCTCCACAGGGCCCATTTTGGATGCCAGGTAAGTGCAGAGCCCACGCGGAGGCTCTGAGAGGCTGAAAAATGGGCCTCTCGGATGTTCCAGAAATCTGGAAATGGGCCTGTTTCCAGCCTCCCAAGGGCCTCTGGAATCTGGGGGAGCCCGTTTTTGCCCTCCCAGATGCTCGAAAAAAGCCTCCAGAGCCTGGGGAGGGGGAAAATCCCCCTCCTTGCTGTGGTACAGGAGGCCGAGTTGGTCACGCCCACCATGGCCACACACCTACCCAGCAACAGGGCAGAGAAATGGTTGTTAAAATTTTTGAATCCCAACCCCGCTCACAGAGTTATTGCTGTGGGCAAAAATGGCAGGTGAGAAAGTAGCATTTGCTGCCTTGAATTCCTGGTCAAAAGGAAGAATACCAACCAATACCAACCAACCAAACAACTAAATTTACTTTACGTCTCAGGCACTCAATCTGTCTTTCTTCTTCAATTCAATATTATGAGAGGGGTTTGGCTAGCATGAGACTTAATTTCATACTTTAATAACATAAAACATAAACTTTCAAAACAGTTAAGTGCTGCAGAGCTCTTAATGGTCGGACTTTATTTTTTTACATTCACTTTCTCACTGCAGTGCACTTAACTGTTGGATCGGTGCCAGGCTGTGCGGGGCATGTAATGTTTTTTTCCGATACAGCAGAATTAAATAAAGGTGGACTGGATCAACACCCCCAACACTCTCGATTTTCAATTTCCTAAAAATATAGAAGAAGGAAAGTAGAGTGGGGTGGGTGTATGGAGAGGAGAAGAAATACGGTGAGCATCTAGCATTTATTCTTCAGAATTTGGAAGAATCTAATATACTGTGTTTGTTTTAATAAATACCGATAATATTTTAAAAGGACAGAAAGGATAAAATATGTGAGCACAAATAATTATCAGGGAGGATAAGCCAGCAGGGTGACTTGTTATTGGAAAGATTATTTGTGATTTGGGGCAAAGATGTCTAGTAGTACCTGACATGCAGCTCTGCCATGGGAAATCTCTTTTAAAACTGGCATCTGATTTCTGTCAAATCCCAGAGGCCCAACCTTCATCAACAAGAAAAAAAAATCTCTCCAAATTTCCTCCTGAATTTCAGAGTAAAGAAAAACCAACAGCTGGACTGAGAGAAAGCTAAAAGAGTCCCAAGCTGGGTTTTATTTTGGATTCCTCCTTTATAAGATTGGCAGCTGGGAATTTGATGAATCGAAAGAAAGAAAGAAAGAAAGAAAGAAAGAAAGAAAGAAAGAAAGAAAGAAAGAAAGAAAGAAAGAAAGAAAGAAAGAAAGAATAGAGAGAGAGAGAGAAAGGGAGGAAGGAAGGAGGAAGGAAAGAAGGGAGGGAGGGAGAAAGGAGGAAGGAAGGAAGGAAGGAAGGAAGGAAGGAAGGAAGGAAGGAAGGAAGGAAGGAAGAATATAGGAGGGAAGGAAGCAGTGATGGGATTCAATTTTTTTAACTACCAGTTCTGTGTGTGTGGCTTGGTGGGCATGGCATGGCTTGGTGGGTGTGGCTTGGTGGGTGTGGCATGGGAAGCATACTGTAAAATATCCATTCCCACCCCACTCCAGGGGAGGGATACTGTAAAATCCTCATTTCCTCCCAATCAGCTCGGGAAACAGAGAATAGATGGGGGCGGGGTCAGTCAGAGGTGGTATTTACCAGTTCTCCAAGCTACTCAAAATTTCCACTACCAGTTCTCCAGAACTGGTCAGAACCTGCTGAATACCACCTCTGGAAGGAAGGAAGGAAGGAAGGAAGGAAGGAAGGAAGGAAGGAAGGAAGGAAGGAAGGAAGGAAGGAAGGAAGGAAGGAAGGAAGAATATAGGAAGGAAAGAAGGGAGGGAGGGAGGGAGGGAGGGAGGGAGGGAGGAAGGAAGGAAGGAAGGAAGGAAGGAAGGAAAGAAGGGAGGGAGGGAGGGAGGAAAGGAAGGAAGGAAAGAAGGAAGAAAAAGAAAGAAAGGAAGGAAGGAAGGAAGGAAGGAAGGAAGAATATAGGAAGGAAAGAAGGGAGGGAGGGAGGGAGGAAAGGAAGGAAGGAAGGAAGGAAGGAAGGAAGGAAGGAAGGAAGGAAGGAAGGAAGGAAGAATATAGGAAGGAAAGAAGGGAGGGAGGGAGGAAAGGAAGGAAGGAAAGAAGGAAGAAAAAGAAAGAAAGAAAGAAAGAAAGAAAGAAAGAAAGAAAGGAAGGAAGGAAGGAAGGAAGGAAGGAAGGAAGAATATAGGAAGGAAAGAAGGGAGGGAGGGAGGAAAGGAAGGAAGGAAAGAAGGAAGAAAAAGAAAGAAAGAAAGAAAGGAAGGGAGGGAAGGGAGGAAGAAGAAAGGAAAGAAGAATATAGGAAGGAGGGAGGGAGGGATGGGGGAAGAAAGAAAGAAAAAAGAAAGAAAAAAAAAGAAGAGAGAGAGAGAGAGAAAGAGACAAAACTGCAGAGTGTTTGTACCCGGCAATATGTTTTATCTTATTATCTATTGATAAAGTCTAACAAAATTGAATGTGTGCACTAATCAGTGCAATTGTTTTTATGAGGATGCTAGACTTAATTGGCTTTGATGCAAAAAGGCATGGCTACCTTTATGGAAAGTTGCTATCTCACCACTGTAGCTTGGCCACAATCCCTTTGTAAGGGGAGGTGGACGGGGTGGGGATGGGTGGGAGGGAGAGGCATGGGTGGAGCAACGATTGGAAACCTCCTCTCCCCTTTTTGGCTGCCTTCTTCATAAACCAGACTAGCTCTCTCGGAAGCAGAGCCTTTTGATGCATTCAACAAGCTCCCCAGCCCAGCTCTGATTTCAGCCAACAATTGTCAACATGGACACGTCTTTTGTCATCTGCCTTCTTACAGCATCCATTACTCTGGGTGAGTAATACCTTCGTTTGGGATGATTTATGATCCTCTTCTGGACAATGGGTCCCAATCCTTCCAGTTGTGCCCGGGGGAGAGGAAGGAATTGCCAATGCTCATTAAATTGATTTGAAGTATGTGCCCCCCCCCACCCTTAAGATGATCACCTCTTCATAGAGGGTGGCCTTCAGCAACAACATGTTGAAACAGGACTACCTCTGCCATTAAAGAAGGCTGAGAAGATTTGCTTCAGCCAGTGCTTTGTGGCTGTTTCAAATTCTGTCTGTGTCTATGCCTGCGTGGAATAGAAGCAAAGTGTGTTGTTGCCTAAGTGGCACCACAATTCTTGTGTTCTTCTTCATATGTGGGCAGAGGTTTGTATGGGCTCAGCCAGGCAAACTGTTGAGGTTGGATCACAAGCATTCACAACTATCTCTGAAGGTGTGGAAAGCTGTGGATGATGTGCAGCTGGATACTTGGCAAAGGTTTGGGCAGAAACCCCCTTCCCCCCACCCCAACTCAAGAAGCAAATGTGGCAATTCTCATTTTCAGCTTTATTTTTTATGTTCTATTGATTGTACTGTAGAATAGTATAGAATTCTTTATTGGCCAAATGTGATTGGACACACAAGGAATTTGTCTTGGTACATACGCTCTCAGAGTATATAAAAGAAAAGATACATTCATCAAGAATCATAAGGTACAACACTTAATAATAATCATAGGGTACAAATAAGAAATCAAATGATACTAGGAAACAATATAAATCGTAAGGATACAAGCAACAAAATTATAGTTATAAGTGGGAGGAGATGGGTGATGGGAACGATGAGAAGATTAATAGCAGTGCGGAGTTAATGTAATTTCTTCATTGGGAGCCGCCCAGAGCTGTGGAGGTACAGGCAGCATGGAAGTTTAATAATTTATTATGGTTATTAATCGTACAGTGGACTGTATTGCAAAGGAGATGTTTAAATAGGATTTGGCATTTTTTAAATCCACCTATCAAGTTATTTTAACTGTCTGGATTGTTCTTGTAGTTGTTGTTATGGTTAGTCACACCATCAACCAGATTATTTACCAATACCATTTAATTTGGCAAGGAAAGGAAACTGAAACGAGAGGAAAAGAGAAAGGAAAGGGAAATGATTCATTTTTTCTTTCTATTCTTGTTTTCTTCAGTTTTTGCAAAGTCCCAGGAATGTACCGTTTGTCAATCAAGTGGAAAGTACTGCCAAGGGAATAAACAAGTCTGCTCTGCTCCGGAAAACAAATGTGGTATCATTTTGTTGGAAAAGATTTTAGGTAAGTACAAAACATCTAAATCCAGCCAATCAACATTATTTTGAATGGTCTCTTCTACAGACTGGGTTGATTTTATCCTCCAGGTTATAGCGTATACGGAATCAATGTCTTGTGGTTTCATTATTTGGACTTCACAGTTTTGGGAAAGAAAAGATTTGTGTGCATCTCTCTCTCTCTCTCTCTCTCTCTCTCCCCACCCTCTCTCTCCCTGTCAATTAGTATCCTAAACAGCTCATTGCTGTGATGGATAGAAACAGTGAAGACTGTTCAAATGTGCTTCAAACACATACATGCTTTTCTAGATTCATGCAGGAATGAGCTTGCTGGGGGTTCGCAGGGGTTCTGGAGAACCTCTAGCTAAGATTCTGTGCAGTTCGGAGAACCCCCAAATCTCACTCCTGGCTGGCCTCACCCACCCCGCCCCACCCCTCCTAGGAATCCCCATGCAGCCTGTTTTGGATGCACACATGGAAGCTTGGGGGAGGATGAAAAACAGGCCTAATGTAAGCTTTTTTTTTTTTTTTAAATTAATTAGATTTATATGCCGCCCTTCTCCGAAGACTCAGGGCGGCTTACAATGCGTTAAGCAATAGCCTTCATACTTTTGTATGTATGTATGTATGTATGTATGTATGTATGTATGTATGTATGTGTATATATATATATATATATATATATATATATATATATATATATATATATATATATATATATATATATATATATATATATACACACACACACACACACACAAAGTCAGCTTATTGCCCCCACAAACTGGGTCCTCAATTTACCTACCTTAGAAAGGATGGAAGGCTGAGTCAACCTTGAGCCTGGTGAGATTCGAACTGGTGTAATTGCAGACAGCTGGATGTTAATAACAGACTTTAGTCTGCTTTTAGCCTGTTGAGCTAGCCAGGCTCTCTTTGGCCTCCAGAGGGCCTCCAAAACGTGGGGAGGCTGTTTTTGCCCTCCTGGATGATTGAGGAAAGCCTCCGGAGCCCAGGGAGTACAAAGATGCTCCCCCCACCCCCGCCATAGTGCAGGAGGCTGACTAGGCCATGCCTACCATGACCACACCCACCCAGCAACTGGGCAGAGAACCCTTGCTAAAATTTTTGAAGCCCATCCCTGGATTCATATGATGCTTTTCCTTGGGAGTGTGTCTGTATGTCTGCGTGTCTTTGTGTGTGAAACACAGCTGAGACACACCCACCTCTCCATGGTCATCCCCCAGCATCCTGTGTGAGAGTCGCCTCCATTAATTGCCGACTTCCTTCCTAGATTGGCTAATCTAATCCGGAGAGCAGGGAAGGGAAAAACAGAGATGACTCCGTTGTTTATTACCTTGTTTATTTATTATCTGAGTTTTATTGCCTTTATAATTAACTCAAGGCAGTGAACTTAATTCTATTTTTTCAGTGTTGTTGTTGTAACTTCAAATGGTCCCTAAACAAAGATTTAAAAGCCATGGACTAGCTGCATTGTAGATTCTAGAACAGGGGCGTAAAACAGTGGTGAAATCCGATTTTTTTTACTACCGGTTCTGTGGGTGCGACTTGGTGGGTGTGGTGTGGCTTGGTGGGCATGGCAAGGGAAGGATATTGCAAAATCCCCATTCCCTCCCCACTCCTGGGGCCAGTCAGAGGTGGTATTTGTTGGTTCTCTGAACTACTCAAAATTTCCGCTACCGGTTCTCCAGAAACTGTCAGAACCTGCTGGATTTCACCCCTGGTGTAAAACTCAAGGCCCATGGGCCGGATCTGGCCCACAGAGTGCTTAGATCTGGCCCATGTGGGGGTGGGGGGGGGCTGGAAACATTAAAGGACCAGCCCTCAGTGCCTCTGCCTCTGCTTGCAGCCTCTGCTTGCTATCAAAAGAAACTAAAAAAAGAACCAAAGGAGAAATGTTTCCCCATTTGCATTTGAGCATGCAGGAAGGAGAAAGGGAAAGAAGGAAGATGGGAAGAGAGCAAAGAAAGAAAAATAAGGAAGGAGAGGAAGAAAGAAGAAAGGAGAATGAAGAGGGAAGGAAAAATAAGAAAAGGAAGGAAGGAAAATAGGAAGGTTTCAGGGAAGCCCTGCCTTAGCACTTGGTCACCACAGGTGCCCCCGACATGAGTCCCATGTCATGCCCACCATGGCCATGCCTACCATGGCCACCCTCACCTCCCGGTCATGAGCCCCCCTGGCCCTCTGAGGTCAACCCTGATGTGGCCCTCAATGAAATCGAGTTTGACTCCCCTGTTCTAGAACATGAGTAAAATAAGTCATGAGAATAATTAACTGGCACAGTGGCTTGCCTTCAGAAGTTGTGGGTGCTCCATTACTGGAGGTTTTTAAGCAGACTGGACATCCACTTGTCTCAAATTGTATAGGATCTCCTGCTTGAGGAAGTGGTTGGAGTAGAAGACCTCAGCAGACTAAGCATTGTAATTAAACCTCAGCTGTCTGCAATTACTGCTAGTTCGAATCCCCAGGCTCAAGGTTGACTCAGCCTTCCATCCTTTCTAAGGTAGGTAAATTGAGGACCCAGTTTGTGGGGCCAATAAGCTGTATAAATATACAAAAGTATGAAGGCTATTCCTTAACGCATTGTAAGCTGCCCTGAGTCTTCGGAGAAGGGCGGAATATAAATCAATTTTTTTTTTAAAAAAAGGTCCTTTGTAGTTCTATTCTGATTGATATTCCAACTTATCTGGAGGCTAGCATATGGTGGAAAGTTGGGGCAGAAATTTTGGGACCCTGGGGAAGGACTGGGGATGCTGAAGGTTCCTGCTCAATAGCATTTTTATCTGCCACTCACAGAGATACTGAGCAATTCACTGTTTCAGACACCAACTCTTCTTTTGGAATCCTACAGAGTCAACCAGCCATGCCACCAAGAAGACCTGCGTCCATCCAGAGGAGTGTAACAAGGGCCTGGCTGTTCTGGACCTCGGCGACAACCACATCATCAAAGGCCACGTTTTCTGCTGCGAGGACAATCGATGCACCAATCAATCCAGCTGTACGCTTTGGGGCTCTTGTTTTCTCTGATTCTTTGCCATTCTTTCCCTCCCCCATTTTCCCCACTAAAGATAAATTTCCCGCATGGGATCAAACCTCAATTTGTGGGGAGATGTTTCGGTGAGATGTAGAATAGCATGATGGTGTTGTGGCCCGTCAGCGGCCTGTGCAGCTAGTAGCTGATTCAGACAGCGAGGAGGCTGGTGTGGTGATGCGCCAGCAGCCTGTGCAGCTTGCACTCGAGTTAGACAATGAGAAGGCTGGAGAAGATGTGATGCCAGAGGCTGTGATTCAGCCAGGGCCTTCAGAACCTCCAGAAGCTCCCATAACTGAAGAGGAAGAAGAGGTGAAGCCTCTTCTCGATGCATGAGTGTGCAGAGCTGCCAAAAGGCAGGAGTGGCTCCTCAGGAGGAGGTCTCCTCGAGGATAAGGCTTGGGGCTAATTGGCCACTCCCCTAGCCTATTTAAGGAAAGATGCCGACTGAGGCAATTTGCAAGAAACAACTTCATTCACATTCCTTTGCGTCTTGATTCCAGAAACGTCTGATCGTCTCTTCCTCCTTTCTTGTCAGTTTTCCTGCAAATTGCTTCTGGGCATTCTGCCAACCACAGTAAGATTATGGTTATCTGAAATACTGTGTTTCAGAATTGAGTTATTATTCTTTGGATTCTTGTCAGCTGCTAATAAAATTAAATTAACAGCCCTTGTTCAGAAAAGACTGATTTAAACTGTACTTGTGTTCGAACAACTACTAAGAAAAACTCATTAGTAATCCTTAATTAGTAAACTAAGGTTTGCACGGACTTTGTGTGTGCTGCGTTCTTTGGGGTCCGTAGCTGGGGCAGAACAGATGGTCACAGACAGGCTCACCATCTAGGACAAGGGCATTCGAAATTCTTCAAAATTCTAGGCTGAGGCTCCTCCTGATATTTCCATACTGACTCTCATTCAGTAAAAGTTCAGTATTCAGTATCCATTCTAGTAAAAGGGACTTGACTTTATTCAGTGGAGCATGTTAAAAGTTCTTGGGTAGGCATGGGATTATTGGTGGCGCAGTGGTTAGAAGGCAGTACTGCAGGCAAAGTCTGCACACTGCCAGGAGTTCGATCTTGCCCAGCTCACGGTTGACTCAGCCTTCCATTCTTCCGAGGTCAATAAAATGAGGACTCAGATTGTTAGGAGCAATATGGCTTAGGGCCTGGTTATTTACAGGACCGCCTACTGCCACAAACGGCCTCCCACTGGCCAGTACACTCTCACAGAGAGGGACTCCTCTGGGTGCCATCGGCCAAACAATGTCGGCTGGCGGCCCCTAGGAGGAGAGCCTTCTCTGTGGGGGCACCTATTATCTGGAATGAGCTCCCCCTGGAGATACGGAGGATCCCAGATCTGCGCACCTTCTGCCACGCTCTCAAGACCTTTTTATTCCACCAGGCTGGTCTGGCCTAACCTCTCCCTTTCTCTTTTTAAAGTAAATTTTAATTTGTTCTTAACTTGGGGTTTTAAATTTGTCTTGGGCTAAATTGATTTAATCCGATTTTACTTCTGTTCTTAAATTTTTGTATTTTATGTGTTTTATCTTGTGCCTGTTCACCACCCTGAGTCCTTCGGGAGTAGGGCGGTATATAAATCAATTTTTTTTAAAAAAATGCTGATTCTGCAACTTCTTACTTCAATCTCACTATTTCTTCCTTTCTAATATTACGGATCTCCCAGATAACAGGGCAAAGTAGTCAGATTATGTCTCAGTGAGGGCAACTTCCCAGTTGCATGATAATGTTGATAGGAATTGAGAAAGTGGAGTCCTTGGTGCTCTCTGAGTTTGGTGGGTTTTTTGCAGATGCTTCCTTACCAAACTTTTTTTTTAAAATTTTGATTTATATGCTGCCCTTCTCCGGAGACTCAGGGTGGCTTACAATGCGTTAAGCAATAGCCTTCATACTTTGGTATATTTATACAAAGTCATCTTATTGCCCTCACAAACGGGGTCCTCAATTTACCCACCTTAGAAAGGATGGAAGGCTGAGTCAACCTTGAGCCTGGTGAGTTTCAAACTGGTGTAATTGCAGGCAGCTGGATGTTAATTGCTGCCTTAGTAGGAGGTATTAGCCTCCTACGCCACTCAGGCTGTCTAACCAGGGAGAGTAACCCTGGTAATCCCTGGTAACCAGGGAAGGAGCACGCATGCACGGCCAGCGAATTGGTAGCAAACCAATTTGGATTTCACCACTGTTGGTAGTCCTGATTATGTTACCTAGTTTGGTAGTGAAAGGACCCCACAGTTCAACCCCGAATCACAAATGTTCTCTTCATCGGAACTGAGAAAAGTTACCAAGGGAGGAACGTGCTGGTTTCTGAGTTTCCCACCCTTACCCTGAGGTCATCCCAGCCTCCTTTATTATTCTTTTAACTTAAGCCTCCTCCTTCTTTCCTGCAGTGCCCGCCAGAAAAATTGCAACTACCAAGAACAAAAGATGCCCGGCTTGCTATGCTGAGCCAAAGGAACAGAGTGGATGCCAGGAGGAGATGATTAACTGTACTGGAGAGGATGAGACATATTGTGCAGAAGTGTTTCTTCAGAAGAAAGAAGGTGAAACCTATAAATCCATGCCCATATTCAGTATTGGAAGCTGCAGAGGAAATGCAATTCTTGAATGGACATTGCCATAACCAGAAAGTCCAAATCAGGTTGGTAAAATGAGGACCCAGATTGTTGGGGGCAATATTCTGACTCTGTAAACTGCTTAGAGAGGGCTATAAACCACTATGAAGTGGTATATAAGTCTAAGTCAGGGATGGGATTCAGCCGGTTCGGATCAGTTCTAATTTTACATCAGGTTCACCGAACCGGTAGTTGCAAGGATTGGCTGCCCCCCCCCCCCACCTGCCCCTCCCAGGAGTCTCCACGCAGCCTGTTTTGGATGCCAGGTAAGTGCAGCGCTCGCGTGGAGGCTCTGGGAGTGCAAAAAAACAGGTCTCCCAGAAGTTCCAGAAGTCTGGACATGGCCCTGTTTCCGGTCTCCGGAGAGTCTCTGGAGCCCTGGGAAGCTCGAGGTTCGAGGAAAGCCTCTAGTTTTTCTTTTTCTTAAATTTGATTTATATGCCACCCTTCTCCGGAGACTCAGGGTGGCTTACAATGTGTTAAGCAATAGCCTTCCTACTTTTGTATATTTTATACAAAGTCAGCTTATTGCCCCCACAAACTGGGTCCTCAATTTACCTACCTTAGAAAGGATGGAAGGCTGAGTCAACCTTGAGCCTGGGGAGATTCAAATTTACAGTAATTGCAGACAGCTGAATATTCTTTCTTTCCTTCCTTCCTTCCTTCCTTCCTTCCTTCCTTCCTTCCTTCCTTCCTTCCTTCCTTCCTTCCTTCCTTCCTTCCTTCCTTCCTTCCTTCTTTCTTTCTTTCTTTCTTTCTTTCTTTCTTTCTTTCTTCTTCTTTTTTAATTAGATTTATATGCCGCCCTTCTCTGGAGATTCAGGGCGGCTTACAATGTGTTAAGCAATAGCCTTCATACTTTTGTATATTTTTACAAAGTCAGTTTATTGCCCTCACACACTGGGTCCTCAATTTACCTACCTTAGAAAGGATGGACGGCTGAGTCAACCTTGAGCCTGGTGAGATTCGAACTTACTAATTGCAGACAGCTGGAGTTAAATTACAATGCATTAGTCTGCTGAGCTATCCAGGCTCCTAGTGTTTGGGGACGGTGAAAACGCCCTCCCTGCCATGGTGCAGGCGGCCGAGTAGGCCATGCCCACCATGGCCACGCCCACCCAACAATGGGGCCGAGAACCGGTTGCTAAAATTTTTGAATCTCACCCGATGATCTAAAAGACTCAGTTTGGTGGTGGGAGGGGCGAGGTTCTACCCATGTCCTCTGATATCTATACATACACACATTCAGAGAGAGATATTTCCAAATTACGCAGAAGTCGTGGTACTATGGATGGCATTTCTCTTTTTGATTCTTTTGTATTTTTTTTTAATGATGACACTGGTCAGTCATTGTGTGGCCAAAACACACATTTGCTAGTTGTTGTTACTATTACTTGCAATTTTTTTGTTACCACTAGAAGTAACAGTAACAGAGTTGGAAGGGGCCTTGGAGGTCATCTAGTCCAACCCCCTGCTCACACAGGAGACCTGTATTAGGGATTTGAACCGCTGAACTGCCGATCTTTCTGATCGACAAGCTCAGCGTACCACCAATAGCAATAGGACTTAGACTTATATGCCATTTACAGCAATCTCTTAAGCACAGAGGTGAAATGTAATATTTGTTACTACCGGTTCTGTGGGTGTGGCTTTTTTTTTACTTCGCCTGAATAGGTTGTAAAAAAATGCTTTTAAAAGTAAAAAAAAAGTCTCTGATGATCACAGCTGTGGCACACGATTGTAAGAGCCTTTTAAAAAAACTTTTAAAAACAGGAAGAAATGACACCCAGGTAGGTGGCCGGAGCCTTGCGCCACCATCACTACCGGTTCTCTATACCACCTGCCACAATTGCTACTGGATCACCCAATCTGGTCCAAACTGGGAGCATTTCACCCTTGTTTAAGCAGCTTGCAGAGTCCGCATATTGGCCCCAACTATCTGGGTCCACATTTTACCAACTTCGGAAGGATGGAAGGTTGAGTCGACCTTGAGCCAGTCAGGATCAAACTGCTGGCAATGGCTCAGAGCAATTAATATAGATAAAGACAAAACTAACTTTCTTCCCAGGTGCTAAACCAAGCACCCTCCTATCTCAACTCTCCCCTTTGCCTCTTGTTCTTCAAGGCCATTCCCAGGCATGGGAGGGAGGTCAACATCTGAAAGGAGGGAGGTATGGCACATGGTAGAAGCCACACCCATTTTTACATGTACATCAAAGAGACAGGCCATCAGTTGCTAGGTTGCACTTGCCATCTTGCAAGGGGATTTTTTTTTTGTCCCTCCCCTGAGATGCTACACTCAGTGTCATCCAATTAAATGAGAGCTGGGAGGGGGAAAAAAGGTACGATTTTTCTATCTAATAATAATGGGTAGTGTTGAGGTAGAGGGCACGTTTTGACCCTTGACTTCCTTTGAGGCCACTGGAAATTTTGAGCGGCTACTTCCACTTTGAATTATAGGGATGCTGTCCATGGTACTGAAAGCAAATCACTACATAGTACTCCGTATGATCAATGTTTCTGCTGAGGTTGGAATAGCCTCTTTGCATTGGTTGTTCTTACTCAACATGTTTAACCTAATTATCAAATGAACCCATTTTTCTGGTTCTGCACAATCCATTCAGCCATTAGCAATACCAATAGCACTTATATACCGCTTCATAGTGCTTTTACAGCCCTCTCTAAGCAGTTTACAGAGTCAACCTATTGCCCCCAACAATCTGGGTCCTCATTTTACCCACCTCGGAAGGATGGAAGGCTGAGTCAACCTTGAGCCTGATGAGATTTGAACTGCTGAACTGCAGCTGAAGTAGCCTGCAGTACTGCACTCTAACCACTGCACCACCTCGGCTCTTTAGCTAAACAAACAGTGTGGATTCAATATGCTACATCACCAAATTGCCAAACAGGTCCAAACATAATCTCCTAAACAATTCAGCTGTAACTGTGCTTGGCCTATAACAGTGATGGCTAACCTTTTCTGGACCAAGTGCCCAAAGTACTCCCAAAATGCAATGCATGCGTGCCCCATGCCATGCGCCCCACTCCCCCATGCATGCATGTGCACCTCCTGCATGTGCCCCACCCACTGCATGTATGTGCCCCCTGCAAGCTCCCTGTCCCTGTGCATGCGTACACCCCCACATGTGCCCTGCCCCTCCTGTGCATGCATGCACCCCCCTGTATGTCTCTTGCCCCCTGTGCATGTGTGGCAGAGAGCCAAAGACCCACTGGCTGGCGGGAGGCATGAGCGCATGTGCAGTGGAGCTCAACTGGGGTGACAGCTCGCATGCCATCAGAGAGGGCACTGTGTGCCACCTCTGGCACACATGCCATAGGTTTGCCATCACAGGCCTATAACATACAAGTAGTCCTTGACTTACAATTGGTTGCTTAATGACCATGCAAAGTTATGATGGACCTCCCCAGACTAATGTACAACTCGATTTCAAAGTTCTGATGGACATCTTTCTGTGATCATATGATATCCTGGGAACTTGGCAACTGGCCTGTATTTATGGCCATTTGCAACATCCCGCAGTCACATAACCACAATTTGCCAGTTTCCAGGGTTACCTTCCAGTTTTCAGCAAAAAAATAGTTGGCTCATTTAACAATCACGCAGTTCATTAATGACTGTCACAAAAAACTTATCGAATCGGGCATAGTCACATCGTGACCCACTTAATAACCAGTATGACTTACTATTGCAATTCTGGGCTCAATATGGTCATAGGTCAAGCATTTACCTAGTAATCTTCATCTGATGAAGTCTATTGTGTGAACCAGTGGTGGAATTCAATTTTTTTTACTACTGGTTCTTTCGGCGTGGCTTGGTGGGCGTGGCAGGGGAAGAATACTGCAAAATCTCCATTCCCACTCCACTCCAACGAAAGGATATTGCAAAATCTCCATTCCCTCCCCACTCTGGGGCCAGCCAGATGTGGTATTTGCTGGTCCTCTGAACTACTCAAAATTTTCGCTACCGGTTCTCCAGAACCTGTCAGAACCTGCTGAATAGCACCCCTGGTGTCAACCTTTATTGGGGAATACAGTTCCATGCCCTCTTTCTGGGAATGTGTATGCCAAAAGCAGAAGGAAGTTTCCTCTGGGTCCTACTTTCTCTCTCCCACATTGCTCCAAGTCAGCTAGCTCCCAGGTGTTGACAGCTGTCTCCTCCCATTCTCTTTGCAGGAGGAAAAGATATGACCAGCACCATGAAAGGATGTGCCAATAAAGCTTTCTGTGAGATGATGGAGATTTCAACCATTGTTAGCCCATTTACTTTACTCCCCAATAGCAATTGTAAGAATGCCACTGGGGCAGTTGACACTACAACCGGATCATTTGGACTCTTCCTCTCGGCCCAAGCTGGGCTCTTGTTGGTGACCATCTTTTCTTGATATGTCCCCAGCATTAAAACTCATATCTTGCTTGTCAGTACTTTCCCCCTCTCCTTTGCTTATGCCTCTTTGGCTTCACGCAGGTCCTCACCTTTCAGGGAAAACCCAGAGCTTTCCTTATCTGTGCTTTGAGGATTGATTCTCAATTATTTTCTCTGCTGGTGTGCAGAAAATATAGGGCCAACATCAACCCATATATTTCAAGAGGGTTGATTGCCAGCAGCTAAAGCTCTTTCTAGTACTGCTCCTCCTCTTCTTAGCTCTGTTACCAGTTGACCTGCCCATCTTGAACAAGCGAGCTGTGAAAGTTGTACAGAAAAGAAGCAGGCCCCCTTTGCTTTGTCCTCCCATCCAGCAGGGTTGAAAATGGATACCAAGGAAGTCAAGGAAATGGGTAGTGAGAAGAATGAAAAAAAAAAAGAGAAGCAGTCTGTCCAGAAGATAGGCCCTCTGAGAGCCTATTGCCAAAAGTTGCCTCTAATCACTGAATGGAGGGAGAGTGCTGCTAGTTACTCAGCGGTGGGAGTCACTTACCTTCCCTACCATTTTGCAAATGTGAGGGCACGCACCTCGTCTGCGCACATGCACGGCCTTCTGCACATGTGCAGTAGACGTGCATTATGTCCAGGCTGGTGGGTGGGGCCTCCCATAGTCGCTGCTACCAGTTTGCCCGATCCAGAGAGAACCGGTTGAATCCCACCACTGTAGTTACTGGACACTGAAGAGATTTCACTGCAGCATCATCATTGCCACGGTTCATGGAAACCATTGTATTGTCAACTCTGAAGCTGGTCTGTCTGAGGCCATCTTGGAAGCTTCAGTATTGCCAGAACAGTGATGAGGGATAGAGAGGGGGAATAGAGATAGGTGGGGGTTTGTAGCCAAAACAAAATAGTTTTCCCCTGAGAACCAAGGACATTCCCACAGGTGGCTGAGGAGAGGAGGAGTGAAGTTTTGAAGCAACCAGAGTTGGATCATGTGATGGATTGTTTGGGAAAGTGGGGTGGGGGACACTTTTATTTTTAATTAGATGAAAACTGCAGGAACCTTCAGAGTCGGTTTTCACCAGTTTGTGCCAATATGATATGCCCAATAAACTTGTTCTTTGAGGAACCTGCTCGCCTCTGAGTCCTGTTTGCTGTGGGTGTGTTACCTGGAACCCTGACATGTATGTTCTTGACTGGCATTTATGGTGTGAGGTAAAAATATTCAAAATGATGGTTACGGTAGTGAGCATCCAGGTTTAAAGGACCAGGACTTTGATCAGGCTGCTGTAATCTTCTGCTTGTGGACCCTGGTGTTGTGTGCAGTGTGCTGGACTGTTAAGCGGGCGGCTTCTGGGCTAAAGTGTACATGTAAACCAGTGGTGAGTTGCCCCCAGTTTGCACCGGTTCTATAGAACTGGTAGTAAAACCGGTGGGAGGCTCCACCTACCGACCCCGACATCATCAGAATGCTTCTGTGCATGCACGCGGCCCCACTGCGAACCGGTAGTAAAGGTAAGTAGAACCCCACCCCTGATGTGCACTGTTGAGGAATTCGCAGAGCAACCCTTGAGTAGCAAGGGTGTGCACATGAAAGCGATTGAGAATAGTTAGGAAATAACATAGCCAACACACAGATACACTGAGTTGTGCTTACTTTCAGGAAATAGTAATAAGACACAGTCCAATAAACAGTCCAGGTCATACACAGATGAAGTAGTAGATAGTAAAACAATAGTACAGGGATAATCCAATGACAAAGTCTTCTTACCAGTCGTTGTAGTCATACACATGAACAGTTGCAAAACACAGCAAACAGCAATGAGCATCAAAGAGCAGTAACGAGCATCAGAGAGACAAAGGGAGAAACAAACCATGTTTCAAGCTCCCTTTTAAGGACATTGGCTACAGAGCTAACCAATCAGGACACAGTATGATGCAATACAGCAATACAGCAGTTTTTAAAGCTATATATGGTTTATATATTGCCAACCCAACAAGTTAGGTAAAATCATTTCCTAACATGCACCAAAGAGCCTTGGTGGAGCAGCAGCTTAAAGTGGTGTTAAAGTGGCACCAGTGCCTGCAATTACTGCGGGTTCGAATCTCACCAGGCTCAAGGTTGAGTCAGCCTTCCATCCTTTCAAGGTAGATAAAATGAGGACCCAGGTTGTGGGGGCAATAAGCTGACTTTGTATATAAAAGAACACCGATTGGGTGGGTGGGTGGGGGGCGAAAGCCCTACTAAGCAGATATATACAAAAGTATGAAAGCTATTGCTTAACACATTGTAAGCTGCTCTGAGTCTCCGGAGAAGGGCAGCATATAAATTAAATTAAAAAAACAAAAAAAACCCCAAAAACCATTTGTATATGTTTTCTTAAAAATTTCCAATCGTTTATAAATCACCCTAATCTGACCTCCTCTAGGCTGTATATAAAAGCAAGTCTTTAAAAGTGACTACATTGACCAATTAAAGTAATATCATCATCAAGCTAAATTTATCGGTGGCATTGATGTGCCCCTCAGACAACGTAGACTCTGTAGCAAAAGTGGGATTCACTTATCTTCCCTACCAGTTCGCAAATGTGAGCATGCATATGATAATAAATAAAATAAAATAAAATAAATGCCTTCTGCGCATGCACACGGCCTCCAAAACACGGCTAAATAGGACAGCATTATTTCCGGGTTCATGATCCCAATTCTGTTTGCAAAGCTGGATGCGTTTCCACCACAATTTTTGGCATTTTCCACAAACAGATCCAACCTTCCCAATGTTTCCTTTTTTTTTTCATGTCATACTTCATATAACTTTGATACATGGGTTGTGTAATTCTAAGCATGAGCTTAGAACCATTGGGCCAACAATGACATTTTGGATAGTGTGGGGACATTTTGAGAAATTTGAATTTGTAAACACATTGGCTTTTGAAGTGAGCACTTGCTTTAAATGCTTGGCTGCAGAGCTGCACGGAGCAGTAGCATTCTCTGACAGATAGACATGTATTAGTCATCGCAACAGCAAGCATATTTTTTTGGTGAAAGTCATCAAAAATAACAACAACAAAAAAAGAGGTACTACCATCTTCCTCATTTTATTGCTCCTTTTAACGAAAATCAAGAGATTCTTTTGCTATTTTTACAGCGGGTGGCATTTCCTCTCCCTTCCCGTCCAATATGCTATTTTGAAATTCTGCAAGATTCTGCAGATCTGTGTCCCGCCCCCCCACCCCCCCCGCCATTGGTACAATTAAAGCAATGCTTCAAGTCAGTGGTGCCTTGGTGGCGCAACAGATTAAAGTGCTGTTAAGTAACACCAGCTGCCTGCTATTACTGTAAGTTCGAATCTCACCAGGCTCAAGGTTGACTCAGCCTTCCATCCTTTCAAGGTAGGTAAAATGAGGACCCGGATTGTGGGGGCAATAAGCTGACTTTGTATATATAAAAAAGAACACCGCTTAAGGGGGGCCAAAAGCCCTACTAAGCAGGTATATACAAAAGTATGAAGGTGATTGCTTAATGCATTGTAAGCCGCCCAGAGTCTCCGGAGAAGGGCGGCATATAAATTGAACTAATAAATAAATAAATAAATACATAAATAAATGGTGAAATCTAAAATTTGTTACTACCAGTTCTGTGGGTGTGGCTTGGTGGGGTGGTGATGGTAATGTGACTGGGTGGGCATGGCCATTTTTTTTTTTTTACTTTTAAAACCATTTTTTCTACAACCTCTTTGGTAAAGAGGTTGTAAAAAAAAAAGCTTTCAAAAAGCTCTGACGATCCCAGCTGAGTTGCCTGATCAGCAGAGGCTTTTTTTTTCTTTTAAATGCCTCTGCCGATCAGGCAACTCAGCTTGGGTCGTCAGAGGCATTTAAAAGAAAAAAAGGGGTTTTTTTTCTTTTAAAAGCCTTTGACGATCCCAGCTGAGTTGCGTGATCATCAGAGGCTTTTTTTTTTTTTACTTTTAAAAGCATTTTTTCGGCAGAAGAGGTTGTAGAAAAAATGCTTTTAAAAGTAAAAAAAAAAGCCTCTGATGATTGTGCGGCTCAGCTGGGCATGGGGGGCGGGGTGGGGGCAGGGATTTTTGCTACCGGTTCTCTGAACCACCTGCCTCCATTGCTACCAGATCAGGTGATCCGGTCCAAACTGGGAGCATTTTACCCCTGCTTCAAGTACTCAGAGCTCCTGCAGCACTTAAAAAGATTAGGAATGTGCAACATAATGTTTCCTGCCTTCGCTGGCCCTGTTCCATAATTCTCATTTGCGCCATGCAGGAAAAAAAGAGATCTTTTTATATAAGGGATCCTCAACTTACGACCGCAATTGAGCCCAACATTTCTGTTGCTAAGCGAGAGACACTTGTTAAGCGAGCTTTGCCCCATTTTACGACCTTTCTCTCCCCTGTAGTTAAGAGAATCACTGCAGCTGTGGAGGTAGTAACACGGTTGTTAAGTGAATCTGGCTTCCCTGATGACTTTGCTTGTTGGAAGGTTGCAGGATACCTGGACACTGCAACCGTCATAAATGTGAGTCAGTTATCCAACGTCCAAATTTTGATCGCATGAATCAAATGGTTGTAAATGCAACTGAAGTGAGCAGTCGTAAGTAACTGAAGGAGGCGATCATTTCTAACACTCCTTCCTCTTCCTGTTTTCCCCACAACAACAACAACAACCCTGTGAGGTGGGCAGAGAGAGAGAGGGACTGGCCCAAAGTCACCCAGCTGGCTTTCATGCCTAAGGTGGGACTAGTTCTCAGTGTTTAGGTCTTGCTGAGTCTGGGTCTGGCGCTGCTAGGATTGAATATCAGCAAATGGGGTTTCTGAAGCGAAAATCTCAGGTGACAGGATTTGCTCACTGAGGACTAGTCACTTGGAGTCAGAATTGGCTTGAATAGGCCTCTCCAGAGCATCCAGTCTCTTGACGCAGCAACCTGTCAATTCGTCGTTGTTGTTTTGTGAAAATATATTTTAAGAAAAGCTTTAAAGAGAGAAATTGAAATTTTAAGAGAATGAACAATGGTTTGGTATGATGCACAATCTTTATTGCTTCTGAAGTGTAGAATCCCTTCTTCCATAAAACTTTGCCATAGCCCATTTGGACTCAGCTATGTGGCAAATGACATACAGCCAAATTCTGTTTAGAATCACCTTAAGGAATATCTTATGAAGAGTGGGACTGAGTTTTGAGTTATGCACAGAAAGAATGCTTATAGTGCCAATTCGTTTTGGGATATTGAAATTTTCACAGTCATCATTTCTCAACACGCAAAAAAAACCCTTGCTATGTAGTTTGTTTCACTTCCTCATAGGCTCCAGCAGGCCTGTCAAAATTCATTTCTCTATTGCTAAAAGAAGTTGAAGGCAGTTTTAACTGTATTTCATAAGCCAAACATCAGCTTGGTCTCTTTGTCTATTCTAAAAATCCCCCTTTTTCCAAAATCTTTATATATATACCCTGTATATAGATAGATAGATAGATAGATAGATAGCTAGATAGCTAGATAGCTAGATAGCTAGATAGCTAGCTAGCTAGCTAGATAGATAGATAGATAGATAGATAGATAGATAGATAGATAGATAGATAGATAGATAGATACAGGGTATGTATGTGTGTGTGTGTGTGTGTGTATATATATATATAAATATACACATACATACATACATACATACATGTATATGTATATCTATCTATCTATCTATCTATCTATCTATCTATCTATCTATCTATCTATCTATCTATTCTTACTTGTCGTAGGTTTTATGTGTGTTTTTCTTTTAGCTAGGTTTTTCCTACGTAACGTAAACCTGGTTACGTAGGAAAAACCTGGCTAAAAGACACACACACACACACACACACACACACACAAATATATAATAATAGTAATAATAATAATACAATGCAAATATCATATCATATCATATCATATCTCGTCTCGTCTCGTCTCATCTCATCTCATGTCATCTCGTTTGGCTAATAGATTAAATAAAATCTCACCTCCACCTTACAGACCTCTTAGGAATGGGGTGAGGTCTACAGTAGACAGTCTAAAGTTAAAGTTTTGGGGGTTTGGGGAAGAAACCACAGAGTCAGGTAGTGCATTCCAGGCATTGACCACTCTGTTGCTGAAGTCATATTTTCTGCTTTCGAGTTTGGAGCGGTTTACCTTGAGTTTGTATCTGTTATTTGCTCGTGTATTGTTGTGGTTGAAGCTGAAGTAGTCATTGACAGGAAGGACATTGTGGCAGATAATTTTATGTACTATGCTTAGGTCAGACTGAAGTCAAGGTAGTTCTAAGTTGGCTAAGCCCAAAATTTGGAGTCTGGTGGCATAAGTATTCTGTTGAGAGCAGAGGAATGGAGGACTCTTCTTGTGAAATATCTCTGGACTTGTTCGATTGTATTAATGTCCGATATGCAGTGCCGGTTCCAGGCATGAACCGTATTCAAGAATTGGTCTAGCAAATGTTTTATATGCCTTAGTTAGCACATACCTTCTGCTTAAGCGACTTCGTTAGTGTTTAAGGAACCTCAAGTTCTTTCCTTTGATTTTACGGCAAGAGAAAGAATGCAGCCATGCCAACTTTTGATCTGAAAATCGGGAGGATTGTCGTCCCAGCTACACACATTTAGGTGAGCCCTGTCGATTACGATGACGCAGTTTAAATTTTCAGCAGCCACTCAACTATGCTAAATAAGCCGTCTGTATTTTCTTCTGGAGGACAGACTTGGCAACTTTTAATTTGGCACCGAGCAAAATATGTAAAAGATGACTTTGGCTGGCTATTAAATGTTTAATGTTCTATTTGGTTTCACCCACAAGTACAGTAAGTTTGTTTTTTCAAATAATCTTTACTTTTGGACAGCAAAACAGGAAACAAATAGATTTAGTTTCCTGTAAAGCATTCCTGCTGTTGTCTCTCTCTTTTTTTTTCCCCTTCCAGAAAACCACTTTTATTTCTTAAATCCGCCTCCTTTTTCAGGAAGTGGTAGTTTTGAGCTGCTGTTAAAAATGCTTCCTTGGCTTCGGGCAGCGTAAGAGAATTTCCTATATTCAGGATTTCCAGATCCACTTTGAACAAAGCACCATGGAGACTTCACCAACTGTCTTCCTTCTCGCCCTATTTATTATCAAAGGTACGTAGGCAAGAATGACAAATATTTGAAGTGAACGGCTTCTGTGCCTTCACTGCTTCTGCAAATTCGTAGCATATTTTTTCCAAGAGAATTTGTGGCACACGGACAAGAGGGGATTGTAGACTTTCAAAGAAAGAAATAACTGGAATACTGAAAGGGAAGTCTTTTGGGGAGCTGACGGAATCTCTAGGCTGGTGTTTTTCAAACTTCGTAACTTTTAAGGTGTGAAGACTCAGTGACTAGAATCCCCCAAAAGCAGACCCCAGTGAGATTCTGGGCAGGATCAGTAGATGGTAGTATCATCTTCTACAGGATGGAATATTGCTGCAAACTGCTTTGAAATATAAATCAGGTGATTTAGTTCTGTTGCTTTTATAATCCCACATTGGTAAATGGATTGCAATCTCTGGATGCAAAGAACTGAATCTCCATTAAAAAAATTAAAATCTGAAAATTAAACCTTAAGGTTAAAAAATTAAAATCTTCCCCTCTTCTGATTTTGGGGATGCAAAAATTGAAAATTTGAACATGATCAAAATTTAGCAAAAATACTTGGCTGGAGTTAATCGGAGTTAAAAGAAACCAAACCATCTACTATAGAGGTTGGCAAGATTCATTTTCTCTCTCTCTCCCTCTTCCCCTCTCCCCCCTCTCCCTCTCTCATCTCTCTCTCTCTCTCTCACACACACAGAGGTATGTACATACATATAGAGGGAGGGAGGAACTTTGGAGCTAGCCAAAAATTCAAGTATAAGAAACTTTTTCCTTCTTGCTCAATTCCAGTGTTCTTAACCACCACTTTAAACTCATGTTTTTTGGTTTAACTTTTTGTGTGTGGTAATTTTAATTTCTTTTTAATATTTATAATGGTTTCGATATTTGGCTATTTTATCTCCTGGTAAGTCACTCAGACTCATCTTGAATCACGAGACAGGCAGCAAATGAATTTAATAATAATAATAACAATGCCATATCCAGTCTGAATATCTGGCTGACGATGTGATGAACCAGGAGAATATTAGGTAGTACCAATAGTAATAGAGCTCTTGGGTGCAATCCGAAAAAGCATCAGGAGCACCACTTGAATATCACTTGCGTTGGTAAAATCATCATCGATCAATAGTAAAAATCAGCTGGCATTCTGTGAGGATATCTTTAACACCATCAAACAACAATGTCTACCTATCACAGGTCATTGGGAAGGACTTGACAAGTGGATAAAAATGGCAAATCCGGTCTGAACATCTGGCTGACTGTGCTATGAATAATAATAATAATAATAATAATAATAATAATAATAATAATAATAATAATAATAATAATAATACTCAATGTAACAGTTCGATTTCACATATTTATTTTGTTGACATCCTGAAAAATGTTTGGAAGTCTAGGCGATATTGTACCTTCTGGTTGTCTAGAAGCTTGGTAGCACAGAGGTTAGAATGCAAGCAAATTCTGCCCACAGCCTGGAGTTCGATCCTGATGGGGCTCAAGTTTGACTCAGCCTTCCATCCTTTCGAGGTCGGTAAAAGGAGGACCCAGATTGTTGAGGGCAATACGCTGACATTGTAAACAGCCCAGAAAGTGCTATAAAGCACAATGGAGCGGTCTATAATTAATTGTTCCATTTTAGTGCACCACTCTCTTAAACCAGTGGTGAAATCCAATTTTTTTTTACTACCAGTTCTGTGAGCATGGCTTGGTGGGCATGGTGTGGCTTGGTGGGCATGACAGGGGAAGGATACTGCAAAATCTCCATTCCCACCCCACTCTGGGACCAGCCAGAGGTGGTATTTGCCGGTTCCCCAAACTACTCAAAATTTCCACTACCACATCTCCAAACTGCTCAGAATTTCCACTACCGGTTCTCCAGAACCATAACAAGCTTTCAAACCCTTCCAGGTGATCTGTTAAGGAGTTATTTTTCCTCCTTACCATCTCAGTTGATTGTTGGTGAAATCTTGCTGTGACCTTGGTCTCCAACAGGGCAGGGAAAAAAGAAAGGAGCCAATTTGCTGTCCTTTTTGTTGTTGTTGATGCTGTAGGATTATCTCTGGAATGTGAAGAATGCGTTGGAGTCGGAGGTTGTTCTGGGGATATCGTGCCATGTGATTTTGGGAAAGACAGATGCAGCGTTACTAGTATGGACCTCCCAATAGGTAAGTACAAGAAGAAAGATGCCTCTCCTACAAGCCCCAAGAAAGTTGATTTTATTTAAGAGCCTGGATAGCTCAGCAGACTAAAAAGCATTGTAATTAAACACCAGCTGTCTGCAATTACTGTAAGTTCGAATCTCACCAGGCTCAAGGTTGACTCAGCCTTCCATCCTTTCTAAGGTAGGTAAATTGAGGACCCAGTTTTTGGGGGCAATAAGCTGACTTTGTAAAATATACAAAAGTATGAAGGCTATTGCTTAATGCATTGTAAGCCACCCTGAGTCTCCGGAGAAGGGCGGCATATAAATAAAATAAAAATAAAATAAAATAAAATAAAATAAATAAAATAAAATAAAATAAAATAAAATAAAATAAAATAAAATAAAATAAAATAAAATAAAATAAAATAAAATAAAATAATAAAATAAAATAAAATAAAATAAAATAAAATAAAATAAAATAAAATAAAATAAAAATATTATTCTGCCTTTATTACTTTATAAATAAGTCAGGGAAGTGAAAATACCTAATACTCCTTTTGACTTGTATTTCCTCACAAAAATCACATTGTGAGGTGAGTCGGGCTGGGAGGGAGTGATTGGGCCAAAGTCACTCAGCTGGCTTTCATGCCTAAGGTGGGACTAGAACTCACCATCTCCTGGTGATTGGCCCAAAGACAACCAGCTAGCTTTCATGGCTAAAGTGGGACTAGAAGTTACCTTCTCCTTGCGATTGGCCCAAAGTCACACAGCTGGCATCCATAGCTAAGGCGGGACTAGAACTCACCTTCTCATGGTGATTGGCCCAAAGACACCCAGCTGGCTTTCATATCTAAGGTGGATTAGAACTCCCGGTCTCCCTAGTCCATCTGTAAGCATACATCAAGAATAAGGCTCCCAAAAAATAGGCCCGTCCAGAACAATTTTTTCCTTTTATCCTGATTGTAATTTACATTACCTCAATTAAAAATACTTAATATTTAGGGTTTTTTATGGTTAAGATCCCCATTCCCCCCCCCCCCCCAAGCATTCCTTTACTTACTCACTTTGGATTGAGTTCTGAAGGGAGAAATCTTTGGTGGAAGGACTATTTAATCCCACTGGATTCATCCAACAGCTTGGTTGGCTTTTGAAAGAATACCAGCTCAGTTGCTTTTGTTCTCAAACATGCTTCCTCCTGACATCATGGTTTCTTCTGGTGTTAAAGCAGTTTCTCTCTCTTCGTTTCCCACAGGAGTATCCCTGACAATAAAAGCCTGTGTCTCATCTGACATCTGTGACAAAGGCGTTCAAGTAATTAATCTGGGTCGGCAAGGAACAGCTGTTGCCCACCTGAAATGCTGCAACGGACATGATTGTGGAGACGGGGCCCCTCCAAGTATGTCAGGACTAGGTTCTTCTCACTCAGGTTTCCCTGTCTTGTTCTCCACTTCAGATATGTTGGCAACTGCAGTTCGCATCATATGACTGGGTAGAAAAGTTGGTGGAACCCTTGAGTGAGAGGCAAACACCTCCCGTTCCGGAATAACAGAACAGAATAGCAGAATTACAGAGTTGGAATGGGAAATGGGACCTTGGAGGTCTTCTAATCCAACTCCCTTCTCAAGCAGGAAAACCTGCAAACATTTCAGACAAAAGGGTTGCCCATTCTCTTAAAAAACTTGCAGTACTGGAGCACCCATGAGTTCCATCCTTTCTAAGGTAGGTAAATTGAGGACCCAGTTTGTGGGGGCAGTAAGCTGACTTTGTATAAAAAATATACAAAAGTATGAAGGCTATTGCTTAACGCATTGTAAGCCGCTCTGAGTCTCCGGAGAAGGGCAGCATATAAATCTAATTTTTTTTAAAAAAGTGAGTTTTGCCCAGGGGTAAAATGCTCCCAGTTTGGTCTGGATCGGGCAATCCAGTATCAATCATGGAGGGTGGTTCAGAGAACCAGTAGCGATGGCAGTGCGAGGCTCACCTGCCCCGTTGTTGTTATTTCCTGGTTTTAACCAGGAAGTAATGTGTTTTTTAAGTAATGTGTTTTTATTGTTTTACTACCGGTTGTCCGGAACCGGTAGTTAAAAATGCTTTAAAAAATAATAATAATAATAAATTCCGATGATCAGCTGAGCGATGCTGGATGGTCGGAACTGTTTTTAAAAAACGTTTTTAGCATATTTTTTTTTACTACCGGTTCTCTGGAACCGGTAGTTAAAATGCTTTTAAAAAGTAAAAAGTAAAAGAAAAGGAAAGAAAGAAATGAAGGTAGAAACACTCATAAACCGCTTTTGGAAAATAACTAAAAATGTGTTCTTGATAGGAAAACAGCAGTGTGGCTATTAATTTGAAAGCCACTTTCTGAAATCCTACTATCACTTACAAGAGAACAATGCTATTATCAGGCGAAACTGGAAAAGTGAGAGACTTGCTGCGATTTCTATCCATTGCATAACTCTCCCTCTGGTCATTTCCTGCCATTGGTTATAAGCGTGCAACTTCCCCCTTCTGGTGCAATTTTATTTATTTTATTTATTTATTTATTTTTATTTTATTTATTTTAATTTGATTTATATGCCACCCTTCTCCGGAGACTCAGGGCGGCTTACAATGCGTTAAGCAATAGCCTTCATACTTTTGTATATTTATGTTTATACAAAGTCAGCTTATTGCCCCCAACAAACTGGGTCCTCAATTTACCCACCTTATAAAGGATGGAAGGCTGAGTCGACCTTGAGCCTGGCTGGGATTGAACTCGCAAGTAATTGCAGCAGCTGGATCTTAAATGCTGCCTTTGTAGGAGGCATTACTCTCCTATGCTACTCAGGCTCCTGGTTGATTTGCTCCTGGTAATTCCTCCCCCCATCATAAGGTTAGAAAAGGGGGCAGATTGGAAGACGCGGTTTCTTCCGATCTGAGACTTACGGTAGAAGTCTGAAAGCCCCAAACTTCTGTTGTTACTCTTTCTTTGGGAAACACCATAATGAAGCCGCTTCTCAGCAGCCTCCTGCAGCTCCGGCCTCGAGGCTCTGTTTCAGTGAATGTTACCCTCCATTTAGCCACTTCTGCAGGACTTGATCATCTCCGGTTAGCTTTCCTTCTCAAGTGAGAATTTTCCCCCAAATGTCCAGTTTGTTCCAGTTCTCTTATACGCTCTTCCCAAACCCCCTTCCAGATATGTGGTGTAATCTTTGGGGAAAAAAATCTTTTGAGGCAGAAGAAAACATTTCTTTTGCAACTTGGATTCTTTTTCCAAGGCAGTGTTTCTCAACCTTGTCCACTTTTAAGATGTGGGGCCTTCAACTCCCAGAATTCCCCAGGGGTTGGGAAACTCTGGGAGTTGGAGTCCACACACCTTAAAGTAGCTGAGGTTGAGAAACACAGCATTAAAGGGTCCAAATATGCCTGTGAAGCAGGGGTGAAATCCAAGCAGGTTCTGAGAACCAGCAAATGCCACCTCTGGCTGGCCCCAGAGTGGAGTGGGAATGGAGATTTTGCAGGATCCTTCCCCTGGAATGGGATGGGAATGGAGATTTTGCAGGATCCTTCCCCTGGAGTGGGGTGGGAATGGAGATTTTGCAGGATCCTTCCCCTGCCACGCCCACCAAGCCACGTCACGCCCACCAAGCCACGCCCACAGAACCGGTAGTAGAAAAATGTGGATTTCGCCACTGGTTTTGCCCCATTTTACGATCTTCCTTGCCGCATTTGTTCAGTGAATCACTGCAGTTCTTCAATGAGTCACACGGTTGTTAAGTGAATCTGGCTCCGCCAGTGACTTTCCTTGTTAGAAAGTCGTAAAAGGGAATCGCATGACTCTGGGACACTGCAACCGTCATAAATGTGAGTCAGTTGTCAAGCATCCGAAGCTAAATTATGTGACCATGTGGATGCTGCAATGGTCATAAGTGTGAAAAAAAGGTCATAAGTCATTTTTTTCAGTGCCGTTGTAACTTTGAATGATTGCTAAGTGAATTGCTGTAAGTCGAGGACTACCTGAACCTTGTAATGAATATTCTTAATAAGTGTTATTAATATTTAATAAAAACAACGTTAAGTGCAGTGATGACTGCACATTTGGCAAAGTAATCAGACATTCTTTCCATGCACAAGTGATTTCCCTTTGATTGTTGTGTCCTCGGGTTGCATTTCAAAGGAAGCACGTCTGTTAGATGAAAAGGTTAGTCTTATCAAAAAACTAGCTGGATACCCGTGCTTTGCTATGAAACTATGTGTTCAGGGTTGAAAAATTGACACTTACAGCTTGAAACTTAATGACTAGTTACGATCAGCCTCTCCTCTCCCCTTCTCTCCCTCAGGCTTGCCCGACTTCTCTCCCTCAGCCTTGCCCTATCCTATCCTATCCTATCCTATCCTATCCTATCCTATCCTATCCTATCCTATCCTATCCTATCCTATCCTATCCTATCCTATCCTATCCTATCCTATCCCCCTTCTCTCCCTCAGGCTTGCCCCACAGAAGCCTCCCCTATCCTATCCCCTGGTTGCTGCTGTGAAAGTAAAACTGAAACTCCTCTCCTCTGCTTGTGTTTTGCATTTGGAACAGATTTCTTTTCAGGTGGGAAGGGGGAGTAGAACTCCTTAGCATCAGAGTGTGTTAATAATAATATAGGAAACACTAATGCTCTGATGGTCATTTCGAAAAATCCTTTCTTAGTGAGCACCTAGAAACAAAGAGAAACATATGTGGCAAATATCAAATTTGTAGTTCTGGAGATTTCGTGATTAATGCATGAGTGGTTTTTGCTTTTTTATATATATATATATATATATGGCATAAAGTTACAGCTGGTGGTTGGTCAGCCATGTAGAAAAAAAAATCATAGTGAAGACAATGAATCCCTGGATTATTCCCCCTAAGCAGGGGTCTCCAATCTTGACGACTTTATGACTTGTGGACTTCAACTCCCAGGATTCCTCAGTCAGCATGGCATCCTGGGAGTTTGAAACCCACAAGTCGTCACATTTAGCCAAGGTTGGAGACCCCTGCCCTAAAGCCCTTTTCACTGAGAATATATTTCTTTCTCATCCCTTGTCTGATTGTTCTACCTTTTCTATAGAATTGCCCAAGAAGGCCCCAGCTAATGGGAAGCAGTGCCCAGCATGCTTTGCATTGAGAGAAACATGTTTTGAAGAAGTTGCTAATTGCACTGGAGATGAGCTGTACTGTGCCGAAGGACTTCTGAATTCAAATATGGGTAATTATCTACTTAAGTCAAACCTTCCTCAAATGACAATAGCCTGATTTTGGATGACAACTTCCCTCAATCAAAAGGGACAGAGCTCTAGCTCAAGGTTTCCAATGGAAGTGTCCATCTGTCTCCAGGTTGTGTTCATACATTGGGCAAAGCCATGGTTGGTTGGTTGGTTCGTTGGCTGATTGTGGGGTTTTCTTTGGACCTTTCAAGTCAGTTTTTGTGTGTGTGTGGTTTGCATAAAAATCAGGGGTGGGCTGCTGGGGGTTCGCAGGGGTCCAGGAGAACCTCTAGCTAAGATTATGTGCAGTTTGGAGAACCCGCAAATCCCACCCCTGGCTGGCCCTGCCCACCCCACCCCGCCCCTTCCAGAAGTTCCCACGTGACCTGTTTTGGATGCAGGTAAGTTCAGGATGCACGCGGAGGCTCAGGGAGGGTGAAAAATGGTCCTATTGGAAGGTCAGGAAGGCTGGAAACGGGCTCATTTCCAGTCTCCAGAGGGCCTCCGGAGCCTGGGGAGGCCATTTTGCCCTCCTGGAGGCTCAAGGAAAGCCTCCGGAGCCCGGGGAGGGCAAAACTGCCCCAACTGGTGCAGGAGGCCAACTAGGCCACACCCACCATGGCCACGCCCATCCAGCAACTGGGCAGAGAACCTCTTGCTAAATTTTTTGAAGTCCAGCCTGATAAAAATGGCATGCTATAAGCTATATTCCCACCTCCCTCCCTGGATTTTGACAACAATATCCCCACATTCTCCTCCGGCCTTTTTGAGAATACCCAGCATAATTCTTTCTAAGTTTCTATTTTACTTACTTGAATCTAATTTCATTATCTCTGTTTCACTGTGTTAATTGCAGGCAAAACCACCTTTCTAGTATTTTACACAACAACTGCCAGACTCTTTCAATCTCAAAGGCTAAAGGTGGGGGATTATGGGCACTGTTCTATTCGAGGAACAAGAGGCTAAGAAAGGGAGGCGAGGCAGAATAAACACTTCATAATGTTTATTGGCTAACAAATAACAGCTAACAATGACTCGCTCTGGTTTGCTAACTACCATGGAGATGTTCTGTCCCTGTCTCCCACACACACACACAAACAGACAGCCGGGGGTTAAATAAACTGGCAGACAATCAATTCTTCCGATAAGATGCTTGGCAGCAAACCCAGCAGCAGCTGCTTGCCAAGAACTTTATCAGCATACAAAAATACCCACAGTCAGAATTGTCCGAATATTTCCAAGGCCCAGATTGCTGTTTTGCAGAGATGCAATGTGACTCAAAGGAGTTAGTTTTGTCCGTCACAGAGTCTGAATGGCTAACTCACCCCCTTTTATAGCCTGTGGGGTGTGGTCCAGTGAGTCAGCTAATCACGAGCACGCCTTCCCTTTTGCTGTGCACGTTTGTCTCTGCGATGCTGACGAGGGTCCAGCCAGCACTTATCTCCTTCATCGCTGTCCACCTGTGGCTGCGGGGACGTGCTTGGCTCTGGGCCTATCTCTTGCCCTTCGGTGTCCTCCAGAGGCATTGCCAAAGAGGAGGGGTCCTGGAGAGGGAGGCCTTGCCAACTCCTCTCCCTCACTCTCAGAGTCCTCTTCTGCCGATGACACAGGCTCAGGCAACGGAGCCACAACAGGAGAGTGAGCAGCATCTTGAGGCAATGACAGCTCTTTTATACTCAGCTATCAGAAACTGGGCCAATCAGGAGCTGCCAATTTCCTGCCGGCTGCCTGTCTGCTCACAGACCAATCGGCTGCTTTATTGGCCGCTCGTGCTTGCCATCCGGATGTAACAGGCAGTGCAGTCCAGCCTACCAGGAGCATCTCAGGTTGGCTAGCTCTGCCATGAACAGCACTGAGGAAAGAGGAATAGGCTTCAGTTCAACCTGTTCCACTGATGGAATCGTACTTACTTTAAGGAGAAATTTCCTGACAGTGGGAGCACTTAATCAGTGGAAGGAACTTGCCTTCAGATGTTATGGGTGCTCCATCACTGGAGGTTTTTAAGAGAGGATGGACAGCCACTTGTCTGGAATGGTATAGGGCAGGGATCAGCAACCCGTGGTTCTGGGGCCGCATGTGGCTCTTTCATCCATCTGCTGGTCGGCTCTACAATTGATAGGGCTTTCAGTTAGGACAGATAGAGGAAAAAGGATGCCGTGCTAGGAGGAGACTTTATGGTGGGAGAATTGGACTTCCGGTCAGCAGAGGAAGAAGGACACCACACTAGGAGGAGACTCTATGGTGGAGGAACCGGACTTCCAATTGGCTCCAGAATTGAATGGGGGCTTCTGGTTAGGACCTTTGTGGCTCTTTGAGTGTTTAAGGTTGCCGACTCCTAGTATATGCTCTCCTGCTTGAGCAAGGAGTTAGGCTAGAAGACCTCCAATGTGCCTTCCAAGTGCAGTGGTGTCAAACTCAAGGCCTGCAGGCAGGACCCAGCCTGCGAGATGCTGGGCTGCCGGGCTGCCCTGGAAACAGGAAAGGGCCAGCCCGTGGTCCCTCTGCCAGCGAAAATGGGCTTCCAATTTCCATTTTCAGCTGGGACGGGCTCCTGAAACCCTCTGCCAATGAAAATGGAGCTCGGGAGAGCTGCACGTTTTCGCTGGCAGAGGGTTGCAGGAGGCTGTCCCAGCAGAAAACGGAGATTGGGAGCCTGTTTTCACCGGCAGAGCACTTGGACCCCCACGGGCATCCCTGACACGAGTGATGTCAAGCTAGCCATGCCCACCCTGGCCCATTGAGGTCAAACACAACCCTGATGCGGCCTTCAATGAAATCGAGTTTGATGCCCCTGTTATATTGAGATACTCTAATTGACCCAATCTTGGCATTCATCCCTTTCATTTTTCTCCACAGATGTATTTTCTGTGAAGGTCAGTTTGAAGGGATGTGCAAACAAAGCTCTCTGCGATAGCCTGGTTGGATATCAAGCCATGGCTCCCAAGGACAGTGGACATCACGCTATCCAATGCACACCAAACTCCTCGATCCACCAACAGGAGTTCTCAACCGTCAGCCAATGGAATGACTTGACTCTAATTCATGAGTTTTCTGGAGGTGTTAATACCATCCCCAGATGGTTCGGACTCTTCATCACAATCCTTTCTGGCGTCCTTCTTAGGAAACTCCTGGCTTGATTTTTGCCATGTGTAAAGATTTCATCATCGTAAAAATGCCAAACTGGTCTATAATATTCCAAAATCTGGAGTCTGGTAGCACTTTTTCAGCTAAGAAAGTATTTAAAAACAATAGTTTTTTTGTGAGCTGTAGCTTACATCCTATGTACGCTTGATTTAGATGCTTTAAATCATCAGGTCACCTAAAGATTCAGTGATCCAGCTTGTTTCCAGCTTCTGTATCTTCTACAATCATAGATATTTCAAAAGAAAATCAGGAAAGGTTCATTACTCAGAGGCTCACAGCACTTGAGTTAATGTTTTTGATGTCCAGGGGTGTCCTCTAACAATAGAAGGGAAGGCTAATGTGCTGTAATGTTGTCACTAACTGTGATGGTGAGAATTAATGTTCAGTTGTGATTCTCATTCACTATCAGATGGATACGCAGTCTTCAATTCCCTTCAATTCCCTTCCCAAGGCAGCCTTTCTTCTTTGTGATTGGTTCTAGAAACAAACTCAAAGGTTGTGATTAGAATGGAATGGAATGGAATGGAATGGAATGGAGTGGAGTGGAGTGGAGTGGAGTGGAGTGGAGTGGAGTGGAGTGGAGTAGAGTAGAGTAGAGTAGAGTTCTTTATTGGTCAAGTGGACACAGAAGGAATTTGTCTTTGGTGCATAAGCTCTCATTGTACATAAAGCTATAAATGATCAGTCATGATCATAGTCATCTTAAAAATACATTCATCATTAAATCATATGGTTGTGATTAGTAGCATTTATTAGGAAGAAAGATGTTAGTTATTATACAAGAACTCAATCAACATGGCTTTCATGTAAAGCCTCTTTATACAATTCATTCCAGTGCCAAAATCTTTTCCAATTTTTTTTAGGGTCTTCCAATGGAAAGGAAGAGAAACAGGGACGAAAGTTTCATTTTTCTGGAAAACTGTACCTGCTTGTAATTTTGAAAATCATCGACCCCTTTCTCAGTCTGTTTGAGAAGCAATCTCCAGCTTGTCATGTGTGGGGAATAGATGAGAACTGATTCACTAGAGAAAAGCTGAGTCTTAGGTGGAGCTGGTAAGATCAGGATCAACAGAGTGATCCATTTCAGTTGATACCAATTTTCAATTATTCTGACTCATATTCCCATCCATCTGCTTGTAATTTTGATAACAACAACACCACCATACAAAGTTTGCATTTTCATACCTGTGCTTCCCCAAAAATAAGACCCTGTCTTATATTTTTTGAACCCTGAAATAAGCCCTTGGCCTTATTTTCGGGGAGGTCTTATTATTTTGGGGTGTGTGGAGCAAGACGGGGCTCCTCTTGCCGTCTTACCTGATTTCCAGCTCTGTCTCCCTAACCCTAACCAGAGGAAATGGTGGGGACTGGCTGCACATGCATTTAAATATTTTCGGGGAGGGCTTATTTTAGCACATGCGCTCAAAAGCCCGATTGGGCTTATTATCAGGGGAGGTCTTATTTTGGGGGAAACATGGTACATGTTTTTCAGTCGTTGATTCCATCCAGTCAATTCCTTGAGTGAAAAAGCTTGGTTACGCCAACAAACACATTAGAGGTAACACATAGATTATTGGAGAGAGCCAGCGAAATGTCTTTGCCAGGTGTAAGCTGGATCTGTTACCAGAGTGACAAGGGGAAAACATGGCTAATGTCCAAAACAAGCAGAAAGAATTCATAAAAGACTCAGACAGACACCTCCATAATTTGGATGGGTGTAAAAGGGGAAGGGGACATAGCAGAATTAGATTTGCCAGATTCTACTATTCTGGCCTCCCTCTCTCTCTCTCTCTCTCTCTTTTTAAAAGTTTTTATTAGAGTTTATCGTAATATTAAATACAAAGGGTTGAGTTAAGTTCAGAAGAGAAAAAAAAGGGAATGACTTCCAGCTCTTTTGTTGTGCAGTACAATACAAAATGCAGTTGTCATCTCTTTGGCTTTGTATTTCTAGTAAATCACTTCTATATATATAAACAATGTTAATCTAGTCTTTGAAATCCAAAACCAAAGTTTTTTTTCCCGTTTTGAGCATAAAGTCCAGAAGTGGTTTCCCGGTGGAAACAAACTGGGTAAGTTTTCCCTCTTTAATTAAAACAGCTTTGACACCCCCATCGTTTTTTTTTTTGTACCCATTTTCCCTTGTGCAGATTGACTTATATATTGTAGCCATTCTCAATAAAAACAGTTTGTCTTCCTATCGAGAGGCTTCTTTGTCTGGTCTGTTTGGTTATTGTCATTTTTCTTATACGTTACTTTGAATCAGATGAGGAATCCTCTTTTGAAAGGGGTGTGTGTGTGTGTGTGTGTGTGTGTGTGTGTGTGTGTGTATGGCAGACGGCTGTTCTCAGATCAGTTGCCTGCGGATTGCATCACCACAGGCTACTTAAGGACTTAATTCTTCTCCTCTCCAACCTGCAGCCTTTATTGATGGAGTCTAATTCCATTTGCAAACAGGTGCTATCGAGTTGCCTCTGCTTGTTGTGGTCCGCCAGTAGCCTGTGGAGCTGGCAGCGGAGTCAGACAGTGAGGAGGCTGGGGAGGAACATGGGCCAGTCCTGGAGTCTGGGGAGGCCCAGACAAGGGCTCTGCGTTGGAGGCAGAGAGGGGGCCAGGGCCATCTGGGAGTGATGCGTGGACTCCGGAGCTCCGGAGCTTCGGACAGCAGAAAGGCAGAGGAACAGGAGGAGCCTGTTCCTAGTGTGCATATGCGCAGAGCTGCCAGAAGGTACGAACAGTTAAAATAAAAGGGATGACTTGGGAGAAAGGCCTGGAGATGATTAGCTCCTCTCATAAGGCTTAAAAGAGGAGCAAAGACACATGGGCACTTTGCAGGGAAGCAAAGTTGTTAATTCTGTTCCCGTCGGCATCTCTGTTTGATTCTGAAATCTGTGTGGCTTTGCCAAATAGGTCTTTGGCAGAGTGTCAAGGGAGTTAAAGGTTGGTGATTATCCCGAAGGACTTCTCCCAAAGGACTTTTTGCAATTAATTGGGACTCAGCTGTGAATGAACGTAGTAATTCACAGCTGTTGCAATAAAAGAGGTGTTTGGGACTGCTCGTGTGCTTTAATGACTCAGGAAGCCTAGGTCACAACATTGCTCTGCTTTCTGGCAGCCATGTTTATTTTTATCAAGGAGAAGTGGCTTTCTTCTAGCATCACTTCACTTGATTTCTTTTCTCCCTTGGGATGGGGGTTGTTCCTCGTGCAGTGGTTGCTAGGGTACTTATACATTTTAAAATAATATATCTTCCCAGATAATACCCTTTTCAGTTTGTCTAAAAGACCCTCCTTCTTTTCACATTTCTGATGATGGATAGATGTTTAAACCAGTGGTAGAATTCAAGTAATTTAACAACCGGTTCTCTGCCTTAATGATTTCTTCCAACAACCAGTTTGCCAAACTGCTCAGAAAGTTAACAACCGGTTCTCCCAAAGTGATGCAAACTGGTTGAATCCCACCACTGGTTTAAGCTGATGTTTGGGACAGGTAAGGACATAGGTTATTAACAGAACTGGGAATCCAGATGTTTGAGACAAGTAAAGGCAAGGACTGTTAAAAGAACTGGGAATCCAGATGTTTGGACTTGCAAGATTCTATTAATGTAACCTTACAATAAAAATATTCCAATGTTGGTTCTTTTTATCTGGACTAGCTTGAAGGGCTGGTACGTACTGTGGCAAGATACGGTCAGGAGGTGGCAATATCATTACTTCCTTTTCACTCATCAGAAAGACAAATAACAGAATTGGAAGGGACCTTGGAGGTCTTCTAATCCAACCCCTTGCACAAGCAGGAAACCCTACCCTATTTCAGACAAATGGCTGTCCAATCTCTTCTTGAAAACTTCCAGTGTTGGAGCATTCACAACTTCTGAATGCAAGCTGTTCCACTGATTAATTGTTCTCACTGTCAGGAAATTTCTCCTTAGTTCTAAGTTGCTTCTCTCCTTGATTAGTTTCCACCCGTTGCTTCTTGTCCTGTCTTCAGATGCTTTGGAGAATAGCTTTGCTCCCTCTTCTTTATGGCAGCCCCTGAGATATTGGAAGACTGCTATCATGTCACCCCTATAGTCCCGTGATGGCGAACCTATGGCACGTGAGGCAGAAGTGGTACACAGATGCCTCTCTGTGGGCACGCACACTGTCGCCAGCTGGTCTTCGCATGCACCTGAGTGCCGGAAATCTGAAGAATAGCTGGCCATTGTGTGTGTTAGATCGGCGCAGGAAAGAAGAAGTGACCAGCGGAGTTCAAGTAACAACGTTTATTAACGAGAACTGAACTGCTTGAGCGCTGCCGGAGCTCTCCTTATATTTGCTCCGGCAGACGCACCGCCCCCTGACAGGGATTCAAATCTCCCGCCGAAGGATCTTCAGCCAATCCCAGGCGGGTGTCCTTATAAGGACATAACACTGTGCATGCGCATCGGCCAACTGGCCTTCACATTTCTGGCGCTCTTTCTTTCTTTCTTCTTCTTTTTCTCCTTTCTTCTTCTTTTTTTCTCTTCACTGCACTCTGTATTTGCATAGAAATCTACTGAGAAGCCATAGAAGCACAGGGAACCTGCTGGTGGGATCTGATAAGAAAAATGGTACCAATAAAGGAGAATATTTGTAGCTCAGGGTTGACATGAGGGGTCCTTGATGTTCTCTGAGCTTGGTGGTATTCTTGCACGGCATTCTTTTTTTTACTTATTTTTAATTTGATTTATATGCCGCCCTTCTCCGGAGACTCAGGGCGGCTTACAATGCGTTAAGCAATAGCCTTCATACTTTTGTATATTTATACAAAGTCAGCTTATTGCTCCCACAAACTGGGTCCTCAATTTACCTAATTTAGAAAGGATGGAAGGCTGAGTCAACCTTGAGCCTGGTGAGATTCGAACTTACTAATTGCCGACAGCTGGAGTTAAATTACAATGCATTAGTCTGCAGAGCTATCCAGGCTTCTAACCAAACTAGGTAACATCATTAACCAAACTAGGTAACATAATCAGTGCTTGACCTCTCAAGAAAAATACTGTTTTGCTTTGCATTCTGCTTCAATAGCATGGTCTGATGCTACATCGGTACAAGTAGTCCTCGTTTAGTGGCCACAAATGGGATCAGAAAGGAGAGGAGATCACTCAGTGGAACCGCCACAGTGCTTTCAGCTTTTCTTTGTCTTACAGACTTGCAATGGCCATAAATGTGAGGATGGGTGGTAAAGTTGCTTTATTCAGCACTGTTGTAACTGCAGACGGCCACTAAATGAGACAGTCACTAAACAAGGCCTGCTTGTGGTCAAATAATCCAGGAATCTCTTTCAATCTCTTTCAGATACAGAGCGTTTTATGGGCCAAAGTTGTTTATGTGCACCAAAGACAAATTCTTTGTGTGAACAATCACACTTGACCTATTCTATTCTATTCTATTCTATTCTATTCTATTCTATTCTATTCTATTCTATTCTATTCTATTCTATTCTATTCTATTCTATTCTATTCTATTCTTCTTGAAGGAATTGTCCCAAATGACTCTTTCTTTCTTTCTTTCTTTCTTTCTTTCTCTTTCTTTCTTTCTTTCTTTCTTTCTTTCTTTCTTCCTTCCTTCCTTTCTTTCTTTCTTTCCTTCCTTCCTTCCTTCCTTCCTTCCTTCCTTCCTTCCTTCCTTCCTTCCTTCCTTCCTTTCTCTCTCTCTCTCTCTCCCACTCCCTCCCTCTCCCCCTCCTTCTTTCTATCTCCCTCTCTCCCTCCCTCCCTCCCTCCCTCCCATCCACCCCTCTCTCAAAGAAAATTCTACCAGATTTGGAACAGTTCAAGAATAGTTTAGCCATTTCCCTCTCCCAGTGATGAAATCTGTATTGACCACCTGGTGAATTTTTAATCTCAAATAATACTATCATGTTCACAGGCTGATCCAGCAGGCTACGAACAGATAGGTTATCCTTGAAAAGGACAGTGGCCTGGCCAAAGTTTTACCTTTTTTAAAAATTCTCTATCTGGGTGGAAAGTAAATATATCCCAGAGGGATAACGGCAGTTGAAAGGTGTTTCCAAAAACATTCTATCTCTCCTGCAAAAAGGAAACACAAAAGGGAGAAGGAGCTGTGCCCATTGACTGGTAGTATCTGGCAGTCTCTGAGAAAAATTACTGGCTGCAGCGTCTTGAAGCTCAACGTAAGTGCCTTCTTCCTTCTTAAGGGTTGAGGATCCTTCTAACCAAGATTTGGTTTCCTTTCAGGGGACAATATCCTATACATATTTGTATTCTGGCTTTCCTCTGTGAAGGTCCACATGATTTACCCTTCTCTTTTTACCTGACTTCAAGGTGGGCAGATGCTGACGAAGGACTCAGGTAGCCTTTCTTTGTTGTGTAGATGGTAAGAATGGTGTTTACTCTAAGCTTCCAGGCTAAGTTTTCTCTGAAAACAATAGTGATTTTGAAAGCCAGGCAAATTTGCGTAGGGGTGTATGGGTGAGATGGAGATGATGGTGAGTCCCCATCCAGTGTTTCAAATGATCTGGGAGTTCAACAGAAATCAGGAAAACAGAATAAAAGAGTTGGAAGGGGCTTTGGAGGTCTTCTAGTCCAGCCTGATTTCTGCTTAAGCAGAAAACTCTATCATTGTCCAGCCTCTTCTTAAAAACTTCCAGTGATCGAGCATCCATAACGTCTGAAGGCAAGTCTTTCTACTCATTAATTGTTTTAACTGTCAGGAAATTTCTCCTTAGTTCCAGGTTGCTTCTCTCATTGATTATTTTCCATTCATTACTTCTCTTCAGGTGACTTTGGAGAATAGGTTGATCTCCTCTTCTTTGTGGCAGCCCATCAAATATTGGAACACTGCTATCATGTCATCCCTAGTCCTTCTTTCCATTAAACTAGACATCCCCAGTTCCTGAAACTGTTCTTTCTATGTTTTAGCCTCCAGTCCCCTAATCATCTTTGTTGCTCTTCTCTGCACTCTTTCTGGAGTCTCCACATCTTTTTTATACTGTGGTGACCAAAACTGGTTGCAGTATTCCAAGTGTGGCCTTACCAACCCAGTCCTTCTTTTCATTAAACTAGACACACCTAATGTCTACCGAAATAACCCATGTCAACCAAAGCAAGTCCTATAGATCCCAATAATATATATTTTTTAATGAAGTAACTTTCATACATCTTGGTAATAACTAAGCCATTGACTTCAGTGGCCAAACAGGCAACAGAGAAAAATGCAGTTATTACCAGGAGCTAACATAATCCCTTCTGAGAGTGATGTTTGTTTCTAGATTTGTCTTTTTTCCATTCTTTCTGTTTTTTTAAAAGCCATTAAAAGGGGGAAAAGATTCTTGAAACGGGTTTGTTATTGTTATTTGAAAACTGGCACTATAAGAAATTTATACCGACATTATACCAATATTTCTGTCACCCATTTCCTTATGACTGCATGACTGTAACTTTGTTGCTGATATTGATTGCTTCCTGATTGCTTATTTATACCCTATGACTATCATTAAGTGATGTACCTTATGATCCTTGATGAATGTATCTTGTCTTTTTATGTACACTGACAGCATATGCACCAAGACAAATTCCTTGTGTGTCCAATCACAGTTGGCCAATAAAGAATTCTCTTCTCTTCTCTTCTCTTCTCTTCTCTTCTCTTCTCTTCTCTTCTCTTCTCTTCTCTTCTCTTCTCTTCTCTTCTCTTCATGTGCACCAAAGACAAATTCCTTGTGTGTCCAATCACACTTGGTCAATAAAGAATTCTATTCTATTCATTATGTTCCTGGTCCTGTTTCTTTCTTCTTTCCCTTCCAGGTATTTCTATCCAGATTGCCCGAAGGATCAATCATCTTGTTCTCCACCATGAAGTTCCTCTTATTCTGTTGTCTCTTTGGCACTTTCTTAGCTACAGGTGAGAAGACATTGGGAGCAATTCAAGAACCTTGCCTAGCAAGATTCCAGGCAGGTCTCAGGTGTCCACAGAAGGGGGTCAGAAAAGCCAAGATGGTGCCTACCACCGTGTGACTGAAACCCCAGCCCTTATTATAATTATTTTTGCATGTGTCAGAAAACAGGCAGAGCTTAGATTGCATAGCTATGGCTCCTTTCTATATTTATTTTTTTGTTCCCTCAGCCATATTTTCCTGTAGGAGTAGTAGGTCTCACACTGTAGACCTCATTCGTTCATTCATTTTAATGTAAGCTGAGGCTATTCAGCCTTGGTAACTTGAAGACCTATGGACTTCAATTCTCAGAAGCTATGCTGGCTGGGGAATTCTGGGAGTTGAAGTCCCCCCCCCCATCTAAAAGTTGCCGAGTTTGGAACCCCCTATGCTAGGCCACCGTGCCATCTGCCTACATAAGGCAGACATTGGGCTAATCCAGTGGTGAAATTCAATTTTTTTTACTACCAGTTCTGTGGGTGTGATTTGGTGGGTATGACAGGGGAAGGATACTGCAAAATCCCCATTCCCACCCAACTCTGGAGCCAGCCGGAGGTGGTATTTGCCAGTTCTCTGAACTACTCAAAATTTCCGCTGTTGGTTCTCCAGAACCTGTCAGAACCTGCTGGATTTCAACCCTGGGCTAATTTCATCAACAAGTTAAGGGATTTGTCAAAAGAAGGTCTTGACAAGAAAGACAGATGGACTGGGTTATGATGGCATGAATCACCGTTTGTTGTGTGGGGTGGGGCAGGTCAAGCACTCCCATAGAAAGCATCCAGAAACAATGTTGTATCTTCCTCCTCTAGGCATTTGTCTTGACTGTGAACATTGTGTGGTGTGGGGCCAGAATTGTACCGGCTGGAGAGAACCCTGTGGAGATAATGAAGATACTTGTGTTACCTATCAAGCTGAAGTGATAAAACGTATGAAATATTAAGAGTCGTGGGATAGACAGGCAGATGGATTCAGGTAGTCCTCGATACAGGTGGTCCTAAACATTCATTCAGGGACCATTCAAAGTTGGCAAGGCACTGAAAGGGGTGACTTATGACAGTTTTTCACACTTATGACAGTTGCAATGTCCCTGTGGGTCAGGTGATCAGAATTCAGACCCTTGGCCATGCTTGGTGTGTATTGATGACGGTCGCACTGTCCCCACGAGGACAGTGTCCTCACTCTCCTCGTGATGCCTTTTTGTGACCTTCTGACAAGCAAAGTCAACGGGGGAAAGCCAGATTCACTTAACAACCAGGTGACTCACTTAACAACTGCACGACTCTGGCAAGGGAGGTCGTAAAATGGGGCAAAACTCACTTAACAAATTGTTTCATTTATCAATTTTGGGGCTCAATTGTGGTCGTAAGTCGAGGACTGCCTGCTATTTCCATCTAGTGATCATTCAGCGTTTTAATCTACCAAGGAATCCTTGAATCTCAAATAAAATGCCTTTCTCTTCTTTATTTCGCCCCTGTGCAGCCCCTCTCTCCGTCACTTTCACTGCAAAAACCTGTGGCACCTCTGACACTTGCCATCTTGACTACGTGGAGGCAAATCCACATAATGAACTAACATTGAGGGCCAAACGAGCCTGCTGTACGGGGGATGAATGTCAAACTCTGCCACCTCCTGGTAGGTAGCTCTAAGAAGCCCATCTCAGCCCCAATGGACAACGTTGAAGGACCCTGTGAGGCAGTAGTAGGATTCAAATCCCGTCACTACTGGTTTGCTCCTGGGCTTCTGTGCATGTGCAGAGATGTCTGGGCGGAGCCTCCCGCCACCGCCGCTACTGGTTCTCCTGATCCGGGGCGAACCGGTAGCAACCCACCACTGCTGTGAGGCGAACACTAAGCTCTGCAGGGCTGCCCATTTCTGATTGCAACCTTGTCAGAGTGAAGGGTTAAACCTTAACCCTGTATTTAAAGCGCCTCTCGCTAAGAAGTGAAAGAAACTTGCTCGTGCTGGCTGAGGAATTCTGGGAATTGAAGTCCTCTCATCCTAAAGTTGCCAAGATTGGAAAAAAAAATACTGTACCAGAGGATAAGAGTTTTGTTTAGGCAGTGAAGATCCTATGAGCAGAATCTGAAGATATGTCTTGAGTTCACCTTCCTGGAATGGAGTGGAGTGGAGTCGAGGGGAGGGGAGGGGAAGAGAGGAGAGGAGGGACAGGGGAGGGGAGGGGAAAGCAGAGGGGAGGGGAGGGGAGGGGAAAGAGAGGAGAGGGTGGACGGGGGAGGGGAGAGGGGAGGGGAAAGGAGGGGAAGGGAAGAGAGGACAGGACAGGAGGGAGAGGGGAGGGGAAGGAGAGGGAAGGGAAGGAAAGGGAGAAGAGGAGAGGAGAGGAGAGGAGAGGAGAGGAGAGAAGAAAAGAGAAGAGAAAAGAAGAGAGGAGAGAGGAGAGGGAGAATAGAATAGAATAGAATAGAATAGAATAGAATAGAATAGAATAGAATAGAATAGAATAGAATAGAATTATTGGCCAAGTATGATTAGATACACAAGGAATTTGTTTCCAGAAGCTCTCAGGGCAGAGAGAGATGGGTGCCATGCCCCTGTGGGAAGGGTGTTACTTTTTACATGGATGGGAGAAAAGTTCCTTTTTTTTTCACAGGGAATATCCTGCTTGATGTATCAATTACGACTAGAATTCAGACATTACATAATCCGTTGAATTTCCAGTTGATGGTTTGAATCCCACACAATACCATCTGGCTATCTACAGCTGGAGACTACCAAATAGGATGAATCTAACCTGAGGGATCAGCCAGCCCTCCCATGCTTTCTGGGAGTTTAAAATCCAGGAAGATCTCCAGGGAAATATAGTTTGAGGGATCAACCTGTTCTCCCATGCTTTCTGGGAGCTTAAAATTCAGGAAGACTCCCTGGATCTCCAGGGAAATATAGTTTGAGGGATCAACCTGTTCTCCCATGCTTTCTGGGAGCTTAAAAAAACAGGGTGGCTTCTGGAACTTCAGGGGAAAGGTCTTCCCTGGGGCAGGGGCTGCCATAGTAAGCTTCCTAGGTCCCACAAAAAGACCTTTCTTAAGAGAAAGGATGTGCAACATCCTAGCCTAGCCTTATCCAGTTTGAGAAAGCAGGCAGTTATTCTTAGGGAGACTCAGTCGCACAACTCATCTCCTCCCTCTTATGCTTGACAGTGCTTGAACCCCAAGTCAACCAACCCAATGGACTTCTGTGTCCTGGATGCATTGGACTCACCACAACTGAATGCAATGAATACCTGGTTTTCTGCCAGGGATCTGAAAACCAATGTTTGACTGTAACTCTGAAGAAACCTGGTAAGCATAAACTCCCTTTAGAATTGTGATTCGAGAATGGGAGGCCTGACATGAGAAATCAGGATTTTGGAGTAGTTAGTCAGAGACTTCTTGAACAGAAGGAGTAGAAAGGATTCAAAATGCAGCTGATCCTGTTTTTTGCACAGGAAAGCAAACCAAGTTAATGCCTTAGAAGAGTAACACCAGCTGCTACAGATCAGGCTCATACATCTCTAGATGTTACCTGTGCTGATAAACGGAGATATCTTTGCAGTAGCATCCCAATTAAACAGCTAAAGGCAATGCGTCCATCTCACAATGATTAAAGGCCTATCAAAGTTTCAAAACAGTAATGGAGGAAATTAAGATGCCGGCACATAATAACTTTGTAAAAAATCTTATGAGCTTTAAGCCTTAAGTATTTCTAATTAAACCGTTCAAGGTAGGGTGAATAGTCAATGCTCAACTAGATAAGCAGGTAAACTCGATAACAGTTCCACTCTACTTTCTCCTTCTCCTTCTCCATCTCTTTCTCCTCCATCTCCTTCTCCTCCTTCTCCATCTCCTCTTCCTCCTTCTCTTTCTCCTTCATCTCTTTCTCCTTCTCCTTCTCCTCCATCTCCTTTTCCTCCATCTCCTTCTCCTCCTTCTCTTTCTCCTCCATCTCCAACTCCTTCTCCTCCTCCTTTAAGTTGCACCCATAGTCTTTCCTGAAACACTTTGTAAAAGCGATCAATTCCTTTTGCCACATTTAGTTTCCCAACCAGAATTTTCAATACTCTGTCCCCAATAACTCTGTCCCCAATTTTAAAGGATCAGGTACTGTAGAGATGTTACTGACTATCATGTTGGTTAATTTTTTCAGACTTCTCATTGTCGGAGATGTCTTTCAAAGGATGCGCTTCTGAGAATCTGTGCACTTTATTTGAGAAGAAGTTCTGGAGATTTTTAGAGGCCTCTCAAGTAGAAGTAAAATGCACCCCAGCTGTCCCGCAGACTTCCCAATGATGTATAACTGCACGTCAAGGCCATCGCTCCACCTTACTAGAACTTAGGAGCCAACGTGGCTCATTCTGTTTTAGTCAACTTTCAACAGAATTCTCGTTCTTCTGGATGTGTCAAAGTTTCCCACGATTCGTGTGAAAATTAACTGAGCCATGGTCCAATCAATAAAGCAGTAACTTTAAAAAGAATTCCATTCTGGGTCAGAGTTTGATTTGAGTGAATGACTGTGGTAGAACCAGGTTTGTGGTGTCAGGTTCAGTACCACCCCTTGTCCTGCCATGACACCACTCAGTGCGGTGCTGATTGGCATTTCTGGTCTGGCCCAGGAGAGAACAGGGCAAATCAGGACACTTTCTGTTTCAGAAGGGCAGGAATGGCCAATGACCTCCTCAGAATACCCCTTGCCCACTCGGGAGATGACCTGTTCCACCCGGGTTCCCATGTTGTGCATCAGAAATAGTGTGTTTCCCTTTCTGCTGGTACAACCAGAACAGTCAAATCCACCTATGTTGTTTCCTTCTGTCTTACCCAAATGCCTCCATTCCAATTGGCTGGTGGGCATGTTGATGGACATGAGGCTTCCCCTATGCCCTCGCTCTCTGCCTTCAATGGCCATGTCCTGCTGGGCTACTGGCCTACCTGCTATGAAAGGTTGAAATCCGGCGATGATTTTTTTTAACACGTTCAGGCAGAGATGTCCATAAGGTGGGGTCAAAAAAGTCAAGATGACAACCAGAACAAGGATCTCAAAAATCAAGTTTTTGATCCCACCATAATGCAATCTTGACTTCCTTTTAATCACACTCTGAAGACCTGGAAATAAGGAGACATTTTCTGACAGTGAGAGCAATCAACCCATGGAACAGAAGTTGCCTTCAGAAGTTATGGGAGCTTCATCACCGGAGGCTTTCAAGAAGAGATTGGACTGCCATTTTTCAGAAATGGCATAGGGTCTCCTGCTTGCGTGGGGGGTTGGACTAGATGACCTACAAGGTCCCCTCCAACCCTGTTAATCTGTAAGAACTCTAAATCCTCCTGGTTTAGAAGACAACTTTTAAAAGAGGGGCCTCATCTTTTTGTTTCTCTGTTTGATTTAACTGTGGAATGTCCCTTTATTTTATTCTATTTTAATTTAATGGATATGCCACCCATCTTGCATTGAAATTGAGTCCAAAGGACTGGTGGGATCTGAGGTTCACCCATCTTAAATTTCCTGAGGTTGAGAAACACTGTTTTAGTCCACAGAAACACCAATATACAGATAGTCCTTGAATAGCTTGCCTTCAGAAATCATAGGGGCTCCATCAGTGGAGGTTTTAAGAAGAGACTAGACAGTCTCTTATCTGAAATAGTGTAAGTTCTCCTGCCAGAGCAGAGGGCTGGACTAGAAGACCTCCAAGGTCCCTTCCAGCTTTTGTTCTGTTCTGTTCTGTTCTGTTCTGTTCTGTTCTGTTCTGTTCTGTTCTGTTCTGTTCTATTCTCAGACAAGTGACTGTCCAACCTCTTCTTAGAAACTTCCAGTGATGGAGAGCCCACGATTTCCAGAGGCCAGCTGTTCCACTGGTTAATTGTCCTCACTGTTTGGAAGTTTCTTCTTAATTCCAGGTTGCTTCTCTTTTTGGTTAGTTTCCAACCATTGTTTCTTGTCCTGCCCTCTGGTGCTTTGGAGAATAAGTTAACCCCTTCCTCTATGTAGCAGCCCCTCAAATATTGGAATACTGTTACCCTAACTTCCCTAATTATTCTTTTCTGTAGACGAGCCAAACCCACATCCTGCAGCCATTCTTCATATGTTTTAGACTCCAGGCCTTTGATCATCTTAGTTGCTCTTCTTTGAACTTTTCCCAAAGTCTTCTTTTCTTTTCTTTTCTTTTCTTTTCTTTTCTTTTCTTTTCTTTTCTTTTCTTTTCTTTTCTTTTCTTTTCTTTTCTTTTCTCTTCTCTTCTCTTCTCTTCTCTTCTCTTCTCTTTTCTTTTCTTTTCTTTTCTTTTCTTTTCTTTTCTTTTCTGTAGTATGGTGACCAAAATTGGTTGCCATATTCCAGATGTGGTCTTACTAGAGCTTTATAAAGCAGCACTAATATTTCATGTGATCTTGATTCTATGCCTCTGTTTACACAACCCAGGATGGTATTAGCATTTTAGGCTGCTGCAGCACACCGCTGGCTCATATTCAAGCGATCGTCCCCTAGGATTCCAAGGTCCCTCTCAGAGTTATTGTTTTTGAGTTATTATGTGCTGGCGTCTTACTTTTGGTCTTGCCTAATCTGTACTTATACCTTTGATTTTTCTTGCCTAAATGTAAATTTGCTTTTCTTCAATTGAAATTTCACATTAAAATTGCTCAACATTAAGATTAAAATGAAGATAATGACATTGGGCATCATTGCATGAGATGCCAACATTGGGCATGACTCATCTCTCCTGCTTAGCAGTAGAAATTCTGATCCCAATGGTGTTCATAAATCAAGGTCTACCTGTACTTACCTTTAAACCTTTATCCAACTGGCTTTGCCAGCTCTCTCACTGTGCTAATATTAACTTTGGAAGATGGGGACATGGGTGCAAGACCACCGATTACACCACACTTGCCCAAAACAAATAAAACCTTCATAATAGAACATCATGATTCTGGAAAGTCTGGTACCACATAGATAACTGACTTTTAATATAGATACAACTTGTAAATTATTAGTGAAGTTCAAGAGTGGACCCAGAGCCCATGTTGCAATGGAAGCCACATGGAATAGATTGTAGAGGCTGGAGAGTCCATGTAAGGAAGGCTAGAATCCTCCTTACCAAACTAACCCATTTTCTGATGTTGGCTGTTACAAGCAAGCATGCAGGTAGTCCTCAGTCTATGACCACAATTGGGACCAAAATTCCCATTGCTAAGCAAGGTGCTTGTTAAGTGAGTCACACCTGATGTTGCAACGTTTTTTTTTTTGCCACAGTTAAGTACTGTAGATAGGATAACAGAATAACAGTGTTGGAAGGGACCTCAGATGTCTTCTGGTCCAACCGCCTGCTCAAACAGGAGATCTTATATCTGGAGAACCGATAGCGGAAATTTTGAGTAGTTCGGAGACCCGGCTAATACCAACTCTGGCTGGTATCAGAGTGGGGTGGGAATGGAGATTTTGTAGTATCCTTCCCCTGCCATGCCCACCAAGCCATGCCTACAAAACCAGTAGGGAAAAAATTTGAATTTGACCCATGGTTGGTTCTCTCCAACTCATGGAGAGTTGTCCAATTCCACCCTGGGGATGGCTGATGGTTTGAGGCCAGTCCCTGTAACTTGCTAAATATTTAGCCTTGTTAACTCTGATTTTTTTTTCTTTTTTTAACTTGTAATTTGTAAATTTTAATCTTGCTTTCAATGCTTTCTTCAATTTGCTTTTCATATTATTTCATGATGTCGTTTGGGGGAAAAAAACCTGAGGGTCATTTAAGCGAGTTGGGCAGTGTAAAAATTTGGTAAATGAATTTAAAAAAATCAAGGTTATCCTTGTCTAGGTCCTGAACCTGGGTGTGAGTCATCCCTCTGAGTCCTTGCTAATGTTGTCCTGAGCCTGGGACTGTTTGACTAATGAAGGTGCCTCTTTGGTTACTGACCTCAACCTGGTTTATCTTTAGTTGGTTCCAGGCCAGAGCAGCTACTGGATAGTTTGACTTGATGGCTGTTATTGGACTTTGCTTAGAGTGGGGATAAAAAGGTAAAATTGCATGGCTTGAGCCAATGACAGTCAAGAATAGAAGTGTTTTCAAGGCTATGTTCTCAGCATTGCAAATTTTCTAGATGGTCACCTAAGTTGAAATGGTTTTTGGTCAAGCCAATGTTGTGTTTGCTTTTGGATTAGTGGGCTGGCCCTAAATCATGGGGAGGGGTTTTGCATTTTTAAACCTGTGTCTATTTCATGTAGCGAAGAGTCTCTGGTTTCAGCAGAGCCCAGAACTTCACTGAGGTCAACGTATCCTATCCAGCTCTGATCTTCATCTTGAGCCATGAAATCTCTACAGATCATCTGTCTTCTTTTCATTTTTGTAGCCAGAGGTAAGGAGATGATATTGCAGAATGTCCTGAGGCAAATGGGTTCCGAGTCTTTTCTTATCTTCTTCTCAATGTTATCAATTTCTCTATCTTCAACATCATGCCAGCTGTTTGGAGGCAAGCAGGATTTTATGTAATCATCTGGAAGGAGGCATGCAAATGTTGTGCAGGCTTCAATCTGCACTTAAGCAAACCTCAGTTCCCCATAGTTCTTGCCACTCAGTCTTGAAAAGTTGGAAACTTTGAGAAGCTGAGTTTTATGTAGAGATCCTTATGGGTAATATGTACCTTCCTACTCCTGTTATCACGTCCAGTTCAGGCTTAATACCCAAGCAAGTTTTACCTTTCAAGACTTGATGGCAACTTAATGACCGATAACTATTTACAAATATTTTTCACTTACTTGAATTATATTGGATATAAATTAGCTTGGAGGTTACATGTATAATCATGTTTCTCTGAAAATAAGACCGGGTTTTATATTAATTTTTGCTCCAAACATGCATTAGGGCTTATTTTCTGATTAGGTCTTATTTTTGGGGAAATACGGTACTAAATGCATCCATCTGGCTGACATTCTTAATCGGGGCTTATTTGGTGGGGGGAGGAGGTAGGGTTTATATTACAAGCATCCTAAAAAATCATGCTAGGACTTATTTTCCAGTTGGGTCTATTTTTAGGGAAACAGTATTTTGCAATTCACCTTGCAAAGCCTTAGAAAGAGCTGAAGAACATCACAACTTGTTCTATGCCCCTGATTTATTTGTCTATGAGGATTAGCAGTCATCCAGGGCATGGTTGTCCCAAAAGTGCTTTTTCAAGAGGCAACTGGACTTTTTTTTGCGTTCTTTGAAGACGTTTGCATTCTTTGAAGACTTTGCTTTCTTTGAAGACGTTTAGCTTCTCACCCAAGATGTTTCTTCAATTCACCTTTTCATCCAAGAAGCTTCTTGGATGAGAAGGGAAATATCTTCAAAGAAAGTCCAGTTGCCCCTTGAAAAAGCACCATTGGGACATTGCTTCATTTGTCTTATTCATGTACTTCTGAATGGGAGCAAGGAATGTCACATCCACTGTGTCATCTTGCTAATGACACAGATGTTCCCCAACTCAGTGAGGTCATTGCATGATTGGATTACTGCAGTGATGTCCAGATGCGTGTGGCTTCATCATGACTTTTAGCAGACTCAAGGTCTCTTTTGCAGAGAAGAGCAATGAAGACGATTAGGGGACTAGCGGCTAAAACGTAAAAAGAACAGCTGCAGGAACTGGGCATGTCTAGTTTAATGAAAAAAGGAACTAGGGGAGACATGATAGCCAGGTTCCAATATCTCAGGGGTTGCCACAAAGAAGAGGGAGTCAAGCTCTTCTCCAAAGCACCTGAAGGCAGGACAAGAAACAATGGGTGGATACGAATCAAGGAGAGAAGCAACTTAGAACTAAGGAGAAATTTCCTGATAGTGAGAACAATCATTGGAACCACTTGCTTCCAGAAGTTATGAATGCTCCAACACTGGAGGTTTTTAAGCATATGTTGGATAATCATTTGTCTTAAGTAGTATAGGGTTTCCTGTCTAAGCAAGGGGTTGGACTAGAAGACCTCCAAGGTCCCTTCCAACTCTTCTCTTCTCTTCTCTTCTCTTCTCTTCTCTTCTCTTCTCTTCTCTTCTCTTCTCTTCTCTTCTCTTCTCTTTGTGACCCCCATTCTATAAGGATCTCTCCTACCACCATCACCTGCAAAGATATTGCTGAACCTGCGATCTTCTGAATGGAAAGCAGTCACCTTACTGCCCCTGTACAACGCAGCCCTTGTCCCCATATCAACTCTCCTGAAATGCCCAGCCCTTCTCCCTGCTCTTTCGAGCATTTCTTGTTTTGCCGAATGCCTTTCCTTTTCCTCCACCAAACATGACTCTTCAGGAATTGGATTCCTCAACCCTGACATTTCAAAATAAGGAAGCACCCGGGGAAGGCATCACTAAGATAATAGAATTAATCACACATGCTCTTTTCTTTCTTTTCTCCTTTTCAGGAAGCTGTCGCTCATGTGAAATTTGTCACTTCATTGGAAATGATTGTACCAGTGATGAGGTAGAGGAGTGTCCCTCTCCAGAAGATCAATGCGGCAAGGTGTTGCTGGAGATTTCGATAGGTAAAATCCCAGTGACCGCTCCCCTCGTTTCCTTCCAATAAAAGGAGAAACTTTTCTAAGGTCTCCTTTCCTGGAGGAATAATTTTCTCAACAGGGCGTCTGAGCCAGGGGTGGATTCCTACTGGTTCTGTGGGCATGGCTTGTTTGGTGAGTGTGGCTTGGTGGTCATGTGACTGAGTCATGTGGGCATGGTCAAACTGAAGTCACTCATGGCAAGGTGGGGTGGCAGCTCAGTCACATGACCGATGCTGCAGAGACAGGGTGATTTTCTATGTACCTCCCCCTACCCTTGGGCTGACAAAATAAAAGCCTGCCTGCCGAGCAACCCGGACTGGAAAATGGGGGTGACAGGGACTTGTGTGTGTCCCTCCTCAAGGACTTGGAGGCAGACACCAGGCCTCTGAGGAAAAGAGGCAGTTTACAACGCTTACAATGCAAAATTGTAAGCGACGGGCATGTGATGTGTCCATCCGCAGTCCTCTCCTGGGTGACAGCCAGGGCTTCTCCGCCTCCTCTTTTCCTCTTTTCCTCAGAGTTGCGGTGTCTGTCTCCAAGTCCTTGCGTGTGTGTGTGTGTGCGTTGTTGCCTGCACGCACGCACTTTTAGCACCCGAAGGAAAAAAGGTTCGCCATCACTGGTATAGGATTTCCTGCTTGAGCAAGACTTTTAAGGTCTACTATTCTGTAGACTCTATAGTGTAGAGGCTTCTTTGGTACAACACAGAGCAGTTTTCCTTTAGCCTGCATTTGAATTTTTTGTTTTATTTTCTATTCTTTTTTCTTTTATTAAAAAGTTTTTAAGTATTTTTTTAAAACATAAACATAAAACACATTTTTTTTTCAAAACAAAGCTTTTGATCCGGTCACAAATCAATACAAATCACTAATAAATCTTAATTTTCAATTAACACAACTTAATATTTTTACTCAGTTATTTCCCTTGATTTTATCTATTTAACTATGCCATTATCTCCCAAAACCCGTTACAAATCTTAAATCCTAGTCAATTATAATTCCATGTTTTCTCTTTCATTTGCTTAGATGGATATACTTTAACAATATAAATCATCACAATTATTATAAACATTCATAAAGTAATTTTTTTTAAAAAAAATGATTTATATGCCGCCTTTCTCCAGAGACTCAGGGCGGCTTACAATGCGTTAACTAATAGCCTTCATACTTTTGTATATTTATACAAAGTCAGCTTATTGCCCCCACAAACTAGGTCCTCAATTTACCCACCTTAGAAAGGATGGAAGGCTGAGTCAACCTTGAGCCTGGGGAGATTCGAACTTACAGTAATTGCAGACAGCTGAATGTTAATCACAATGCTTTTTTAGTCTGCTGAGCTATCCAGGCTCAATATTAATTCCAACATAATCATTTTTTAAATTTTCTATTCTAAACTAAACTCAATTGTGGTCGTAAGTCAAGGTCCACCTTCATAGGATACAAAAATACAAAAGAAAATAATAGGAAAGATAGGGGAGGGAAAAGTGTGGGAAGAAGAAAGAAAAAGGATTAGCTTCCATCTCCCTTTGGCGCAGTAGAATAAAACAATAACATCAAGCCTCAATTTTTACTTTTACATAGTAAAAAGTACTATACTACATAGTAGTATAGTACTAAAAGTAAAATAGTACTAGTAGTAAAATAGTTTATACTACATAGTAGTATAAACGAGCCATTTCTAAAACAACAAGTAACTTCTTTCAGGACTTTGAGTAGTCACTACAGGAAGCGTTGTAAGTCAAGGACTACCTTGATTGATTCATAACATTGATTCATAAGACAATAGGTCTTGCCTGCCAAATACAGGTAGTCCTCAACTTACAAACACAATGGAGCCCAAAACATATGTTGTTAAGTGAGAAATTTGTTAAGCGGGCTTTACTCCGTTTTACAACTTTTCTTGCCACATTTCTTACGCGAATCCTTGCAGTTCTTAAATGCGTAACATGGTTGTTCAGTGAATCTAGTTTCCCTGTGGACTTGGCTTGTTAGAAGATCTCAAAAGAGGATCCCATGAGCCTGGAGACACTGCAAACCATCATAAACGTGAATCACTTGTCAAGCACGCGAATGTAAACCACGTGATCCTGGGGAAGCTGGAGAATGGTCATAAATGTGGCGAATAGTCATATAAGTCATTTTTTTCACTTTGTAACTTTGTTTGAAGGGATGTTTATTTTGGTAGTTCAGAAAATGCAGTTTTTTGGAGGGGTTGCTATTACGTATATTTCTTCCCTAATTCCTGCAATAATTCCCCCACCCACCCCATTGCACTGATTTTTATTTTGCTATCTCCGGTTCCTCCCCCAAAAAGGGAGCCTGTTTTCTGCAGCCCCCTTCTCGCTTACTCTTCCTGGTTGATTTGCAAGGAATGACAGTTGGGGCTTCACCAGTCCTGGTGGAAACTGCTGGGGGGATGCGGGGGTCCTCCTGACAGTAGTGTTTAGTTTGTTCTTGGTGGGGGAAGAAGCAGTTCCTTTTTTCAACTTTGAGGGGGGTGTTTTAGAGTTGCACATGATTTCTTTTTGTCTTAAAACAAGATTTGCCACAATAAAATGTCATAACATTTATGGCATAATTATTAAATAAGAAAAAGTAGCTTGTGTTCAGAAATCCAAGATCAGATTTCAGTTTTAGGAAAAGATCTTGGTCAAAAGCCTGTTTTTCTAAAGAAGTCTCAAACTTTGTAACTTTGTACGGTCACTAAGAATAGAATCGAATAGAATTTTATTTATTGGCCAAGTGTAATTGGATATACAAGGAATTCGTCTTTGGTGCATACGCTCTCAGTGTACATAAAAGAAAAGATACGTTCATCAAGAATCATAAAGTACAACACTTAATGATAGTCATAGGGGACAGTATATACAGTTATAAGTGAACTGTTGTAAGGCGAGGACTGTCTGTAATGACAGGTGTCTGCTGGAGAACAACAGAGGGAGGCAAGGAACACTGTTGTGGCTCCGTTGCCTGAGCCTGCATCAACAGCAGGGGAGGACTCTGAGAGTGAGGGAGAGGAGTTGGCAAGGCCTCCTTCTCCAGGACTCTCCTCTCTGGCAATGCCTCCGGAGGACACTGAAGGGCAGGAGATAGGCCCAGAGCCAAGCTCGTCCCCGCAGCCACAGGAGGACATTGACGAGGGGAGTGAGTTTTGGTTGGACCCTCGCCAGCGTCGGAGAGACAGCAGAGGAGCCCAGCAGAGGAAAAGGCGTGGTCATGATTAGCTGGTGGACCACACCTCCTACCAGACTATATAAGTGAGGGATTGTCGCCATATCTTTGTGACGAACAAAAACAAAGATACATGGATCCCGGTTTTGAATCGGCCCGGCGTTTTAGCTGTGGTGTGTATGTGACGGACCTTTTAATAAAGACGTTGGCAAGCAGCTGCAGATTGCTGCCGACCTTTGTTATCATCTCATTTGGTTGCCTGCCAGTTCCTTAGCCTCTGGTTGTCTGAGGGGGGGTTATTTCTGGGCACGGGGCCAGAACAAACACAATGTACACAAGGCCCTCACACAGGTTATTTGGGATGTTTCAGAATTGCCCGTCCCTAAAACTTTTATCCACTATCATGGTTAAATGATCACAGCCTTGGGTGGGAGGTTTCCAAAACTCCACAAGTCCACCAAATTAACTTCTTCTCCCTTGTTTTTCCCCCTCCGCATAGCACCATTTGGCTTCCGATCCGTTCATAAGAACTGTTACTCATCCAGCCTCTGCAAACTCAAGCACTTTGATGTCAATATTGGACATGAGGCCTATCTGAGAGGAAGAATCAATTGTTGTGATGAAGAAAAGTGTGAAAACCACCCATTTCCTGGTATGTTTGCTCAGAAGGTCTAGGACCCAACACTCTCCTTGTTTCAGAGGGTCACATGGGGTTTGTGTGTGTGTGTGACCGGATTTTCTTCCTGCCCAGTCAAATTTCCTCCCTTCACCATCTAACAATACACCCTGATTTACTCCTTGCTGATAATCTTTTACGGGTATTTTTTTAAAAAATCCAATTTGTCAATTGATTTAATGGTTCAGCTTCCCACATGAGTCTCAGGTTAAAATTATTATTATTATTGTATATTATTATTATTATTATTATTATTATTATTATTATTAATTATGTGAAATCAAACTGTTACATTGACGAGTATTATTATTATTATTATTATTATTATTATTATTATTATTATTATTTGTCAGAGGTAAGATAACAGATATAAGTATAAACATGATTATGAATACATGAAATGGATACGAATCAAGGGACGGTAGGACATTGGTGCGCTTATGCACACCCCTTACGGACCTCTTAGGAATGGGGTGAAGTCAGGGGTGAAATGCTCCCGGTTCGGACCGGATCACCCAATCTGGTAGTGATGGCGGCTGGTGGTTTGCTGGTAGCAAAAATCCCTGTGCCCACCCTATGCGTAGCTGAACCGCACGATCATGAGAGGCTTTTATTTTTACTTTTAAAAGCATTTTTTCTTCGGCCGAAAAAATGCTTTTAAAAGAAAAATAAAAGCCTCTGATGATTGTGCGGCTCAGCTAGGATTGTCAGAGGCTTATAAAAGCTCTTTTTTCTACAACCGAAGAGGTTGTAGAAAAAAATGCTTTTAAAAGCCTCTGAGATCCCAGCTGAGTTGTCTGATTGTCAGAGGCTTTTAAAAGAATTTTTTTCTGCAACCTCTTCATCTTCAAGGAAGAAGAAGAAAGTTCAGTTGCCTTTTGAAAATAGCACCTTTAAGACACGAGCAGGAAGGTGGAGGGAGTGGAAAATTCAGACTTTTGGCATGGATGATCTTTTGGCTAATCTTTCATTTCCTCTTGTTCTTCTTCTTGTTGTTGTTGTTTTATTTTGCAGGACTGCGCCTCTCCCAGCCAAATGGATACTTCTGTCCTGGTGTTCTTGGTCTATTCTCAGAGGACAGCACTGAATATAAAACTATTTGCAAAGGAGACGAAAACAAATGCATTAACATTGTGGGATACAGAAAAGAATATTGTAATTCTTTTATATCTATATATCTATATCTATATTTATATTACTGTCTGCTGCAGCAGTCAGGCAAGGGATGATGCCATCCATGGGGCGTTCATACAAGAGGATGCTCAGAGCCTCCCCCACTACACAGCAAAACCAATGTCAATGTTTCTCAAGCTTCACAGCTTGAAAATGTATGGACTTTAACTCCTAGAATTCCCCAGCCAACATGGCTGGCTCATGTTGCCAAGTTACCAAGGTTGAGAACGGGGTGGGAATGTAAAATTTTAGCAACCGGTTCTCTGCCTGATTGCTGGGTGGCCATGGCGGCGTGGCCTAGTTGGCTTTCTGCACCACAGCAGGTGTGTGTTTTCACCCTCCCAGGCTCCAGAGGCTTTCCTTGAGCCTCCCGGAGGGCAAAAGCAGCCTCCCCTGGGCTCCGGAGACCCTCCGGAGGCCAGAAACGAGCCCATTTCTGAATTTCCGGTACTTCCAGTAGGTCTATTTTTCACCTTCCCCAGGCTCCAGAGGCCTCCAGAAACTGGAAATGGGCCCGTTTCTGGACTTCTGGTACTTCCGGTCAGCCCATTTTCCACCCTCCCAGAGCCTCCGTGTAGGCCCTGAACTTATCTTACATTCAAAATGGGCCACATGGAGACTCCTGAGAGGGGCAGCGAACCAGATTAAAATTAACATCCAGGTTATCCAAACTGGTCCGAACCAGTTGAATCCTACTCCTGGTTGAGGACCAACCTAAAAATAAGGAGATATTTCTTGATGGTGAGAACAATTAATTAGTGGAACAGCTTGCCTTCATTGGAGTTTTTAAAGAAGAGGTTGGACAACCATTTTGTATGAAATGTTATAGGATCTCCTACCTGAGCAGGGGTTTGGCTAGATCTCCAAGGTCCCTCCCAACTCTGTTATTCTGTTTTTCTGACCTGTATCTTGTTGGTTATTTCTGCAGTTCCTGGAGACACCGCTTATAATATCAAAGGATGCGTTTCTTCCTGTCCAGAACTGAAATTGAGCAATAGAACACACGAAGAACGTAGAAATGATCTGATAACAGTTGAATGTACAGATGCCCTCAAAAGTATACCTTCTGAATAATACTGTCACCATTTTGGAATCTGAAGGTCGGCAGTTTCATCCAATAGAACCATTGGAATGGCTCTGAACGGAAAACTTACATTTTTAACTTCTGATTCTTCCTGCCAACTAATTCTCAGAAATTAAAAAAATAAAATAAAATAAAATAAGCCAAGGGGCTGGGTTCGAATTGCCCATTTGTCTTTATTTGTCTTTTGTTTTAGTTTTAGTTTTAGTTTTGGCTTTCTTCCCAGACAAAGTGGTATGGTTTGATTATATGAAAGCTAATCTTTGATATAATAAAACACATTAATTTCAATTATTTTATTTATTTGATGGATTTTTAGCCTACTTGAAGATATAGAGATATATAGATTTCAATTCCCAGAATCCTGTTAAAACAGTGTTTCTCAAAGTTGACTAGTTGAAGCTGGATAAACTTCAACTCCCAGAATTCCCCAGCCAGTATGGGGGGGGGGGGGAGAAAAAGAGAGAGAGGAAATATCCAAAAACACCGCCCATGTTCTTTAAAGTAGTACATGGGGTTAACTTTGCGCTTCCTTCCGCCCAAAATATGTTTAAAAGGGCTCTTCTATCTACAAGGGTATCATTTTAGAAATATGACTGGACAGAGATTCAACCTAGAAATAAAGAGAATTTTTCTGACAGTGAGAAGAAACAACCAATGGAACGGCTTGCCTTCGGAATGGCCTTCAAGAAGAGATTGGATTGCCATTTGTCAGAAATAGTGTAGGGTCTCCTGCTTGGGTCAGGGGTTGGACTACATGACCTACAAAGTCCCTGTTCTGACCAACACTTACTTAGAAAGTAAACAGCACAAACTTAGTCCCGGCAAACCTCTTTAATTCAAATGGCTGTGAATGATTGTCATTCACAGTCTGAAAGGCTTTTCAAACAGTCTATCAGGCGAGTGTTTACAAACACTCACCTTATCTCCCTTGGAATAGTGCCAGAGAACTAATTGCCAAATGCAGGGCAAGGCCAAACTTAGCACAGAGTCAAACAGAGCTTTTCCAGATCTTTTACTGACCAGATGAACTAATTGCTTCCTGCAAAAGCTCACGTCCTGTTGCTTCTCTTTTATGTCTTATGGGAGGGGCCAACCATCTCCAAGCCTTACTCCCAAGTCAACCCCATTTTCTTAATTGTTCCTGTCTTCTGGCAGCCCATGCGCACATTGGGAACAGGCTCATGCTGTTCTTCTGCCTTGCTGATGTCAGACTCCGGAGAATCCAGAGGCAGCAAAGAGCTACCAGATGGCCTCGGCCCCCTCTCTATCTCCGTGTCAGGGTTCCAAGTAACACCCCCAACAAAATCAAACTCCAAGGCTTGAAATTCCTCAAAGCTAACTTTTATTAAAGGTGTCGTATTGGCACATTTGGGAAAACCCAAATCTGAGAGCTTTCATGTTTTCCTCGCTCAAAAGGAAATTCAAGACTTTGCCCACATCACCCACATGTCCACCATGTCTCCAATCATCTCCAGTCCATAACCGAAGATACCTTCCTCTTCTTCTTGTCACAACTGCCGGGCTCGTTTGCCTTGACTTTCTACAAAGAATTTTATTATGGCTACAACCTACTTCTCTCTGTGCTATCCCCTCCTCTGAACTTCCCATGGTATAATTGTGGCAGGCCTGGAGCCTGAAGGCACAAAGGTAAAATATGGCTTCCAGGTCAGACAGGCGGCCTCCCCTCAGAAAAGGTACTTGTTCTGAAAAGAGAAGAATGAGAAGGGGAGTTAATCAGCTCTAACCACCCCTCCCCCCCCAGGGCCCTTTGGTTTGTCTGGGTATTTATTGTGGAGTTTTTTAATTAGCCTGTCTGCTTTTACATTCTAGCTTTTCACCCAAGTGGCTTCAGACAAAGGGTACCCTTTCAAGTGTATTAGATATTGTAATTGACTCCTATATAGTCTGGAATCTAATATTTTCTTGACTTCATAATGGGTCTCTCCTTGTACTACTTACTATAGGAGGAGGAGGTGATTGGGTTTGGGGTCTTAGATTGGACCAGTGGTGGGATTCAAATAATTTAACACCCGGTTCTCTGCCCTAATAATTTCTTCCAACAACCAGTTCACCAAACTGCTCAAAAAGTTAACAACCAGTTCTCCCCGAAGTGGTGCAAACTAGCTGAATCCCACCACTGGACTGGACCCAACCGAAGGTTTTAGCAGGCTACAATGAAATACCGGATGTATTTTCCCCAATATGCAAGGGAGGTTCAATTGGACTGTCACAGGGTTAATTATCTTCACAATAGGGAACGGACCAATTTTGGATCCAATTTCTTGCTAGGCAGTTTCAACTTTATGTATTTTGTGGATAGGAAAACCTTATCTCCCACTTGGAAGGGGGGTTGAAGTAAGCGGTGCTTGTCTGCTTGCTTTTTATATTCCACTGCTCCTTCAGCGGTCCCTTTTCTGTATTCTCCCACCCCCTTTTTAACGATTCCATTCAGTCAAAGACATGGATGAAGGGGGTTCCCTGGGGAGTTCTGGCATCGGAACAAAGGAGTGAGTCCAGTGCTGCTGTGCACAGCATTGTGGTATGCCACTTTTGCAAACGGTAATAGGTTTGCCCAGTTGTCTTGCTGGTAATCCACATAGGATCTGATATAGTGTTCCACCATGGCATTCACACATTCGACAGCCCCGTTTGTGCTCGGATGGAAAGCTGAACTGAGTCCTGAGTCCTGAACTGTGTGATCTGATGGATCTCAAAAACTCCCTCCAGAACTTGGCTGTGAATTGGACCCCTCAATCGAAGATGATGCGGCGGGGCACTCCATGCTGTCAGTAGATGTGCTTGATGAATAGTTTTGCCATAGTTTCTTCATGGATGGTAGTCCGGAGCAAGCAGTGAAATGGGCTTGTTTTGAAAAGAGATCAATAACAGTCCAAATCACTGTATTTCTCCTGTTTTCTGGGAACTCGACTATGAAGTCAATTGTGATTTCTTCCCAAGGTCTGCTGGGGCTTGCCACTTGTCGCAGAAGTCCTGGCAGTTTGCCAGGTTTTGTCTTCATCGTTGCGTATATGGCACAACTCCTAACATAGTCTTCCACCTCTGCTTTCATTTTTGGCCACCAAAATTGTCTCCTTGTGAGGTGTAGGGTTTTCAGGAATCCAAAGTGGCCAGCTAGTTTGGAGTTGTGGCTGCGCTGGAGCATCTCAAGTCTTAGGTTGTCTGGGAGATACAATCTGGATCCTTTCCATGCCAGTCCATGCCTCATAGTTAGGTTGTCTTTGTTGTTGTTGAGTCAAGGGTCTGCGGGCAGCATTTCCTTTAGTTGTGCTGTTAATCCTTCTCGACTTGGATCGGGTGATCATCTGGATTGATGTCTGGTGATGACTTGGGCGGCCAATTATGATGGGTGGGGGATTATGGAGTGGATTACTTCCTCCCGACGACTGTCAAATTGAGGTTTCCTCGAGAGTGTATCAGCCATTAAGTTTTTTCCTCCCGATATATATTTTAGTTCAAATTTAAAGTGCCTGAAGTATTGAGCCCAGCGGACCTGCTTGGGGGACAATTTCCTGGGGGTCTTTAGGGCCTCGAGGTGTTTGTGATCCATCCAGACCTTGAAAGGTAGTTTTCTTCCCTCCAGGAAATGTCTCCAAGAGAGTAAAGCCCATCGAATGGCATAAACTTCCTTTTCCCAAATGGCCCATCGTCTCTCTGTGTCATTGAGGTTTTTATATATATATAGGCACACGGCAGCAATTGTCCCTTGTTGTTCCTTTGTAGGAGCACAGCAGCCACTGCCACATCTGGCGTCAGCTTGGATAATAAACTGCTGCTCTGGGTTGGGAGGCTGCAGGTTTGGTTCTTGGGCAAACAGTCTCTTTAAACTTTCAAAGGCTTTTTGACATTCCATTGTCCAGGTGATGGGTTGGATTGGCTTCTGCTTCATTGGTGGGGATCCCATTTTTAGCAGCTTGGTTAGAAGTAGTGCCACCTCTGCAAAAGCCGGAATGAATTGCCTATAGAAGTTTGCAAACCCCAAGAAGTTTTGGAGTTCCCTGTGGGTTCATGGAGGTCGCCAATCCAAAACTGCTGTAACTTTTCCTGGATCCACCTGTATGCCTTCACTAGAAATTCAGTAGCCTAAGTAACCTAGCGAAGTCTTGTGAAACTCGCACTTTGAAAGTTTTGTTTAGAGCTTGGCGACCAGTAGTTTTCTCAGCACTTGCCGGACAAGCTTTACATGCTCTTCCAGAGTTTCACTAAATATGAGAATATTGTCCAAATAAACCAGGACCCCCTTGTACAGGTGTTCATGCAGAATTTAGTTAATAAACTGGATGAACACAGTGGGGGCTCCCTGTAACCCAATGAATTGGAAGCTGCCAAGTGGGAAGTTGAAAGGAGTTTTCCACTCATTGCCTTCCCAGATCTTTATGCAGTAGTGGGCTTCCTTCCAGTCCAGCTTGGTAAACATCTTGCCCTTCTACAGATGATTTAGCATGTCCTTCATGAGGGGAAGGGGGTAGGTATTTTCCATGCATATGGCATTAATCCCATGAAAGTCAATGCAGAGCCTTGAAATACCTTTAATGGTATATGTAGAAATGATTAAGTTGTGGTTTTGAGCGCTTTAAAGTCTTGAACTCTCCTATTTTGCCCTATATTTCCCCTTGCTTCCCATCTCTTTTCTCCTTTTCTTATTTCTTCACTGTTTATCCCAATGTAATCATTCTGAATTTCAAAGTCCTGGATTCTTCTATTTTGCCCTGTATTTCCTGTTGTTTTCCACCCTTTTTCTCTCTTTTTTATCTTTTCACAGGTAATCCCAGTGTAATCATTTGCATTTTTTAATATTCTTTGTGTTCCACCCTTCTTTCTTTCTTTGTCTCTTTCCATCCTTTCTGTTTTTTCCATTGTTAATCCCAATGTAAAATCTAAAAACCTCCTTTTTATTGTTACTATCCACATATTCCATTAATTTTTCAAAATTAATTTCATTGTCTTTGTCTTCTTCTTTATTTTCAGTCTCTGTGTCTTGCTTCTCCATCTTTATTTCCTTGTCAGCTTGAGCATGCTCTATCTCAATTTTTGGATCCTCAGGTTTTGTTTCTCCATCTAACAGTGTAATTATTTCTCTTATTTCCATTTTCCACGACGAGTACATCATTGCCATCATTTCTCTAATTTCCTGCACCATTTTATTCTTTCTGGATTGATATTATTCCAATTTTAAAAGTTTCGTTGTATTCTCCCCCACCCCCACCCCCAAAGTCAAGCTGCTTGCAGACAAAGCAATCCTCCCTAAAAGTTATCACGGCTGTTATCACTAATAAAGTCCAGAATTTTCCAAAACAAAACTTCCAAATTGCAATGATCTTTTTCCTCCTGAAGATGTTTCTCTACAATCCACAATTCCTTTCAGTTGTCTGACAAAGGAGCTATTTTATTTCAATCCACATTAACAATCTTTACTAGCTTCTTTTTTCTTCTTTTTAACTTTGAAAATACCAAATCAATTTTGCAGTCCAGTCCAAATAAAACAATACTTTCCCGCTCTTTTTATCTTTTATTTATCTTTTAGTTATACAGCACTTCTGTTGCAGGGCTTATTGTCCAATTCTCTTTTATTTTCCTTAATATTCAAAAAAAGGATCTATTTATTTTCTTTCCAATCCGCAGCCAATTTTGGGGTTACTTCTAGTTTTTAAAGTTTTCCAAGTAATTTTATTCAAGAGTCAATTTTCTTTTCAGCTTTTTGTCCCTTTAAATTCTGCTTCATACATCCTCTCCCCGCCCCCCATGCCCATTAGCCACTATTTTTACACTGGGGGTTTTTCAAGTTTAAAAGGTGGTTTTTTTTTTGTTATTTTGCTGTCACTCACCCAGCTTCAAAAACTCCGCTCCAGTCACCGCTCCTGCTCAATACTTAGCCCGGTTGCCCCAGCTTCTTGACAGCTGCAATGGATGCCGCCCCCGCTGCTGAATCGGAGAGAATTTCCTCTGACCTTCGAGGACCTTGCCTGTTCCTTTTGGTCTTCCAAGGTGCCTCTCCTTCTTCCCCGTCCCTACAGGACTTTTCTGGTCTGAAGACCCCTCGGCAGCTGTTCGTCAGTCCAGGTTTTCGTGGAGCTCATCAGAGCCCACTAGTTCCCCAACTGTCTCGCCACGAGTCTTCCGGTCAACTTCCAGCTTCACCGGTTTCAAGTGGCTACTGGGAGGGACTTTGTGCCAATACCTGAATGTCCCCAGGAAACCCCAGAGGAGCCAGACCTACAGGAGTGGGTGGCTCAGACACAACGGGTCTGGAAGATGGTCAAAGATGCATTGCAGCACACAGCTACAGAGTATAAACTGCAAGGTGATAAAAACGGAAGCCACAGGCAGCTTTCTAGGTGGGTCAGTGGGTGTATCTTTCCACCAAACATTTGAAGTTAAAGTCCCATGTAAGAAATTAGGCCCGAAATTCATTGGGCCATTCTTAGTAGTGAAGGTGAGTAACACTGTTACGGTTCAGCTCCAACTACCTTGGCTGCTGGGGAAAACACACCCTGTTTTCCACGGCAGTCTGCTCTGTCTGGCCCACTCCTCTCACATCAGGGGGCCTTCCCCTCAGCCATCCCTACCAATAACAGTAGATGGTGAGCAACACTATGAGGTGAAAGAGGTACTAGATGCCTAGAGGCATAGGGGGTGATAGCAGTACCTCATTCTATGGAAGGGGTATCCCCTCTCCAAAGCATCATGGGTACCCAATACTGACATATGAGCCCCTCGGCTAGTCACTAGGTTTCATCAGAAACATCCTGAGAAGCCGGGAGGGAATGGTCCTCTGCCTCCCTCCACTCACCATGCTGTTTTCTAGATGCTGTCTCCATGATAGGGGGACCACATGTCAGCTCCGGTGCACCACCTGGCCTGGAGCTGCCATTTGGCCAGGGCATGCTGCACTGCCACCCAAGAGCTGCTCGCCAAGCCGCCAAGCCAGCATTCACCTCCCCAGGTAGCAAAGAAGCGGCGGCATTGCAGAAAATGGCTGGAATGGGCCCGCGACCCAGGAACTTGCCCAGTGCAGCACACATTACTGCCAAACAGCTGAGAGGCGGTTGCTCTGTGATAATGTCATCAGGGTGAGCCGTGGAGTGGCGGGGCAGCCAGGAAGCAGCCTGTCAATCTCTGCCGGTCCCTGACAAAGGACGGTGGCTGGACCAGCCTGAAAGCAGACGTTGGGGCAGAGACAAGGCTGCTAAGCAAACTGGAGTCATGAGAGTATGGCGGCTGGGCCAGATGGCAGGCTGATGCCTGCCTCTTCACACTTCCCGGTCGCAAGGTAGAGAGCTGTGCGCGTGAGTGGGTGGGGCAGTGCTGAGTAGTTAAAAGGTGGTGGAGAGCATGGGCAAGTAACCCTAACAAGAAGTTCATTGTGTTTGTTTCCTGTGATTGTCAGCTTGTGCCAGAAGGGGAGTAAACAAGAATTAACAAACCAAGTCTGCATTTGGAGTCTTTCCTGCCTTTTTGGAACCTGATAGTAGATCTGTTTAAGAAAAATGGAGATTTGACTGGAAAATCCTTTCCCCTTCGTTCTTCAAGGGAAGTCTCAGATTATCTTGGAAGAGCCAGGTTATCTCTGTTGGGCTTGGCCCTCAATGGAAGACTCAAGATCCCATACAGATTTAAGATTTTACCGATTATGCAATCAAGATCATGAGATTCAATTCCAAACTTCCCATTTACAATCAGAATTTATAAGACTTGACCACCTAACTTTCCCCATTTGCTGTCCCCATTTATGGCACACAGAGACAGTTTGTGAATAGCTGACTTCCAACTGCTCCAGAATAGTTTAGCCATTTCCCTCTCCCAATGTTGAAATCTATATTGACCACCTGGTGAATCTTTAATCCCAAATAATACTGGCTGGAATGTTCATAGGCTGATCCAGCAAGTCTACAGAGAGTTGGCTCCAAGAGCAGAAGAGGTCAAGCCCTTCTGGGCGATTGCCTCAGGTTATCTTTGAGGCAATCAAGGACAGTGGACGGGCCAAAGTTTTACCTTTTTTAAAAATTCTCTATCTGGGTGGAAAGTAAATATATCCCAGAGGGATAACGGCAGTTGAAAGGTGTTTCCAAAAACATTCTAGCTCTCCTACAAAAAGGAAACACAAAAGGGAGAAGGAGCTGTGCCCGTTGACTGGTAGCATCTGGCAGTCTCTGAGAAAAATTACTGGCTGCAGCTTCTTGGAGCTCTACGTAAGTGCCTTCTTCCTTCTTAAGGGTTGAGGATCCTTCTAACCAAGACTTGGTTTTATTTCAGGGGACAATATCCTATACATATTTGTATTCTGGCTCTCCTCTGTGAAGGTCCACATGATTTACCCTTCCCTTTTTACCTGACTTCAAGGTGGGCAGATGCTGACGAAGGACTCAGGTAGCCTTTCTTTGTTGTGTAGATCGTAAGAACGGCGTTTCCTCTAAATTTCCAGGCTAAGTTTTCTCTGAAAACAATAGTGATTTTGAAAGCCAGGCAAATTTGCGTAGGGGTGTATGGGTGAGATGGAGATGATGGTGAGTCCCCATCCAGTGTTTCAAATGATCTGGGAGTTCAACGGAAATCAGGAAAACAGAATAGAAGAGTTGGAAGGGGCTTTGGAAGTTTTCTAGTCCAGCCTGCTTTCCGCTTAAGCAGAAAACTCTATCATTGTCCAGCCTCTTCTTAAAAACCTTGAATGATGGAACACCCATAACTTCTGAAGGCAAGTCGTTCTACTCATTAATTGTTCTAACTGTCAGGAAATTTCTCCTTAGTTCCAGGTTGCTTCTCTCATTGATTATTTTCCATTCATTACTTCTCTTCAGGTGGCTTTGGAGAATAGATTGACCGCCTCTTCTTTGTGGCAGCCCATCAAATATCGGAACACTGCTATCATGTCACCCCTAGTCCTTCTTTCCATTAAACTAGACATCCCCAGTTCCTGAAACTGTTCTTTCTATGTTTTAGCCTCCAGTCCCCTAATCATCTTTGTTGCTCTTCTCTGCACTCTTTCTGGAGTCTCCACATCTTTTTTATACTGTGGTGATCAAAACTGGTTGCAGTATTCCAAGTGTGGCCTTACCAACCCAGTCCTTCTTTTCATTAAACTAGACACACCTAATGTCTACCGAAATAACCCATGTCAACCAAAGCAAGTCCTATAGATCCCAATAATATATTTTTTTTTAATGAAGTAACTTTCATACATCTTGGTAATAACTAAGCCATTGACTTCAGTGGCCAAACAGGGACGGAGAAAAATGCAGTTATTACCAGGAGCTAACATAATCCCTTCTGAGGGATTGTTGTTTCTAGATTTGTCTTTTTTCCATTCTTCCTATTTTTTAAAAAGCTATTAAAAGGGAGGAAAGATTCTTGAAACCGGTTTGTTATTGTTATTTGAAAACTGGCACTATGAGAAATTTATACCGACATTGTGTTCCAAGTCCTGTTTCTTTCTTCCTTCCCTTCCAGGTATTTCTATCCAGATTCCCCTGGGCATCAATCATCGTGTTCTCCACCATGAAGTTCCTCTTATTCTGTTGCCTCTTTGGCACTTTCTTAGCTACAGGTGAGAAGACATTGGGAGCAGTTCAAGAACCTTGCCTCGGATAGCAGGACTCCAGGCAGGTCTCGGGTGTCCAAAGAAAGCATCCAGAAACAATGTTGTATCTTCTTCCTCTAGGCATGTCTCTTGAGTGCGGGATTTGTATGGGGTTTGGCCAGAATTGTACCAGCTACTGGACAAAAACCTGTGATGATAAGGAAGATACTTGTGTTGTCTATCAAACTGAAGTGATAGCAGGTATGAAATACTAAGAGTCATGAGATAGACAGGCAGATGGATTCAGGTAGCCCTCAATACAGGTGGTCCTAAACCATTCATTCAGGGAGCGTTCAAAGTTGCCACGGCACTGAATGCTGTTTCAGTGGCTGTTTTGTACACTTATGACCGTTGCAACATCCCCATGGTCAGGTGATCAGAATTTGGACACTTGGCCACACTTGGTGTGTATTGGTGATGGTCACACGTAACCACGGTCTCGTTTATCAATTTGGGGCTCAATTGGGTCGTAAGTCGAGGACTACCTGCTATTTCTATCTAGTGGCCATTCAGCGTTTTAACCTACCAAGGAATCCTTGAATCTCAAATAAAATGCCTTTCTCTTCTTTATTTCGCCCCTGTGCAGCCCCTCTCTCCGTCACTTTCACTGCAAAAGCCTGTGGCACCTCTGACACTTGCCATCTTGACTACGTGGAGGCAAATCCACATAATGAACTAACATTGAGGGCCAAACGAGCCTGCTGTACGGGGGATGAATGTCAAACTCTGCCACCTCCTGGTAGGTAGCTCTAAGAAGCCCATCTCAGCCCCAATGGACAACGTTGAAGGACCCTGTGAGGTGAACTCTAATCTCTGCAGGACTGCCCATTTCTGATTGCAACTTTGTCAGAACAAAGGGTTAAACCTTAACCCTGTATTTAAAACTTCTCTCGCTAAGGAGTGAAAGAAACATGATCGTGCTGGTCAGAACAGATCCCATGAACCAAGTTTGAAAATCTGGCTTGAGTTAACTTTCCTGGAACGGAGTGGAATAGAGTGGAATGGAAGAGAGTAGAGTAGAGTAGAGTAGAGTAGAGTAGAGTAGAGTAGAGTAGAGTAGAGTAGAGTAGAGTAGGGTAGGGTAGGGTAGGGTAGGGTAGGGTAGAATAGCATAGCACAGCACAGCACAGCACAGCACAGCACAGCACAGCACAGCACAGCACAGCACAGCACAGCACAGCATAGCATAGCATAGCATAGCATAGCATAGCATAGCATAATTGGCCAAGTATGATTAGATACACAAGGAATTTGTTTCCAGAAGCTCTCAAGGCAGAGAGAGATGGGTAACATGCCCCTGTGGGAAGGGTGTTACTTTTTACATGGATGAGAGAAAAATTCCTCTCTTTTTTTCACAGGGAATATCCTGCATGATGTATCGATTACCAGTAGGATTCAGGCATTACACAATGTTGAATTTCCAATTGAGGGTTTGAATCCCATGCAATACCATCTGTCTACCTACAGCTGGAGATTCCCAAATAGGATGAATATAGCTTGAGGGATTAGCCAGCCCTCCCATGCTTTCCGGGTGCTTAAAATTCAGGAAGACTCCCTGGATCTCCAGGGAAATATAGTTTGAGGGATCAACCTGTTCTCCCATGCTTTCTGGGAGCTTAAAAAAACAGGGTGGCTTCTGGAACTTCAGGGGAAAGTTCTTCCCTGGGGCAGGGGCTGCCATAGTAAGCTTCCTAGGTCCCACAAAAAGACCTTTCTTAAGAGAAAGGATGTGCAACATCCTAGCCTAGCCTTACCTAGTCTGAGAAAGCAGGCAGCAGGGAGAGGAAGGTCGTACAAATCATTTTCCTGCTCTTGTTCTTGGCAGTGCTTGAACCCCAAGTCAACCAACCCAATGGACTTCTGTGTCCTGGATGCATTGGACTCACCTCAACTGAATGCAATGAATACCCGGTTTTCTGCCGGGGATCTGAAAACCAGTGTTTGACTGTAACTGGAAGCAACAGTGGTAAGGACAGGCTCCCTTTAGAATTGTGATTTGAGAGTGAGTGTTCTCACCTAGGCTTCCTGAGACTACGGAATTCCATTTCAACAGCTGTGAATTCTGTTCATTCCCAGCCCATGAAGAGTCACAAATAGTTTGTAAAGAGTCCAACAGAAGTCTGCCACAGTCCTTCAGGATAAGGCTAATAAGCACCCACTTTTATCTCCCTTGACATGCTGCCAAAGACTTAATTGGCAATTAGCTTTGCAAAGCCACACAGAGCACAGAGTCAAAACGGAGCTTCAGAATTTTAACCGACCAGCACAAACAAAGTTGCTTCCTGCAAAGGCTCACATGCCTTTGCTCCTCCGTTATGCCTTATGGAAGGGGCCAATCATCTCCAAGCCTTACTCCCAAGTCGCCCCTTTTGTTTTAACTGTTCTTGCCTTCTGGCAGTTCTATGCATGCGTGCACTAGGAACAGGCTTCCCCTGTTCCTCTGCCTCTCTGATGTCCGACTCTGGAGGCTCTGGAGTCCGCACATAACTCCCAGATGGCCCTGGCCCCATCTCTGCCTCCGAAGCAGAGCCCTCATCTGAGCCTTCCCCAGACTCCAGGACTGGCCCATGTTCCTCCCTAGCCTCCTCACTGTCCAACTCTACTGCCAGCTCCCCAGGCTGCTGGCAGACCACAACAAGCAGAGCCAAGTCAATAACATCTGTTTGCAACAGCAGTGGGAGGCCAGACTTGAGAAATCAGGATTTTGGAGCAGTTATTTGCAGCCTTCTTGAACAGAAGGAGTAGAAGAGGTTTAAAATGCAGCTGATCCTAGACGGTACCTGTGATGATAAACAGAAATACTTTTGTAGCAGCATCCCAATTAAACAGCTAAATTAAACTGCACTGTGCCCATCTCACTATGATTAAAGGCTTATCAAAGTTTCAAAACAGTAATAGAAGAAAGTAAGATGCCGGCACATAACTTTTTAAAAATCTTGTAAGCTTTAAGTCTTCACTGTTTCTAATTTACAGTTCAAGGTTGGGCAAATAATAAATGCTCAACTAGATAAGCAGTTAAACTATATAACAGTCACAGTCTACTTTTTCCTCCTCCTCCTCCATCTCCTTCTCCTCCATCCCTTCCCCTCCTCCTCCTCCCCCCCATATTTCTTTCCCTTTATATTGCACCCATGTTCTTTCCTGAAACATTTTGCAAAAGCAATCAATTCCTTTTGCTGCATTTAGTTTCCCAACCAGACTTTTCAATACTTTCTCTTTCCTCATTTTTTTAATTGAAAAGTTTTTTTAAAAATTTATTTTCCCCACCCTCTTCCCACTCCCAACCCAGCCCTCCCACCTCCCCCCCCCCGGACTTCCCAGAACAAAATACAGGGTATATAGCATTAAACAAACATAAGCTAACATATGCAAACTATCTATAGCCTCCTATCTCCCTCTTGCACTTTAACTCCCCCTTATATAGCTAAATATAAAAATTCCCTTAAATATCCGTCCCCGTTTTTGAAGGATGGGGTACTGTAGAGATGTTACTGACTACCATGTTGGTTAATTTTTTTCAGAGTTCCTCTTCAGGATGATGTCTCTCAAAGGATGCGCTTCTGAGAGTCTGTGCACTTTATTTGAGAAGAAGTTCTGGAGATTTTTACACGACGCCGAAGTAGACGTAAAATGCACCCCAGCTGTCCCGCAGACTTCCCAATGATGTATAACTGCACGTCAAGGCCATCGCTCCACCTTACTAGAACTTAGGAGCCAACATGGCTCATTTTGTTTTAGTCAGCTTTCAACAGAATTCTTGTTCTTCTGGATGTGTCAAAGTTTCCCACGATTCGTGTGAAAATTAACTGAGCCATGGTCCAATCAATAAAGCAGTAACTTTAAAAAGAATTCCATTCCGGGTCAGAGTTTGATTTGAGTGAATGACTGTGGTAGAACCAGGTTTGTGGTGTCAGGTTCAGTACTACCCCTTGTCCTGCCATGACACCACTCAGTGCGGTGCTGATTGGCATTTCTGGTCTGGCGCAAGACAGAACAGGCAAATCAGGATACTTTCTGTTTCAGAAGGGCAGGAATGGCCGATGATCTCCTCAGAATACCCCTTGCCCACTCGGGAGATGACCTGTTCCACCCGGGTTCCCATGTTGTGTGTCAGAAATAGTGTGTTTCCCTTTCTGCTGGTACAACCAGAACAGTCAAATCCACCTGTGTTGTTTCCTTCTGTCTTACCCAAATGCCTCCATTCCAATTGGCTGGTGGGCATGTTGATGGACATTAGGCTTCCCCAATGCCCTCACTCTCGGCCTTCAGTGGCCATGTCCTGCTGGAAGAACTGAAGTGATATTTTTTTTTAATTGAAAAAGTTTTACAATACAAATTTTTTATACCCCTTTCCCCTCCCCACTCCCCCCCAACAACCACCCCCTCCCTTCCGCCCCTATCCCTCCCCCCTTCCCCCCCTGACTTCCACTATTAACCAATCATATATATCAATCAACATCAAACAACAACAAAAAAAAACCCGGTGAGATCCAGCTAAAAATATAACAAATATAACAAATTTAACCTAAATAATAATAAAGAAAATTAATCTAGCCTTCTAACATCTTTTACCCCCTTACTTCAAATATATAGTAACCATGAATCATTTATAAAAACTCATGACAATCTAACAAATATCACATATATAACAGATATATAAAAAAAACAATTTTGAGCATCATAAATTTTTAGAATAAAATATCATATAAATGTTTAACTTTAAATATAATTCCCAATATTCAATCTTAATAATATTTTTAAAAAGTAGGAAATATATAGAGTTACATTAAATTTAAAATAATTAATAGATATTAGTAATAATAATATTATTTAAAAAGATATATATATATATAAAAGTAAAGCTCATATATCTATCAGATATATAAACTTATTTTTAACATTATAATTTATTTAGATATTAATATAAATGTATAAGGTAATACAAATATAAATTCAAATATTTAATAAAATATAATAAAATAATTAATAGATATAATTAAGAATCAAATGCTAGTTGAAACTTCTTACTTTGATATTTATTCTGCATGTACTCTACCCATTTCTTCCACTCCTCAGCAAAGGCTTCATGGGTCCTGTCTTTTAGGTATGCAGAAATCTTAGCCATTTCTGCAAAATTAGACATCTTCAATATCCATTCCTCTATAGTAGGTACACTATCTTTTTTCCAGTGTTGACCAATCAGTAGTCTAGCTGCAGTAATCATATATAAGATCAGTCTCGTTTCAGCTGATGAGCAATTCTTAACTATCCCCAGCAAAAAAAACTGAGGAGAAAATTCAAGCTTCTTCTTCAAAATGTTCTGCATAACCCACCAAAGTTTAATCCAAAATGCTTTCAATTTTCTACAAGTCCACCAAATATGAAAATATGTTGCATCCAAACAATCATACCTCCAACATTTAGGCTGAACATTTGGATACATACATGATAATTTTTTGGGATCTAAATGCCATCTATAAAACATCTTGTAAAAATTTTCCCTCAGATTCTGCGCTTGTGTAAATTTAACATTCTGGACCCAAATCTTTTCCCATGTTTCCAACAATACTGGTTCTGCAAAATTTTGTGCCCATTTTATCATACAATCTTTAACTAATTCACCCTCTGAGTCTCTTTCTAACAATAAGTTGTACACTCGCTTAATATGCATCGGTCCTTTACATTTTATCTGAGTCACCAAATCTTCTTCATGTAACATTACTCCAATTTTCTGATCTTCTCTCCATCTCACTTGAAGTTGAAGATACTGCAACCAAGTTAAATTCACCCCTTCTTCCAACAGAGTATTCAAAGGTTTCAAACTCCATCTGCCCCCATCATTAAAAAGCATCTCTTTGTATAAAATCCCTCTCAGAGTTATTGTTTTTGAGTTATTATGTGCTGGCATCTTACTTTTGGTCTTGCCTAATCAGTACTTATACCTTTGATTTTTCCTGCCTAAATGTAAATTTGCTTTTCTTCAATTGAAATTCCACATTAAAATTGCTCAACATTAAGATTAAAATGAAGATAATGACATTGGGCATCATTGCATGAGATGCCAACATTGGGCATGACTCATCTCTCCTGTTTAGCAGTAGAAATTCTGATCCCAACGGTGTTCATAAATCAAGGTCTACCTGTACTTACCTATAAACCTTTATCCAACTGGCTTTGCCAGCTCTCTCACTGTGCTAATATTAACTTTGGAAGATGGGGACATGGGTGCAAGACCACCGATTACACCACACTTGCCCAAAACAAATGAAACCTTCATAATAGAACATCATGATTCTGGGAAGTCTGGTACCACATAGATAACTAACTTTTAATATAGATACAACTTGTAAATTATTAGTGAAGTTCAAGAGTGGACCCAGAGCCCATGTTGCAATGGAAGCCACATGGAATAGATTGCAGAGGCTGGAGAGTCCATGTAAGGAAGGCTAGATTCCTCCTTACCAAACTAACCCATTTTCTGACATTGGCTGTTAGAAACAAGCATGCAGGTAATCCTCAATCTATGACCACAATTGGGACCAAAATTCCCATTGCTAAGCAAGGTGCTTGTTAAGTGAGTCACACCTGATGTTGCAACCTTTTTTTTTTTTTGCCACAGTTAAGTACTCTAGATAGGATAACAGAATAACAGTGTTGGAGGGGACCTCAGATGTCTTCTGGTCCAACCGCCTGTTCAAACAGGAGATCTTATATCTAGAGAACCGATAGCGGAAATTTTGAGTAATTCGGAGAACCGGCTAATACCAGCTCTGGCTGGCCCCAGAGTGGGGTGGATATGGAGATTTTGCAATATCATTCCCCCAGGAGTGGGGTGGGAATGGAGATTTTGTACTACCCTTCTCATGCCATGCCCACCAAGCCATGCCTACAAAACCAGTAGGGAAAAAAATTGAATTTCACCACTGGTTCATACCTTATTTTGGCCTAAAATCTTCTTTGGAACAGCAATGTGGGGCCACGGTTCTCTCCAACTAATGGAGAGTTGTCCCATTCCACCCTAGGGATGGCTGATGGTTTGAGGCCAGTCCCTGTAACTTGCTAAATATTTAGCTTTGTTAACTCTGATTTTTTTTTCTTTTTTTAAATTATAATTTGTAAATTTTAATCTTGCTTTCAGTGCTTTCTTCAATTTGCTTTTCATATTATTTCATGATGTTGTTTGATGTAAAAAACCTGAGGGTCATTTAAGCGAGTTGGGCAGTGTAAAAATTTGGTAAATGAATTTTAAAAAATCAAGGTTATCCTTGTCTAGGTCCTGAGCCTGGATGTGAGTCATCCCTCTGAGTCCTTGCTAATGTTGTCCTGAGGCTGGGACTGTTTGACTAATGAAGGTGCCTCTTTGGTTACTGACCTCAACCTGGTTTATCTTTAACGGGTTATCTTTATCTGGTTCCAGGCCAGAGTAGCTACTGGATAGTTTGACTTGATGGCTGTTATTGGACTTTGCTTAGAGTGGGGATAAAAAGGTAAAATTGCATGGCTTGAGCCAATGACAGTCAAGAATAGAAGTGTTTTCAAGGCTATGTTCTCAGCATTGCAAATTTTCTAGATGGCCACCTAAGTTGAAATGGTTTTTGGGTCAAGCCAACATTGTGTTTGCTTTTGCATTAGCGGGCTGGCCCTAAATCATGGGGAGGGGTTTCCCATTTTTAAACCTGTGTCTATTTCATGTAGCGAAGAGTCTCTGGTTTCAGCAGAGTCCAGAACTTCACTGAGGTCAAGGTATCCTATCCAGCTCTGATCTTCATCTTGAGCCATGAAATCTCTACAGATCATCTGTCTTCTTTTCGTTTTTGTAGCCAGAGGTAAGGAGATCATCATGTGACATCAGCATGACTTTTAGCAGACTTAAGGTCTCTTTTGCAGAGAAGAGCAACGAATATGATTAGGGGAACTGGAGGCTAAAATATATATGAAGAATGGTTGCTGGAACTCGGTGTTTGTACTCTAGTAAAAAGAAGAACTAGGGAGTGGCATAATAGCAGGGTTCGAATATCTCAGGGGCTGCCACAAAGAAAAGGGAGTCAAACTATTCTCCAAAGCACCTGAAGGCAGGACAAGAAGCAATGGGTGGAAACTAATCAAGGAGAGAAGCAACTTAGAATTAAGGAGAAATTTCCTGACAGTTAGAACAAATAATCAGTGGAACCACTTGCCTCCAGAAGTTATGAATGCTCCAACACTGGAGGTTTTTTAAGCAGATGTTGGATAACCATTTGTCTGAAGTAGTATAGGGTTTCCTGCCTAAGCAGGGGTTAGAAGACCTCCAAGTTCCCTTCCAACTCTTCTCTTCTCTTCTCTTCTCTTCTCTTCTCTTCTCTTCTCTTCTCTTCTCTTCTCTTCTCTTCTCTTCTCTTCCCTTCCCTTCCCTTCCCTTCCCTTCCCTTCCCTTCCCTTCTCTTCTCTTCTCTTCTCTTCTCTGGGTGCCCCCCATTCTATAAGGGTCTCTCCTACCACCATCACCTGCAAAGATATTGCTGAACCTGCGATCTTCTGAATGGAAAGCAGTCACCTTACTGCCCCTGTACAACGCAGCCCTTGTCCCCATATCAACTCTCCTGAAATGCCCAGCCCTTCTCCCTGCTCTTTGGAGCATTTCTTGTTTTGCTGAATGCCTTTCCTTTTCCTCCACCAAACATGACTCTTCAGGAATTGGATTCCTCAACCCTGACATTTCAAAATAAGAAAGCACCCGGGGAAGGCATCACTAAGATAATAGAATTAATCACACATGCTCTTTTCTTTCTTTTCTTCTTTTCAGGAAGCTGTCGCTCGTGTAACATTTGTTACAACGTGGGAAATGAGTGTTACTATAATGAGGTAGAGGAGTGTGACTCTCCAGAAGATCAATGTGGCACGGTGTTGATGGAGATTTCGCAAGGTAAAACCACAGTGACCGCTCCCCTCGTTTCCTTCCAATAAAAGGAGAAACTTTTCTAAGGTCTCCTTTCCTGGAGGAATAATTTTCTCAACATATGAGCTGGAGACAACATGCACGGTCCACTTCCATACATATAAAGAACAGTTGCTAAAATTAGGTATGCCTAATCTAATGAGAAGAAGGGCTAGGGGTGATAAGATAGCAGCCTTTTGATATTTGAGGGGCTGCCCCAAAGAGGGGGTCAACCTATTCTCCAAAACACCTGAGGGCAGGACAAGAAGCAATGGATGGAAACTCATCAACCTAGAACTAAGGAGAAAATTTCCTGACAGTGAGAAAAAATTAATCAGTGAAACAACTTGCCTCCAGAAGTTGTGAATGCTCCAACACTGGAAGTTTTTAAGAAGAGATTGGACAACTCTTTGTCTGAAGTGGTGTAGGGTTTCCTGCTTGAGTAAGGGGTTGGACTTCAAAGTCCCTTCAAACTCTCTTATTCTGTAGAGGCTTCTTCGGTACAACATAGAGCAGTTTTCCTCTAGCCTGCATTGTGAAAGTTTTATTTTATTTTATTTTCTATTCTAAACTAAACTCAATTGTGGTCGTAAATCTAGGTCAACCTGTATAGGATACAGAAATACCAAAAAAACCCCACAGAAAATAATAGGAAAGATAGGGGAGGGAAAAGTGTGGGAAAAAAAGGGAAAAAGTAAGAAAAGGTGCTGGCTTCCGACTCCGTTTGGTGCAGTAGAATGAAACAATAACATCAAACCTCAACTTTTACTTTTACACAGTAGTATAAACTAGCCGTTTCTATAACAACAAGTCATTTTATTCAGCGTTGTTTGAACTTTGAGCAGTCACTAAAGGGAGCATTAGAAGTCCAGGACTACCTGTATTGATTCGTAACATTGATTCATAAGACAATAGGTCTTGCCTGCCATATACAGCAGTGGTGGGTTTCAAATTTTTTTACTACTGGTTCTGTGGGTGTGGCTTGGTGGGCATGGCATGGCTTGGTGGGCGTGGCTTAGTGGGCATGGCAGGGGAAGGATACTGTAAAATCTCCATTCCCACCCCACTCCAGGGGAAAGTTACTGCAAAATCCCCATTTCTTCCCGATCAGCTGGGACTTGGGAGGCAGAGAATAGATGGGGGGCAGGACCAGTCAGAATTTTTACTACTGGTTCTCCAAATTACTCAAAATTTCCACTACCGGTTCTCCAGAACTGGTCAGAACATGCTGAAACCCACCTCTGATATACGGGTAGTCTAAAGAGCTTAAGATCAGAATGGAGCTGGACGGGAACTCAGAGTTCTTCTAGTCCAACCCCTGCTTTTCTTGGCTCACACATTCTGGGAAACCATGAACCAAGCAGGCTTAAGAAGTGTTCCTCACTTGTTGCAGAGAAGGCGAAACAGAGCTGTTACTTTATATTTGTGTGTTACACAAAGCAACATGGCTGTACTAGGAAAGTCTGCTAAGTTAGAGTCGCTCTGTGGGCTACTGAGCTAGGTGGGTGGCTGGGAATTCTAGCGCCCTTCTGAAAGATTGGCCAAGAAAGCTGAAACAGAGAGAGCAATGGTGGTGGAAGGTGAACTGCAGGACAGAGAAGGACCTCACGGAGAAGGAATGGGCAGGATCAACATCTGGAAGAACATCAGGAGCCGTCCTCAACTTACGACCACAATGGAGCCCAAAAAGTATGTTGTTAAGTGAAAAATTTGATGTGCCCCGTTTTACGACTTTTCTTGCCACATTTGTTACGAGAATCCTTGCAGTTCTCAAATTAGTAACATGGTTGTTCCGTGAATCTAGTATCCCTGTGGACTTGGCTTGTCAGAAGGTCGCAAAAGAGGATCCCAGTCACTAAGTGAACTGTTGTAAGGCGAGGACTGCCTGTAATGACAGGTGTCTGCTGGAGAACAGCAGGGGGAGGCAAGGAACACAATGTACACAAGGCCCTCACACAGGTTATTGGGGATGTTTCAGAATTGCCTCGCCCTAAAACTTTTGTCCACTATCATGGTTAAATGATCACAGCCTTGGGCGGGAGGTTTCCAAAACTCCACAAATCCACCAAATTAACTTCCCCCTTGTTTTTTCTCCTCCGCACAGCACCACTTTCCGTCCGAACCATTCATAGGAACTGTTTCTCATCCAGCTTCTGCAAACTCGAGCACTTCGATGTCAATATTGGACGTGAGGCCTATCTGAGAGGACGAATCCATTGTTGTGATGAAGAAAAGTGTGAAGGCCAGCCAATTCCTGGTATGTTTGCTCAGAAGGTCTAGGACCCAACACTCTCCTTGTTTCATTGGGTCACATGGGGTTTGTGTGTGTGTATGACCGGATTTTCTTCCTGCCCGGTCAAACTTCCTCCCTTCACCATCTAACAATAGACTGCTGATTTAGTCCTTGCTGATAATCTTTTATGGGTATTTTTTAAAAAATCCAATTTGAGATGTAAAGAACCTTCTCCCCAACTCCCCTCCCCCAATAGGAACTAAATAGGAACTAAAAATATCGGAGCAAAGTTGAGGCAGCACAAAAGACTTCCTTGCTTGAGTTTGATAAGGTCATTTCCAGTTCATTTTAAATCTTCAGTTTGCACAAGTTTGCACTCTCTTCCTGGGAGGTTCAACATTTGATGGATTGATTACGTGGCATGACTCCTTCCTGACTCCTAGTGTGACCACACAGATTTTCTCCTCAAGTATCTGTCTCACACCTGACCCTTCAGCTGTTCCAGTGGGGAACCCATTGCTACCGTAGCATAGTCTACCCGTCTTGCTGCTGGCCATCTTCTCTTTCCTTCCACCTTTGTCAGCATTACAGCCTTCTCCAAAAAATTCTGTGAGTCTTCACAAAATGTGTCTGAAATAGGATAATTTGAGCCTGGTTATGTGTACTGGATAGGACTGAACTAAGTAATTTGGCTCTTCCCAAGTCCCAACTCCAGTCATTCCTGCTAGGCAGATATAATACTGTCTTTTTCTTGCTAATCCACAAGCAGAAATGTCTATAGAGATTCTCAGTCATCTAGGGTCATGATTGTCCCAAAGATGATGATGATGATGATGATGATGATAATAATAATAATAATAATAATAATAATAATAATAATAATAATAATAATAATAATAATTTTATTTCTGTACCGCCCTTCTCCCGAAGGACTCGGCGGTGTACAGCCTGTTAAAAGCACAAAGACAGACAAAAATTAAAAATTATTAAAATTATTAAATAATTTGGCTCAAGTGTAAAACCCCCAAATTTAAAACCCCACATTTAAAACATCCAATTAAAATCTTTACATTGATAGCCCAGTATCAATGTAAAGGGCTGGTGCTTTTTTCAAAAGGCAACTGGACTTCCTTTGTTTTTCCTTGAAGACGTTTCACTTCTCATCCAGGAAGCTTCTTCAGTTCTGACTGAATGGTGGTGAATGGAAGGATTTATATTTCTTGCAGTCGTCCGGTCATTAGTGCTCTCTCTGAGAGTCTCTGAGGCCACTTGGAAGTTTATATATGCCCTCAGGATCATCTGAATAGTGCAAATGAGTGTGGAACCACCTATCTCCTGTTTTACAGGGTAGTCCACAGCAGTTCTAAGAAGGTTCCACACTCATTTGCACTATTCGGGTAACCCTGAGGGCACAGATAAACCTCAACAAATATCAGAAAGAGTGCTACGGTCCAGGTGACCATCAGCAGGCATGTTTATGGAGATTCTCAGTCATCCAGGTCATGGTTGTCCCAAAGATGCTTTTTTCAAAAGGCAACTGGACTTTGTTTTTCCTTGAAGACGTTTCAGTTCTCATCCAAGAAGCTTCTTCAGTTCTTTTTTCAGAACCGAAGTAGCTTCTTGGATGAGAAGGGAAATGTCTTCAAGGAAAAACAAAGAAAGCCCAGTTGCCTTTTGAAAAAAGCACTTTTAAGACACGAGCAGGAAGGTGAAGGGGGTGGTAATCGTATTTGGTTAATGTTTTGGTAATATTATTTCAGAGTTTACAAAGCACCGTAAATGCATGCAATTTTGAAAAAGGGGGCAGTAGAGTCCACAAAATTCACAGGCTTTTGGCATGGGTGATCTTTTTGCTAATCTTTCACTTCCTTTTGTTGTTGTTGATGTTGTTATTTTGCAGGACTGCGCCTCTCCCATCCAAATGGATACTTCTGTCCTGGCATTCTTGGTCTATACTCAGAGGACAGCAGTGAAAATAAAGCTGCTTGCAAAGGAGACGAAACCAAATGCGTTTACATTGTGGGATACAGAAAAGAAAGATGTAATTTTTTTTATATATATATATATATATATATATATATATATGTATGTATATTACTGTCTGCTGCAGCAGTCAGGCAAGGGATGATGCCACCCGTGGGGGGGATTCATACAGGGGGAAACTCAGAGCCGCCCCCACTACACTGCAAAATAGTAATGGGCCCCCAAATAGAGCCCAGTTCATTTTGCAAACTTTGGTAGCAAGAGAAATAATAGTGCTGTTAGATAGGTGGACTGAAGATTGAAACTGTCCTGTCAATATCTAACAAATGCAAAGATACTTTTCTAAGGTGCAATGACAACAGTTGCTCGGTCTAAAGTCTAAAATTCCATCACTGTGTGTTATATATTTGTGTAACGATTTTGTCTCTTTACAAGGTGGCTATAAAAGTATGAAGCCAAGGTGGGAGCTTTGTGTTCACATGACATGTTTCATGTGGCAACTGAGCAGGGAGGAGGGGCGAGGTGGCATAATATCTTGAATGAAGTGAAGGATGCTGACGTAACTCTCGTCTCCAAACTTGGCAACTTTAAGACTAGTGGACTTCAACTCCCAGATTTCCTCAGACCTCTGTCCTAAGTCAATGTTTCTCAAGCTTCACAGCTTGAAAATGTCTGGATTTTAACTCCTAGAATTCCCCAGCCAACATGGCTGGTTGAGGAATTCTGGGTTGTCAAGTTACCAAGGCTGAAATAGTGGTGGGATTTAGCCAGTTCGGGCCAGTTCGGGGAACCAGTAGTTATATTGCTGGCTGGCCCCTCCCCACTCCTCCCCGACACTTCCAGGAGTCCCCATATGCCCCATTTTGATTCCCAGGTAAGTGCAGGGAGACCTACAAAATGGGGTATGGGGGGGCTGTGCAGCACTCCCTGTTCGTGGCCTGTTTTCGCTCCCAGGAGGCTTCAGGGGGCCTCCTAGGCTCAAAAAGGGGCTTGGCACATCCCCTCTAAGCCCATTTTTGCACCCAGGGGGGTGCAGGAGGCTGAGTGCTGCCTGTCACACCCCCTGGCCATGCCCACCAGTCGGTCATTAGGGCAGAGAACCGATTTTTAAATTATTTGAATCCCACCGCTAGTTGAGAACCTAGAAATAAGAAGAGATTTCTTGATGGTGAGAACAATTAATTGGTGGAACAGCTTGCCTTCATTGGAGTTTTTAAAGAAGAGGTTGGACAACCATTTTGTATGAAATAGTATAGGATCTCCTACCTGAGCAGGGGTTTGGCTAGATCTCCAAGGTCCCTCCCAACTCTGTTATTCTGTTTTTCTGACCTGTATCTTGTTGGTTATTTCTGCAGTTCCTGGAGACATCGGTTATAATATCAAAGGATGCGTTTCTTCCTGTCCAGAACTGAGATTGGCCAATAGAACGCACGAACTACATAGAAATGATCTGATAAAAGTTGAATGTACAGACGCCGTCAAAAGTATACCTTCTGAATAATACTGTCACATTTTGGAGTCTGAAGGTCAGCAGTTTCATCCTATAGAACCATGGGAATGGCTCTGAATGGAAAACTTACATTTTTAACTTCAGATTCTTCCTGCCAACCAATTCTTAGAAATTAAAAAAGTAAAATAAAATAAAAGAAGCCAAGAGGCTGGGTTGGAATTGCCCATTTGTCTTTATTTTTTATTTTGTTTTAGTTTTAGTTTTGGCTTTCTTCCCAGAGAAAGTGGTGTGGTTGGAATGGCTATATGAAAGCTAATCTTTGATATAAAAAAAAACCCATTAATTTCGATTATTTTATTTATTTGATGGATTTATAGCCTCCTTACCTGTAGACTAGTGTTTCTGAACCTTGGCTACTTGAAGAGATATAGATTTCAATTCCCAGAATCCTGTTAAAAGAGTGTTTCTCAAAGTTGACTAGTTGAAGCTGGATGAACTTCAACTCCCAGAATTCCCTAACAAGCGAAAGAATGTTACAGCCACTCATATCACACCACTCAATGAAGAACCTAGTCTCAAGTATGGATATCAAGACTCCCATGTGTAGATTTCAAACTACCTACTTTATTGTTCTATGCCTATTGTACAGGAATCTTCCCAGACTGACAGATTTACCTGGGAAAGTCTAGATAAGGCTCAAAAACAGTCAAGGGGCAGGGACACCTTGCCCTCTTGTGTTTATGTAATGAGTCCAGGCTAATTTCTCATTTGATCCCTCCTCTCAGTAATGAAACAGGATCTCCGAGCTCCCAACGACCCAGAGACGATGTTGTTTTTTTCCAAAGATTTATTCAATTCCTTTATATAGCCTATATGATCTAGGGCACCCATAACATTAAAATAAGTAAAATGTACTTAAAGATAAAAAAAAATAAATCGCAGAATACAACAAGCCAAAAATAATAATAAAAACGGCCACCAACATAACCAGGAAACAGGTTCTGTCATACACTCGGGGCCCCATTCTTTAGCAGGAAACCATGTTCAAGTCCCTCCATTCTTCAGAACCACCATTTTCTGAGAACAGACCAACACAGTATTTACCTAACTTTCTGAGCTTGTATTTCTCAACCTTAGCCATTTTAAGATAGATGGACTTCAACTCCTAGAATTCCTCAGCCAGCCATGCTGGCTGGGCAATTCTAGAAGTTGAAGTCTGCCTATCTTAAAATTGGTAAGATTGAAAAATACTGCTCTACACCAGGCAGCCTATTCCCTTCATCCATTGTGTGTCAACATCCATTTCCCTTAATCAATGCTTTACAGTAGTAAAGCCTTCGTAATAAAGGCTATAGTAGCCTTCTGGGGCCTTGCTTTGCTCCTTCTGGAGGGCCACCAAGATGCAAAAGTAACCACCCCTTATATAATTGAGATGATCTGGGTTCTCCATATTCTGTCAAGGCTACGACCTGCCTAAGGCCTAAAGGTCTGATGAAGAGGCTGTCCAGGAGAAAAGTCTCAGGCAGGATTCAGGTGCCGAAGGACAAGTCGTCAAGCATAGATCTCCACAAGTAAGAATCCAGCAAACACTTGGAAGAAGAAGCCGACTCTGTGGGATGCTACCGTGACCATCGTGGCTTTTTCAGTGGCTGGCTTGCAGCTTCCTTCACCCAATAGAAAGAGTGTGGCAAAGTAGACAGATCCCTCATGAAACAGCTCACAGAAGGCAGGGTTGACGCAGCCCTTCATGGCAAAATCTACCAGGCTGTACACCTCATCTGTGGAGACAATTGCAGAAAGTGACCTTCAAAAGTGACCTTTATATTATTATTATTATTATTATTATTATTATTATTATTATTATTATTATTATTATTATTATTATTCACATACTCATTCAGATGTTCAGACTGGGTTTGGCATTTTTGTCTGCCTATCAAATCTTTACCAAGGGCCTGGGATAGGCAAATCTGGATACTTGACGGAGTTACAGATATTGTTGCAGGATGGCAGCTGTTCCATTTAAAGCTGCCTTCTGCAATTGACTGATGGCAAATTTGTCAATGCCTTTGATGTTCAAGTGGTGCACCAGTAGTTGTTGTTGCTGCTGTTGTTGCTGCTGCTGCTGTTGTTGTTATTGTTATTGTTGCTGTTGCTGCTGCTGCTGTTGTTGTTGTTGTTATTATTATTCTTGAAAGCCAGTTTGATCTACTGGTTAAGGCACCACGCTGCAGAGTGGGAGACTGAATGACGTCTGTGGTGATTCTCAGTCATCCAGATTTGTTGTCCAAAAGCTGCTTTTCAAAAGGCAACTGGATTTGCTTGTATTTGTTTGCTTCTTGAAGAGGTTTTGCTTCTTCAGTTCTGCAGCATCCCGCATTCCGGTTATAAAAGGTTTTCAGCCAAAATGTCGTAAAATGTGGTCACGGGACTGCGGGATTCTGCAAACAGCTGTAAATGCAAGCTGGTTGCCGAGTGCTCAACATGTGGTCACATGACCATAGGGGGAGTGGAGAGCAGCTGCCAGAATATAGGAATTTGGATGTAAGTTCGCTAAGTGACCAGTCATAGGTAGGGGACTACCAATCACCCCAAATAATTAACTTTTGATCATTCAAAGACTTGAGAATGCTGTGACTGCCTTCAGAGGCACGAAGTAGACTTTCAGGCATAGGGAAGTGTGCCCATGGCACCTGTTGACCACTCCTTAATCCAACCCCATCTTTCTCGGGGATCACACAGGCGTCCCCCGATCTTGCAAAAATATGGCATTAGTTATGACAATTTGCCACAGCCAGGGGTGGGCTGCTGGGGGTTCGCAGGGGTTCAAGAGAACCTCTAGCTAAGATTCTGTGCAGTTCAGAGAACCCCTACATGCCACTCCTGGCTGGCCTCACCCACTCTGCCCCGCCCTGCCCAGGAGTCCCCACCTGGCCCATTTTAGATGCAGGGTGCGCACGGAGGCTTGGGTAGGGCAAAAAATGGGCCTACTGGAAGTTCATGAAGGCCAGAAATGGGCCTGTTTCTGTCCTCCAGAGGGCCTCCAGAGCCTGGGGAGGCTGTTTTCGCCCTCCTGGAGGCTTCAGTAAAGCTTCCGGAGCCCAGGGAGAGCAAAAAATGCCAGCCCTCACCCCGCTGTGGTACAGGAGCCCAACTAGGCCATGCCCACTATGGCCATGACCACCCAGCAACTGGGCAGAGAACCCCTTGCTAAAATTTTTGGAGCCCATCCCTGGCCACAGCCAACCTCCACAGGACAACTCATGAGAGTTACGCTAATATTAAAGAAAGTGGAATAGAATCCTTAAAGAAAGGATGTAAAAGGAGGGACAGAATGAAATGTGCATGACAAAAGTTAAAATAATGTTTTATTTATGTTAAAAAAAAATTAAATTGTCCCGTGGTGAGTTGGATTTGGTGAGTTGGCTCATCCTGCATTGGCTAGGTAGGTCTATGGGGGAGAGAGAGAGAGAGAGAGAGAGAGAGAGAGAGAGAGAGAGAGAGAGAGAGAGAGAGAGAGAGAGAGAGAGAGAGAGAGAGAGAGAGAGAGAGAGAGAGAGTGTCAGGAAAAAGAAAAAAGAAAAAGAAGAGAGATTTGTTACCATGCGATTGCAAAGTGCCATATCCACCCCAGTCAGATGCTCCGGCTAGTTCCAGGCAGTAAGTCTGATCTCCTTTGCACGAAATATTCTCTTCCCAAGAGCAGTAGGTACGTTCTTTAGCAAAACAAGTTTTGCATTTCTTCCCGTTCGGTGTTATGTTTACAGCGGGCACTGCATTAAAAAAATAAATTAAAAAATGACACCATCATGCCTGATTTGCAACCACAGGGGAAAATCATGTAGGTGTGTTGAGCCAAACCAGAGCAACAATACAGATTTCAACTGCTCAGAATCCATGCTGGCCAGGGAAATTGAAGAGGCAAATCCCATCCATCTTAAAGTCGCCCCAGTTGGAAAACATGATATCCACTTTTCCTAATAGTTCATACTAGGGGTGAAATCTAGCAGGTTCTGGAGAACCGGTAGCAGAAATTTTGAGTAGTTCGGAGAACTGGCAAATGCCACCTTTGACTCAGGGGTGGGTTCTACTTACTTTTACTACCAGTTTGTAACGGGGCCATGCGCGTGCGCTCGCTTTGCTCTCGTGCACGCTCTTCTGCACATGCACAGAAGCGTTTTGATGATGTTGGGGTCGGTGGGTGGGGCCTCTCACCAGTTTTACTACCGATTCTATAGGGGGCAACCCACCACTGCTCTGCCTGGCCTAAGAGTGGGGTGGGAATGGAGATTTTGCAATATCCTTTCCCCTGCCGCACCCACCAAGCCACATCGCACCCACCAAGCCACGCCCAGAGAACCAGTAGTAAAAAAAAATTGAATTTCACCACTGGTTCACACCTTATTTTGGCCTAAAATCAACTTTGGAACGGCAATATGGGGCCACGGACTGCAAAGGGGATTTTCAACCATGAACAATCGAATGGAATCAAATGGAATACTTTATCTGGCCAAGTGTGATTAGATACACAAGGAATTTGTCTCATGTATCTTAATAATGGGTGTGTCTAATGAGGCAACTGGACTTTGTTTGTCCTTGAAGCCCTTTTGCTTCTCATCCAAGAAGCTTCATCAATCTGAGTGAATGGTGGCAAGTGGAAAGATTTATATTCCTTGCAGTCATCTGATCATTAGCGCTCTTTCTGAGAATCGTTGGGGCCACCCTCAGCTTCTCCTGAACAGTGCAAATGCGTTTGCTCACTTGCCTGGGAAACCTAAACTCTATTTGTGAACCACAATTCCTCCATCTTGAATTGTTTTCTTAAAAAAAAAAAAGAATAGAGGTAGTCCGCAACTTACAACAGCTCATTTAGTGACCTTCAAAGTTACAATGGCACTGAAAAAAAAAAAAGATTTATCGCCATTTTTCACACTTACGGCCATTGTAACATCCCCATGGTCACTATCATCAAAATTCAGCCGCTTGGCAATTGGCTCATATTTATGACGGTGATCCCCTTTTGCGACCTTCTGACAAGCAAAGCCAATGGAGGAAACCCGATTCACTTAACAGCTGGGTGACTAGTTTAAAAACTGCAGCGATTCGCTTAACAGCTGTGGCAAGAAAGGTTGTAAAACAGGGCAAAACTCACTAAACCGCCTGTCTCGCTGTCTTAATAACAGTAATGTAGGGCTCAGTTGTGGTCATAAGTCAAAGACTACCTGCACTGTCCATGATGGGGACTCTTGAGGAAGCACCTATCTTGTCAGAGTATGAATATTCATAGCTGGAATAGACATGGTTAACAGGTCAACCAATGGGGACTGTTTGGATAGGCATGGGAACGGGTCAACCAATAGGGACTGTTTGGATAGACATGGCAACAGGTCAACCGATAGGGACTGTTTGGATAGACATGGCAACAGGTCAACCAATGGGGACTGTTTGGATGGACATGGCAACAGGTCAACCAATGGGGACTGTTTGGATAGACATGGTAACAGGTCAACCAATGGGGACTGTTTGGATAGACATGGCAACAGGTCAACCAATGGGACTGTTTGGATAGACATGGCAACAGGTCAACCAATGGGACTGTTTGGATAGACATGGCAACGGGTCAACCAATGGGGATTGTTTGGAAACTGAAGCATAGTACTTGTTTGTATGGGGCCAGAAGAGACCGTTTGGAGTCTATGCATGGCTTAGACTTGCTGAACTGTATATAAGAGTTGGTTTGGCCTCTGTAATGAGAGCCTCTGTACAATATATTAGCCTCTGTCTCAGGGGCGGTATTCACTTACCTTCGCTACTGGTTCGCAAATGTGAGCACGCATGCGGAGAACATTTCACGCACATGCAGAGCATCAAAAATGGGACATGATTACGTCTAGGCGGGTGGGCAGAGTCTCCCGCCACCACTACCAATTTGCTCGAACCGGCTGTATACCACCACTGCTCTGTATCTCTCTACACTACAATGACTTGCTTCTATGAATATTGCTTCTGTGTTCCTGATATTGTATGCTGAATTCCCCTATATGGTATTGTATGTAAAGAAGTTTCTTATGCAATTTGAATGGTGCTGAAGTTCATTTAATGGTATCTGACTGTGTGTGCTGCAACAAACTCTGGCATATCTCTTGCTTACAATCCAAGTCCTTTCAGCATTCAGTAGAGAACAGCATACGTACAAGGGAGCAAATCTTTCAAGCATCCAGCGCCATGACAACAGGTCATCTTGGATGAGATAATCCCTCTTTCTCCCAGGTCCACACTGGTAATGTTTTCATAGCAGCTACTGGCTTGGACACAGGCTTTTCTTGTGACAGATTTTCCATCTGGGATGATGAAAGAGAAAGAAATGTTTCCAGCCTAAATGGTAGTCCTGGGTTGGCCAACTAGAGCAGGGGTAAAATCCAGCAGGTTCTGACAGGTTCTGGAGAACCGGTAGTGGAAATTTTGAGCAGTTTGGAGAGCCGGCAAATATCACCTCGGGCTGGTCCCAGAGTGGGGTGGGAATGGAAATTTTGCAGTATCCTTCCCCTTGGAGTGGGGAGGGTATGGGGATTTTGCAATAGCCTTCCCCCAGGAGTGGGGAGGGAATGGGGATTTTGCAATAGCCTTCCCCTGCCATGCCCACCAAGCCACGCTCACCAAGCCATGCCCACAGAATTGGTAGTAAAAAAAAAATTGATTTCACCACTGAACTAGAGGCACTTTACATCAGGGGTGGGCAAATCATTTCCCCAAGGGGGCCACATGAGAAACGGGGATGGTTGTGTAGGGCCAAACCTTTTCTGCTTACTTTTGTGGTTTGTTGATTGGAAAGTACCACACTGATCTAAGAAAAGATAGCAATTTTGTCTTACTCCATGACAGTTTTCCTTATTTTTTCTACAAACTCCACAGGTTAAAGACCAACCTAAAAACAAAGGAGGGAGCAAGAGTTGAGTGATTCATTTGATGGATTTCATTGTGTGTGCATGCGTGTGTGCGTGTGCGAGTTTATTGGACAGCATTAAAATTAGGGTGGCTTCCTTTTTTTTCATCCAAACACCCATGAATGCATGCTAAGTAATGCAAGGACCAAGAACTGTTTCCCTAGGAAACACATTTGAAATATGAGTGTTGGAAGCTAGCAATAGCTCAGACTTATATACCGCTTCACAGTGTTTTACAGCCCTCTCTAAGTGGTTTACAAATGTCAGCCTCTTGCCCCCAACAATCTGGGTCCTCATTTTACCGACCTCCGAAGGTTGAAAGGCTGAATCAATCTTGAGCAGGTCAGGATCGAATGCCTGGCTGTGGGCAGAATTTGCCTGCAGTACTGCATTCTAACTTCTGTGTCACCATGGCACAGATTCCCACAGTATACTTATCCTGATTACAAGATTTGCACGGGCCATTAAGCAATACAGGCAATACACCACATGCAAAACCACATCCACACATCTACACAAATCATCCCCAGCAAAGGTCAAGATTAAGTTACTTTAGCAGGCTGTGCAAATGCCTTGTTAGATCTTTATGAGAGTCGATTTGGGCTTTCGGATGGAATTAATTCATTTTCTAGGTTTTCATACTCTGTTGAGCAAAAAGGGCATTGAGTCTAGTGGTTAAGTCACCCGGCTAGAAAGTAGGAGATGGTGAGTTCTAGTCCCGCCTTAGGCAAGAAAGCTGGCTGGGTAGCTTTGGGCCAATCACCAGGAGACCATGAGTTCTAGTCCCGCCTTAGACATGAAAGTCAGCTGGGTGGCTTTGAACCAACCAACAAATTTCATGAAAGAATACCAAAATCTTAGGTGATGCTGGCTGAGGAATTCTAGAAGTTGAAGTCCACCCATTTTAAAGTTCTCAAGGTTGAGAACCATTGACTTAGAAGGATGCTTCAGGATTTTTCCTTACTTTTATCGGTGAGGTACAGCAACACTCCAACAATACAGCAGCCCAAAGTAAGAGAAGGCATTGGAGATGGGCGATTCCACTGGCTTTGATCTTTGGGCAGAGAAGACTTTTTTGGGATGGTCAATCCCTGGACTGCCAGATACAGTAAAATTGACTATTTCTCTCCTCCAAAGAAAAGAAAGACAATACGAATGAAATTCTGTTTGGAATTGAGTAAGAAGCACCAGACGTGATAATGCAACTCTAGAAGGCAAGGTTGAGGGAAGGAAGAGAAGGGGGCAACCCTAACTCTTGCAAGAAGTACAGATAGGTTGTTATTGGAGGCAGGTTGAACTGGTGAGAAGTTGTCAAGAGTTAATTAGTTAATTGGAGGACACCGTGGCACCTGATCAAGGACAATGTGCATTGCGGTCCATATGGTCCCTTTGAAGGGACACTGAGCACAGCCCTAATAAAGTCCTAGCAAGGCGGAAAAGAAACATAGGTAATCCTCACCTGAAGTTTTGCAAAAGTTGCTTTAGTTGTGCATGGCCAATTTGCAGCACAGAGTACAATCGCTTTGCAAGAACCAGCCCGAGTCCTTAACTTTACAATCACAATTGGCAACCAGGTTTTTGTTGCTTAAGCCAGGTGGTTGCTACATGAGAATTATGAGGGGCAAATGACATGGGTTTTGTAATTTGTTAACTCACCTAGTTACTTTGCATTTTAATTTGATTTATTTTCTCTGTTTTAAAATGATGTCCCGGTTTATTAGCTTTTAACATTCCTAAACTGATAAACAAGCTGGAGACTAGCTCCAGATAAGAAAAAGTTTGTTAGGTCAAATTGGGGTATAACTTATCTCTTTTGTGAACTCTAAAGAAACTTTTTCCTCATAATTACGCCCCTTCGGACGTCAGAGCTCATTTTAATGAACATGTGTGGTACTGTATCATGGGATCCAAATATGTAACACGTTTGACTACATGTAACTGATTTCCCATGCAAAGGGGAGGTTACTTTTATTCTGTCCAATCAACTTTCCTCTTGCATTTTCTTTGTGGCGTTAATGATAAAAAGGAATGTAAGATTGGTCTCGAGGTTCTCTCTCTCCTTTTTCATAGAGAGATCCCACTTTGTCAGGGTATCCAAATAAACTGCTTTTAAATGATCTTCTGACTCAGTTGCTTATTGGGAAGGTAAACTGAGGCAGAACCTAGGGCATGATTTGGCTTTCAGAATCCCAGACAATTTTATGACCTTTTCTGCCACAGTTAAGGGAATCCCTGTGGTTGCTAACTGAAACAGGAGGTCATTAAGTGAATCCAACTTCCCCCATGAATTTGCTTGTTGGAAGCGAGCTGGGAAGGTGGCAAATGGTGATCAGCTAACCCCAGGATAAGCCAAGGTAGATTAATTGATTAAACTATGATTAAATTAATTTTAGATAAGCGTATCGTTCCACAAAGGCCTCACGAGGAAAGGGGAGGAGCCCATTTTGATCTTTCTGTAGGGATTAAGAGAGAAACGGTGTAAGAATCATAAATTTAGGGAATCCGATTAGTTGTTCTTATTAGTTGTTCACCTATTTCTCTTCCCTAAGTAGTGATGTTGTGAGGACAAGAGATTAACACACTACTGTACAGGTAGTTCTTGAATAACAGCAGTTCTTTTAGTGACGGTTTGAAGTAACAACGGCACTGGAAAAAATGACATTTGACAGTGTTTCACACTTATGACCGTTGCCGCATCCCTATGGTCACATGATCAAAATTTGGATGCTTGGCAACTGACTCGTATTTATGACAGTTCCAGTGTCCAGAAGTCAGATCCACCGAACAACCTTGTTACTAATTTAACAACTGCAGTGATTCACTTAGCAACTGTGTCAAGAAGGGTCATAAAATGGGGGAATATTTCACTAAACAACTTTCTCACTTAGCAACAGCAATTTTGGTCACAATTCGAAGACTACCTCTATTCATAAATGCATGGGGGCGGGGGGAACCCAGCTCGTTGACTTTGGGCCAGTCCCCCCCCCCTCTCTCTCTCAGCTCAACCTACCTCACAGGGTTGTTGTTCTGGGGAAAATTTGGGGAAGCCAAAATTTGATTTAATTACGTTTTTAGATTATTTTTAACTTTTATATTGCTTGTATTTTAATGTTTTAATGTTTGGCTGTTCACCGCCCTGAGTCCATCAGGAGAAGGGCGGTATATAAATCTAATAAACTAAACTAAACTAAACTAAACTAAAATAGGGGGAGGATGGATGGTTAGGTTTGTTTACCACCTTGAGTGATTTATAAGCAATAATAAAAAAAGATTCAAATTCAAAGATTCAAAAGAAGCAAATCTCAAAAAAGATTCAGATAAACAGGACACCCTATCTAGGGACAGTACTGATTTAACTTGTTCAAATTTCACAAGAAATCGAATCAGAAACTAACCAAATAATATGGCTTCACGCCACAATCCCTGAGTCAGTAACAGGTTATCAGGGTTTAAAGAGTTACCTGGAGGGTTGAAGGCAACAAAGGTAACAAGAGTTTAACTGTGGCCTACGAAGACAGCCTCCGGATTTCTAACTGCCTAGCTAAGAGGCAGTTTAGAACCGAACGGAATAGAATGGAAGAAGGCCTGTTGTGGTAAAGACAGTTATATATAGACAGCTGTCTCCCCTAATCTCATAAGAATGACAGGAGGATAGTTATCTTAGTTCAGGCTTCTTCTTGCTCTTTTGGGATTGTAATTGGGTTTCTAAGGTGTAATTAAAAGTGGACCCAGAGATAAATAAAGATGTAAATGAGGGAATAGAGAGCCCGTATCTAGAAGCGAAGCACCATAAGCAGGAAGTTATGTTGTTTCTCCGGGTCATATAACATATGTGGGTATATGCATTATTTATATGTGTGTGTGTGTGTTTGTGTGTGTGTTTGTGTGTGTGTCGCGTAGATTGGAGGAGGTGACCCTTTAAGAGGCTGTTGGTAACAAAATTTCATTTTAATGTATGCCAATTAGCTACATTCAAAGTGACAATAAAGTTATTCTAAGCTTACTGTGGTGGCCAAAATTGTAGAAACGTTTTGGAAAAAGTGTATTTTCTAAAACTAGCTAATAACACCACTTTTTTGGGGGGGGGGCGAATAGTACCATAAAATTATATATCAATGGAAAGATAATTTAATCAAGAATGTAATGCAGTAACTTTTATGAAGGATTTGCTATTAGAAGAGCAGTTACAGTATAAAGAAGAAAAGTGAAACATGTAGAAAAAAACGAGATATACAAAAATGATCACCATGTCAGTTAATCCTTAGTTGGGTAACCTTTAGCATGAATTACGGCCTTACGACGTCTTCCCATGGAGTGAACCAAGTCTTTGAGTTCTGCAGCTGTTCTAATGTGAAACCAAGATTGAAGGATTGCTTCTATTCATTGGTTTTTATTGCTGGGTCGCTTCTGACTAGCAAGTTTCTTTAGTCGGCTCCATAGATTTTCAATTGGGTGAAGGTCTGGGCTATTCCCGGGCCATTCTAGCAATGGAATAGGATTATCTTGAAACTCCAAAAAAAAAAAAAAAAGTGGTGTTATTAGCCATCAAACCTCAAAAATACACTTTTCCCAAAAGGTTCCCACAATTTTGGCCACTACTGTAAGTCTAAAGCAAGAAATGGAAGAAATTGAGTCCAAAATTGTTAAGGTGTTAAGTAAGTTATGCCTCATTTTATGACCTTTCTTGCCACTGTTGTTAAGCGAATCGTGGCAGCCGTTAAAACTAGTAACACAGTTATGAAATGAATCCGGCTTCCCCCTTGACCTTGCTTGTCAGAAGATCGCCAAAGGGATCACGTGATGCCAGGACCGTCATAAATATGAACCAGTTGCCAAAGGGTCCCAATTTTGGTCACATCGTCACCACGAGGATGCCGCCATGATTGTGTTAAAAACATTCATAAGTCACTTTTTTCAGTACCGTTATATTAACTTCGAACTGTCACTAAACAAATGGTTTGTAAGTTGAGACCTACCTGTGTGAGTTTCTTATATTGTGGGCCAGCAAGTAGAAACTTATGTTGTTGTTGTTGTTTTGCTTTTGGGTCACAAACGGAGAATGAACCAAGGAAAAAGGGAAGGCCACAGATAAGGTTGATGAATGAGATCAAGAGGTCATCTATATGGCCTTGAAAATGCTATAATTTTTTTTATCAGAGGCAGTTGAAGGAAGTTAAAATCTGTCCAGATACTATAGGTCTGGACACTAGAAGGCGTCTGCTTATTATTAGAGTCTGTAAGGTCCCAAAATATACTTGAGTCAAAAGAATGCCAAAGGGAGAGACTCAAGATGAGGCTTGCAAAAAAAGAAAAGCAGATTTTATTTATGGCCAAAAACAAAATACTGGGTGGGACTATATCCAGAACATACAGATACAATGCATGCGAGGAGATAGCCACACCTCTGGGAAGGTATGGCATCCTTTTTATACCCTCAGAGACATCAACTTAATATCCAATTCTGGCCTCCTAGTTTAGGTTTGTGTATTCCTTGTTGCTCTGCAAAGGAACAGAAGCTTCCCAATTAGCATTATCTTTTCCTTGAGCATTCCTTTGTTCTCTCAATTACTCATTTGGCCCCCTGCAAGGAAGGAGTTTATACAGATCAAAGGTGTAAGTTAGAGCTGAAGTGTAAATTATCCCTCGGATGATGTCTGCAGTTCCAACTGAGATACGTACCATGCTCTTAGATGGCACAAGAAAAACAGGAAGAAGATTGATATGGGTTCAGATCAAATGGCAGGAACATATGTTTGACAAATGCCAGATACATTACAGAGGCCTAATAACAGAATGTGTTTGTTACAGGAGATACAAATATAAAGGCATAATATATGTGATACAAATACAAAGGCATATATGTATTACAGGAACCTAATGGTTACAGAATCTAATATACCAGTATATCATATTCTAGTATTATTTATTACATCCTTATTATTGTTTCCCTTCAAGTCCAATGCTCATCAGCCACACCCAACAGACTTGATACCTTGGGAATAGGAAAACAGGGTTTATGGATAAAGTGTTATTTTATTTTTCTGTGTGACAACAGCGACATGACCTTTGAAGGTTCAGCCTTGGAAAGACTCTGAAATACCTAAAATAGAAGAATGGTTCATGAAGGTGAGCGAACTGACAATGATGGCTAAATGAAGGGCTCTTTGAGAGAAAAGTCAACTAAACTGGAAGACTTTCTATGACTTTTTTTTTGCAGGAAATAGGAACAGAAAAGTCAAATTATGACATACGGAATTGATGATTTTTTTGTGTGGGGGGAACTCTATATTATGCGGTATAAATTAAGAATGGAATATGTTTTTATATCCTTGGAAGATGAAATCAGAAGTCATTCTTCGTACATATTTTTCTTTCCATTTTTAAATATCTTTCTGCACTCTCCTCTCCTTCCTTCCTTCCTTCTTCCTTCCTTCCTCCCTTCCTCCTTCCTTCCTTCCTTCCTTCCTTCCAGGTTTTATTTTATTTTATGCCTCCCTGAGTCCCTGAGTCCCTGTCTCCCTTCTTCCTCTTTCTTCCTTCCTTCCTTTCTTTCTTTCTTTCTTTCTTTCTTTCTTTCTTTCTTTCTTTCTTTCTTTCTTTCTTTCTTTCTTTCTTTCTTTTTTTCTCTCTTTCTTTCTGTCAGCGTTGGAAGGTTATATAGGCCAGAAGCTTCCATGCTGCTACCTTCTCATGTGTGGGAAAGTAGGATGGGGGATTTAGTAGAAAGGTTGTTGGTAGACATAATAGCATTCTTCCTGTCGGTCAAGGTCAGGGGGATCCAGCATCTGGAGAAGGAGTGGTCAGAGTGCTGAGTCAAGATGGGGCGGACGTTGATTGGAGCATGTGATCGACTGAGGAGTGAGTGGATGGTTTGGGGGGTTTTGATTTACTGAGAGGAAACCCGGACCTTTCAGATTCGGGTTTTCCCAGATGTGCCAGTTTCCCTATTTTAGTAAAGAGAACTTTGGAAAATGCTTGCTTCCGTGTCTTTACTTGGAGTTGGGGTTTTTCTGGAACACTGACACTTACTTTTTTTCTTTGTCTCTCCCTTCCTTCCTTCCTTTCTTTCTCTTTCTTTCTCTTTGTTTTTCTCTTTGTCTCTTTTTCTTTCATTCTTTCTTTTTTCTCTCTCTCCCTTCCTCTTTCCATCTCTTTCTTTCCTTCTTCTTTCTTTCCTTCTCTTTCTTTCTTTTGTTGTCTCCCTTCCTTCCTTTCTCTTTGTTTTCTGTCTCTTTTTCTTTCATTCTTTCTTCTCTCTCTCTCTCCCCCTTCCTTTCCTTCCTTCTTTCTTTCTCTTTAGCTTCAGGCGGTGGTGGTGAGACGTCCCGGAACTCCCCGGGACTTTTCCTGTGTGGCTTTTGCTGTGGCAAGCAGCGGTGGCAGCGGGCTGTCCCAGAATTCCCTGGGATCTTTCCTGCACGGCTTTTGCCACGGCAGGCAGTGGTGGTGACGGCAGGGCATCCCTGAACTCCCCGGGACCTTTCCTGTGCAGCTTTTCTGGTGTCTGCCTCTCTTCATATGCGGTGCACATGTGCAGCAGCCCTGAGAAATCTGCTCACCCTCCCGCAGCACTGCTGCTGTTGCTGCCCTTCTCAGCCCCAGTGCAACGGCTCCATCTCCCCGAAGGGCTGCTCACCTACCCACTAGCTAGGCCGGGCTGAAAGCAGCACGTCTCCCATCACAGGCTACATGTGTGATCCGACCTCAACAGGCAAAGGTGTGGGTGACTGCTGGGAAGGCCATGTGAAAGGCAGGCAAGCATGTCAGGCCGCAGGGAAGGGAGTAGGCTGCTAGCTCCCTTCCCTATGACCAGGTGGCCCTGACATGTTTGTCTGCCTTCTATGTGCCCTTCCTGGCAGTCCCTTGGCCTGCCCCGCTTGTCTGCCTTCCTCTCCCACCACCGCCTCTTTGTTCAGCTGTTTACCTTCCGTGGCGGCTGGTCCAGAGTTGGGAATGCAAGCTGACCAGAGTTTTCCCCCAGCCAACCGCCGCTGCTGGAAAGCTTTCTCTGAAGTCAAGCTGCTGTCATCGCCGCCTTGTTCTTTGCGTATGTACATCCCATTGGACTTGCAAGGCAATGGGATGCACATGCATGAAGAACATGGCGGCGATGAACATGGCAGCCGGGGTGAGCGAGTGGTGACTAGGCGACCGGTTCGGGGGTGTGGCCAGCCAGCCATTACTACCGGTTCTGTGAGTGACTAAAATTTTTTACTACTGGTTCTCCTGAACCATTACGAACCAGTAGCAACCACCACTGGTTCGGGAGAACGTCTACCTAAGATTCTGTGCCGTTCGGAGAACCCTAAAATCCCACTCCTGGTTAGCCTCGCTCACCCCACCATGCCACTCTCAGGAGTCCCCATGTGGTCCATTTTGGATGCAGGTAAGTGCATTTATGGTAGCAAGCAATTATTCTGCCCATAAAGTTGATTTATAGATAGGGAGGCGGCTTACAGTTTAAACATGTAAGCGAAACACATTTCTCTATTCCTGGCATTGACCTAAAAGGAGTCAAACAAGCTATAAACATTGTGCAATTAAGAGGACTTTTGATTCTGTCCTACATCAGGGTGGCGTTTTGTGAACAAGAAAGGCCATAAAGTAGCTAAAAATATCACTCGCTGCAGACACAGATTTTGAAAGTCAACGTAGCTTTAAAAAAAATGTTTTTTCAGCCATTTTTGTATTTTAATTTAAAAGAAATTACACACTATAAAATAGAATTTAAACCTGAACTATTTCTTCTGGGGATTATTAAAGAAAATTATCCTAAAAGGATAAAATGTTTAATTATTCATATAACCACAGCAGCTAGAATCGTACTTGTGCAAGCTTGGAAAATGTCCACTATTCCAACAGACTGTGCAATAATCCGGAAAATTTTCGAACGTGCAGAAATGGACAAACTTACTTTAAGAATTAAATAATAAGGAAGACTCGGAATATTAGTTAACTTGGGATAATTAGTATCAATGGATAGAAATTAAAAATAAGGAATGTATAGAACAAAATAAGATATAAAATGTGATTAAATATGTCGATTAAGTAGGAATATGTGGGAATAGATGAAGAAAGTTAAGAATTAAGTACTGTCAGAAAGACATTGAATTGTATAATTATTACGTGTATTTTTGTTATAGAGGTATTTTAACTTGTATTTTTGGATTTTAAGTGTTAATAAAGTTTTTTCAAAAAAAAAATGTTCTGCCTGGAAACAGTGAACTATGATTTAATCTGGAATCTTATATTTGGTACAAGGCATGAAGAGATATTCCAAAAAACTCTTCAAAATGTAAAGGAACGTCTGAAAGGAAGGGCCCATTTCTTCCCTCTTTGGCAAAGCCTTTTTCTGGTGTTTAGGTCTATCCGTTAAAACGACAGGTGGAGTTTGCATTATCTCTTAATCAGCACCGTCAGCAAAGCTTACCATTTTGAGATTTTTTTTGTACCTGAGGGAAAATGAAGGAAATAAAAATCGCACACTAAGGGGTTTTTTTTCCTCCATTATTTCTTTTTCTGCTTCCCCTTCCAGTGATAGGACGTAATTTAGAGATTAATGATTAATTCTAAATGACACACGCAAGATTATTACCTTCCTTTTTTTCAGGACAATATCATCTATCATTTATTTATAGAAATTGAAGGGCACATTTGTATGAATAGGATAGAAATAGAATAACAGAGTTAAAAGGGACCTTGGAGGTCTTCTAGTCCAAGCCCCTGCTTAGGCAGGAAACCCTACATCACTTCAGAGAAATGGTTATCCAACATCTTCCTAAAAACTTCCAGTGTTGGAACATTCACAACTTCTGCAGGCAAGTTGTTGCACTGATTAATTCACTGATTAAGAGTCCCCATCATGGACAGTGCGGGTTGTCCTTGACTTACGACCACAATTGAGCCCCAAATTTCTATTAGAAATAAGAGCCTTGCTGGCGCAGCAGACTAAAGTGCTGTTAAGTTGCACCAGCTGCCTGCAATTACTGCAAGTTCGAATCTCACCAGGCTGAAGGTTGACTCAGCCTTCCATCCTTCCGAGGTAGGTAAAATGAGGACCCGGATTGTGGGGGCAATAAGCTGACTGTATAAAAAAGAACACCGCTTGGCAGGGGGGGGGGGGGGGGGGGTTAAAGCAGGTATATACAAAAGTATGAAGGCTATTGCTTAAGGCATTGTAAGCCGCCCTGAGTCTCTGGAGAAGGGCGGCATATAAATCAAACCAACCAACCAACCAACCAACCAACCAACCAACCAACCAACCAACCAACCAACGAACGAATGAATGAATGAATGAATACTAAGACAGCGAGACTAGAAGGAGATTGCAAAAGGGGATCACATGATCCAGGATGCTGCCACCATCATAAATATGAGTCGGTTGCCAAGTGTCTGAATTTTGTTCATGTGACCATGGGGATGTTGCAATGGCCGTAAGTGTGAAAAATGGCCATAAATTATTTTTTTTTTCAGTTCCATTGTGACTTCGAAGGTCACTAAATGAACTGTTGTAAGTTGTGGACTACCTCTATTCAGATCCTTTAGCAACGGGTTTGCTGCCCTGTTGCTGGGGGGCGTGGCTATGGTGGGTGTGGCCTAGTCAGCTGCCTGTACCACATGGGGGGGTGTTTTCATCCTCCTTGGCTTTGGAGGCTTTCCTCGAAACTCTGGGAGGGTGAAAACTGCTTCCCCCGGGCTCCGAAGGCCCTCCAGAGGCCAGAAACAGGCCCGTTTCCAGACTTCTGGAACCTCCAATAGGCTCGTTTCTTGCCCTCCCAGACCATCTGCACAGCCCCTACACTTACCTGGAATGATGAACGGCCCACATGGAGAATCTTGGGAGGGGAGGGGAGGGGAGGGGAAAGGAAGAGCGGGGTGGGTGTGGGTGTGGCCAGCCAGGGGCGGCATTTGGGGGTTCGCTGAACCCCGGCGATTCTTGGCTAGAGGATCACCTGAACCCTGCCAAACCCCCGGGAGCCCACCCGTGCCTCTATTCTCTTTTTAAAAAAAAAGAATTCAAGAAAGAGGAATTGTGGTTCACAAACGGAGTTTAGGTTTCCCAGGCAGGTGAGCAAACGCATCCGCACTGTTCAGGAGACGCTGAGGGCATATATAAACCTCCAAGTGGGCCCAACGACTCTCAGAAAGAGCGCTAATGACCAGAGGACTGCAAGGAATGTAAATCCTTCCATTTGCCACCATTCAATCAGAACTGATGAAGCTTCCTGGATGAGAAGCAAAAGGTCTTCAAGGACAAACAAACAAAATCCAGTTGCCTTTTGAAAAAGACAAAAAACCCATCTTTGGGACAATCATGACCTGGATGACAGACATTCTCCAATAGACACCTTTCCTGATTGTTATCCCCGCCTCATTAGACACACCCATTATTAAGATACACGAGACAAATTCCTTGTGTGTCTAATCACACTTGGCCAAATAAAGTATTCCATTTGATTCCATTCGACTGTTCATGGTTGAAAATCCCCTTTGCAGTCCATGGCCCCACATTGCCATTCCATAGAAGATTTTAGGCCAAAATAAGGTATGAACCAATGGTGAAATTCAATTTTTTTTACTACAGGTTCTGTGGGCATGGCTTGGTAAGCGTGGTGTGATATGGTGGAGTGGCAACAGATGCACAAAAAGATTTTAGGTCAAAATTACTCCTCCTTGATTCCCCTGCCCAGCGTGGATTCTGAGCAGTTGAAATCTGTATTGTTAGTTGCTCTGGTTTGGCTCAACACACCTACATGATTTCCCCCTGTGGTTGCAAATCAGGCATGATGGTGTCATTTTTTAATTTATTTTTTTAATGCAGTGCCCGCTGTAAACACAACACCGAACGGGAAGAAATGCAAAACTTGTTTTGATAAAGAACATACCTACCATACATCAGAAGAGAAAATTTCATGCACAGATCAGATTTACTGCCGTGAGATAGCCGGAGAAGCTGACTGATGTGGATATGGTACTTTGTAAGCGCATGGTAACAAATCTCTCTTCTTTTTCTTTTTTCTTTTTCCTGACTTTCCCTTTCTCTTTCCCACAGACCTATCTAGCCAATAACTACTACTACTACTACTACTACTACTACTACTACTACTACTACTACGCTACTATGAGTAGCATAGGGGGCTAATGCCTCCTACTAAAGGCAGCAATTAACATCCAGCTGCCTGTAATTCTGTGAGTTCAATCCTAGCCAGGCTCAAGGTCGATTCAGCCTTCCATTCTTTCTAAGGTGGGTAAATTAAGGACCCAGTTTGTGGGGGCAATAAGATGACTTTGTATAAATATATACAAAAGTATGAAGGCTATTGCTTAATGCATTGTAAGCCGCCCTGAGTCTCCGGAGAAGGGCGGCATATAAATCAGATTTTTAAAAAAAACAAAAAAAAAACTGCTACTACTACTACTACTGGAGCACCACTTGAACACCACAGGCATTGACAAATCTGCCATCAGTCATTTGCAGAAGGGGGCTTTACTTGCAACAGTTTCCATCCTGCAACAATATCTGTAATACTGTCAAGCATACAGATTTGCCTATCAGAGTCGAAGAAAAAGAACTGGGGGAAAAAAATCACAAAATTTAGTCACCTGGCCATCGAAACTACACGGCTGGGGTACTACATGTAACAGTGACTCCCATTGTCATTGGGGAACTTGGTACCATGTCCAAGAATTTTATAAAACACATCAAGAAATTGCTTCCTGCAATAACACCAGTGGAACTGCAAAAAACTGTGTTACTCGGAACATCGTACATCTTAAGAAGGTACTTGGTTGAGACCTAAGATGCTGGCAGCAACCCGTATCAACCATTAGCACCTGTCAGTGGTATTTGTGATGCATATTTGAATGTTCAGTTGACTGAGTTTCGTGTTTAAGGAATAAAAGAGATAATAATAATGTATAAGAGCATTATCACAGCAGTCAGGATGTAGAATATTAAGCTCTTTGGCTAGGTTGGTGGGGGTGGGAGGGAAGTCTGAAGATCACTTTTTGCAAATGTCTCCACAGTTGAAGTGTACAGCCTGGTAGATTTTGCCATGAAGGGCTGCGTCAACTCTGCCTTTTGTGAGCTGTTTCATGAGGGATCTGTCTACTTTGCCACACTCTTTCTAATGGGTGAAGGAAGCTGCAAGCCAGCCACTGAAAAAGCCACAACGGTCACAGTAGCATCCCACAGAGTCGGCTTCTTCTTCCAAGCGTTTGCTGGATTCTTATTTGTGGAGATCTATGCTTGATGACTTGCCCTTCGGCACCTGAATCCTGCCTGAGACTTTTCTCCTGGACAGCCTCTTCATCAGCCCTTAGGCCTTAAGCAGGTCGTAGCCTTAACAGAATAGGAAGATCTCAGATCATCTCAATTATATAAGGGGTGGTTTCTTTTGCATCTTGGTGGCCCTCCAGAAGGAGTAAAGCAAGGCCCCGGAAGGCTACTATAGCCTTTACTGCGAAGGCTTTACTACTGTAAAGCATTGATTAAGGGAAACGGATGTTGACACACAATGGATGAAGGGAATAGGCTGCATGGTGTAGAGCAATATTTTTCAATCTTACCAATTTTAAGATAGGCAGACTTCAACTTCTAGAATTGCCCAGCCAGCATGGCTGGCTGAGGAATTCTGAGAGTTGAACTCCATCCATCTTAAAGTGGCTAAGGCTGAGAAATACAAGCTCAGAAAGTTAGGTAAATACTGTGTTGGTCTGTTCTCAGAAAATGGTGGTTCTGAAGAATGGAGGGACTTGAACATGGTTTCCTGCTAAAGAATGGGGCCCCGAGTGTATGACAGAATCTGTTTCCTGGTTATGTTGGTGGCCGTTTTTATTATTATTTTTGGCTTGTTGTATTCTGCGGTTTATTTTTTTTTATCTTTAAGTACATTTTACTTATTTTAATGTTATGGGTGCCCTAGATCATATAGGCTATATAAAGGAATTGAATAAATCTTTGGAAAAAAACAACATTGTCTCTGGGTCGTTGGGAGCTCGGAGATCCTGTTTCATTACTGCTGGAAGTGTGAGCATATATGTGTGGTGACCAAGTTGATGGGTGTCCTTTAGTGTATAAAGGTTCATGGTTTCCTCCAGACATTGCTGGAGTTGGAGAGCAACCATCCCAACTGAGAGGAGGGATCAAATGAGAAATTAGCCTGGACTCATTACATAAACACAAGAGGGCAAGGTGTCCCTGCCCCTTGACTGTTTTTGAGCCTTATCTAGACTTTCCCAGGTAAATCTGTCAGTCTGGGAAGATTCCTGTACAATAGGCATAGAACAATAAAGTAGGTAGTTTGAAATCTACATATGGGAGTCTTGATATTCATACTTGAGACTAGGTTCTTCATTGAGTGGTGTGATATGAGTGGCTGTAACATTCTTTCGCTTGTTAGGGAATTCTGGGAGTTGAAGTTCATCCAGCTTCAACTAGTCAACTTTGAGAAACACTCTTTTAACAGGATTCTGGGAATTGAAATCTATATCTCTTCAAGTAGCCAAGGTTCAGAAACACTAGTCAACAGATAAGGAGGCTATAAATCCATCAAATAAATAAAATAATTGAAATTAATGAGTTTTTTTATATCAAAGATTAGCTTTCATATAGCCATTCCAACCACACCACTTTCTCTGGGAAGAAAGCCAAAACTAAAACTAAAACAAAATAAAAAATAAAGACAAATGGGCAATTCCAACCCAGCATCTTGGCTTCTTTTATTTTATTTTACTTTTTTCATTTCTGAGAATTAGTTGGCAGGAAGAATTAGAAGTTAAAAATGTAAGTTTTCCATCCAGAGCCATTCAAATGTAATTTTTCCATTTAGAGCCATTCCAATAGTTCTATTGGATAAAACTGCTGACCTTCAGACTCCAAAATGGTGGCAGTATTATTCAGAAGGTATAATTTTGACGGCGTCTGTACATTCAACTTTTATCAGATCATTTCTACGTTCTTTGTGCGTTCTATTGCTCAATCTCAGGTCTGGATAGGAAGAAAAGCATCCTTTGATATTATAAGGATGCGTTATTTCTGCAGAAATAACCAACAAGATACAGGTCAGAAAAACAGAATAACAGAGTTGAGAGGGACCTTGGAGCAGTGGTGGGTTGCTACCTGGTTCGGGCGATTGCCCGAAGTGATTGCCCTGGTTCAGGCGATCCAGTAGCAGCGGCGGTGGGAGGCTCCATCCACCCACCCGGATGTCATCAAATACGCTCTGTGCATGCGCAGAAGTAGTGCGTGTGCGAGCAAACCAGTAGCAAAGGTAAGTGAAACCCACCACTGCCTTGGAGGTTTTCTAGCCCAACCCCCTAACCAGGTAGGAGATCCTATACCAGTGATGGATAACCTTTTTGCCATCGTGTGCCAGGAGTGGGCAGAGGAGGAGGTTCGCGTGCACGCATTCCCACACCCATAATTCTATGCACCCCGCCCTGCGCATGCGCGTGCAACCTCCCTCCCCCTTGCTCCTGGCACATGATGGCCCGGTAGGCCCATTTTCCTTTCTCACCTATCTCCAGATCCTCTCTATGCATCTGAGGAGAGCGAAAACAGGAGTCTCTAAGAGTCTCTGGAGGCTGGGGACAGCAAAAAAAGTCACTTCCTGTCCAACCGGGAGTTGGAGTTGGGAAATGGGCTGTTTCAGGCCTCCGGAGGGCCTCCAAGGAGGTGGGGAAGGCTGTTTTTGCCCTCCCCAGATTCATAGAGAGGATCTGGAGCCAGGTGAGAAAGAAAAACGGGCCTCCCACTCCCCCCAGGCCCTCCGGAGACAGGTAACAGCCTGTTTCCCTATTTCTGGTGGGCCCAGAAGGCCTGAAAATCAGCTGGCCAGTGCACACTTGCATGCCAGAGCTGAGCTGGTGTGCCCACTGATATGGCTAAGCGTTCCACCTGTGGCACACATGCCATAAATTCGCCATCACGATCCTCTACCATTTCATACAAAATGGTTGTCCAATCTCTTCTTTAAAAACTCCAGTGAAGAAGGCAAGCTGTTCCATTAATTAATTGTTCTTGCCGTCAAGAAATCTCTTCTTATTTCTAGGTTGGTTCTCAACCTTGGTAACTTGACAACCTATGGACTTCAACACGTGGAATTCCTCAGCCAGCCATGTTGGCTGGGAATTCTAGGAATTAAAGTCCATGCATTGTTATTAATCTGGACTAAGATAAAAAAACAACATTATTTGAAAATACCATCCTCATATGCAGATACGATCTTGTTATGAGAAAGATGCTAATGGTTTTAACAAAGAGCTAACCCATTTTGATTCCCACAACACCGTCAAACTATTTACTAAAACTGTATTACTGTTATTATTCTCATGCTTCCTATTACCTATCTCCTACTTATGACTATAACCTTGTTGCTTGTATCTTTATGATTTATATTCTTTTATTTAGTTTTCTAGTATGATTTTGATTGTTTATTTAGTATCCTATGACTACCACTAAGTTATTATTCATGACAAATGTATTTTTTATATACACTGAGCACCGAAAATAAATTCCTTGGGTATCCAATCACACTTGGCCAATAAAGAATTATAGTCTATTAAGGATATTATTAAAAGGAATTCACAACTTGACCTCAGGGTTATTATTTTCTTTTTCATTCCAAAAGAATGCTATAAAACAGAGAATGAAATTCTCCCATCAAGGGTTTATAACTAATATTTATTCCTATTAGACATCTTCTTTTTGGATCACTTTTCTCAATGCCGTTATAACTTCAAACAGTCACTAAATGAACTGTTGTAAGTCAAGGACAACCTGTAGATCCGATAACTACCTGACGTACAGATAGTCCTTGACTTATGACCACAATAGAACTCAACTGAGCCCAGAATTTAGGTTGATAAGCAAGATATTTGTGAAGTGAGTTTTGCCCCATTTTACAACCTTTCTTGCCAAAGTTGTTAAGTGAATCAGTGCAGCCATTAAGTTAGTAACACGGTTGTTAAGTGAATCTGGCATACCTTGCTTGTCAAGGGGTCGCAAAGGGTGATCACGTAAGCCCAGGACATTGCAACCATCATAAATAAGAGTCAGTTGCCAGTTGTTTGAATGTTGATCACATGACCATGGGGAGGTTGCAATGGTCATAATTGTGAGTCAGTTGCCAAGCATCTGGATTTTGTTTATGTGACTGGGGAGATACTGCAATGGTTGCAAGTGTGAAAAATTGTCATAAGACACTTTCCCCCCACTCCAGATGTTGAAGCTTTCAAGAAGAGACCGGACTGCCATCTGTCAAAAATGGTGTAGGGTCTGCTTGGGCAGGGTGGGGTGGGTGGGGTTGGACTAGATGACTTACGAGGTCCCTTCCAACTATGTTAATCTTTATCTGTAAGTGGAGGAATATCTATCGTCTGCATCGTTTGCAATCTTCTGTATTCTTTGCAAGTCACATCACGTGTCCTCAACCTTCCCTATCTCCCTTGGTAGGCTTCACCCTTTTTCCATGATATATTCAAGGTTGCCTGCTATCTGAAACTTCACCCTGAAAGGTGGAATAAACTATTTCTGACTAAGTTGGAAGGCAATCAAGAATTATATGGCTGACCTTGCTATATATTTGCTGTTCCCTGATATCCTTTATAGAACTCCTGCTCCATTTCCGGGTCCGAGTTTCTGTCCTTTGTTCCTCAAGGAATATGCCCAGGTTGTAATACCCTACTGTAGCATAGGTGAGGAAGGGAATAACAAGAGTGCTTCCGGTTATGATAAAACTTTCCCCACATCTATAAAGCAGAGTGAAATAGAGCAACGCCCCCAGTACCCTGAGGAGTCTTCTACGGACTCAGAAGCATCTGAAGGCTTCCTTGGAAAATTCAAAGTAAGTGGTCCCATTGCAATCAGGAATCCTGAACTTCCTTTTGCTGCCCTGTTCCTGCTTTCATTCATTGTATTAGTCGTTCTATAGCATCGTTGCGTGTTTTGAGTTCATTATCTATGGTATTTTGATTAGGAACGGATGGAACACCTCAATTCTGACTTCCCTTTTCTTCACTAATCCTCCCTCTCTCATTTTTAAATTGATCTGTATTTTAAATACAAAAAATTGTTTTCAATATGCGTCTGACAACATACAAAAGTGGATGTTTTAGCACGAAATAGTCATACGGTCAAGTTTAAATAGAATAAAAGCAGAACCGCTAATGGAATTTCGCATTCTGATTTTTTGGGACAAGGAAGGTTCACTTAAAATTGGATCACCTGTAGAAGGTCAGTTTCAAACCTCAGCTGCAAATATGGATCAGGGTACATGCTGTTTTAAACTAGAAAGGATCAGAGCCTGGTTTCTATTTTAATCTGAAAGAAGAGATTATTTTTATTTTATTTTTTAAATTTAATTTAATTTTTATTTATATGCCGCCCTTCTCCGGAGACTCAGGGCGGCTTACAAGGCGTTAAGCAATAGCCTTCATACTTTTGTATATTTTACACAAAGTCAGCTTATTGCCCCCACAAACCGGGTCCTCAATTTACCTACCTTAGAAAGGATGGAAGACTGAGTCAACCTTGAGCCTCGTGAGAATTGAACTCGCAGTAATTGCAGGCAGCTGGAAGCTAAATACTACCTTTAACAGTAGCATTAGTCTGCATTAGTCTGCTGCGCCACTCAGGCTCTTATATTATTTATTATTATATGCCATCCATCTCATCCTGAAAAGCAGCTTTGGCCAGCTTGCAATCCTGTACATAAATCAAAAGGGCATTATTCTTAACCTTGGTTAGATCACACTTGGAATATTGCATCCAGTTTTGGTCACCACCAAAAGATGTTGAGATTCTAGAAAGAGGACATAGAAGTTGAACAAAGATGTTTAGGGGACTGGAGACTAAAACATACGATGAATGGTTGAAGGAACTGGGGATGTCTAGTTTAATGAAAAGAAGGACTAGGGGAGACATGAGAGCAGTGTTCCAATATCTCAGGGCTGCTACAAAGAAGAGGGAGTCAAGCTGTTCTCCAAAGCACCTGAGGGCAGGACAAGAAGCAATGGGTGGGAATTAATCAAGGAGAGAAGCAACCTAGAACTACGGAGGAATTTCCTGACTGTTAGAACAATTAATCAGTGGAATGAGTTACCTCCAGAAGTTGTGGGTCCTCTATCACTGGAGGCTTTTAAGAAGAGTTTGGACACCCATTTATCTGAAATGCTATTATAGGGTTTCCTGTCTGGTTGGACTAGAAGACCTCCAAGTTCTCCTCCAACTCTATTATTATGCTATTTGCCCTTTTGCAAATATAGAATTTTCCAAAACATTTTCCAAAAACATTTTCCAGATAAAAATGTAGAATGCGTTTCTTGGTTTGTCGGTTACATACTTTTTCTTCTGGAGTGCAAGGTGACATGCCTTCCTTATTTTTTCTCCATGATTATAACTCTGTGAAATATGTTAGTTCAGGGGGAGTGGAGAGTGACCAGCTCAAAGTCATCTCGTGTTCTTTTGTGGCTGGAGATAAACCAGATCTCTCTAGTTGGTCCTCTTAATTGCCGCACTGCTCTGGCTCAAAATTGTTCATATTAGGAAAAGAGAGGAGGAAAAAATAATTGGAACGTCCCCTCGAAAGCCCTAGCTTTATCCATCATCATAGAATTTTATGATATTTTTAATCATTAGTGATGTAGCCTGATAGCTCAGGGAAGGAGAACCTTGTAATTCCTTATCATTTTACAGCACCAGTAAAACAACAGAGAGGATGATGAATGACCTTAGCTGGGCATCTTTTTAGCGGATGGATGATAAGAGCCCTGGGAAAGCAAAACAGGTAGCCAGAATCCTACATGATAAGTGAATCAATCTCTCCAACTGTGCAAGAACAGATCCATCTGGTTAAGAGAAATGACCATTCTCCTCTTCCAAATGACCTGAAGGACGGTATTGAAACAAAGATAATCAATCAATCAATCAGAATAGAGTTGGAAAGGACTTTGGAGGTCTTCTAGTCCAACCCCTTGCTCAAGCAGGAGTTGAGAAGAAAATCTTTTGAGCTATGCTAAGTAAGATCCCACGCAGGGGTGAAATGCTCCCGGTTTGGACCAGATTGCCCAATCTGGTAGCGAGGGAGGCCGGTGGTTCAGAGAACCAGTAGCAAAAATCCCTGCTCCTCCCCCCCCCCCCATGCCCAGCTCAGCCACATGATCACCGGAGGCTTTTTTTAAAAAAAATTTAAAAGCATTTTTTCTACCACTTTTCTACCTCTTTGGCTGAAAAAAATGCCTTTAAAAGTAAAATAAAAAGCCTCTGATGATTGTGCAGTTCAGCTGGGATCGTCAGACGCTTTTAAAAGCATTTTTTCTACAGAAAAATGCTTTTAAAAGCCTCTGACGATCCCAGCTGAGGTGCCTGATCGTCAGAGGCTTTTAAAAGCATTTTTTTTTTACAACCTCTTCAGGCAAAGAGGTTGTAGAAAAAATGGTTTTAAAAGTTTTTAAAAAAATGGCCATACCCACTCAGTCACATTACCCCCACCCACCCACCAATCCATGCCCACAGAACCTGTAGTAACAAATTTTACATTTCACCACTGATCCCACGAATAGGATAAGATGCCACTGGAAGGAAGAACTGTTTATTTTCCTCAATTGTAAAAATTTGGAACTTTTTTCTCGAGGTTTTGGGGATCTAGACCAAGAGTTAACTGTTGAAATTCTGGTTCTGTCAAATCCTAGGACCACCAAAAATTGCCTTGAAAAATCCTACCTGATGGTGAAGTAAGAGTCAGAAGTTGATTCTACATATCTGAGCTCAGACTTCTAGAAAGATGGAGAGACATGTTTGAGATGATGCTAGAGCTCTGGAATCACGTTTTTAAAAGTTTGAGAAGAACAACTTTCCCTGAATAGACTATTTTATATATACAGTAGTGGCCAAAATTGTGGAAACCTTTTGAGAAAAGTGTATTTTTGAGATTTTTTTTTGAAAAAAAGATTTGATAGCTAATAACACCACTTTTTTTTTCTTTTGACTTTCAACATAATCATACTCTACTGCTGGAATGGCTCAAAATAGCCCAGACTTTAACTCAATTGAAAATCTATGGAGCAAACTAAAGAAACTTGTTGGTCAGAAGCAACCCAGTAATAAAACCCAGTTAATAGAAGCAATCATTCAATCTTGGTTTCATATTAGAACAGCTGCAGAACGAAAAGCCTTGGTTCACTCCACGGGAAGACGTTGTAAGGCTATAATTCATGCTAGAGGTCACCGAATGAAGTATTAACTTGCACGGTGATAATTTTTGTATATCTCATTTTTTTCTAACTGTTCCACTTTTCTTCTTTATACTGTAACTGCTATTATAGCAGTTATAGCAAACAGTTAATAGCAAATCCTCCATAAAAGTTATTGCATTACATTCTTGATTAACATATCTTTCCATTGATATATAATTTTATGGTACTGCTCCAAAAAATAATAATAATAAGTGGTGTTATTTGCTAGTTTTAGAAAATACACTTTTCCCAAAAGGTTCCCACAATTTTGGTCACTACTGTACATAAACATGGAAGGCAGGTAGCATCTGCTTGAGTTTCGTTCCTTTAAAAGAGAAGGAGGAAAAAAACTAGCTTTTTTTTTTTTGGGTGGGGGGGGTAGTTTTTGTAGATGCCATGTGTTGTTTCCAAAATCTTCATAAATAAAAGATAATTCCAGAATATTTGAAGGATTGACCCCTACTGTATGCTGAGGGTTTGAAAAATCTGCTTGGTTCATGGCTACCTGTTAATTCCACAATTCCTGATCTGCAAAATGGCGGCTTTCATGGTTTTTTTTTTTTTTACAGGTGAACGCCTTTTTTGCCATCTGTTTCCTCCAGGGTTAGAAAATTTATTTATTTGTTCAATTTATTTATTTGTTCAACTTGTATTCCGCCTTTCTCCGAAGACTCAAGGCGGCTTACGATGCATTTAAAAATCATATTTTTATTTTATTTTATTTTTTAATTTGATTTATATGCCGCCCTTCTCCGAAGATTCGGGCAGCTTACAATGCGTTAAGCAATAGCCTTCATACTTTTGTATATTTATACAAAGTCAGCTTATTGCCCCCACAACTGGGTCCTCAATTTACCTACCTTAGAAAGGATGGAAGGCTGAGTCAACCTTGAGCCTGGGGAGATTCGAACTGGTGTAATTGCAGACAGCTGGATGTTAATTAGGGTGCTTTAGTCTGCAGAGCTAAACCAGGCTCCAACTTTTAATAAATAAAACATTAAAAGTTAAACCATTAAAAACAATTAAAACCCATTCACACCATTCATGGATGGATCTCGCCAAATCGCAACAGCGAGATCAACGGCCCCAAGCCTGCAGGTCTTCACCACTTTTTGGAAGGCCAATAGGGTGGGGTTGGTCAGAACCTCAGGAGTAACTGGTTCCAGAGAGCTGGGGCAGCCACAGAGAAGGCCCTCCCCCGCGGGCCCGCCAGCCGGCATTGTATAGCTGACGGGATCCTGAGGAGACCAACTCTATGGGAACTTACCAGTCGTTGGGAGCTATGCGGTAGAAGGCGGTCTCGAAGATACCCTGGCCCTGAGCCATGGAGACAAAATAGACGTCTCAAATCTTTACGAAGCTCAAAACACCTACTTTACTATTTAAACCCCCCCTAAATCTCCCCCAATATGTCTATCTTTCAAGGTAGGCCAGATCAGGAAGTAGACTCCACAAGAAATATCAAAATTATATTGATTTTGACAATCAAATTTTGACAAAAAAAAAAAATGACAATTTTTTGGAAGGCTGAGTTAGGGTGGAACCAGTTTGAGTTTCTTTATAATGTTCTCTTCTTTCCCCAGGTTGAAATCATATTTTGGTAACTGCTGTACAGGTCGTCCTTGACTTACGACTGTAAAAGAGCTTGCCTAGCTTGGTCATAAATGAAAGCCAGTTGTCAAGAGACTGAAATGTGATCATGTGTCTTGGAGGTGGGGTGGGGGGGGAAGGACAGCCCTCAGAACTTCAGAACTAAGTCATAAGTACTCCTTGTCAACCCTGAAGTTCCCACACCCCTGGGCAGGTCTGCCATCACTTAAAATGGTCACTAAGTGAGCAGTCGTACGTCGAGGACTACCTGTTCTCCTTCTCCAAAGGTTAGCTCTTGATTCTCAACAAAGTAATGGAAATGGGAAGAAGAATCTAGCGATTGGGATCTCCAGTATCCCCCATCTCCTGCCTCCCGTCCTTAAAAAAAAATGCAGCTGTGAAAAAGTCACCTACCTTATACTTATTCATACACGTTTTATTTATTTTTTAATTTTTTTCTCTTTGCAGAAGTTTCTGCTAGAACATTTTTTCAGCTGTGGGAGTAGGCAACTCCATCAGTATGCAGGCTCTCGTGGGACTCTTCTGTTTCTCGTTGGTTCTCGCTACAGGTAAGAACAGATATTCATGGATGCCCATAGAGAAAGGTTGCTTCCATTGAAATGAATAGGATGAAGCCACATTGTAATTGCCTGCCTTTTTAGTGGGAAAAAGCTATAAGTGCCCCAAGGTGAAAACCAGGTAGGAGATTGCAGGAGGCTGTCGCCATCAGAAACAGAGCTCGCGAGGGCCGCAGGCGGACCCCAAATTCTGTTTTCACTGGCAGAGGGTTGCAGGAGGCAATTGCAGCCGAAAATAGCACTCAGGAGCCCATTTTCGCTGGCAGGCTGCTCGGGCCACCACCAGCACCACTCACATGAGTGACATTGAGCTGGCCATGCCCCCCCTGGCCCTCCAGAAGTCAAACACAACCCAGGTGCCACCCTCAATGAAATTGAGTTTGACACCCCTGGCTTAATGGATGGGATGCAGAGCCTCCTGATTCTGCCTGATGATACGGGCCAGATGTGATCCTTTTGCAAAGCCTGCTCCTTGAGTTGCTTCTTGAAACCCAGAAGTAAGAGAAGGTTCTATGCCTTTTCGGAGGGGATGCAAAAGGCTTCTTCTTGGCTAATGTTGAGCCACTAATAAACCATCCCCCTGGATATTCGTTGATATCCTGAAGAACAAACTCAAGGCTGCGTGCTTTATTTATTTATGACTCCATTTACCCACCCCAACCATCCCACATTTCTAACTTTAACTGGTTTATATGTATGAAACAGAATTGTCAGCAACATGTCCTCCACCCAAACCATTGCAGAGGTCAGCCAAGCCTCTGGATCCTCAAGTCAGTGACATGACCATATCTTTAGGTCTTATGGAAAGCCAGCAGCGTCAGGCTAATCTAAACTCTGGGAGGTGTGTATGTTGTGTGCGTGAGTGATTTATCAAAAGGTGAAATAAGCACTTTTTTATATCTCACTAATGGTCCACAGCTGAGATAGGGCTCAAACAAAATCCAGTCTTTAAACTCTTGCTTGGATTAAATAGATATTAATGGTTTATTGGACTTTGTATTTTTTCTTAATCAGCTGTTAGATTAAGCATAAAGGACCCTTGGAATTGATTGTCTTTTGTTTCTTGATGTCTAGGCAACAATCTATTTAAAACAGGGAAACTATTTCCCGGAGAAGTGGTATACATTTGTACACTTTAATGGGAAAAATTGCTTTGATTTGGGGCATGCCTTGAAATTTTCAAAAATACCCAATACCGAGTTCAAGCGAAGCAGGGTGCATTGGTTTGACATGCAATCTGATTTGATGAAATACTCACATTCTCGCTTTAAGGTGTCTATAAAAGTGTTGTATAAAATTTAGGCAGTAAATGAATAAATCATAAACAGGCCTAGAAAAAGCCTGGCTCAGACACTTCATTGTCTAGAAAGAAATGTTAGACAATTCGGAAAGGTGTCATATATTCAGTTTGAGGCAAAAAGTTTGGAGAATTGGGAATTCTAGAATAGGGGTCTCCAACAGGCTGGGGAATTCTGGGAATTGAAGTCCGCCAGGCTTAAAGTTAGAAATAGAAATAGAATAATAGAGTTGGAAGGGATCTTGGAGGTCTTCTAGTCCAACCTCCTCCCCAGGCAGGAAATCCTACACCACTTCAGACAAATGGTTATCCAACATCTTAAAAATTTCCAGTGTTGGAGCATTTACAACTTCTGGAGGCAAGTTGTTCCACTGATTCATTGTTCTCACTGTTAGGAAATTTCTCCTTAGTTCTAAGTTGCTTTTCTCCTTGATTAGTTTCCACACATTGCTTCTTGTCCTGCCCTCAGGTGCTTTGGAGAATAGCTTGACTCCCTCTTCTTTGGGGCAGCCCCTGAGATATTGGAAGACTGCTATCATGTCTCCCCTAGTCCTTCTTTTCATTAAACTAGACATACCCAGTTCCTGCAACAGCTCTTCATATGTTTTAGCCTCCAGTCCTCTCATCATCTCTGTTGCTCTTCTCTGCACTCTTTCTAGAGTCTCAACATCTTTTTCACATCATGGCAACCAAAACTGAATGCATTATTCCAAGTGTGGCCTTACCAAGGCATTATTTGCCTTAAATTGCTAAGGTTGGAGACCCCCTGTTCTAGAAGACAAATTTCAGGGAGATAGAGTAGTGTTTTCAGGGCAAAATGCATTGTTCCAATAGAATATACATAACTCAAAATTGAATTGTGAAGTTTCTACAGACTTGGTTCTTCGCTTGCAGGTGTTTCATTACCCAACTAAGTAACATCATCAGTGTTAGTGAGTGTGGGGGTTTGCTCCCTGTAGATAGACTGTAGTTTGCCCTGCCAGTGATGGGGGATGTATGGTGGGATTAACATCAAACAACAACATAACAGAAAACAATTACCTGAATCAAATAACTACCTATGGGGGTGGGGAGATCACATTTGCACCAATGCTGGCATGCCAATCACTGCATATTAACAGGAAGCAAACCCCACACTCACTAGCACTGATCCTGTTACCTGGATGGGTAATGAAATGTATGCTAACAAACAACCAAGCTCAAAGAGACCAAGGTTTCCAAAGTGCATTGTGTTAACCTTGCTGTTGTTGTTGTTGTTGTTGTTGTTGTTGTTGTTGTTGTTGTTGTGTATGTGTTATATAATCTCTAACTGCTATTATGCTATTGTTGTTCTATTATCTATTATATTAGTGCTTGTAGGCTGCAGGCTGTTTTAAAAGTGCAGTTGTGATTTTAAAGGTGAAAAATGTTGAATAATTTTTTTTAAAAAAAGAAAGTTTTAAGTGCTCTTGCTATTTTTTAGAAAGCCCACAGATTTAATCTGAACCGTACGTTTGATCTATTCTGCTGAACAACCCCTAATACAAATTTAAAAATAAATAAATAAATAAATAAATAAATAAATAAATAAATAAAACATTATGAACCTTCTTTCTCCCCCAATTTCTTTTTCTAGGAACCTGTCTAGAATGTGAACATTGTTCTGGCTTTCAGAAAGACTGTATTGGCAAATTAAAGCTGTGTAGCAAAGACCAAGATACCTGTGCTACCATCCTAACGGAAACCATAATAGGTGAGGTTTTTGTTTTTTTGTTTTTTTTTTGGTTTTTTTGCAGGAAGTAGCTGCCATCCCCTTGTATCTGTTTTCAATCAATAAACCAATTTTCTTCACTCCAAATTGTAAAAAGACTCCCCCCACCCACCCCAGATCAAACACCTGTTTTCTTCCATAGTTATTATGACTCTTTTCCCGAAAAAGGATGGATGAGTTTAAGGAAGCCTTCCTTGGTGGCTATGGATGATAACAGACATATTGCAAGCCATTCAATCAGAGGGATGTCCAACCTTGAGATTTGTGGACTTCAACTCCCAGAATTCCCCAGCCAGCATCACCTAAGGTTTTACCATTTTTTCATGAAATCTGTTGGTTGGTTCAAAGTCACCCATCTGAATTATATGCCTAAAGTGGGACTAGAACTCACTGTCTCCTAGTGATTGGCTCAAAGCCATCCAGCCAGCTTTCTTGTCTAAGGCAGGATTAGAACTCACCGTCTTCTGGTGACTGGCCCAAAGCCACCCAACCAGCTTCCTGCCTAAGGTGAGACTAGAACTCACAGTCTCCTAGTGATTGGCCCAAAGCCATCCAGCCAGCTTTCTTGTCTAAGGCAGGATTAGAACTCACCGTCTTCTGGTGACTGGCCCAAAGCCACCCAACCAGCTTCCTGCCTAAGGTGAGACTAGAACTCACAGTCTCCTGGTGATTGGCCCAAAGCCATCCAGCCAGCTTTCTTGTCTAAGGCAGGATTAGAACTCACAGTCTCATGGTGACTGGCCCAAAGCCACCCAGCCAGCTTTCATGCCTAAAATGGGACTAGAACTCACAGTCTCCTGGTCATTGGCCCAGAACCACCCAGACAGCTTTCCTATCTAAGGCGGGACTAGAACTCCCGCCTTAGATAGGAAAGCTGTCTGGGTGATTGGCCCAAAGCCACCCAGCCAGCTTTCATGCCTAAAATGGGATTAGAACTCACAGTCTCTTGGTGATTGGCCCAAAACCACTCAGACAGCTTTCCTGTGTAAAGCAGGATTAGAACTCACTATCTCCTGGTGACTGGCCCAAAACCACCCAGCCAGATTTCATGCCTAAAATGGGACTAGAACTCACCATATCCTAGTGATGGCCCAAAGCCACCCAACCAGCTTTCATGCATAAGGCAGGACTAATACTTAGCATCTCCTGCTTTCTAGCCAGGTGACTTAACCACTAGACCCAATTCCCTTTTTGCTCAATGGAGAATGAAAACCTAGAAAATGAATGAATTCAGTCCCGAAGTCCAAACCAGCTCCTATACAAAGACCTAACGAGGCATTTGCACAGCTGAAATCCACAAGTCTCTACGTTGCCCAAGGTTGGACACCCCTGCTCTAAATCATTTGTAGAGGTTCTGGTTCAATAAGGATGGGGTTGACCATTCATCCCTGCCAGCATTTCCATGACTGCTTCTCTTGAATGTTCTTATCTAGGAAAAGTGAGCAGCTTTACCATCATAAAATCCTGCTATCAGGCCTCCAAGTGTCTCGGGAGCAACAATGGAAATTCTTTTGTAAAAGTCAAGGTGAACATTGAATGCAGTTCTTCACCAGCTGGAAAGATAGAAAGTGAAGGTGGCAAAGCACTGGACCATGGGAGCAATGAATTGCCCGACAATCAACTCCTAGCTAAATTCTTCAGTCGACCCAAATCAAGAGCTGCTGAAGACCTCAATACTAATCCTGGCAACTCCCGGGTTTCCGGGTCTCCCAAGCCTCCCACTGACAAGCCCGAGCCTCCCACTGATAAGCCCAAGCCTCCCACTGACAAGCCCAAGCCTCCCACTGACAAGCCCAAGCCTCCCACTGATAAGCCCAAGCCTCCCACTGACAAGCCCGAGCCTCCCACTGATAAGCCCAAGCCTCCCACTGATAAGCCCAAGCCTCCCACTGACAAGCCCAAGCCTCCCACTGATAAGCCCAAGCCTCCCACTGACAAGCCCGAGCCTCCCACTGATAAGCCCAAGCCTCCCACTGATAAGCCCAAGCCTCCCACTGACAAGCCCAAGCCTCCCACTGATAAGCCCCAGCCTCCCACTGATAAGCCCAAGCCTCCCACTGACAAGCCCAAGCCTCCCACTGACAAGCCCAAGCCTCCCACTGACAAGCCCAAGCCTCCCAAACCTGTCACTGAAAAGCCCAAGCCTACCCCTCAAAAAACCACAACAGGGGATGCCCATCAAACCGTTGCATCCTTTCTCCTGGCTCTCTCTTCCCTTCTGCTAATGAACATCGTCCTTTAAAGCAAGAGTCGCTTGCGCGATCTGAGCTCACGTGAAAGCAAACTCCTCATGTCAGCCCAAACCTTTCTAAAGAGAATCATTACTCTGGGGATCATAGAATTCTTTACTGGCCAAGCATCATTGGACACACAAGGAATGGGTCTTTGGTGTGTAAACTCGCAGTGTTCATTTAAACAGCAAGTAATAAGTCAATCATAATAAACAAGGAATGCTTTTCTTCTCCTTCCATTTCTGGATTTGTAACCAGCGGAAAGAAAAAATAATAATTTCTAACTTTAAATTTCAAAGCAAAGGGGAAAAGCAGGAAACACTTTCCAAGATAATCAAAATAAAAACACATAGCTAAATTTGGGACCATCTTCATGGAAAATTAGGAGAGAACAGGAAGCATGAGTGGCCATTATGGCTAAGAGCACCTTCACACAGCTTCCTTTAGTATAGAATAGAATAGAATAGAATAGAATAGAATAGAATAGAATAGAATAGAATAGAATAGAATAGAATAGAATAGAATAGAATAGAATAGAATAGAATAGAATAGGAATTAGAATTAGAATTAGAATTAGAATTAGAATTAGAATTACCATGTTTCCCCAAAAATAAGACCCTGTCTTATATTTTTTTGAACCTTGAAATAAGTGTTTGGCCTTATTGACGTGCTCAAAAGCCCGATTGGACTTATTATCAGGGGATGTCTTATTTTGGGGGAAACAGGGTATTAGAATTATTAGAATGAATGGAATGGAATGGAATGGAATGGAATGGAATGGAATGGAATGGAATAGAGTGGAATTCTTTACTGGCCAAGTGTGATTGGACACACAAGGAATTTACAACCTCTTTTGGAGCAGGAGGCTTTGCCCAATGTTACTTGGGGTTTAGTTCTCTCTCTGCTAGATGACTGCAAGGTATCTTACATGGGATGGTCGTTGAAGACCATTCAGAAGCCATAGGTGCTCCAGAATTCAATGGTGCTCTCCACTGAGCCCTATTATACCATTGCTTCAGGAGCTGGTTATCGTTTGGCCTTTGGGTGTCATTCAAGGTGACAACACTCATATTTAAAGGCCTCTCATGGGCTGGTGACCAGAATTCTGGAGAACCTTCTCCCCATAAGCACTTCCTGCCTGATAGGTTCAAGGATATCTTCTTCTTTTTAAAAAATCTCTATCTCTCTTCCTGTACAATAGCATTCCTCTATACCAGGAATTTTCAGGGAACAATGGTCCTTTTATGATTTATGAATGTCAACAGCATGGCTGGCTCCGGAATTCTGGGAGTAATTCCATAAGTCATAAAAGGGCCATCGTTCCCCACCTCTGTTCTAGATCCTAAACTAGATGTGTCCAATCCACAGACCAAACGCAGTCCTGGACAGCTGGTAATGCAACCTCACAAGATTGTAAACTTTAAACGTGATGACATGCACTTATTATACCTGCAAATATAATATATTTTAGAGGTGACCCAAGACAATTCTCTTCACCCAATGCAGCTCAGGCAAGCCAAAACCATGGACACACCTGCTCTAGAGATTTCCTTTTGTCATTTAGGAACTCAATGAAGATCAGGTTCATTAAACAAGATGTATAGTACGAATGACTGTGCAACTGACCCCAAGTTCAGGAGCCTGGATAGCTCAGCAGACTAAAGCATTGTAATTAAACACCAGTTGTCTGCAATTACTGTATGTTCGAATCTCACCAGGCTCAAGGTTGACTCAGCCTTCCATCCTTTCTAAGGTAGGTAAATTGAGGACCCAGTTTGTGGGGGCAATAAGCTGACTTTGTATAAAATATACAAAAGTATGAAGGCTATTGCTTAACGCATTGTAAGCCGCCCTGAGTCTCCGGAGAAGGGCGGCATATAAATCAAATTTAAAAAAAAAAGTTCTACTTGGGTTTCCTTCCTGGGTTTTCTATAGGTAATTTTACTGACTAGCCTACGTGGGCAGATATTGTCTTCTGTCCTTATCTTGAATTATGGATAGGGGGAATTTGTACAATGCTCAGTGCTGGTTCTGATTGTTGTGGTCTATAAACCCTATAAGGAAACAAACAAATGTTTATAGTCACTTCAATGAGTCTAAAGCAGGAGCGGCGAACAATGGTCCCTTTGTCAACCCTGAAGCTGACCTGGGTGAAGCCATCTTGGAGCTTCAGTGTTGCCACACTGGAGTGAGGGATAGGGAGGGGGGATTAGAGATAGCTGGGCTTGTGTAGTCAAAATAAAAGTATTGGCCAAGTGTGAGAATGTCCAACCAAGGACATTCTCACACTTGGCCAAGAGAAGGAGGAGTGATGACATCAGACCAGCGGATGCTGCCATGATCGGGCCTTGTGACTGATTGTTTGGGGTTGAGGGAAAAACTTTTACTTTTATTTAGGTGAAAACCAAGGGGCCTCTCAGAATTGGTTTTCACCAGATATGTGCCAATGTGATCTTTCCAATAAAGCTATTCTTTGAGGAATTCACCTGCCTCGGAAAGTTTTGCTTGCAATGGATGTATTATTTGGAACCCTGACACCCTTTATGACTTGTGGACTTCAACTCCCAGAATTCCTGAACTGGCTCAGGAATTCTGGGAGTTGGACTCCACAAGTCAAAAAGGGACCATAGTTCCCCACTCTGGTCTCAGACAAGTCAGTATATTTATCTTTTGAATAGAGCTGTTATGGCAACCTGTTGGGTTCCCAAATCTGTCTCTCCTAGACAGAGGCATTCCAAGCAACCGTGTCTTTTCCAACAGCGATGCTTTCCAAATCGCTTTCAGAAATAACGACGTTTGTTTGGCATCAATCATCACAAGAACTCAGAGAGGGTTTTATGTTATGAATGCGCAGGACAACCAAAGTGTCTTCTTCCAAACAGTATGGCTGTTGAGAAATAGCTCTCTTACCTTTTTAGACAGCTCAGAAAATCACTAAGATCAGTCTGAAACAATCCAGGAGGTGATGGAACAGTTGTGGTGGAACGTAGGCTGGATTCCCAGAAGAGGGGAGCTGCATTTCAAGAGACAGCAAAGTTTAGATACTTTGGTTTGAGGGAAGAGGGTCAAAGTAGCTTCTTCCTAGATGTTCCCAGAGTATATCTTTAATTATGCAAATGACGCAAAAAGTGCAAAGAAGAGCAGCTAAGATGATCAAAGGCCTGGAGACAAAAACATATGAAGGACAGTTGAAGGAATTGGGTATGTTTAATGAAAAGAAGGACTAGGGGAGATATGATAGCAGTGATTCTACAGGTTCGGATCGGTTTGGGCAAACCGGTAGCTCTGACAATCAGCTGGGCCTGCCCACCCACCTGCCCCTGTGCCTTTATCTTTATCTTCGCAGCTGATTAGCGTGGCAGAGCAGATTGCCGTGCCCCAGCTGTTTTAATTCCCTAGCACTAATGCAGAAGGTGAGTTTTTTGTGCATGCACGCGCAGTGAAGCGCACGATCATCAAACTGGTTCTTAAACTGGAAGGATCCCACCCCTGGGTATGGCTACTCCAAAGGAAATAAGAGTAGAGCGGACATGATAGCAGTCTTCCAGTATGAGGGGTCACCATAAAGAAGAGAGGGGGACAACTTTTCAAAGCACCGGAAGACAAGACAAGAAAAAGAATGGATGGAAACGAATCAAGGAGAGAAGCAACCTGGAATTAAGGAGAAAATACTTAACACTGAGGAGAACAATTAACCAGGGGAACAGTTTGCTTCCAGAAGTTGTGGAGGTTTTTAGGAAGAGGCTGGAATGGTCACTTGTCTCAAATTGGATAAGTGTCAGCGTTCCAAAAAACCCCCACTCTAAAGACATGGAAGCAAGCATTTTCCAAAGTTGTCTTTACTAGAATAAGTAAACTGGCACATCTGGGAAAACCCGAATCTGAGAGGTCCAGGTTTCCCCTCAGTAAATCAAAACCCCCCAAACCATCCCCTCACTCCTCAGTCGATCAAATGCCCCAATCAACGTCCGCCCCATCTTGACTCAGCACTCCGACCACTCCTTCTCTGTTGGCCTTGACCAACAGGAAGAATGCTATTATGTCTACAGACAACCCCTCTACTAAATCCCCCCTCCTACTTTCCCACACAAGAGAAGGTGGCAGCATGGAAGCTTCCGGCCTAATATGGTTTCCAACGCTGACAATAAGGTCTCCTGCTTGTGTGGGGGATTGAACTATCTCCAAGGTCCCTTCCAGCTCTTTTTCTGATGAAATGCAAATACTTTGTTTTAGTTTGAGAAGATTTCTGTCTATGGGTGAAGAATAAAGAAAACTGCTCAGAAGTAACTCGGTGTGTCTTTCTTGGTTTGGAGAGCATATAGCAATGCTTCTCCATAGCAATTTGAGTTGACACTGATGGAAATGAGTGGTCCATTCATGGGCCCTATGGAAGAAACCCTGTGGGCAGATGGCTTCAATCCTTACCCTAAAACTCACTGTGGTTTCTCACGCACAAATGCTGGGAAGTTAGATGCAGTCCAATTTTCATGCCTCACTTTACAGTTCTGCAAGATAAACAAAGGCGTGTCCCTCAAGACCATATGCAGTCTACTCTTTCCATTCCAGGATGGGATTATTTCAGTAGCCACCTCCTATTATTAGAGGGCCATAAAATTATATATTCTCTTTTATAACCTCGGCAGTCCAAAGGGTAAGAACTCACTTCTTTCCTTGTACAATAAACTTCAGATAACTTTGTGGTCCCACCTATCTCTGCCAGCTGCACGGAACCACGTATTTTACTGCTACAATCCTGATGTAATTGCAATTACAAGGGAGGAGATTCAAAACTTTCCCCAAACAGTTCCTGATATGACAAGCTGACAGAGGACAGTCTTCCCACTGAGAAGGGCAGGGAGCCTCTCATCCTATAACTAGAATAGAATAGAATAGAATAGAATAGAATAGAATAGAATAGAATAGAATAGAATAGAATAGAATAGAATAGAATAGAATAACAGAGTTGGAAGGGACCTTAGAGGTCTTATAGTCCAACCCCTGCTCAGGCACGAAACTCTATACCATTTCAGACCTGGTTGTCCAATCTCTTCTTAAAAACCTCCAGTGTTAGAACCTCCAGAATTTCTGGAGGCAAGTCGTTCCACTGGTTAATTGTTTTCACTGTCAGGAAATTCCTCCTTAGTTCTAAGTTGCTTCTCTCCTTGATTAGTTTCCACCCACTGCTTCTTGTCCGGCCCTCAGGTGCTTTGGAGAATAGCTTGACTCCCTCTTCTTTGGGGCAGCCCCTGAGATAATGGAACTCTGCTGTTATGTCTCCCCTAGTCCTTCTTTTTGTTAAACTAGACATACCCAGTTCCTGCAATCGTTCTTCATATGTTTCAGCCTCCAGTCCCTAATCATCTTTGCTGTTCTTCTCTGCACTCTTTCTAGAGTCTCCACATGTTTTTTACATCATGGTGACCAAAACTAAGTTTTGCTACAGATGTTAAGAGAGCAGGGTTGCTGTTGTGCTTAAGACATTAGGCTAGAAACAAGGAGGCCATGAATTCAAGTCCAGCCTCAGGCACAAAGGCAGCTCGGGCCAGTCACTTTCTCTCAGCCCTAGGAAGGAGGCAACGGCAAGCCACTCCTGAAAAATCTTGCTTGTTGGTACTTGTCCAGGTAACCTCTGAGAATTAGACAAGATCCAAAAGGAAAACAAAAGTTACAGATATATTTTCCAAGGTTTTCTTGCTAAACTAACAGAGACCTACAGACTGGAAGAAAAGATAGGAAAAGTCACGATCAAATCAGAATGCCCGATAAGCCTTCATATGAGGAAGTGAGGTGCAGAAATAGATTGCAAGCAGCAAAGTGCAATCATCCAGATAGCGATACCATAGAAAGTTAAACTGAACTGAAATTACGATGGGCTAAAGGTCAATGTAACCAGCGTTCAAGCATCCCAAAGCATCAACGTCACATTAAATGAACAGGGGAATTCAAATATGCTGCACATCGATACTAATTAAACATGGCCTGGGCCTTAAGATTTCTTAGTAAGGTGTGTACAGGGTTTGGTTGAAGCCCAGGCATTGAGGCACCAGAGGATAATTTAGAACAGGTTATCATCGATCCGGGGTTTCATTCACAGGTCTGAACCTGCTCCATGTCAATTTCTTCCTTATTGAATGCTCCATGACTCAATTCAGCTGTCAGGATTCCAAGTAACATCCCCAAAGAAATCAAACTCCGAGGCTTGAATTTCCTCAAAGCTAATTTTTATTAGAGAAGGTATATTGGCACATCTGGGATAACTCAAATCTGAGAGCTTCTGGCCTTTCCTCACCCAAAAGAAAGTTCAAGTCCTTGCCCTTCACCCACATGTCCATCACATGAACCACACCTCCAGAACAGAAGATACCTCCCTAGTCTTCTCAGCACAGCTGCAGGGCAAAACAGCCTTGACTTTCTGGAAAGAATGTTATTTTGACTACATATCATCTTCACGCCATACAATCCCACCCCTCATTTTCCCACAGTAGAATTTATGGCAGGCCTGAAGGCTCGAAGGTAAAAGATGGCTTCCAGGCCTGACATCAGCTTTCCAGATCTCTGGCTGAGAAAAGGGACAGGAGTGAAAGCTTGGGAAACTGTGCACGGATAGTCAATTCTTGGTTCATCCAACATTCAAAGTTAAAATAGCATTTTAAAAAGGAATTTACAACTGCCTCTTCATGCTTATGACCATTGAGGCATCCCCTAGATCATGTGATCAAAATTTGAGCACTTCAATCAGAATAGAGCTTGATCAAAATTCAGACCCTTGACGCCATATTTATCAGACGCCATATTTATCAGACGCCATATTTATGACGGCTGCAATGTCCCAGGGTTATATGATCCCCCTTTTGCAACCTTCTGACAAGCAAAGTCAATGGGGAAGCCAGGTTCACTTAACAACGGTGTTATTAACAACTATGGCAAGAAACAGTGGTGAGATTCAGCAGGTTTGAGTGAACTGGTATTAAATTGCTGGCTGGCTCCACCCCTTCCTGCCCCACCCCTTCCAGGATTGCCCACGGACCCCATTTTTGCTCCCAAGTAAGTGCAGGGAGGCCTCCTAGGCCCAAAATGGGGCACACTTTTGCTCCCAGGGGAGTGCAGGAGGCCGAGTGCTGCCTGTCACACCCCCTGGCCATGCCCATCATGGCCACACGCACACAACCAGTCATTAGGGCAGCGAACTGGTTGTTAAATTATTTGAATCCCACCACTGGCGAGAAAGATCATACAACGGGGCAAAACTCACTTAGCAAACAGAAATTTGGGGCTCAATTGTGGTCGTATATCGAGGACTATCTGTAGACGCAAGATCTGAGAACCAACTTGGGGAGGAATTAGCCTGAAAAAAAAAATCTACGCATTTGGCAAAGAGTTGACGCTGACTTGATGGCACAGGATCAATCAGTCTTAGGAGTTCACCGAAGAGATGGTGCACCAAGATAGATTTTCCAATTTCCTAGGGGAATGGAAAATAAAATAAAATAAAATAAAAACAATGCCAGAAATTCTTATTAGGAATGGAGACTTGCAAAAATTCCCACACCTTAAGAAGTGTGCAAAGAGCATGTGCGTTAGTGCAGAAATCATGTGTTGAGTTTTTTTGTTTTGTTTTGGTTTGGTTTTTTTGAAAGGATATGAAGATTTAACTTGTTAGCACACAACCCTGAACCTTCAGGTAGAGTTCAGTTTCTAACCACATCTTAAAAAGACGTCACCAGTTCTCATTCTCCTTTCTTATTCTTCCGTGCTCACTTGATCTAGATTAAGATGTAGCATTTTGGGCTCAGAGATAGTAATCTGTCACTTCTATCTCTTCCCCTGATCTGCAAAGATCCTCTCAATGCATCGGGTTTCTTCTACACTAGTTGCAGGACTCCCAAACCCAGGGGTGGGCTGCTGGGGGTTTGTAGGGGTTCGGGAGAACCTCTAGCTTAGATTCTGTGCAGTTTGGAGAACCCCCAAATCCTACTCCTGGCTGGCCCCTCCCACCCACCCCTTCCCTCCCAGTAGTCCCCACGTGGCCCGATTTGGATGCAGGTAAGTGCAGAGCAACTCAGAGGCTTACAGAGAGTGATAAATGGGCCTACTGTAAATTCGGAATATCTGGAAGCAGTGCCGTTTCCGGCCTCCAGAGGGCCTCCAGAGCCTGGGGAGTCTGTTTTAGTCCTCTCGGAGGCTTGAGGAAAGCCTCTACAGCCTGGGCAGAGATGGGTTTCAGCAGGTTCTGACCAGTTCTGGAGAACCAGTAGCGGAAATTTTGAGTAATTCAGAGAACCGGCAGTAAAAATTCTGACTGGCCCCGCCCCCATCTATTCTCTGACTTCCAAATCCCAGCTGATCGGGAGGAAATGGGGATTTTGCAGTAACCTTCCCCTGGATTGGGGAGGGAATGAGATTTTACAGTATCCTTCCCCTGGAGTGGGGTGGGAATGGAGATTTTACAGTATCCTTCCCCTGCCACGCTTACCAAGCCACACCCACCAAGCCATGCCATGCCCACCAAGCCACACCCACAGAACCGGTAATAAAAAATTTTGAAACCCACCGCTGAGCCCAGGGAGGACAAAAACATTCCCCCACCATGGTGCAGGAGAATGATTAGGGCACCCCCACCATGGCCATGCCCACCCAGCAACTGGGCAGAGATCCCCTTACTAAAAATTTTGAAGCCCACTCCTACCTAAACCTATATAGAGTTTGTTCCCAGGGCCCCTTAGCTCCGTTCGTACTCCCTCTTGAGCTTCACATATGTCCTTTCCAGCAAGCAAGGGGGGAAAAAAATGAATACGACGGCATGATAGAGATTCAAAACTGCTGCTTAATCTGATCACAGATTGGACATTTTAGGCGAGTTAGAACACGGATAGTGAGTAAGAGCGACTCCTGGTGGGCCATAATCCCCTTTGTAATTTTTCTTTGTTGCTGTTCCTGCTATTGTTCATTTAGCTGTTGGTTTCTTTGCGGTATTTGCTGTCAGAAGGGAATATGAAGTTGCCCTGAGGCTTCCTACATTAAATCAGCCTATAAACTCCAGGGTAAAACTATAAAATAAAAAAAAAAAGAAATGTGTGAGATGATTTGAGTGCAAGTCATTCATTGGAAGGGGAAAGACCTGCCAGCTGAAGACTCGATTTTGGAGAAAATCATGGACTTTGCGGAAGCCGACAGACTGACTAAAGCATTGAGAGATCAAAAGGACTCCGTATATTTCCAATGTTGGGAGAAATGGTACTCTTGGTTGAATAACAAATTCTCAAAAGGTCAAGTATAACCAGGATTATGTTCAATGTGTGTTAAATCTGACTGAAGTTTAAATATTGTATAAAGTGTAAATATCATGTAAAGTTCCTGTCGCGATCATTTTCTGATTATTTATTCTGTTGTATTGATTTAAATAAATAATAATTTTTTTTAAAAAAAAAGATTCTCAGTCATCCAGGTTATGGTTATCCAAAGGTGTTTTTTTTTAAAGAGGCAACTGGATTTTCTGGGTTATTTTTCTTTTGAAGAGGTTTCGCTTCTCATCCAAGAAGCTTCTTCTGCTCTGATAGGATAGTGGGGAATGGAAGGATTTATATTCCTTGAAGACAGCTGGTTGTTGGCATCCTTTTAGAGGATCGTTGGAGCACTTGGACTTTTATCTGTAGCTGAAAGAAAGTCCAGTTGCCTCCTGAAAAAAGCACCTTGGGGACAACCACGACCTGGATGACTGAGAATCTCTGCAGACTTTTAGCTATGTAATTTGGAACGGACACCCTTGGAATGGTGTGGGAATAGGGATGGATTTCCAGAGGAAAAATTGCAGACTACAGGAACCAGGAGCACCACTCAGGTGACCCTGAGGACACAGATCGACCTCCAAGTGCTTCAAAAAGCACTTTTGGGATTTGAGTGCAAAGTAACTCAGTCTAAACCCCAGCCAAGCAATGAAATATCTCATCGCATATAATCTCATCTATCATATCATATTGTAGGAAGTTAGCACCCTCCCTTCTCCTAGAAAAATGAGGTATTTGGGGAAATATTAAAAGGGCAGAATAATTCCCCTAAAAGGGAGGCAGACATTCAGCCCCCCATCCCCACCTTTGTCAATGCGCCATTAAGGCCTGGGCCAATCTATTCTACGTAACAAAGTTCTACCTCCTTCAGGTAGAACCGTAGTAGGAATTGCCCAAAGCCCTTTCATTACATCATCACCCAGCAAGGCTCAACCAAGCCTGGGACACAGACAACCTACAAAGTTACCCCTGCATGGCTCCATGGGAGCCTGACAACCAATCAGAATACAAGCTCAAATTCAAAGTTGAACAGAGGGCATAAATATCCCTCCCTCCATCTCTTTCTCTGTCTCCCTCTCTCTCCCTCCCTCTCTCTCTCTCTCACTCACACACTCTCTCTCTCTGTCTCTCTCTCCCATGTGCTTTTTTTGCCCAGGACCTCAAACCCTGTGATCCTGTCTACCATTAAAAACCATCTTTCCAATCAGCCACCACGTTTCCAGTGACTTTCTCCTCACTTGGAACTGAACCTAGATGGACATTTCTTCTGAACATTTCATATCATCATATCGTATCATATCATATCATATCATATCATATCATATCATATCATATCATATCATTTCATATCATTTCATATCATATCATCATATCATACAGCTGTCCAATCTGATATAAATCGACACATACTAGGAAAGTAGATGTTGCTCTGAATGAAGCTAGCAGAATCATTTCTTTTTTAAAGTTTTAAAAAGTTTTTGATTAAATATAAAAAATTCAGTGTCTTCATAAACAGCGTGCTGTCTGAGTACAGTTAATTTTGAGAAATAGTAATCATAATGACAGTAATATTCATGACAGTAATATTGATCACTTGAGAACAATAGTATTTGCTCATCCAATTTTAACAAGCCTTCCTTAGGGAATTAATCATTCTCTTCTGCTTCCAGATGTCTAACTTCTGTTTCTGCTAGTTAGCCATTGATCAAACAAATCCCATGTTAAAAAGAATATTCAGTTTCTTCCTTTGCTTTAATTTTAAGTGTTAGTCTATAAAGCTAGCAGTATTATTACCGGAAGCCTTAAACCTACCCCTCTAGATAAAATCTATCACCTAGCTAGCATTGTCCTACCAAAAGCAGCAGCATACGGAGAGATATCATCCATATATAGACAATACCCTCTCTATTGCCTACAACAACTCAGCAGAGACTAAAATCTAGGAAAAGCTTTGAAGAATTCAAAAGCAGAGAAGACCTATGGAAAGCTACACAAAACTAACGATCCTGATGGAACCAAGGTCTGATGAAAGCTAGGAAGCATGGAAATCATTCAATAGACTACTCACAGGTACAATAAGTCCCAGAGACACTCTGGACACATAGGGCTATCCAGTGGCTTTTGCCCTTTGTGATTGTGATGACCTGCAAACCACAACACGTATGTATACCTGCCCTTTGTGTCCCGGTCAGTGTACATTGGAGGACCCTCATGGCAGCATGCCAGAATGCAATTAACGTTGCTAGTTTCTGGGCAATATCTGTTTAGTTTGTGTATATTTTAATCTTGTATTTTATATTTTAAATTTTATGTCATATAGTATGTCTTAAGGCAAGGATCTCCAACTTGGCAACTTTACAACTTGTGGACTTCCAACTCCCAGAATTCCTCAGAATAGAATAGAATAGAATTCTTTATTGGCCAATGATGGGACACACAAGGAATTTGTCTTGGTGCATATGCTCTTGGTGTACATAAAAGAAAAGAGATGTTCATCAAGAATCCTAAGGCACAACACTTAATGATAGTGATAGGGCACAAGTAAGCAATCAGGAACAATATCAAATATAAATCGTAATGATACAAGCAACAAAGTTACAGTCCTACAGTCATAAGTGGAAGGAGATGGATGATGGGAACGATGAGAAGATGAATAGTAGTGCAGACTTAGTGAATAGTTTGACAGTGTGGTGGGAATTATTTATTTAGCGGAGCGATGGCGTTCAGGAAAAATCTTGTGTCTAATTGTTCTGGTGTGCAGTGCTCTATAGCGTCAGCCAGCATTGGCTGAGGAATTCGGGGCGTTGAAGTCCAAAAATCATAAAGTTGCCAAGGTTGGAGACCCCTGCCTTAAGGGGTCCTTGTTGCTCTCTAAGCTAGCTTGTTTTCTTGGAGAAATTTCATTACCCAAACTAGGCAACATCATCAGTGTTACCTAGATAATGATCATGATCATGATAATGATATAATGATAACTAGATAATGATGTTATCTAGTTAGGGTAATGACTGGTCTGCAAGAAAATAAGCAAGGTCAGAGAGCAACAAGGACCCCTCATATCAACCCTAAACTACAAATATTCTCCTTTATTGATAGTACGCCTTATTTTAATTGTGATGCTTGTGACGTGAATAAGCAAACAACATTATAGCATAACATAGCATAGCATAGCATAGCATAGCATAGCATAGCATAGCATAGCATAGCATAGCTTAGCATAGTGTTTTAAGTTAAATGCATTTTTTTTTTAATTTGGGCTGTTTAATTCTGCCTGTTAGCTTTGAGCTGTTTATTTTAATCGGGTTTTTTTCCCCCTTCTTGAAAACACTGCTGACCTTCTTAATTAGGCATCTCTTATGAGAGTTCATAAAACCAATTCTAGAAAAGGAAATTGTCTTTCCCCGTTGTAGCCAATACAAAACAGAATTTTCTGGCACCTTACCACGGAATGCATTATGTCTACTCTTCAAGGTGCTCTTAGATTCTCTCCATTGTGTTAAACTTTACATGACTTTTCGCTGCTCCTTTGAACATAGTAGGTGTCTTGCGGTGAACACCTTTGCAAAAATACTTTGGTCTGTAAGGTGATACAAAAATCAACTTCCTTTTCCGGAACAGGTTTTATGAAACCGTAAGAGATGCCCAATTAAAAGCCAGTGATTAAGGCACCAGGCTAGAAACTGGGAGACCGTGAGTCCTTGCCCCGCCCTAGGCATGAAAGCCGGCTGGGTGATTGATTTGGGTTCAGGGAGGAGGCACTGGCAATCCAGTTCTGAAAAACTCCTTGCCAAGGAACTGCAAGAACCAGACACGACTGAACGGAAGAAAAGAAACTTAATTACGCTTTGGAGCAGGGTTTCTCAACATCTTGAAAGTTTCTGCAGTTGAGAAACTCTGGTTTCCCCACCCAAATCAAAAAAAAAAACAACCACCAAAACCTCAGTTTCAGGAAACAATGATTGAAGTCAGAGGATGGGCACATATCTGCAAAGAGAGGTACCTCCCAAGTGGTTTCGGCCACAAAAAAACCTGACACTGCCAGTTCTGAAATTCAGATGCCTTGCCTGCCTTTGTTTTTTCAGCATAGGTTCTCTTTGGTCCTAGAGCAGGGGTGTCAAACTCAAGGCCCAGGGTGCTTAGAAATGGCCCGTGGGGCCATCCTGGAAACAGTGAAGGACCGGCCCGTGGTGCCTTTACCAGTGAAAACAGAACTCGGGGGTTTGTGTGTTATGGAAGAAAGGATATAAGCTGTAGGTCATTAGAATGTTCCTATCTTCTGACAACTTAGAGGCCTCCTAAAGGTATCGAAAGGATTTTGGCTGACTTTGTACTTTTTCCAACCGGATGCATTTCCTGCTTTTAGAATAGAGTGAATAGAAAGTTATCCAGTGGTCATCTATCAGATCCCGCTTCATCTACCTTATGTAGGCTATCCACAGCCCTCCTGAGCTCTGTTTTAAATTAAATTAGGGATTGCAAATGTTGATTTAAGATCACCTCAATATTTAGAATGACAGAGTTGGAAGTCGGAGGTCTCCTAGGTGCGATTCAAGGTGTTGGTTACCACCTTTAAAGCGCTCCATGGCTTAGGACCTGGGTATCTACGAGACCACCTTCTGCCACCAGTAGCCTCCCATTGTCCAGTTTGCTCTCACAGAGAGGGACTCCTCAGGGTGCCATCAATCAAATTATGCCGACCGGCGACCTCCAGGGGGAGGGCCTTCTCTGTGAGGGCTCCTGCCTTTTGGAATGAATTGCCCCCGGAGATACGTAACATCCCCGACTTTTGAACTTTTCGCCGTGCCCTCAAGACCCTGATGTTCCAACAGGCGAGGCTGACCATTTAAATGATTTTTAATTAGATATTTTAATTCTGGGTTTTAAATTCAATTTGGGCCAAACTGTCTAATAGTTTTAAATTCTAATTTTATGATATTTAGGTGTTAGTGTTTTTACCTGGCTGTACACTGCCCCAAGTCCTACGGGAGAAGGGCGGTATAGAAATATAATAAATATAAATAAATAAATAAATAAATAAATAAATACATAAATAAATAAATAAATAAATAAATAAATAAATATAATAGTCTAACTTAGCCAGGAAACCCTACACCACTTCAGACAAATGGTTGTCCAATCTCTTCTTAAAATCCTCCAGTGTTGGAGCATTTACAACTTCTAGAAGCAAGTTGTTCCACTGATTAATTGTTCTCGCTGGTAGAAGATTGCAGGAGGCCGTTGCAGCCGAAAACAGAGTTCGGGAGCCCGTTTTCGCTGTCAGAGCCCTCAGGCTGCCATATGCGCCCCTGACACGAGTGATGTTGAGCTAGCCACGCCCACCCTGGCCATTCCCCCCTAGCCCTCCAGAGGTCAAACCCAACCCTAATGCGGCCCTCAATGAAATCGAGTTTGACATCCCTGTCCCAGTGCAATGCCAATCCAGTAGAGACCTCTAGATGGGGAATAGTTCTGCACAGCTAGTTATGAAGCTCGTCTCTCTTACCCTTACAACAGTGGTCCCCAAACTTTCTGACTTGTGGGACTGGTGGGGGATTGGGGGGAGCGGAGATGGTTCCATGTTTCATTCCAGGTTGCACGACCCAGTTCCGAATGAGCTACAACTAAGTAGCGGGCCATGACCCCGGGGTCAGGGACCCCTGCTTTATAGAATAGCAATAGCACTTAGACTTATATACCGCTCTGTAGTCCTTTACAGCACTCCTCTCTGTGACTTTTACAAATGTCAGCATATCGTCCCCAACAATCCAGGTCCTCATTTTACCAACTTTGGAAGGATGGAAAGCTGAACCCAGTCAGGATCGAACTCTTGGCTCTGGAATGCAGAGTTTGCCTGCAATGCTGGCAAACCAGTATTGGTTCCAACCACTGTGCCACACCTGTGAAATAATCCAGGGAGGAAGCACAAACCATGATACCAACGCTATCATTCTTGTAAAGCCACAGTAACAGAGACTTGCAAGTCAGAAAGCACTGACTAGGTGGCTCAGTAGCTAAGATGTTGAGCTTGTCGATCAGAAAGGTTGGCAGTTCGGCGGTTCGAATCCCTAGTACAGGTAACAGGGGGTTGGATTAGATTATCTCTAAGGTCTCTTCCAACTCTGTTACTGTTACTTGTCCCCTCCCCTGCCTTTACCTTACAAAGAGCTACCCGCACTCTCCCAAGGCCGTTTTCACAGGCTACTACAGAAGCTGAAGACAACTATGATTCCCAATCTTTTGAGTTAGCCCTTTCTCCGGCTTTCCACAACGCCTTGAACCGTAGCCTAACTGTCTACCCTGCATTGATGCAACAAACCAAATTGTGCAAACCACGATGCCGAGCTGCTCCTCAATCTGGCTCAATGGGCTGAAAGTTAGCCGTTTGGAATTTCCCTCTCTTGCGACTTGACTTCAGCAAGAGTTATTTTTAAAGCGGAGCCTAAGCTGTGGATCGGCCTCCCCCCTTTTTTTTTTCTTTATCTGCAGCCGTCATTCAGGAAAGCAACAGATGAAACTTTGCTAACTATGATAAAAGTCATGTGAAGAAAGAAGAGAGAGAGAGAGAGAGAAACAAAACGATCTTCAGAGACTGCCAAGAGTTTCAGCTGCTTGTTAAAGGCGCAGGGAAAGGAAAAGCAAAAGACACACTGAAGTCAGATGTAACGCACAGCAGTTTGTGAAATGCTATCCTGTGGTTTTTAAAGGGGTTTTTTTCTGGATTTCTGCGTTCCCTGATAAAATGGCCTGTGGGGGTAGGTGGATCAGCAGAGAGAAAGCAGACGCTGGGTATGTATTTGAAGATTGGGAAACAGTAAGAACTCGCAGGGATTGCTGATTGGGCTGTGGTGTTATTTCTCTCCCCCCTTCCCCTCCTTCTGTGATATTAATAGAATTTAATAGCCTAGCTTTGCCAGTTATGGGATTCTCATAATCGTCCGGATTCATTAATCGTCAGCAGTGAGGATCGGCGACCGCAGCTGATCTTGTTGACTTTTAAGATCTCTAACAATGAAGTATTTTGTCTTTTGGAAAGTTCTCAGAACAGGTTAATCCGGGGGGCGGGGTGGGGGGTAGGTGATTTATTTCTGGAATCAGGAACTGGATGGTGTCAGGTTAAGGATGTGCAGCTCGTCCTCGAGCTACTACGACCACCACTGAGCCCAAAAGTTATGTCGTGAAGCGAGACATTTGTTGAGTGGGTTTTGCTCCGTTTTACGACGTCTCTTGCCACGGTGGTTAAGTGAATCGCAGCAGTTGTTAAGTTAGTAACGTGGTTGTTAAGTGAGTCTGGGTTCCTTCATTGACTTGGCTTGTCAGAAGGTCTCAAAAGTGGATTGCATGACCCAGGGACAAAAATATGAACCGCTTGCCAAGTTCGATCACGTGAGCGTGGGGAAGCTGTGACGGCCGTGTGAAAAACGTTCACAAGTCACTTTTTTTTCAGTGCCATCATCACTTGGAATGGTCACGAAATGAACTGTTGTAAGTCGAGGACTGCCTGTCATTGAATTTTGGATCGCCCTGTGCCACTTCCTGAACTGGGAGGCATTTTTTTTCCCCCTCCCGATTAACCTCCTGCCCCCGGAACTCCCAAACTGGCAGGGTTGCAAGGAAATAGAATTTCCCACAGTTTTGGTTTTTTTGGTTTTTTTTCATTAGCATATATATTGAAATCCTAGCTGTTATCAAAACTGGTGTGGGAATTCTCAAACCTTTTTCTTCCCTTTTTCAGTTCCTTGTTCGAGTGGCGAAGATCGTAGTGCCTTGCAGATATGTGATGCTTTTTTTTTTTTTTAAACTGAGGTCATTCTTGGAGTTTCCAACTCTTGTCTATTCTTGGTTATTATTATATTTCAATTCTTTCTCAAGCTTCTCTTGCTTCCCATCCTTTCTGGACCAAAAAAAGAGGGGGGGAGGAAAAAAAGCAAGGAACTTTTGCAAAGTTTCTCTTATTGCCATCCCTTAGCACAGGTGTCAGCAACCTGCGGCTCCAGAGCTGCATGCGGCTCTTTGGGTCCTCTGATGTGGCTCCCTGTTGGGTGATCCCACCACTGACTGGCCCCGCCCCTTGTCTTCCCCTCCCAGTCACTCCTCACCTGGCCTGAGAAGGTAAAGGTAATGGCAGGTGATGGAGAAGTGACTGAGGCAGAGACAGAGAAAGATAGAGAGAGGGGGAGAGAGAGAGAGAGAGAGAGACATAGAGAGATACAGAGAGAGAGGGAGAGAGCGGGGAGGGAGGGAGAAAGAGATGTCAAAAGGGTTTTGTGATTCCCGGTGTTTTTTAACAACCGGTTCTCTGCTCTAATAACTGACTCAGTAGGCGTGGCTAGGGGGTCATGTAATTGGTGGAAGTGAGTGATTTAATTTAATTTAATCAATTTAATTTATCACATTTCTATGCAATGGAGCCCAAAATTTAGGTTGCTTAAGTGACACATTTGTTAAGTGAATTCTGCCCCATTTTACGACGTTTCTTGCCACGGTTGTTAAGTGAACCACTGAAGTTGTTACATAAATAACAAGGTTGTTTAGCGAATCTGACTTCCCCATTGACTGGTCAGAAGGTCGCAAAACCTTGTCAGTATCGTGACCCCCAAGACACTGCAACCGTCATAAATAGGAACCAGTTGCCAAGCGTCAGAATTTCGATCACGTGACCATGGGGAAGCTGCAACGGTTGCAGACGTGAAAAACAGTCATAAGTCACTTTTTTCGGTGACGTTGTAATTCTGAACAAGTGGTTATAAATTGAGAATTACCTGTACATGACTAAAACTGTAGCTTAAAAGCAGAGTGGAGAAACAAGTTAAACTTACAAGTGAAAATACATCAGGTTAAAACTTCAGAAGCTAGGAGGTCATGGTTAGCTACGGTAACGCCCAAGAAACCTGAATAATCTCTTTTTTAACTCCCAGCCCTGGGAGAAATTTGGTGGTCATGTATCTCTTTCCTATCCAGAAAACAGGTGGAGATATAACACTGGTGAACTCTGAAAAAGGTGGTAGCTAATTCATTTATTTATTTAGCATGTGGCATATCATACATGGGCTAGCAAAATATATTAGCATCTCATCTACATTGGTAGAGCACAATATAAAAGGATGGATGGATGTATATTTGTTCCAGCATAACTCTGGAATGGCTTGAACAATTTCAACCAAACTTGGTACACAGATGACTTACCATCTGGAATCAAATACTGTGGGGGTAAGACACCCTTAGCACCCCTAGGTGTGTGTGTGTGTGTGTGTGTGTGTGTGTGTGTGTGTGTGTGTGTATTCCTGCATAAATCTGGAACGCCTCCAGCAATTTCAACCAAACTTTGTATACAGATGACTTACTCTCTGGAAACAAATACTGGGATGGGGGTAAGACATCCCTGGTGAGTGTGTGTGTGTGTGTGTGTGTGTGTGTGTGTCTGCTTGTGTGTGTTCAAGTGTAACTCTGGAATGCCTGGGCCATTGGGGAGAGTGAGTGCGGCATCCTGGAGCAGCAATTGTTTGAAATGTCAGTTCCTTCACACTTCCTCTGGAAAGCCAGCTGTGACGTTCACCGTCCAGTGGATCAATGGGGAAGAGCCTGATAGATTTGGGCAAAGTGCCAGGGTCATAGACAGAGTGGGAAAGAGAGCATGGGAGGGGAAAGAGAGAGGGCAGGGATGATGGGCATGGGAGTAGGGTGGAAAAAAGTCCCTCCCAAAGTCTCTCTGTCAGAGACAGATGTCACCTCCTGGTGGATTTGTGGCAAAGTTCAGAAAACAGAGTAGAAAAATCTAAAAATGACACAAGTGGATAAAGATATGGAAGAGATAGTAATAATTCTTAAAATGGAACAGACAGATTATCCTCTAAGAGTTCAAAAATATAGAAGAGAATAAAGAGAAAGTTCTCTTAAAAATGATGAAAGAACTATGGATGGGTACTCTAGAGTCCCAACAACAAGAGATAGGGATTGCGGTAGATGAAATACTTAGATTAAATAAATGTGATATAAGCAGCTACAAGATCACAAGGGAGAAGCATGACAGATTTACCAAAAGGTCAATAGGAGTTGAAATTCTAAAAAGGGCAAGAGATGATGGAGAGATATAGAATATTTCTTAATAGGACAGCTATTTTTTTAAGAGTTAGGGAAAAAAAGGTAAAAGTTAGAAACTGGGAAAATAGTATTATGTATTGTTGTTGTTGTTAGTTGCAAAGTCATGTCTGACCCATCGCGACCCCATGGACAACATTGCTCCAGGCCTTCCTGTCCTCTACCATCCCCGAGAGACTATTTAAGCTCACACTGACTGCTTCAAGCACTCCATCCAGCCACCTCGTTCTCTGTCATCCCATTCTTCTTTTGCCCTCAATCTTTCATAGCATTAGGCTCTTCTCCAGGGAGTCCTTCCTTCTCATTAGGTGGCCAAAATATTTGAGTTTCCTCTTCAGGATTTGGCCTTCTAAAGAGCATTCACGGTTGATCTCCTCTAGGTCTGACTGGTTGGATCTCCTTGCAGTCCAAGGGACTCACAAGAGTCTTCTCCAGCACCATCGTTCAAAGGCCTCCATTCTTTGGCGCTCAGCCTTTCTTATGGTCCAACTTTCACAGCCATACATTGCAACTGGGAAAACCATAGCCTTGACTATACGCACTTCAGTATTATGTATCCTGATGTAGAGTAGAATATGTTATAATCACTATGTATAAACAAATGTTAGAAGTGGAAAGATTACGATTATGCATATCTAAACAATATTACTATTATTATTACTGTGTGTAAAATATATTGACCCAGACAATGCCTTGCGCTTATGGATGTTAAAGAAAAAAAAACTATAAATAGAACTGTAAAAAAAAAAAAAAGAAATATAAATGTTTTAAAAGATCTGTGTTCAAATACAAATCTCGAGACAATCTATCCATTGAAGTGCAGTATCATTTTTATTAAAAAAAAAATCAGACATGAGCCAGTATCTGCCAGCTTATAGCCAGTCATGATGTGGTCTACAGTTTGACGTGGGACCCTGCAGTCACAATGAGGGGAGAATACTATACCCCATTCAGAAGCAGTGAAGAAATTGGGAGAAAGATTTGCAAAAGGCTGTCCTTTTTCTGGAAGGATTTCTACCCCACAAAAAAAGGATTTCTACCCACCCAAAAAAAGAAGAAAACAAAAGTTTATCAAAACGTTTTCTGCAAAACATTGCTCTCTTAAAGAGAAAACAGGTACTCCTCGACTGACAACAGTTCATTTAGTGACCGTCCAAAGTGACAACGGCACTGAAAAAAAGTGACTTATGACCGCTCTTCACATTTGCGACCGTTGGTGACATGCTCAAAATTCAGACTCTTGGCAATTGACTCGTATTTATGATGGTTAAAGCGTCCTGGGTTCATGTGACCCCCTTTTGCGACCTTTTCCTGACAAGCAAAATCAATGGGGAAGCCGGATTCACTTAACAACCGGGTTACTCAGTTTGCAACTGCAGTGATTCGCTTAACAACAGTGGCAAGAAAGTCGTACAATGGGGCAAAAATCACTTAACAAATTTCTCATTTAGCAACATAAGTTTTGGTTTGTAAGTGGAGGACTACCAGTAAATGTCTAGTTTTTCCTGTGAATGTTTACCCTCTAGGACATAGAAGTGGCCTCACTGCAGAAGCCGTTCCAGGGAGACGTTGCCATCTTCCTCACTCAAGCTCTTCATCATGAAAATTCTTCTGAGCCTGTTTTGCATTTCTGTACTTCTTTCTCCCGGTAAGAAACATCTTGTAATTCCTCAAAAACCGGGCTAACATCTGACATATTATGAAGGCAAGGCAGGCCTAAGCAGATCTTCTACTTACGCCATGAAAACCTTTCCAAGATATGCCTGCTCTAACTTGGGACTTCTGTAGACAACAACAGAAGAAGCATGAATTATGCCCCAGGAAGATTAGAAGAGCATCTCACCTCACAAGTCCCTGGGTTAATAAGAGGGAGGAAATGGAAAACCCAGGCAGATTTGCAAGATTCCAGGACAGGTATTCCTTGCCTTAACGCCCATCATCAAGGCCAAAAATTTCTGTTGCTAAACAATACAATTGTTATGTCCATTAGACATTACAGTCGTAGCCAAAATTGTGGAAACTTTTGGGAAAAGTGTATTTTTGAGGTTTGATGGCTGATAGCACCACTTTTTTTATAGAGTTTCAAGATAATCCAATTCCACTGCTGGAATGGCCTGAGAATAGCCCAGACCTTCACCCAATTGAAAATCTATGGAGCCGACTAAAGAAACTTGTTAGTCAGAAATGACCCAGCAATAAAAACCAATGATAGAAGCCATCCTTCAATCTTGGTTTCATGTTATAACAGCTGCAGAACTAAAAGGCTTGGTTCACTCCATGGGAAGACGTTGGAAGGCCGTAATTCATGCTAAAGGTTACCTCAACTAAGTATTAACTGATACAGTGATAATTTTTGTATATCTCGTTTTTTCTATGGTGATAATTTTTGTAAGTCTCGTTTTTTCTCCGTGTTTCACTTTTCTTCTTCATACTGTAACTGCTATTCAAATAGCAAATCCTTCATAAAAGTTATTGCATTACATTCTTGATTCAATTATCTTTCCATTGATATATAATTTTATGGTACTACTTCAAAAAAAAAAAGTGGTGTTATTAGCTAGTTTGAGAAAATACACTTTTCCCAAAAGGTTTCCACAATTTTGGCCACAACTGTATGCTCACAAGTTGGTAGTAGTGAAGTTGTGGAGAAGGGAAGGTAGGATTGTCCCTCTAATTGGAACAAAACTGGTTATGGGAAGACCTCTGCAGTCTTACTCAAGACCCACCCAAGAAGGGAGCAGGTAGCAAATGAAAGAGGAGAGCCAGGCCACTCTCAATCCCAGCACAATGTCCATCTCCAACTCCATCTTTTGTTAGAGATGACCAGGAAGGGCAGACTAGATGCCTCGCAGATAGTCAGAACTTGACCAGACTTGCAGTCCCCGCCCAAAAGATCAGAAGGTTGAAGATGTCATTAAAGCCAATCCTTGTTTATTAGCTTTTTTTGAGACCCAAGAAAACACAAGGAACAGAAACATCGATGTATCACTTCCTGATACATCGACGTCAGTTGAAGGGGTGCCGAAACGTCATTCCCAAGAACCCAAGGATGCAGAACCAACAATACTTCCATCTGTTGGTGAGTACTGATCAGGGGTGAAATCCAGCAGGTTCTGACAGGTTCTGGAGAACCGGTAGCAGAAATTTTGAGCAGTTCGGAGACCTGGCAAATGCCACCTCTGGCTGGCTCCAGAGTGGGGAGGGAATGGGGATTTTGCAGTATCCTTCCCCTGGAGTGGGGTGGGAATGGAGATTTTGCAGTATCCTTCCCCCACCACGCCCATCAAGCCACGCCCATCAAGCCACGCCACGCCCACCAGACCACGCCCATAGAACCGGTAGTAAAAAAATTTCAACACTGGTACTGACTCACCTGGCTAGGTGGCTCAGTGCCTAAGATGCTGAGCTTGTCGATCAGAAAGGTTGGCAGTTTGGTGGTTCGAATCCCTAGTATAGATCTCCTGTGTGAGCAGGGGGTTGGGCTAGATGACCTCCAAGGTCCCTTCCAACTCTGTTCCTGTTCCATGAGCAAAATTGGAACATCATTTCACTGGAGGGCCAGGGATAACAAGACTTCTGCAGGACAATGTGTTGCTTTAATCTGTTGGTATGCTCCAGCAAAGCCCTTGATGGTGTGGGTCCAGGATATCTGAGGAGCCATCTTGCCCTAGTGGGAATGGCCTGCCCCACTCATTCTGGCAGAAGGGGTCTACTGTGGACTTCATTGGCCAAGGAATTTCAACTGGCAGGATGTAGGAAAAAAGCATTTTTTGTCCCAGCCCCCTTCCCCCCCTTCGGAATATCTTGCCTTGGGACATGAGATTTGTTGTGGCCCGTCAGAGGCCTGTGCAGCTAGTAGCTGATTCCAACAGTGAGGAGGCTGGTGTGGTGTTGCGCCAGCAGTCTGTGCAGCTGGCACTCAAGTCAGACAATGAGGATGCTGGAGAAGATGTGGTGCCAGAGACAGGGATTCAGCCAGGGCCTTCAGAACCTCCAGAAGCTCCCATAAGTGAAAAGGACGAAGAGGAGGAGCCTCTTCTCGATGCACAAGCGCGCAGAGCTGCTAAAAGGCAGGAGTTGCTCCTCAGGAGGAGGTCTCCTCGAGAGTAAGGCTTGGGGCTAATTGGCCACTCCCCTAGCCTATTTAAGGAAGGACGACGACTGATGCAATTTGCAGGAAACAACTTCGTTCACTCTCTTTCACGTCTTGATCTTAGTTCTCTGCAAATTGTTTCTGGGCTTCCTGCCAACCATAGTAAGATTACGATTATTTATTCTTTGGATTCTTGTAGGCTGTTAAGAAAATTAATTAACAGCCTTTGTTTGAAAAAGACTGATTTAATTTAGTAAACTAAGGTTTGTACAGACTTTGTGTGTGCTGCGTTCTTTGGGGTCTATAGCTGGGGCAGAACACATGCTTAAAAATAAATCCTCATTTGAAGTTTATTATTTATTATTTATTTTATCGGTTCGATTTATATGCCGCCCTTCTCCGTAGACTCAGGGCGTCTTACAATGCAAGTTCCAATGACGTTCTAATCTGCGAGGTGAAAATTAAACTTAGGACGTTTTCGAATTTTTCACTATCAAACTCAGCTCTTCTTCACCTGAGGAATGAATTAACCCATTTTCTGAATTGACACCACCCGTGTAAATAAATAAATAAATTTTAACCTGACAGTCTTGATTTCATACAACTGGTGAAGCCTAATGTACACAGCAGTGGTGGTTTTCACGTTGTGTTACTACTGGTTTGCTGCCCCCGCGTGCACACTGGCTTCATGCATGCACACAACCAGTTTGTGCACGCCTGCCTTCCACACATGCGTTTTGCTCACACACATGCCTTCTGTGCATGCGTCCAGCCTCAAAAAAATGCCTAAATAGGATTGCATAGAGCGGGGGAGGTGGCTGAGGAAGGCCCACCTGCAATTTCCACTACCGGTTCGGGCGAACCAGTCTGAACCAGCTGAATACCACCTCTGGTAAGCAGACATGGAGAAACCCACCAAATCAAAAGACTAGCACATGTTCTGACCGAGGCTTCCTGAGTCCTTAAAACACACGAGTCGTCCCAAAAACCACTTTTATTGCAACAGCTGTGAATTCTGTTCCTTCACAGATGAGTCCCAAAGAGTTGTAAAGAGTCCTTCGGGATAAGGCTGATAATCACCCACCTTTATCTCCCTTGACATGCTGCCAAACTGGCAAAGCCACACGGAGTCCAGAATCAAACAGAGCTTCAGACTTTAAACTGAACAGAATTAGCAAAGTTGCTTCCTACAAAGGCCCATGTGCCTTTGCTCCTCTTTTAAGCCTTATGGGAGGGGCCAATCATCTCCAAGCTCTACTCCCGAGTCGTTCCTTTTCTTTTAACTGTTCTTGCCTTCTAGCAGCTCTGCGCATGTGCGCACTCGGGACAGGCTCCCCCTGTTCCTCTGCCTTGCTGACGTCGGACTCCGGAGGCTCCGGAGGCAGCACATACTGTACCTCCCAGAGGGCCCCATCTCTGCCTCCAACTCAGAGCCCTCGTCCGAGCCTTCCCCAGACTCCAGGACTGGCCCATGTTCCTCCCCAGCCTCCTCACTGTCCGACTCTGCTACCAGCTCTGCAGGCAGCTGGCGGATCACAACGGAATGTAGTGACCAGGCCCTTAAGCAACCCCATGGATACATGGCTGAAATATCTGTCCTGTAAGTTGATGGGCCATTTTACTTTTTCAGGTGCCTCCCTGGAGTGTGAAATGTGTTTTGGCACAGGAAATAGTTGTCTAAGTGGGAAAGAGAAGTGTGAATTGGATGAGGACATCTGTTTCATCGGCCTGACAGAAATCTCCAAAGGTGAGTGAAAGGTGCAGCACTAGACAAGCAGATCTCTTGGCCCATCTTCTCTCCCTACAATCGTTTATTTTTGTCCTTGGAAATACAGGAAGCCCTCGACTTATGAGCAGCATGTCTGTTGCTAAGCAATGTGGTTGTTAAGTGAATCGTTCCTGATTTGCCAACGTTTTTGCCACGATTGGCAATATCTGCAGTTATTAAATGAATCACACAGTCATTAAGTGAATCCAGCCTCCCTCATTGATTTTGCTTGATGGAAGCCAGCTGGGAAAATCACCAATGGTGATTTTTGGTGATTGGTGTTTATGACCAACTGTCATAAACACATACTGGTTGCTAAGCGACCAAAATTTGATCACATGACTGTGGGGGAATGCTGTCACGCTCATAAATGCAAAGAATGGTTGTAAGCAGGGGAGAAATGTAAAATTTGTTACTACCGGTTCTGTGGGCGTGGCTTGGTGGGGGGGGTAATGTGACTGGGTGGGCGTGGCCAACTTAAAAAAAAAAACTTTTCAAAGCATTTTTTCTAATGCTTTGAAAAGCCTCTGCCAATCAGGCAACTCAGCTGGGATCCTCAGACACTTTTCAAAGCATTTTTTTACCACCTTTTCGGCCAAGAGGTTGCAGAAAAAAAATGCTTTGAAAAGCCTCTGAGGATCCCAGCTGAGCCGCGCGATCAGAGGTTTTTCTTTCTTTTACTTTTAAATGCATGTTTTCGTCGGAAGAGGTTGTAGAAAAAATGCTTTTAAAAGTTAAAAAAAAAAAAGCCTCTGATGATCCTGCGGCTCAGGTGGGCATGGTTGGGGGGGGGGAGGTGCAGGGATTTTTGCTACCAGTTCTTCGAACCACCCACCACCATCGCTATCAGATCAGGTGATCCGGTCCAAACCGGGAACATTTCACCCCTGGTTGTAAGTCACTTTTTATAATGCTATTGTAATTTTGAATGGTCACTAAAGAAATGGTTGGAAGCCAAGGAACATCTGTACCATCCAGGCCAGTTGGTGAGTGGGATTAGATTAAGGAGCCTGTGTAGTGTAGGGGGCTAATGCCTCCTACTAAAGGCAGCAATTAACACCAGCTGCCTATAATTTCTCTGAGTTCAATCCTAGCCAGGCTCAAGGTCGACTCAGCCTTCCATCCTTTCTAAGGTGGGTAAATTGAGGACCCAGTTTGTGGGGGCAATAAGCTGACTTTGTATAAATATACAAAAGTATGAAGGCTATTGCTTAACGCACTGTAAGCTGCCCTGAGTCTCCGGAGAAGGGCGGCATATAAATCAAATTTAAAAAAAAAAGGAGTTGAACCGAGATTAGCAGATTAAGTTCTGTTCCTTTCCTGACCATGGTGTTCACTGGCTAACTTTGAGCCCTTATTGCAGTCCAACCTGCCACCCATGTTTGCGATGGACTAAGATGATGCCTCCTTTGGTTTTAAGAACAAAAATGGAATATTAAGAATAACACAACCTTTATTGTCATTTTTTTTTTTTACTGTGAGCACACTGGAAGACATTAAAAATGAAATTCGGTTGCCTGCTCTCTAAGGAAAAATATGTATCTACTCATACACATACATAATACACATATACACATGCTATGAGCATACATACCATGTTTCCCTGAAAATAAGACCTAATCCTAGCATGACTTTTCCGGATACTCATAATATAAGCCCTACTCCCCCCCTCACCCAAATAAGCCCCAGTTAAGCTCATCAGCTACACGGATGCATTTAGTATCATATTTCCCCAAAAATAAGCCCTAATGCAACTTTGGGAACAAAAAATAATATAAGACCTGGTTTTATTTTCGGGGAAACATGGTATAGATACCTATATAGATACACAATCTATATCTATCTATCTCTATCATCATCATCATCTTTTAATGATCTCATAATCCCTTGTGGGATGGAGTCTGGGCAACTGAATGGAGCTACCAGAGTGTTTAATGGCCGGATGCCCTTCCTGTCACCAATGCGGAGTTTTGTTCGGCACATATATTTTCTGCCTCTACCTAGGATCGAACTCGCAGCCTCCTGATTGTGAGGCGAGAGTTCCACTTCTAGGCCACTGCACCACATCCCTCCCCCTCTCATCTATCTCTATCTGGGAATCTATCTTTGGCTGGGACCCTCTTTTTTTCTCTGAGTTGAGATTGCTTTATTACCTGCATTGAGATAGCTACATCTTTTCTCTAACACATTTTATTGATTTGAGCATTGCCTATCAGAACTGTAGCCATTGGATAAAGGTAAAGATTCCCCCTGTGCACAATCATGTCCAACATTAGGGGGCAGTATTTATCTCCATTTCCTAGCAAAAGGAACCAGCATTGTCTGAAGACGCTTCTATGGTTATGTGGTTAGCATGACTATATGCCAAAAGTGTGTGGAAGGTTGTTGCTTTCCCACTATCTGTTTATCTGCTCACATTTGCATGCTTTCGAACTGTTAGGTGGGCAGGAGCTGGGACAAGAATGGGATCTCACCCCATCGCAAAGCACTAGGGTCTTGAACTCGGGCTGTCAGCTGTCCAGCTGAAAAGCACAGCAATTTTAACTACTGAGGGATTTAGAAATCAAATATTAACAGTCACAATAAACATACTGTCAGCACTCCAAGCTGCATTCACTCAAGTGCTGACATAAGAAAGAGAAGAAGGGCATCTGGAAAGAGACCTTTTGACTTTTCACCTACTTATTTTCCCTGGAGATAATATCCCCTAGGAGATGGGATGGGATGGGATGGGGGAAATTCCTTTGAGCTGGAGCGAGTAGATTAGGGAAAGAGTGATTTGGAAGATGGCCAATGAGACCAGAGGAGTGGAGACAGGAAGGGAGGGGTTCGCGCCGGGAAGTCAGTGTTGGCTACGTGGAGTCAGAAGATGGAATGTCGTGCTCAGTAAATGAAAGATTTTCAGCAAAGATTCTGTTTGAAATGCAATTTATTTGAGACGACCTCAAAACATACTTCTTTATGCCTGTGAATTGCATGATACAAACATGGAAAGTTGCCTTCAATTTGAGTTCCTTTGCCGGTTCACCAAGAAGTAACTCTCCAAGATATTAGACTTGGAGATGCCATCCATTGAGCTGGTTGCTTCTTGACGTTAAGCAAGCATCCTACTACAGGTTTGAGATACTTAGTCACAAAAGGAGTCCCACAAAAGCTTTGTTGTGTATTGCTACCTTGTGCATAGCGTTCAAAATACAACAATTTGAAGTGTAGCTGCCTGTGGTGGGATTTAATTTTTTTTACTACTGGTTCTGTGGGAGTGGCCTGGTGGGCATGGCAGGGGAAAGATACTGTAAAATCTCCATTCCCACCCCACTCCAGGGGAAGGTTACTGCAAAATCCCCATTTTCTCCCGATCAGCTGGGACTCGGGAGGCAGAAAATAGATGGGGGCAGAGCCAGGGAGAGGTGACATTTACCGGTTCTCTGAACTACTCAAAATTTCCACTACCAGTTCTCCAAAACCTGGTCAGAACCTACAGAATACCACCTCTGTCAGCTGCTTACCTTCTAAGGCAGCCCCGGTAAGTAGAATAGCGGAGGCGTGGAAATCAGCTGTGCCGGGCGAATCAGCTGAGCCAGAAAGAAGGATAGGATAGGGCAGAGGTGGGTGCGTGGGTGGGGCCAGCTGATCGTGAGAACTACCAGTTTGCCCAAACCGATCCAAACCGGCCTCCACCCACCACTGAACATCACCAAATATGAAATCTTCTCTCTTGGCAGGAGGAAAAAACATGTCGTTTATAGATAAGGACTGCTATTTCTCCGAGAATTGTACCTCTGCATCTGTTTTGGTGACCTTTGGACAAGGAGAATTCCTCCGGAAAAGCACCCTCTGTTGCTCAGGAGAAGACTGCAGAGAAGATTCTCTTCCACGTAGGTCTTTTCTCCTTTTCCTCTGCCAGTGATCTCCATCCAAGAATGTCAGAAATGATTGGCAGTCCTAACCTTCCTTGATATCATCTCCAAAGAATTGGGAAGTTGCCATGCCCTCCAGGAACTTCAAGAATCAGAATTCTCCACTAGAGGCCCTGTTGAGTATTGTAATTCAGAATGATCGAGAGCACAGGTGTCCAACATTGGCAACTTTTAAGACCTGTGGACTTCAACTCCCAGAATTCCCCAGCATGCCTATCTGGGAAATTGAAATCCACCGGTCTTAAACTTGCTAAGGTTGGCCATCCTTCATCTGGAGGACTACAGTTTCCTATCTTTGATACAATCCTTGAATTGCAAATTAGATGTTTCCGTTTTTTTTCCCTTTGCAAGACGGGTAAACAACTTTATCAGAGGGTTGTAGGATTTTTTGAAGACTGCATCAATAGTGTTGGGAAGGAATAGAATAGAATAGAATAGAATAGAATAGAATAGAATAGAATAGAATAGAATAGAATAGAATAGAATAGAATAGAATAGAATATAGAATTAATACAGTAGAGTAGAGTAGAGTAGAGTAGAGTTGAGTCGAGTCGAGTCGAATCGAGTCGAGTCATCGAGTCGAATAGAATAGAAATAGAAATAGAAATAGAAATAGAAATAGAGTAGAGTAGAGTAGAGTAGAGTAGAGTAGAGTAGAGTAGAATAGAAATAGAAATAGAAATAGAAATAGAAATAGAATAGAATAGAATAGAATAGAATAGAATAGAATAGAATAGAATAGAATAGAATAGAATATAGAATTAATACAGTAGAGTAAAGTAGAGTAGAGTAGAGTTGAGTTGAGTCGAGTCGAATCGAGTCGAGTCATCGAGTCGAATAGAATAGAAATAGAAATAGAAATAGAAATAGAGTAGAGTAGAGTAGAGTAGAGTAGAGTAGAGTAGAATAGAATAGAATAGAAATAGAAATAGAAATAGAAATAGAATAATAGAATAGAATAGAATAGAATAGAATAGAATAGAATAGAATAGAATAGAATAGAATAGAATAGAATAGAATAGAATAGAATAGAATAGAATAGAGAACCTATACCCATGATGGTGAACCTATGGCATGCATGACACAGGTGGCACGCTTAGCCATATCAGTGGGCACACAAGCTCAGCTCCAGTGAGCATGTGTGAGCTGGCTAGCTGATTTTTGGCCCTTCTGGGCCCACCAGAAATAGAGAAACAGGTTGTTTCCTGCCTCCGGAGAACCTCGGGGGTAGTGATGGGGAAGGCCCATTTGTCTCTCTCACCTGGCTCCAGAGCCTTTTTAGGAGTCTGGGGAGGGTGAAAACGGTCTCTACCCCCTCCCCCCGAGGCCCTCCAGAGGCCAGAAATGGCCCTTTGGCCAACTTCCGGTGGGACCACATATAATTATGGGTGTGGGCACGTGCACGACCCCCTGCACCCTGCTCCTGGCACATGATGGCAAAAAACTTAGCCTTCACTGACCTATACCATCTCAGACAAGTGGCTGTCCAGTCTCTTCTTACACACCTCCAGTGATGGAGCACCCAGGATTTCTGAAGGCAAGGTGGGAATGTTTATTTATTTATTTGATTTTTTAAAAAATACCTACAAGTAAATCAAAGCAATGAACATATCCAGTATCCTATTTCTCCCACCACAAGAACCCTGTGGGGATACTGCATCAGCCGTCACTATGAAACTGGTTATAAGTTACTTTTTTTCAGTGCCCTTGTAGCTTGGAATAGTCTCTAAACGAATAGTTGTAAGTCAAGGACTGTCTGTATAAAAGAATGCAGGAGTAGGTTTGAGAGCAACTATGGATGACAAATGCCTAGAGAGTCCTAGAAAACTAATGGAACCAAGGACCACAAGAGGGTTGCTCATTTTTGAACTCAAATGTTCTGATTTAATTAATTGGGCTTGTATTTTCTTTTCAGAGCCACCAATAAATATGACAGCCAATGGGAAATACTGCCCAGCCTGCTATTCTGAATCTGAGCCGTGTCCTGTGAAGACAGTCAAGTGCACTGGATCTGAAAATTACTGCCTGGATTTGCTCGGGTCTACATATTCTGGTAATTCTGAGGTTATATTATGAACACGTTCACACATCACCTTAAAACATATTGACTGCCTTGGTTGCCACACTATAAAAAAGATGTTGAGTGCAGAGAAGAGCAACCAAGATGATTAGGGGACTGGGGGCTGAAATATAGGATGAACGGTTGCAGGAACTGGGCATGGCTAGTCTAGGGAAGAGAAGGACCAGGGGAGACATGATAGCAGTCTTCCAATATTTGAGGGGCTGCCACAGAGAGGAAGGGGAGGTCAAGCTATTTTCCAAAGCACCTGAAGGCCAGACAAGGAATAATGGATGGAAACTGAACAAGGAGACTGCTGTGATGACACGAGTTTGACACTCCTGCACTATGATATGGTTTATAATCAGATATTTAGTGAATATAATACTGGCACTTTGTTAAACAAGTTGAAAGATTACTGTGTTGTGTTAGGCAGCCACTATATGGATGAGTGGACTTCTTAAATCATCATCACCAGGCTCTGTGTGACTTTCCTTCTTGTTTGTCATATTTAGAAGAACTCATCACTCTGAAAGGCTGTACAACGGAGTCCATCTGCAATGCTTTACACTCTGGAAAAGTGAACTTGTTTGATAAAGATACTGTCAATTGCTGGCCAGCCAACCAGGTGTCCCAGCTGACAGGATGTCTCTTTCTCACGCTCGCTGCACATCTGCTGATGAAAGTCCTCTTGTGATGCCCCTCTTACAAGAAGCAGCTATTAAAGGTTCCTTGTTTCTCCTTCTCAGGAAGAACATAGAACATGGAAGTGGTATTTCACCAAGAAATACCACATACCACCAAAACGTACTACCGTTTGAGTCCACTTGTTCAGTTTTCTCGCTAACTGACCACCACAAAGTCTCCAGGAGAAATGCTGGGACTTGAATTTGGACCCTCTTTTTAATCAATGAGGAACAGCTTGTTAAGCCATGAATACGCAGAAACAAAATTTCTCCTGGAAAAAGCCTGTACTTAATAGATGTGTGCAAGGTAGAGTGGCCATCCAAGGTGATCAAACCAACCATCCAGGGTGAACGTCCTTGATTTAGGGTTTTGTCTCGGAGGATGAGACTTCTGGAGGCCTGCCACCCATGCACAGAAGCTGCTGCTTTTCACAAATAAAGTTTGGCCATACCACTCTGATACTATACTAAGAAGGTGGAGAGCTCTGTGTCTCCCCTGCAAAACAATCTTCTGAAGATTTGCACAATGTAATGCTTAAAACCTGGGATCTGCTACCAGGTTAGTGCAGGGGTCGGCAACCTTAAACTCTCAAAGAGCCACAAAGGTCCTAACCCGGAAGCCCCCGTTCAATTCTGGAGCCAACTGGAAGTCTGGTTCCCCTATCATAGTCTCCTCCTAGAGCGCCATCCTTTTTCCTCTACCTATCCTAGCCAAAAGCCCTATCAATTGTGGAGATGACCAGCAACAGGGAGCTGCAGCAGAGGGATGAAAGAGCCACATGCAGCTCCAGAGCCCCAGTTGCTGACCCCTGGGTTAGTGTAAAGAGTAATGGTGGTGTTCCCATGGCAAATCTAATCAGGACACCTGACAATATGTTAGGCTTGGTTAGTTTTTAACTCTGGTTTCTGGATGTATATGAAGTATATGTATATGAAGTTTGATGCAATGTGTGAAGCCAGGCTGGTTTCATAAATATTGCTCTATTTTTATGCAATCATGGCACAAAAATATGGCAAATATGGTGCCAGTTGTATGGGTTTACAGTAATCGTGTTAGCATGTTCTGCCAATGAGCGAGCAGTGTTAAATCTCTACTTCAAATGGACCAAAATGCTTGACTCGGTTTATGGTAAAATTCCTCGGTTTCCTCCTTTCCTGCTGGATATTTGGGGGAGAAATGTTACATAGCCATTTGAACTAACTCAAAGCCGTTTGAATCTCTGAGAGACACCTCCAGACCTCCAAATAAAATATGGTTTTAAACTCGATGAGCTCTTGCAAGATTCTGATGGTCTCATTGGGGATCTCGTGAAATATTGGGGGATTGGGATGAGAGGACATTACACAAGACAGTGCCCAAGCTATCTTGCCAAGCCTCGAGTGAGGCTAACTGTGCTGTAATAAGGGAAAATTCATTTCAGCCCTTTAAGATCAGTTGGTTTTATGCCTTAAAATATTGAAACCCTACCACAGGGGTTTCAAACTCAAGGCCCATAGGGTGCTTCGATCTGGCCCGCAGGACCACCATGGCAGGAGTGGGTTCTAATTTTGTTTACTACCAGTTCTGTGGGTGTGGCTTATTTTTGTGGGCATGGCTTGTGGGGGTAATGTGACTGGGTGGGCATGGCCAACTTTTTTTTTTTACACTTTTAAAAGCATTTTTTCTACAACCTTAAGAGGTTGCAGAAAAAAATGTTTTTAGAAGCCTCTGATGATCAGGCAAGTCAGCTGGGATCGCCAGAGGCTTTTAAAGGCATTTTTTCCCCTACAGCCTCTTTGGCTAAAGAGGTTGCAGGAAAAAAATGCTTTTAGAAGCCTCTGACAATCAGGCAACTCAGCTGGGATCGCCAGAGGCTTTTAAAGGCATTTTTTCCCCCTAATCCTCCTATGATTACCTATGCCTACTCTGGTCTTCCAAGATCTTCCCACTTCAGTCCGTTATTTCAATGTCTTATTGGACATTATTTTCAGACAGTGAATGATTAATCAGTGGAACGATTTGCCTCCAAAAGTTGGAAGTGCTCCAACACTGGACATTTTTAAGAAGAAGCTCTATAGCTATTTATGTGGAATGGTATAGGGTCTCCTGCATTAATAGGGGGTTGGACTAGAAGATCTCCAAAGTCCCTTCCAGAAATTCCAGGGATTTCTGCTACTGGTTTTCTGAATCACCCACTGCCATTGCTACCAGATTGGGTGATCCGGTCCAAACCGGGAGCATTTCACCCCTGATGCAAATGTGAGTAGATAAATAGGTACCATTTTGGGGGAAAGCAATGGTGCTCTGTGACATCATTCTGGCCAGATGACATGGACATGTCTTCAGGCAGCTCAGGCTCAATGGCCTTGAAACAGAGGTGAGTAAAATCCACAGGACTCCTTTACTTTTTCCTTTATGGGACTGGACATGGATTTTTCTCCTATTTTTGCAGAGACCGTTAAGCCATTCTCCAAAGTGAGCTTGTTTGCTGGCAAACAATCTAGGAAAACAGTGCCTGCAACCCTGTAAGATTCGACAAAACCTGTCAAAAATAACGGTGATGGGATGCTGCAACCAGCTGTAAATGCGAGCTGGTCTACTAACAACTGAAATGCAATTTGTGACCACAGAGGGCAGGGCATGACATTTTACGATGGGCTGTTTTATGAATCATAAAGCACCCTTTCTGAGGCCAACTGGGTTTTCAATTTCCTTTGTCTTATTTCCCCAGGAACTTGTGAGGTGAGAAGCTCTTCTAATCTTCTCCCATTTCCTGGGGCAAAACTCATGCTTCTTCTGTTGTTGTCTACACAAGTCCAGGTATGAGCTACGCTACATGGGGAAATTCTGGAAAGTCCCAAGTTAGAGCAGGTGTATCTTGGAAAGGGTTTTCATGGCATAACTAGAAGATCTGCTTAGGCCTGCCTTGCCTTCATAATATGTCAGACATTTGCCCAGCTGTTGAGGAATTACGAGATGTTTCTTACCAGAAGAAACAAGTACAGAAATGCAAAATAGGCTCAGAAGAACTTTCATAATGAAGAACTTGAGTGATGAAGATGGCAGTGTCTCCCTGGAACGACTTCTGCAGTGGGGCCACTTCTATGTCCTAGAGGGTAAACATTCACAGGAAAAATAGACATCTACAGGTAGCCCTCGACTTACGACCACAATTGAGCCCAAAATTTATGTTGCTAAGTGAGAAATTTGTTCAGTGATTTTTGCCCCATTTTACGAGCTTTCTTGCCACAGTTGTTAGGTGAATCAGTCAGAATAGAATAGAATAGAATAGAATAGAATAGAATAGAATAGAATAGAATAGAATAGAATAGAATAGAATAGAATAGAATAGAATAGAATAGAATAGAATTCTTATTGGCCAAGTGTGATCAGACATACAAGGAATTTGTTTTGGTGCACATGCTCTCAGTGTACATAAAAAGACAAGATACATTCGTGAAGAATCATATGGTACAATACTTAATGATAGTCATAGGGTACAAGTAAGCAATCAAATCATACTAGGAAACAATATCAATATAAATCATAAGGATAAAAGTTACAGTCATGCAGTCGTAAGTGGGAGGAGATGGGTGATAAATCAAGGACTACCTGTGTCAGCATGATTCCCCCCCCCCTTCCTCCCTTCTGTCCACATTTTCTGCCTATCGTATAAGATCTAGTAGGCAAGACATCTTACAAGTCCTGTCTCTGAAGAAGCACTACCCACAGGGACCATGAGGCTGTGCCATTTGTATTTGTGTCACCACAAAGATGCATCTTCTTCAGAGAATCGCTTTCTGGTGCAATAGATGTATAGAGAGGATGCAACAGGAAGGAGAAGCAAGCTACCTCTCCCAATTTACACAACAGGAAAGGGTTTTGGAGGAACGAACCTTTACTACTCAAGAAAATCATCATTATTTTTTTGTGGGCTAGGTGTAATATTTTGCTTTGGGCATTATTACGAGAAAGATATTCTATGATACGCTTAGAGTAGGCTTACTTAGCGGGTGGTGGTGTGTGTATGTGTGTGTGTGTGTAAACATTTAATAAATACAATTTCATATGTCTGCCTTTGCAGTTATTGAATATTGAACTGGTTTCTGGATGCATGATATGGAGCTCAATGTAATGTATGAAGCCGGGCTGGTTTCAAAAATATTGGTCTATTTATCGGGCTATTTTCTGATATTCTGCCTTAGTTATGTGCCCCTCTTTCCACTTTTTATCCTTGTCCTTTGAGAGCTGTTATTTTTCTTCTTCATTGGTATTGTGCTAGTTGGGCTTTTATAATTTCAGCTTTCAAAATTTCCCAAACTTCTTGAGTTGTTTTCCCCTTGTGGATTCTCATCCATGGAATCCTTCCCAAGCTCTCTTTAAGTTTATTGAAATTAGCTCTCTTAAAGTCCAAGATTCTAGTTTGACTTTGTTCTGTTGCTTGTGCTTCCATAATGTTGAATTCCAATATTGCATGATCACTCCCCCACTCCAAGGTTCCTGTAGCTTCAGCACCTTCTATCATTTCATTTCTGTTAGTGAGAATGAAGTCCAATATGATTGATCCCCTAGTTCCCTTCTCTACCTTTTGGGAGACAAAGTTGTCTGCTAGATTTGTCAGGAACCTGTTTGATCTTCCACTTGTTGTGGAGTTTGTGTCCTAGTTGATGTCAGGGTAGTTACTCCATTATTATTGTGATGTCCTTCCAGGGGTTAAGGAGAGAAGCAATTTAGAACTAAGGAGAAATTTCCTGACAGTTAGAACAATTAATCAGTGGAACAACTTGCCTCCAGAAATTGTGAATGCTCCAACACTGGAAATTTTTAAGAAGATGTTGGATAACCATTTGTCTGAAGTGGTGTAGGGTTTCCTGCCTAAGCAGGGGGTTGGACTAGAAGATCTCCAAGGTCCCTTCCTATTCTATTCTATTCTATTCTATTCTATTCTATTCTATTCTATTCTATTCTATTCTATTCTATTCTATTCTATTCTATTCTATTCTATTCTATTCTATTCTATTCTATTCATACATACCTTAGTTAACTGATGAGCAAAAAGTTAATCTATTGCCTCTGGTTGATTGGGTGGCCTATAATATACCTAGGGCAATGTCATTTGTCCCCTTTTATGTTGACCCAAATGCATTCAAAACAGTTTTCATCATTGTTTGTGCTCTATTTCTGTAGAGTTGCAGTTGTTTCTTCTATATAGTGCAACTCCACCTCCTCTTTTATTTGGTCTATTTCTTTTCAATAATTTAAATCCCTCTAGTTGTATGTTCCATTTGTGTGTTTCATCCCACCAAGTTTCCATAATGGCAACAATATCATATCCACCTTCATTTACTTGAATTTCTAATTGCCTTCAGCCTGGGTGTCACCAAAGTGTGTTTTTGTGTGTGTGTGAGCCAGCTACAGTTGCTGCACAGAGTAATCAGTTGCTAACCACAAATGTTCAGATCTCCTTTTGACCAAAAGTGAAAGAGGAAGGTCTTATTTGGGGCAATGATTTAGCACAATTGTCAGCCCAGATGCTGGCTGGGAAATTCTGCAAGTTGGTACCCTCCCACCTTAAAGTGGTTGAGAAAAACTGACCTCAAGTAGCACGTTGCGCCTCTCGTTTTGGAAAATGAAAATAACAATTGTGAACAAAGATTCTTGTTCCTCCTTGGGTTAACAGTGAAAAATGAAAAAAGGAGCGGCGTAATGTGGGGGTTTTTTGGGAGGGGGTGGGGGCTGTCAGCAAAAAAAGCTGCAGCTTCATTCAGGAACTTTGTCTCGTCTTTGTTCTCAGTTTCGTTTTCGGCATCCACTCTAACAGAACAAGGAGGGTTTGCATCAGTGGTGGGATTCAAGTAATTTAACAACCGGTTCTCCGCCCTAATGATTTCTTCCAACAACCAGTTCATCAAACTGCTCAGAAAGTTAACAACCGGTTCTCCCGAAGTGGTGCAAACTGGCTGAATCCCAGCACTGGTTTACATGTTTTGCACCCTTCCTGCCTAAATAAATATTACTTATTTATTGCACTTAATAGCTGTCATTGTTTTATTGTTGTTGTCATTTCCTGGAAGGTTTCTAAAATGTTGTTTTAAATGCATATGTTAGACGGAAGGCTGTATCCAATCTGTACATAAACTACCACTGTCTAACCGATTTTACTTGTATTGTACTACAATGTAACTCAATAAAAGTTTATAATAAAAAAAAGAAAAAAGAAGGAAGGCTGTGGAATTCTTACTGGCATATGTACTCAGTTTCTTTCTGGCAGACTATTTATTCCAAGACTAAATGACATTAGGGCTGTGATGTAGGAGAGGGAAGTTTGGTTCAGCTGCTTGTGGGATTTTATAACCTACACAAAATACTTGGCCATTTAGAAGGACATGAAATAAATCTAAGCCAGTGCTTTCCTGCCATTAGTTTTATTGTAATCAAGCCATTTTCCTATCTCTATGTGCAAGACAGGAAAAGAGGATGAAGAAAGTAGAAGAACAATGTCAGATTAAGGAAAGTTTCTTGTCAATAAGATTTTTTTTTTCCTGGGATGTTTTCCAACTCAACAATGTTCAATTCTCCAGTGCCAGAATTCTCTGGAGGTTGCCCACCCTCTCTGCAGGGTTCAGATCAGTGGTTTCTTTTTTCCCCCCTCCAAACATGGCAACTTTAAGATGTGTAGATTTCAGCTGCCAGAAATCCCCAGCCAGCAATTTAGTGATCTAACGATTGGAAATTATGATCGCTAATCTCTGGTTTTCCAAGCTTGCGCAAGAAGTTTAAGAATACAATGGTATCTCAGTTACAAATATTCCCAGATGTTGCTGGCTATTTACATTCATTCCAATCTGATTACAAAGTAGGTTCTGAGTCAGAACAGAATAAAGGGAGTGGTATTGGGGGGAGTGGGGGTGGAAGGGATGTGGCGGCTCAGTGGCTAAGACACTGAGCTTGTCAGTCAGAAGGTTGGCAGTTTAGCTGTTTGGATCCATAGTGCAACATAATGGAGTGAGCTCCCATTACTTGTCCTGGCTTCTGCCAACCTAGCAGTTCGAAAGCATGTAAAAAATCCAAGTAGAAAAATAGGGACCACCTTTGGTGGGAAGGTAACAGCGGTCCGTGCCCCTTTGGCATTTAGTCATGCCGGCCACATGACCACAGAAATGTCTTTGGACAGCTCTGGCTTTTTGGCTTTCTATATTGTCTAATCCCAAAATTTCAAGCCTGGTAGCATAAGGTATTCTGTTGAGGAGTGGAGAACTCTTCTTGTGAAATATCACTGGACTCTCTCAATTGTATTAATGTCCAATATACAGTACAATGTGGGTTCCAAACAGATGAGCTGTATTTAAGAATTGGTCTAGCAAAGGTTTTGTTTGCAGTACAATATTACCAGAGAAGAAGCTTCGCAAGATTAGGTTAACAACTCTTAATGCCTTTCTGACAATGTTGTTACAGTGGGCTCTGGCACTTAGATCATTTGAGTTGAGTACTCCAAGGTCCTTGACAGAATGAGGGTCATCTACGAGGTCATATCCACCCAGCTTGTATTTGATGTTCTGATTTTATTTTATTTTTTTTTGCCAATGTGTAAGACAGAGCATTTGTTGGTTGAGATTTGGAGTTGCCAGTTGTTTGACCATTCTGACACATAGTCAAGGTCTCTTTGTAGGGTAGTAGCATTGTTGGTGGTGTTGAATAGTTTTACATCATCAGCGAAGAGAACACAGTTGCTTATTATATGATAGCAAAGGTCATTTATGTAAAGTATAAAGAGTGTGGGTTCTAAATGCTGTTAACACGTGCAGGGTTTGATAGTGGGTTCCCTATTTTGAGTACTTGTTGCCTGTTTGACAGGACCACAGCTATCCACTTATGCAGGGATCCAGAAATGCCATAAGATTTGAGTTTTAAAAGTAATTTGTTGTGTACCACTGAATCAAAGGCTTTGCAGAAGTCTATGTAAATTGCATCTATTGCTTTACTCTGGTCGAGTTGTGTAGTCCATATGTTTTTGCAGGGTAAGAGTTGCAGAATAAAGGACAAATTTTTCCTGAAATCAAACTGCTTGTTAGTAGGTTATTTTTCTCTAAGTGGAGGGTAATGGATTGGTTTATGATTGATTCCATGACTTTGCAGGAGACGCAACACAATGACATTGGTCTGTAATTTTCAACTAGGCTGGGGTCACTCTCTTTGAGGATAGGGATGACCATGGCTAGTGACCCTAGTTTAGGCAAGGAGCTGGTTCTGAAAGATATTTCATAGATTATGCTTAGAGGTTCTGCTATGGAAGTGGAAAGCTTTTTAAAGAAGTAGGCACATAATCCATTAGGGCCAATAGATAGAGATGGTTTTTGGCTGCATAGTGCCTTTTCAACGCTATCTTCTGTAAAATTGATATGTAGTAGATTGTTGTAATTAGTTGTGGTACAACTAGAAAATTTAGGGCATTGCTGTTTACAAAGACTGAACCGAAGAACATGTTGAAGAGATTAACGGTTTCATGTTTACAGTCTTTCCTGTTTGAAAGTTTGAAAGTTGAAACACCCAAGCGTTACAAAACTTTCATTGAGGTCATGCACCCTTTTATTTCCCAGTATATGAGGGCAAGTATTAAAAAGTAGCACATGAAATGTTCTGCTCTTGTCCTTTTGGAGAAATGAAAACTACAGAATATGCTCTTCTTCTTTCTTCTTGTTTTTGTGGCATGCACTCAAGTTCACGCCTCTGAGTGACTCAAGCTCAACCTAATCATTTTGTATACATTTCCAGTCTAAGCAAGAAAGGAATGTCATTGAACTTACTAACATATCCTAACAGAAAATACACACACACACACACACACACATCTGGATGCAAGTGCTGCATATTTATGGGAGACTTACAAACACTGAGTTAAATAGGCCTCTCACATCTTCACCCAGCTTCCTTATAGGCTTGCAACTTCAATTGAATATCAAATACTTTTTTTAAAAAAAAATGACACAGTCCAAGCAAGAGACCAAAACCATGAGTAGAGACACTATCTATATTGTAAGGTTATAATACCAGACACCTGCAAATCTGACACCTGCATTTTCCCCTGCCTTTACTTTCCAGAGAACCAGGAAGGGTTCCTTCTGAGATACCTTGTTCATTTATTTCCCTCCTTTGGACTCAGGTTTCATCTATTAGATCATTGCCTGGACTGTAGCTGTTCCTCCTGTCTACCAAGGTTATTCTCACATCCCATTATATCCTCACACGATACCTGAGATATTGTTGTTTGAACCCTGGCTTCCCTTTTCAGGTGGATGGAGGAGCTCACGAAAGCAAATAGGGAATTTGGGGGGCAGAGATGACGTTCTGCCTTTGTTACCTTGTGGAACATACATCAAAGAATCAAAAAGTCACAACGGTTTCCATAACCATATGATCAAAGGATCTCCTCTTATATAACACATCTAAGACTTTCCATGACTGTAGATGCCATTTTGACTTTTAAGGACCCCACCTCTGGTAGATGCTCCACTTTTGGGACCATTATGGATAGACAAATCCAAGCTACATCCAAGAGATCCTGCCAGCTTGGTGTTGTCTGCAATATTTGATGAGTCCCTCTTCTATCCCTTCATTCCCAATCATGGATGAAGAAATTATTGAAGATATCTGTTGAATTGCTTAAGGGGAAGATTAAATTAGCACCTCTTTCTTTCAAAGTGGAGAAATAACCTACAGCAATCATTGACTCTTGCTTGATCTCTGGTGATGGGTCAGCCTCTCACACTCATGAACAACAGAACCACTCAGAGTATGTAGGGTGAAGTGCAAAATACCAGTAGCTCCATCCTTTAGAGTTTCTCTTAAAGTTCTATGCAAATGGTTTTTCGACATTACCCACCAAAGTTGTGAACAGTAAATGGGGATGGAGAATTTCTCCAGGAGAATGAGAATGCTTTCTTCAAAGTAGATGAAAGATGAAGATGAAGCTTCCTTGTGATGTTTGAATGAACCAAGAAGGCCAATATGAATTAGTATATATCAGTGGTGGGTTTCAAATTCTTTTACTACTGGTTATGTGGGCACTGGCTTGGTGGGCATGACATGGCTTGGTGGGCATGGCAGGGGAAGGATACTGTAAAATCTCCATTCCCTCCCAATCAGCTGGAATTTGGGAGGCAGCGAATAGATAGGGGCAGGGCCAGTCAGAATTTTTACTACTGGTTCTCCGAACTACTCAAAATTTCCACTACCGGTTCTCAAAACTGGTCAGAACCTGCTGAAACCCATCTCTGGTACATATGCCAACATAAACAACTTGATCCTAACTTAGGCTGTTACCAGACAAGAAAAAACTGGATGGTTGCAGAGTGGAGCTTGTTAATTGTGTGTGTGTGTGTGCGTGCACTCATCTGTGTCTCTTTGTTTCTGTGTCTCTCTCTGTGTGTTTAATCCTTTTGAGCCAGCTCAACTAGATATGTTCACGAAACTTTCTTCTCTCTAGAAAACTCCAGGGCTGTAGACTAAACTGGAAGAAAAAATAAGTAATGCATGGAGTTGCCTTCAGGATTGAGATGGCATCCACAGAATAAGAGAAAATAAAAAGCTGAATGAATAAATTAACATAAAATAGCTTTCTTCAAACATGCATTCAAGGCGGCCGATTGTATTTCTGATGGCTTAACTGGTTTCCATTTGGGAAAATTTAGACACATACGCGTAACATCCAAGATCCCGCCTGATCAGCTGGAGAGGACATACTGGCCAAGAAAAGGAGACAATTTCTTGGGTGGAAGGAAGAGCTTTAGAAGAGAAACTTCATCAGGAGGTGCCTAAGGAATGCTGAGAAGAAGCCCAAGGAATGCTGGGAAGCAAAGGAGGGAATGACTTTGCCGCAGATAACGTCTTTAATGACAGATCCAGCTAGAAGGCCACCCAAATTATCTGTTATGTTGAGTGGCTGGCCAGATAAAAGTTTCCCTTTTAGATTTTCATAATGCTTGCAATCATCTTCACTGCTGCAACGTTTCATGCTAGCAGGAATTTTCACCTCTGGAGGAAGAGAGAAAAACCTGTGATCAGAGCCATCACTTGAACTTGAAGGAATTCCTCCACCCACCCCAATACAGGTTTACAATCCTATCTACATGACCAGGCTCAAATTATCCTACATCGGCCACCGGCAAGGCTGGCAAAGATGTTTAAAAGCATGTCTGCTAAATGTTGGAAATGTAACCAGATGTTGGGTTCCTACTATCATATGTGGTGGACATGCCCGAAGGCCAAAAAAAAGGGGGGGGCGCAAAAATACACACATGGTTAGAGAAAATGTTAAAGGCAACATATAGAGTTAAAGCCAGAAATATTTAATTTTAAAAATATTAAAATGTGCAGAAATGGACAGGTTAACCCTAAAGATAAAAGACAAAGAAGATGCAGAACGTTTTTTTAACATGGGATTTGTTCTATCAATGGTTAGATAATAGAGGTAGAAGTTAACAATATTATTATTACTACTACTATTACTATGTATAAATAAATTGACCCAGACAATACACTGTTTGCCAAGCACTAATGTACATTAAAGAAGACCCAGCTCTCTGGAGAAAGCCATCAATCTGGGGAAATTAGAAGAAAAGAGAAGGTGAGAACAACCAGCATTAAGGTGGATGGGCTTTGTTTCAGTGGTGGTGGGGTCATTATTAGAAGACCTCAAGGACCATCACCAACCTGATGGGGCATGGTTAGTCAGATTTATGTAGCTTGTAAAACCTGTGTTACTTATTTCCTTGTTGGGAAAAAATGGACTATTCTTACTCACTTGTAGCAATTTCAGTTATCACAGTCATGCAGACACTGTTCTTACTAGTACATACTATTTTTGGACCAGAACAATTTGCAGTAGTTGATGCACAATATTCACACTTCAAGGAACTACCTGGAAAGGAGGGAAAAGTAGGTGAAGCTAAAAAAACATAAGAATATTGAGATATACTGAAATTAAAATATAAGAATATCTATCTATCTATCTATCTATCTATCTATCTATCTATCTATCTATCTATCAGTCGTGAAATCCAATTTTTTTTACTACTGGTTCTGTGGGCGTGGCTTGGTGGGCATAATGTGGTTTGGTGGGCATGGCAGGGGAAGGATACTGCAAAATCCCCATTCCCTCCCCACTCTGGGGCCAGCCAGAGGTGACATTTGCCGGTTCTCCGAACTACTCAAAATTTCCGCTGCCAGTTCTCCAGAACCTGTCAGAACCTGCTGGATTTCACCCCTGGGTCAGAATCTCTGAGACTGAGACAGACAGAAATCTGAACAATGGGTTGTCCCTCCCACCCATTAATTTCGAGAGATGTGTTGGGTGGTGGCAGTTTAGGTAGAAGAGATTTTTCAAGACAGACTTTCAGTTTTATTTTGAGAAGAAATATTCTGGCCAGGTTGCGTTATCTTGAAGCTCAAAAAAAAAAAAAAAAAAAAAAACCAACAAAAAAAAACCCTACCTCAGGACTCTCATTCAATTATTTCGCCCGGGACCAGATCAAGGCCAACTGATGCCCCAACAATGGTAGCTCTCAATGGAAGTGATTTATTTTTTTTGCAATGCAGATTAAAATCAAGGACAGAAGATAAAGACAATGCCAAAAAAAGGGGGGAGGGGATGACAAATGTGACATGTGGTAGTGAAATAATTAAGGGGATGTAACTAGGAGGAAAATCTTTGTGGCACTTCCTTCCTGTAGTGTCCTAAACATCTTATTTTGCTTAGTGGTTATTCCACATGAAAGGACCACACGTGTGGTAAATCTGCTCTTGACTTAAATACTTTTGATAAACCTTGGCCTGTTCTGAATCTGCACCCACAGCAAATGACTCCATCTTTGAGGAGTTCTTGAGGTTTTTCACAGTTTCTAGAGAACCCCCCATGGCCAGTATGTAACAGCCTCCTTATAGTTGCACTGAAGCTCCCAGGAACACAACTCTGACCACACCTGCAGTCAGGAGGATGGAGAAGAAGAAGAGCCACAGCAGAAACCGCATGGTGATGAGTTAGGCATGGAGGTTAAAAAAATGATCTTTTCTTGAAGGAGCACAATTGCGTGGCCTGGAAGTTCTGCAAAACAACATACAAAGGCATCTGTGCACAGAAGCATATATCAGAAGCACTTGTAAAATTGCTGTTTAATTACCCCTCAGGATTCAAAGTTGTCTCTGATCATTACTGTAGAATCGCCTTCTGCGCAGACTCTGGAGGCCTCTCTACCAACTATCTGTCTGTCTGTCTGTCTGTCTGTCTGTCTGTCTGTCTGTCTGTCTATCTATCTATCTATCTATCTATCTATCTATCTATCTATCTATCATCATCATCATTATTATCTATCTAGCTCTCTATCATTAGTATTATCTATCTATTTATCTTTCATCATCATCATTATCTATCTATCTATCTATCTATCTATCTATCATCTATCTTTCATCATTATTATCTATCTAATCTATCTCATCATTTTCTATCTATCATCTATCTATAATTATTTATCTATCATCATCAACATCATTATCTATCTAGCTCTCTAGCTATCTATCATTATTATTCTATTTATCTTTCATCATCATTATCTATCTATCTATCTATCTCTATCATCATTTTCTATCTATCTATCATCTATCTATCTATCATCTATCTTTCATCATTATTATCTATCTAATCTATCTCTATCATCATTTTCTATCTATCATCTATTTATCATTATTTATCTATCATCATTATCTATCTATCATTATTATTATCTATTTACCTTTCAACATCATTATCTATCTCTATCTATCTATCTATCTATCTATCTATCTATCTATCTATCTATCTTTTTCTATCTACCTATCATTATCTATCTGTCTGTGTCTGTCTGTCTTTCTTTTTCTTTCTTTCTTTCTTTCTTTCTTTCTTTCTTTCTTTCTTTCTTTCTTTCTTTCTGCCTATCTATCTATCTATCTATCTATCTATCTATCTATCTATCTAACTATCTATCTATCTATCTATCTATCTATCTTTCATCATCATCATCACCATTATCTATCTAATCTATCTATTATAATTTCTATTATCTATCTATCTATCTATCTATCTATCTATCTATCTATCTATCTATCTATCTAATTTATATCTCACCTTTATTATTTTTATAAATAACTCAAAGCAATGAGCATACCCAATGTTGCATTTTCTTCCTATTTTCCCCTCATTAGAATGTATGTGTGGTCAGTTGGACTGATAGAGTGTAACTGGTCCAAAGTCATCCAACTGACTTTCATGCTTAAGGCGGGACTAGAATTCTCAGTCTCTTGGTGATAGGCCCAAAGTCACCCACACCTCAGATGAACTCAGAAGAAATTCAGCTTCTGCTGCTTTCCCGAGGCCACTCATCCATGTAGTTCTAGGCACTAGGCATAGAGCTTCCGACTCTTTCCCACCTCCAGCAATTCGTGGTGGCTCTAATAATCCAGTTTTCTCTTCTGCCAAGCACTCCCTTTCTCCCCCCACCCCCATGACAAAGTGGTGTCTCCCGTCTGGATTAAAATCACTGACCGTGAGGGGGGAGCTTCTCCCTGCATTCTCCCTCCATCCATCTTCTTATCCATGACAGTTCTCACAATATTCAGCATTCCTGGGGAGGAAACCCAGGCAGGCTGCAAAATAGAGTTTTAATTTAATGTCAACATCCATCTTGAGCATCCAAATAAAAGTCCAGGCTCATTTTCATTGATGAAAAAAACCTTAGTGCTTTATTGAATACCTAACATGGTTTTGCTGAGGTCAAACTAACTCTGGGAGTCTCTAGCACAATATTCAACAATGAATTTCCCAGCCCAACCCTCAGGGTCCCATGTAGACCATGTAAAAGGGTTCTTTTGTTATGGGAACCAGATGCCTTTCTCTTCACCCCTGTTAATGTGGCCTTGAAAAGTTTCCAAACTTTCACAGGCTTCCATGGGACTGCAGAGGTTTCGTTTCTCCAACTAACCCATTTGTAATCAAGACCTCCCACCCCTTACTGTAATGTCAAGTTGAAACGAATGAGGCACATAGCTGCCAGTGTTTCACTCTTGACACTCACAGTCTCTTGGTGATAGGCCCAAAGTCACCCAGCCTTCTTACATGCCTAAGGAATGAACTTATCATCTCCTGGTGATTGGCCCAAAGACATCCCGCCAGCTCTCATGCCCAAGGCAGAACTAGAACTCACCAACTTCTGGTTTCTAACCTGGTGACTTAGCCACTAGACCAAACTTTGTCTATCTCTGGTGGGGGAGACGGGACCATGGTCTGTCTCTCTTGGCCCCTTCCTTTCAATGGAACTGGCTTCAGTGCCTGTGCAGTGGACACCTTCCCCAGGCAAAGCAAGGCACCTCATCCTTGGAAATGCAGCTTTGAAAGAACCTTTTGGTCAAGCTCTTATTGCAATCAAGAGTCAATTGAAGATCATCACAACCCTTTCACTTGGACTATAGCAGGGGTGTCAAACTTAATTTCATTGAGGGCCTCATCAACGTTGTGTTTGACCTTGGGTGGGTGTGATGGGGGCATGGCTGGGGTGGGTGTGGGCAGGGGGCATGGCCAGCTCAGTGTCACTTGTCAAGGCTCTTTTCAGCCGCAATGGCCTCCTGCAGCCCTCTGCCAGTGAAAACAGAGCTCCCTGGGCTCCATTTTTGCCGGCAGAAGCACCGTGGACTGGTCCTTTGATGTTTCCAGTCTTGTTGGCCAAATCTAAGCACCCTGCAGGCTGGATCCAGCCCTTGAGTTTGACATCCCTGGACTATAACAAGTTGGAACCTCTTTCTCCACCTCTTGTCAGCTAATTTTAATTCTGAAGCCTCGAAGTCCCTCTCAGTGTCTCAGCTGGTTCTCCCCACCCCCCCAGGAGAGAAGTCAATAAAACTTTTCTTGACTTATTTGTCAATAAAAGGTCAAAAGGTCCAGCATTCATTAGCATTCATTCCATGCATAGAAACTCTCTAACACTTGCATCAACACAAGATCTCCTCACTTTCTTGGTTCTCTGAGCTACTTATTAAAGCCCCCCACCCCCCACTTCAGCAGACAAAGTAATTGGTGCGCAGATTAATTTCTAAACAAACAGTGAACAAAAGGAAACAATGAGAACAGCATTGTCTTTATTTTGGTGGAAACAACCACAATCCAATAGCTTACATTTAAAAAAAAAAAGTCCCTTGTGCCAATCTGTTAAAAGTGCCAACCACTTACTCCATCACTACCCCTAGAACAAATGAATCAATACATCCATATGCAAAATATACAAAAATATATCAATATCCAAACACATCACATCTGGAAGAAGGGAACAACAAACGCCCCCTGTAGAATGCAAAATGTGGATATATTTTTTTCCTACACCAAATCAAAAGAATCAGGCAATGATGGGTTTTATTATTTATTACTTATTTCTTATTTTCTTCGAATTACATCATCTTCTTTCTTCAAGTGCATGCTCAAGGCTGCTGATTATATTTCTGTCTGCTTAGTTGATTTTCATATAGAAGAAACTATAGGAAAACAGGAAATAGGAGGAAAATGTAGAGACTGGTGCATCACATCCAAGAGCCCGCCTGATCAGCTGGAGAGATTATACAGGGCAAGGAAAAGGGGTCAATTCTTGGGTGGAAGGAAGAGAAGCTTTAGAAGAGAAGCTTCATTAGGAGGAACCCAAGGAATGCTGGGAAGAAGGATGCAAAGGAGGGAGGGGCTCTGCTGCAGGTAACTTCTTTAACGACAGATTCAGGTGGAAAGAGTGGTGGCCCAGTAGTAAAAGGTTTCCCTATCTGACTTTCCAATTTCTTGCATTCTTTTTCTATAGTGCAATGTTTCACGAAGATCTGGATTGCTGTAGGAAGAGAGAAACGTCAGTGATCAGAACCATCACTCAGACTTAAAGAAATTCCTTCACCCACCCAAATACAGGTTTCCAATACTGTCTACGCAACCAGGCTTAAATTATCCTACATCAAACACATTATGTGAAAGCCCAACTCTCTGGAGAAGGCTCCAATGGTGGGAAAAGCATAGTGAAAAAATCTGAAAAAGAAGAAGACAACCAGCAATAGGGTGGATGAGCTTCATTACAGTGGTGATGGGGGCACCGTTGGAAAACATGAAGCTCCAGCAACAGAACAGGTAAGCGGGTGCCCCCTCGGGGAAGCAGGAAGGGTGGGAAGGGTGATCGACCAGTGCCCACCTGGCCGCCAGCCACGGCCTACCCCCATCCAATTGCCACAGCCTTCTAGGCCTGCCTCCTGTCTGGGCAGCGTAGCCTACCCCCATCCGATCGCCACAGCCTCGAGTCGTAGGCTGCACAAGCAGCAAGCAAGCCAGCCATGGAGGCAGCAAGAGGAATATGGGGAGAGAGAGATGAGAGAGAAAGAGAGATGGAAAACAGAGAGAGGGGAAGACAGAAGGAGAAAGTGATATGAGAGAGAGAGAGAGAGAGGGAGGGAGGGAGAGAAGGCGAGAAAGAGAGAGAAACTGAAGTCATGGAATTGTGTTGGAAAGCTTCTTAGCAAGGTCTGTTCATAAATGAGATGATTCCATTCTGTTACCATTGCAGTGATACTGGATCTATTTCATGAGATCCAAAGCTGTGAATATAAATCCTTACACACCCAGTACGATTCTCGATCCTAGAAACAGTAGCAGTAAAATTTTGTGGGTTCCCCTCTCTTGCTACGACCATATCTGAAAATGAAATGGCTCCAATAAAGGAGAATATTTGTATTTCAAGGTTGAAATGAGGGGTCCTTGGTACCAAGCTCAGAGAGTACCAAGGACCCCTCAATGAAATAGCTCTCTTTCCTCATTCTGTAGAACATTAAATTTTCTGGTTTAAAGCCCTCCTCCTCCTCCAGGTTTCTGAGTCCAGATCTTTCCAAGTTTGTAATTCAACATGCTTTAACAAGGTTTGGATCTTGAAGGTGATTAAGGATATTTCCCTAGGGTTCATGTTGTTTTAAAAGAAGACATCAGCATGTTTGGGGAGACATGCACATAAAAGCATATGCATGTGAGGTTGTTTGGGAAGAAAATGCATCAGAGTTTCAAAGGAAAGAAGATTACCACGCAAGAAACTGTCACAGCAGTTTCTGTTTTTCTACTTATCTCCCTGGTTTTCTACTTAACTTCCCAGCTTTGGGGGGAAAAAAGAAATGAGCGTACAAAGTCTAAGGGTAGGCTTAGCTCATCTCAGCAAGAGGAGGATGGAGACAGAGCTGATCATAAGGAGTGTCTCTGGATAAAGAATTCTGTGTGTGTGTGTGAGGGAGGGAGGGAGGGAGGGAGGGAGATGTGGCTTCTTGTGGGTGCATCAAGAGAAATGCTAGAAGGGCAAACACTTTGGGATTAAATTCCAAATGAAATTGAGCCTTCAGGGTAAGAGCCTTCATGCCTTACCCTGAAGAAACGTTCAACTGCAAGTTTCTAAAAAATCTTATTCAAATAAATGTCTAGAGGCAGCTCTTTAGCTCATTACTCTGAAGCAAAAGATATAGGGCCCCAATGAGGGTCTGAGCTATTTACCTCAGGAATAATGGAATAACAGAGTTGAAAGGGGCTTTGGAGGTCACCAACCAGTGGTCCACGAGAAAATTTTGGTGGTCCGCAGAAAAAATATTTGCATTTTTTACATTGCACTGAATACTATCTAACTTTAAAAAAAAAAAAATCATATGAGCTGTCTGTGGGATTTAAAATTATGAATGTAGTGGTCCCTGAGGTCCGAAAGGTTGCTTTGGAGGTTTTCTAGTCCAACCCCCTGCTCAGGCAGGAAGACTGAGGATGCCAAAATCTGAGTTGGAGGGCCTGGGAAAGATATCAGAATAACAGAATAACACTTAGAAGGGACTTTGAGGTGGGGGGACTCTATACCATTTCAGAGAAATGGCCAATCACCATCCATCCCATCTTGAGACATCACTCCGACTTCTCCTTCTCCAGATACAGGATTGGCCTAACTTTGACTGACAGGAAGAATGCTATTATGTCTAAAGACAACCCCTCTATTAAACCCCACCTCCTACTTTCCCATACATTAGAAGGTGGCAGCATGAAAGCTTCCGGGCTAATATGGCTTCCAAAGCTGACACCCATTTTGTGACCTCCCTATCACATTCTTGGGCAAAGCATGACGGCCCCCAGGAGGAGAGGGTTCTCTCTGACCCTCCGGAATGATTTGCCCACTGAGCTCAGGACAGCCCCGACCTCCTTTCCTTCCGTTGTGAGCTGAAGACGTGGCTTTTTCGTCAACTTAACTGATCTGTTATGGGTGTACATTGTTATAATTTTAAACTGTTTTAATTGGGTTATTGATTTTAATTTTATTGTGATTTGTATTGGATATTGTTGTTTTTGTAAGCCGCCCTGAGTCCCTCGGGAGAATGGCAGCATATAAATCACAATAAATAAATTTCCTCCTTTCAGTGGTCCATGAAAGTACATCTAAAGTATGTAGATGCAGATAATAAAGTCAAAAAAAGGTGAACGACATTTTTACAGAACTATAGATACGTTGAAGCTGAGCGTGACAAGGAGTGGCTGGGAGGGGAGGGGCTGGGCGAGGCACCCCTCAATGTGAGTGATATCGAGTTGGCCACGCCCACCCAGTCACATGCCCACTCAGCCACGCCCACCCAGTTACAATGACCACCGTGCCACGCCCACCAAGCCACGCCCACAGCACCCGTAGTTAAAAAAATCCCACCATTGGATTTATGTGGCTTACTCACGTATTTTAACTTCTGCCTTCAGAAGCAAACTCAAACAGGCGTCAGTCCCATTAGGACATTCTTGCTTTACATCAGAGCAATATCCATTAACTGCTACACAGTTTACACACTGTATGGAACTACCTGGAAAGAAAAGTGGAGCGGAGATAAGAAAGTGAGACAGGGATAAGGAGTCAGAAACGCTTTTGATATTACTGAAACAGAAGCCTCAGAGCCTTAGCTAGGCTGGTCAGTGAAGATGATGGCGAGACCCAATCTGAGCCATATTAAGGTAAACCTAGAATAAAACCTAGAACTCTTGGAGAGACAAAGTTTAGCAGAAGAGAAGGACCAGGGGAGACAGGATAGCAGTCTTCCAGTACTTGAGGGGCTGTCACAGAGAAGAAGGGGTCAAGCTATTTTCCAAGACACCTGAAGGCCGAACGAGGAATAATGGATGGAAACTGAATGTTAGGATATGATTTGAGCCTAACAGTTTGTCCAGGCAATATATGTGTTCTGTGACTTTAAGTTTTAATGCTGCATCATGCTGTAATACTGAGTCATGCTATAATTAGTTGTAAACGTATTTAAGAAAGGTACTGTAATGTATTCAGTTGATAATAAGCTGCCATTGTGCTATCATCGCGTGCATGTGTGGGTGGATCTGCTACCATCCGGGGTTTGTGTACCAGAGTGAACCAACTACTGTTTGTTTGGTAAGAAGCTTTTTGGATTTAACAGGTAAAGACTTGGACTGTTTAGAAGACTACGAGATTGTTTATTTTCCACTATAAAGAAACCTTTTGATAAACCAGTTTGCACGTATCTCTTATTTCATTGCTCTCAGCAATGTTTCTCTGTGCACTATACTCTGCTGGTTGCTAACACAACAACAATATCCTTAACACTGAACAAGGAGAGATTCAACCTAGAAATAAGGAGAAATTTTCTAACATTGAGAACAATCAACCCACGGAACAGAAGTTGCCTTCAGAAGTTGTGGGAGCTTCATCACTGGAAACTTTCAGGAAGAAACTGGACTGCCACTTGTCAGAAATGATGTAGGGTCTCCTGCTTGGGTGGGGGTTAGACTAGATGACCTACAAGATCCCTTCCAACTCTGTGAATCTAATCTAAAAGAAGCCATTGTGAGGTAGGGGAAGTGTCCACAACTCACCTTTGGTGGGGAGGGGAAGGAATAAGTGAGGAAAGACAGGTTAGACCAAAACCAAAACAAATTTCCTTTCTTCCATTTGGAACCTGCCAAAATTCCCAGGGAAATTATCGTTAGAAGTAGGAAGAAAGGAAGCTTGATGCTTTTCTAAATTGACCATTGTTCATTTCTTTCATGCAGGTTGAAGTCAAATAAATAAAGAAAGTAAGAAAAAACACTAAAGCGAAGTGTGGCAGTGAAATGTTTAAGGGCATCTAAGTGTGGGGGAAATCTTCACTGTGCCTCTTTTTCCTTGCTGTCCTAAAGAAATTTTAATGTGGTTAGTGGTTATTCCAGGACAAATCTGACTGCATGCAAGGCCATGAGTGTGGTAAATTTTCTTCAGCTAAATAGTTTTTGATAAACTTTGGTCTATTCTGACTCTACACTCACTTTCTCTTTTCCAGAAAACCATTCCATCTTTCAGGAATTCTTGAGGCTTTTTACAGTCCCCAAGAAACCATCTAAGTAGCCAATGTGGAGAAGCCTCCTTAGCTCCAGTGACACACACACACACACACACACACACACACACACACACACATACACACACAAACAAACCCACACCTCAGACAACAACCCTGACCATACCTGTAGTCAGCAGGATGGAGAAGAAGAAGAGCCCCAGCAGAAGCTGCATGATGATGAGTTAGGCACTTCTTGAAGGAACAAAATTGTGTGGCCTAGAGATTCTACAAAATAATAGACAAGGCATCCCTAAACAAAAAGAAATCTGAGACACTTGTAAAACTCCTTTTTAATTACACGCGAGGCTTCAATGTTATATCTAATCATTAACTGTAGAATCACCTTCTGCAGGGACTGTAAAGGACCTGCCTTGAGAAGGTAATTCGCTTTCCGGAAGTGGCTTGGAATAGAATAGAATAGAATAGAATAGAATAGAATAGAATAGAATAGAATAGAATAGAATAGAATAGAATAGAATAGAATAGAATAGAATCTTTATTGGCCAAGTGTGATTGGACACACAAGGAATTTGTCTTGCTGCATACTCTCGTGGAGTATATAAAAAGAAAAGTTACATTTGTCAAGAATCATAAGGCACAATACTTAATGATAATCATAGGGTACAAATAAGCAATCGAATCATACTAGGAAAGAATCAATGTTGGGCCTGCGTCACACCTGACTTGGGCAAACCGGTAGCAACCCACCACTGACCCTTCTCCATCTCCTCTCACCTAATTTTAATTTTGGCCACCCAAAAATTCCTCTCAGTATCACAGTTGGCTAATGGCCACCACTGATGACCACTTGAAGAAGGGATGACACCAAGCGATGCTTCAGATGGAGGCCATGGAGTCAAATGGCTGTCCTTCCCAAAGTGATGCCTGAGCAAGGGGTTCATATGAATCATGGCAGGATTGGCTCTTCCCATGCAATGCAAAAAACAAAAACAAAAAACAAAACCCAGAGAAAGCCTCTTTAAGAGAAGACCGCTTTGACTGGCAGGGAAATTGCTCCAGTTCCATTTCTCTAGCTACTCATTCATGCTCTGTAAGGTGACATAGATAAGAGCTGAGGTGGCGCAGTGAAGGCAGTACTGCAGGCTACTTCTGCTGACTGCTAGCTGCAGTTTGGCAGATCGAATCTCACCAGGTTTAAGGCTGACTCAGCCTTCCATCCTTCCGAGGTGGGTAATGTGAGGACCCAGATTGTTAGAGGCAATAGGTTGACTCTGTAAAACCGCTTAGCGAGGGCTGTAAAGAACTGTGAAGCTGTATATAAATCTAAGTGCTATTGCTATTGCTATCCGGAGATTCCAACACTGGCATTAATCCCAGATCTGCTCCCTCTTTTTCTAGACTTTTGAGACTCACCTTAAGCATACAGATGATCAGCTGTGCAAATTAATTTCTAAACAAATATATTGAACAAAAGCCTTTTGTGGGGTGAAGACGGGAGGAACAATCACAATCCAAACATCTTGCATTTTCTGTTAAAGGCTGTTTTGTGTCAGCCTGTTAACAGTGCAGACCTTAGGACAAACAAGAGGTATAAAAGATATATAAGTCCAATTGGGACTGAGTGCCACCACCACCGAGTCTCCCCAGTTATTAGCAAATGCCTCTCTGTTTGCACAAGGTGTTGTTCCACAAGAGCCTTGGTGGTGCAGCAGACTAAAGTGCTGTTAAGTAGCACCAGCTGCCTGCAATTACTGCGAGTTCGAATCTCACCAGGCTCAAGGTTGACTCAGCCTTCCATCTTTTCGAGGTAGGTAAAATGAGGACCTGGATTGTGGGGGCAATAAGCTGACTTTGTTTAAAAAAAGAACACCGCTTAGGGGGGGCCGAAAGCCCTACTAAGCAGGTATATACAAAAGTATGAAGGCTATTGCTTAATACATTGTAAGCTGCCCTGAGTCTCTGGAGAAGGGCAGCATATAAATTGAACTAATGAATAGAATAGAATAGAATAGAATAGAATAGAATAGAATAGAATAGAATAGAATAGAATAGAATAGAATAGAATAGAATAGAATAGAATAGAATAGAATTTTTTTATTGGCCAAGCGTGATTGGAACACAAGGAATTTGTCTTTGGTGCATATGCTCTCAGTGTACATAAAAGAAAAGATAAATTCATGCATATGCTCTCAGTGTACATAAAATAAAATACATTTATTTATAAATAAATAAATAAATAAATAAATAAATAAATAAATAATAAAATCTGCCCAACCCCCCCCCCCCCCACTCCTTATTCTGCTTCACAAAGTGTTTGCTCCTCAATTTCTCAGGTAGAAAAGTTCTCCCCTTCCTTTTTCCTTCTGTCAAAGCAATTCTTCTGGCTTTAGAGCCCTCTGTGAACCAAGAACGCCAGATTCATCTTGAGAAGTTTCTTTAAAAAATGTTTTGGATAAATTTAAACCAATTTAAATTTCTGCCTTAAGAAAGTTGAAAACACTCTTAAAGATCCATCTCATACTGGGCACCCTTTTTTTTAAAAACTATTACCATCTGGCAGATAGTACAGGATAATAAATGCAAGGAGAAATAGGCTGAAAAACAGCTTCTATCCCAGGAAAATAACCATATTGAATTCTACGGTAGAGTCCAATATCGGGTTTTCAATTTCAATTATATAGAAAGGATGTATGTTTGTGTTTTTATTTTTATAATTATAATGTACTCTGAAGACAGCATTTAATTTCATTGTACCACATGCAATGACAATAAACTAAGCCAAGCCAAGCCAAGCCAAGCCAAGCCAAGCCAAGCCAAGCCAAACCAAACCAAACCAAACCAAACCAAACCAAACCAAACCAAACCAAACCAAACTGTCCCAAGTTCTTTTACATAGACCCAGGTTAACAGGGTCCAATATCCAAGAGAGCCAACACAATCAACAGGGCTTAAGCAACTCACAAATAAAATTCAACGGATAGTACTCACTGCGTGCTCCTCCAGTTCTTTGCACTTCTTCTACACCGCCTTCTACTACTTCGGGCTCTATTCCTTGTGAGCTCTGTTGCTGGAGATCAGTAACTTCTTTTATTTGCCTTGGGCTTCTTTAAGCTGCTTTTATAAACAAAACCATATCCCTCCTCCTACCCAAAAAGCAACACTTCCACACGCCCTTCTCTGCTCACTTTTGTCAACCTGGTTGCCTGGTTTTGGCTGACCTGGTGAGAGGAAGGTCTTAAAGGTATAGAGCAACAGACGACCAGGTGTTGGCCATCTTGCAGGTACGAAACATTCTCCTACTTTGACTTCTGTTTCTTTCTGAGGCTACTGCCATCTTTGTGTCCTTCCCCTATCTTGACAGTGAATTATGGGAAGCCCCCTTCGATTCAATTCAACCTTTATTTTCAGTCTTCAATTCAGACTTGAACATTGGGCGCCATGTAACAAAATGAAATTCAACGGTAAAAACAGTAAAGTTCTATATTTAGGCAAGAAAAATAAAATGCACAGGTACACTATATGTGGTACCTTGCTCAATAGCAGTAACTGTGAGAGGGATCTTGGAGTCCTAGTGGACAACCATTTAGACATGAGCCAGCCGTGTGCAGCACCAAAAAAGCCAACACAGTTCTAGGCTGCATAAACAGAGGGATAGAATCAAGATCATGTGAAGTGTTAATAACACTTTATAAGGCCTTGGTAAGGCCACACTTGGAATATTGCATTCAGTTTTGGTCACCACAATGTAAAAAAGATGTTGAGACTCTAGAAAGAGTGCAGAGAAGAGCAACAAAAACGATTAGGGGAACTGGAGGCTAAAACATATGAAGAACAGTTGCAGGAACTGAATATGTCTAGCCTGATGAAAAGAAGGACGAGGGGAGACATGATAGCAGGGTTCCAATATCTCAGGGGCTGCCACAAAGAAGTGGGGAGTCAACCTATCCTACAAAGCCCGTGAGGGTAGGAAAAGAAGCAATGGGTGGAAACTAATGAAGGAAAGAAGCAACTTAGAACTAAGGAGAAATTCCCTGACAGTGAGAACAATTAATCAATGGAGCAACTTGCCTCCAGAAGTTGTGAATGCTCCAACAGTGGAAGTTTTTAAGAAGGTGTTGGATAACCATTTCTCTAAAATTGTGTAGAGTTTCCTGCCTAAGCAGGGGGTTGGTTATCCAACATCTGCTTAAAAACCTCCAGGGTTGGAGCATTCATAACTTCTGGAGGCAAGTTGTTCCTTTTATTTTTATTTTTTTTGGCAGAGGGGTGCAGGAGACCACCCCCCCAGCCAAAAACAGGGCCCGGGAGGCCGCACGTCAGGAGTGGGTTCTACTTACCTTTACTACTGGTTGCAATGGGAGCGTGCGCGCGATTGAAGCGACCGTGTGCGCTTCTGCGCATGTGCAGATCATCAATTGTGACATCCAGGTAGGTGGGTGGAGCCTCTCACTGCTTTTACTACCAGTTCTATAGAACCAGACAGAACCAGGAGCAACCCACCACTGCTGCACGTGGTCCCCCAAGTTCCATTTTCACTGGCAGAGGGAATGCCTAGCCCAGCCCAGCTCAGCCCAGCCACTCCCACCCAGCCTCCCGAGGTCAAAAACAACCCTGCTATGCCCCTCAATGAAATCGAGTTTGACACCCCTGCACTATAGCATCAATCCTATTGCAATTCTGTACCTCCATAGTAGGGAGATTTTATTATGGTTTATGCTTTATTTAAACTATATCTCTATATCAGTAATTGCATGATGTCTGTAGATGCCATACATATGTTAAATAAATAAATGGATATCAAATCTGGAAGAAGGGAATAGCAAACTTTCTTGTAGAATGCCAAACATGGAATTTTTCCCCCTATACCAAATCAAAAGAATCAGGCAAAAACTGGAGTCCTATTATTTATTACTCATCGTTTTCTTTATTTGAATTACACCATTTTTTTTCCTCCAAGCACACGCTCAAGGCTGCTGATTATATTTCTGTCTGCTTAGTTGATTTTCATAGAGAAGAAATATAGGAAAACAGGAAATAGGAGGAAAATTTAGAGACCAGCTGGAGAGGTTATACATGATAAGGAAAAGGGGACGATTTCTTGGGTGGAAAGAAGAGAAGCTTTAGAAGAGAAGCTTCATCAGAAGGAGCCCAAGGAATGCTGGGAAGAAGGATGTGAACGAGGGAGGGGCTTTGCTGCAGGTAACTTCTTTAATGACAGATCCATCTGGAACACCTTCTATCTTTTTAGGGAGAAGTTTTTCTTTCCGATCTCTAAATAAGTTGCAATTATCTTTTGTAGTGCACGTTTTCACGATGGTCTTGTCTGCAGGAGAAAGAGAGAAACGTCAGTGATCAGAGCCATCACTCAGATTTAAAGAAATTCCTTCACCCACTCAAATACAGGTTTCCAATACTGTCTATGCAACCAGTCTTAAATTATTCCACTTCAGACACATTATGTGAAAGCCCAACTCTCTGAAGAAAGCTCCAATGCTGGGAAAAGCAGAGTGAAGAAAAGAGGAGGAGGAGAAGGAAGAGAAGGAGGAGAAGGAAGAGAAGGAGGAGGAGGAATAGGAGGAGGAGGAGGGTGGGGAAGAAGGAGAAGGAGAAGGAGAAGGAGAAGGAGAAGGAGAAGGAGAAGGAGAAGGAGAAGAAGAGGAGGAGGAGGAGGAGGAGGAGGAGGAGGAGGAGGAGGAGGAGGAGGAGGAGGAGGAGGAGGAGACAACCAGCAATAAAGTGGATGGGCTTCATTACAGTGCTGATGGGGGCACTGTTGGAAAACATGAAGGAGACCATCACCAATCTGACAGCACTTGATCAATCAGATTTATGGGGCTTGCCTTACTCACATGCTTTATCACGAGACTTCACAACCAAGCTCATACAGACATGATTCTCATAAGGACATTCTTCCTTTACACCAGAGCAATATCCATTAAATGCTAGACAGATTTCACACTGCATGGAACTTCCTGGAAAGAAAAGTGGAAAGAAGATAAGAAAGTATGACAGGGATAGGGAGTCAGGAACACTTTTGATATTACTGAACCAGGATTCTCGCAACCTTAGCCTAGGCTGGATAGTGGAAATGATGGTGAGACCCAATCCAAGCCATATTAAGGTAAACCTAGAACAAAACCTAGAACTCTTCCAGAGACAAAGTTTAGCAGAAGCCGTTATGAGGTAGAGGAGGCGCCCACAATTTTGTGGTCTTGAAGCTCACCTTGTGATGAGTTAGGTGGAAAAACAAATAAGAAAGAAAGAAAGGAAGGAAGGAAGGAAGGAAGGAAGGAAGGAAGGAAGGAAGGAAGGAAGGAAGGAAGGAAGGAAGGGGCAGAGGGAGAAAGAGAAAGGAAGGAAGGAAAGAAAGAAAGAAAAAGAGAGAGAGAGAGAAAGAAAGAAAGAAAGAAAGAAAGAAAGAAAGAAAGAAGGAAGGAAGGAAGGAAGGAAGGAAGGAAGGAAGGAAGGAAGGAAGGGGCAGAGGGAGAAAGAGAAAGGAAGGAAGGAAAGAAAGAAAGAAAAAGAGAGAGAGAGAGAGAGAGAGAAAGAAAAAGAAAGAAAGAAAGAAGGAAGGAAGGAAGGAAGGAAGGAAGGAAGGAAGGAAGGAAGGAAGGAAGGAAGGAAGGAAGGAAGGAAGGAAGGAAAGAAAAAAGAAATGGTCCACCTCAGAACCCTCACTCAATTATCTGAGCCAGGGCTAGATTAAGGGCAATTCATGTCCCAAGAATGGAATGAAAGGAAAACATCCTTTTAACAAGGCAAACAAAGCAGAGAAAGAAAATAAGAAAAAGCACTAAAGGGAAATGTGGCACTGAAATAATTAAGGGCATCTAAGTATGGGGGAAATCTTCATTGTGGCTCCTTTTCCTTGCTCTCCTAAACAAATGATTAATTAATGGATAGTGGTTATTCCAGGACAAACCTGATTGCATGAAAGGCCATGAATGTGGTAAACTTTCTTGGGTTAAATACTTTTTGATAAACTTTGGTCTATTTTGACTCTACACTCGCTTTCTTTTTCCTAGAAAACCATTCCATCTTTCAGGAATTCCTGAGGCTTTTCACAGTCCCTAAGAAACCATCCAAGCAGCCAATTTGGAGAAGCCTCCTTAGCTCCAGTCACACACACACACACACACACACACACACAAACACACCGGACAACAACCCTGTAGTCATGACCATACCTGTAGTCAGCAGGATGGAGAAGAAGAAGAGCCCCAGCAGAAGCTGCATGATGATGAGTTAGGCACTTCTTGAAGGAACACAATTGTGTGGCCTAGAGGTTCTGCAAAATAACAGACAAGGCATCCCTAAACAAAAAGAAATCTGAGACACTTGTAAAACTCTTTTTTTAATCGCCCGTGGGGCTTCAATGTTGTCGCTATTCATTTCTGTAGAATCACCTTCTGCAGGGACTGTGAAGGACCTGCCTTGAGAAGGTAATTTGTCTTCTGGAAATGGCTGTGAGGTGGCCTCTCAAGGCAAATTGCTCTTGTCTGTGGAAAAGACATCGTGGGAGCATTCTCTCTGCCCCTCATGATGGTGGCTTCTGTGTTTGTGTGGGTGGACAACTTCCCCAAGCAAAGCAAGGCACCTCAATTGAAGGAACCCCTTTCTCAAGCATTTGTGGCAGCCAAGTGTCCAATTCAGTGGCGGGTTTTAAAATCTTTTACTAACGGTTCTCTGGGTATGGCTTGGTAGGCGTGGCATGTCTTGGTGGGCGTGGCAGGGGAAGGATACTGTAAAATCTCCATTCCCACCCCACTCCAGGGAAAGGATACTGTAAAGTCACCATTCCCTCCACAATCCAGGGGAAGGTTACTACAAAATCCCCATTTCCTCCCAATCAGCTGGGACTTGGGAGGCAGAGAATAGATGGGGCTGGGGCCAGTCAGAATTTTTACTACTGGTTCTTGGAATTACTCAAAATTTCCACTACCAGTTCTCCAGAACTGGTCAGAACCTGCTGAAACCCACCTCTGGTCCAATTGAAGGTCATCCCAACCCTTTCACCTGGACTAAGGGAAGCAGGAGGGTCCTTTTCCATCTCTTCTCAGCTTTAATTTTGGTAGCCCAGAAACACCCCACCCCCACCCCAACCGACCCCTCACTGTCTCAGTTGGCTGATAGTCACATTAATAGTTTGAAGAAGGGAAGACGCCAAGCCATCTTTCAGATGGAGGACAGGGAGTCAAATGGCTGCCCTTCCCCAAGTGATGCCTGAGCCAGGGGTTCGTAGGAATCATGGCATGATCGGCTCTTCCCATGCAATGCAAAAAAACAGAGAACGCCTCTTCAAGAGAAGACCTTTCTGACAGGCAGAGAAATTCTTCCAGTCAGGGGTGGGCTTCAAAAATTTTAGCAAGGGGTTCTCTGCCCGGTTGCTGGGTGGGCATGGCCATATGGGCATGGCCTAGTCAGCCTTCTGCACCATGGTGGAGCGGGGGCATTTTTGCCCTCCCCAGGCTCCGGAGGCTTTCCTCAAACCTCCGGGAGGGCTAAAATGGCCTCCCACTCTGGCCCTCTGGAGACCAGAAATGGGCCCGGTTCCGGGTTTCCTGAACTTCCAGTAGGCCCATTTTTCACCCTCCCCAAGCCTCCACGTGCACCCTGCACTTCTATAGAACCGGTAGTAAAACTGGAGGGAGGCTTCACCTACCCAACCCGATGTCATCAAAACACTTCTGCACATGCGCGTGTGGCTCGAGGAGTGGGATTTGGGGGTTCTCCGAACTGCACAGAATCTTAGCTGGAGGTTCTCCCGAACCCCTGCGAACCTCCAGCAACCCACTCCTGGTTCCACTTCCACTTCTCTAGCTACCCATTTATGCTCTGTAAGGCTACATTTGGATGGAGGGAGTCCTTGATCTACGATCAGAATTGGGACCAGGATTTCCTTTGCTATACAAGGCGTTTATTAGCAATAGCACTTAGACTTATATACCACTTCACATGGCTTTAGAGCCCTCTCTAAGCGGTTTACTGAGTCAGCCTATTGCCCCCAACAATCTGCCTCCTTATTTTACTGACCTCGGAAGGATGGAAAGCTGCATCAACTTTATGCCAGTCAGGTTCGAACTGCTGGCAGTTGGCAGAATTAGCCTGCAATACTGCATTCTAACCACTGTGCCACCACGGCTCTATTAACGGCTCTATGAGGGGCCTGGTGGCTCAGCAGACTAAAGCATTGTGATTAACACCAGCTGTCTGCAATTACTGTAAGTTCGAATCTCACCAGGCTAAAGGTTGACTCAGCCTTCCATCCTTTCTAAGGTACGTAAATTGAGGACCCAGTTTGTGGGGGCAATAAGCCAACTTTGTATAAAATATACAAAAGTATGAAGGCTATTGCTTAATGCATTGTAAGCTGCTCTGAGTCTCCGGAGAAGGACGGCATATAAATCTATTTTTTTTTTTTAAAAAAAAGTAAGTTTCAACCAATTTTAAATCCTTTTTGTACATACCTATAATGCTTTGGGTCTCCCTAAAGCCCCACAGGTAGGTAGAACTGTGCCTGTCAAAATTCAAGTACTGCATAGTACTGCACTCAAACCACTGCACCACTGCAGCTCCTAATAATTTTGATTTATGGTTTGTTAGGAAATTTAGAGAAGAATCCCAGCTTGCCCCACAGGTATCACAGTCGGGTTTTGACAGAAATTCATTACTGCAGCTCACAAAAGTTCAACTGGAAGGAATACCCTCCTTGCTATTCTCTCCCCGGTTATTAGCAAATGCGTCTCCTGTTTGTACAAAGTTTGGCTCAACCCCTGCCAAAACCGTGCTACTTATTACTTAATCATGCTTCAGCAAATAAAGGGATCAGACGGTGGAACAGCGTGCCAGGCACAAGAGTTCGCCCTTTCTTCCTCCTTCTGTAAAATCAGTTCCTTCCTTCAAGCCCTCTGAGAGCCAAGAATGCCAGATTCCCCGTGTTTCCCTGAAAATAAGACTCTGTCTTATATTTTTTTGAACCTTGAAATAAGCGCTTGGCCTTATTGCCATGTGCTCAAAAGCCCTATTGGGCTTATTATCAGGGGAGGTCTTATTTGTGGGGAAACAGGGTATTATATATTGTTTAAGACGTTTGAAATTTTGCAAGAGAATCTTAGTTTGCTCTGCAGGTATGACAGCCTGTTCTGACACAAATTACCACTGAAGGTCACTGGTTCAATTGGACTGAGTGCCCCACCCCTTCCCACCCCTTCCTCAGTTATTAGCAAATGCCTTTCTGTTTCCACAAAGTTTTATGCCACACCAGCCCAAATCATCATCCTTATTTTACTTCGTAACATGTCTGGCCTTCCTTTCATTGTAAAAATTTCTCAGGTAGAACATGTCTCCTATTCCTTTTTCCTTCCGTCAAAGCAGTTTCTCCCAGCTTTACAGCCCTCTATGAGCCAAGAATGCCAGATTTGGCTTGAGAAGTTTCTTTAAAAAATGTTTTGGACAAATTTAAGCCATGAACCCCACTGAGGAAAGACAACAAGATGATAACTTGGGTGATGGCCCTCCAGTGATCAATGAGTCAAACGGGACACTCGGCACGGCACGAGAACTGAAGAACTGAGAGTGACCTTTTGGGTCATAGATGTTAAACCTTTGCTCAGAACTAGGTGGTCAATTAAATGACCCCAGAGAGACAGCTGGCCTTTGCAATGGGCTCTGTTTGTCCAACCTCTTTTCTGGGAAGACAAGGATAGCATCTTTCAGTTTCTTTTCAAACATATATCAAAATATAATAGATAGCTTTATAGCTCCCGCTGCCTTAAGAAAGTTCAAAACATTCTTAAAGATCCATCTCATCCTGGGCACTTTTTTTTTAACTATTACCATTTGGCAGACGGTACAGGATAATAAAAACAAGGACAAATAGGCTGAAAAACAGCTTCTATCTCAGGGCAATAACCATATTGAATTCTACGGCAGAGTGCAATTTCAATTTCAATTATATAGAATGTAAAGGATGAAATGTTTGTGTTTTCATTTTTATAGTTGTAATGTCCACTGAAGACGGCATTTAATTTCATTGTACTGCAATGTACCGCAATGACAATAAAGTAAACTAAACTAAATTAAAATGTCACAAGTTCTTTTACATAATCCCAGGTTAACAGGCTCCAATATCCAAGAGACCCAACACAATCATACGGGGCTTAGGCCACAAACACACAAGCAGACAAAGGCTAATACTCACTGCGTACTCCTCTGCTTTTTCCCACTTCTACGACACTTCCTCTTTTTATTACTCTGGTTTCTACTCCTTGTGAGTCCTACTGCTAATCAGCAGTAACTTTAATCTATCTATTATCTTACTTCGGGCTGCTTTTACAAACAAGCACACCTCCTTTTTATTTCTCCGAAATACCAACACCTCCACACCACCTCTCTGCTCAGCTTTTATAAGAAAGCAGCTAAGGCTAGGAGAGAGGTCTTAAATGGACTGGACCACAGCCCTACAGGTATCTCTATCTCTATCTCACCCCTCATTATTCTTTGTTGGTTTTTCTTTTCTTCCCCCATCCTCTCTAGTTCTTCCTTAAGGCCCTAGGACTTCTCCAGTTGCTCATACTGCTGATGTTGCTGTCACTTGGCACTACCAAGTCTATCGCCACTTCCGTCTCCATGTCCTTGACTACTCCCATGATGTCTGGTTGATTGGCTGGTATCTGCCTGTTTGTCTGGATCAGGACGTCCCCTCTTTTATAGGTAAAGGTTCCTCTCACACATATAGAGTCGTTCCTGACTCTAGGGGTCAGTGCTCATCTCCGTTTCAAAGCCGAAGAGCCAGTGCTGTCCGAAGACGTCTCTGTGGTCATGTGGCCGGCATGATAAAGATTTTATTCTTTAGCCACATGAATATAGCAGGTGCCCCATGTAGATCAAATGTAGATCAATAATTAAGGTTGCAGAGTGGAGCTTGTTACAAATCTCTCTCTCTCTCTCTCTCATCTCTCTCTCTCTCTTCCCTCTCTCCCTCCCTCTCTCTCTCCCCATCCCCAAAGGTGTCCAGAGCCTTCACATTACTTCCCTACTCCTTCCCTACTCCTTGTGAATCTCCGCTCCTCCTGCTTCTCCCTCCCCCTCTCCTTTTCCTGGAGCTGCCTTTTCTGTTTTCATCTCTGAGCTGTTGGTCCCTGTAGCTCTCCTCCACTGCACTATGATTCCATGGTCTTGGTCGCTATAGACTACATCTCCCAGAAACCTACTACAGCATCCTTCTGTTCAACATTCAAGGTGCCAGGTCCCATCCACCAGCCAATCAGGAAAGGCTAGTTGACTGGCCTATCAGAAAAAGCTACTGGTAGAGCAGAGAGAAATATCCACAACCTCAGGGACGCAGGTGATACTGCTCTAAGAGCAGGAAGTGAATAAAGGGCTTCTAGATAAGGGTAAAGGACTGCAAAAGTTAGCATGAAACTCAAAAGTAAAAAAAAAAAAAAAACCCTAGGATCTTGGCATCAGTCCCATCACTTCCTGGCAAATAGAAAGGGAAGAAATAGAAGCAAGGCAGATTTTCTTGGGTTCCAAGATGACTGTGGATGGTGACTGCAGCCATGAAATTAAAGACAAGCTTGCTCCTTGGGAGGAAAGCTACAGCAAACCTAGACATCATATTAAAAATCAGAGACAACCCCTTGCCGACAAAGGGCCATATAGTCAAAGCTGTGGTTTTCCCAGTGCAGGTAGTCCTTGACTTACAACAGTTTGTGTAGTGACCGTCCAAAGTTGCAACCTCACTGAAAAAAAGTGACTTAGGACCGTTTTTTCACACTTATGACCATTGAGCATCCCTGTGGTCCCGTGATCAAAATTCAGACGCTTGGTAGACTGACTCTTATATATATATGATGATCGCGGTGTCCCAGGGGTGATGTGATTTCCATTTTGCGGCTTTCCGACAAGCAAAGTCCAAGGGAAAACCAAGTGTCAATTCACAAAGCATCCCTGGCCTTGCCATCCCAGGTAAGGGGGGAGGGGAAATTGATGAAACAGCATAGCAGCCAAAGACAGATGCACATTCCAGATTTATCTCTCTCAAGGTTGTCTCCCAGAGTTACCCACGGCGGCCGGAGGGGAGTGGTCCACAAAATTTCTCCATTGGCAAATGTGATTGATGACACACCCCTGCGGGGGAGGGGTGAAACAGGGTCATGATTGGGGCATAAATTATGTGGGGTTAGAGCTGGTTTCACTTGGGAACGTGCCAACATGAAGCTCCTAATAAATAACTGGATTTCTTTTCTTTTTAAAAAATTTTATTTATATGCCGCCCTTCTCCGGAGACTCAGGGAGGCTTACAATGCGTAAGCTTGAAGCTTGGCTTGAGGCTCATGATTTATTTAGGGCATCCATCAGAACCCTGACAGTAGGTTCACTTAAAAACCATGTTACTAACTGAACAACGGCACCGATCCACTTAACAACTTTAGAAAGAGAAATGTTGTGGCCCCGTCCTCTGAGCCTATCCCTTTGGAGGAAGGCAACTCTGAGCAGGAGGAAGAGGAGCCAGCCAGATCTCCCAGCCCTCCCCCTCTGGCACCGGCTCAGGTGCCAGCTGAAAGAGAGCCAAGTAGTGGGGAAACAGGTGTCTCAGATGAGAGTGAGGGAGAGACGTCATTCCTGGACGCACGCCAAAGAAGGCGAGAGAAAAGGGTACTGCAGCTGCGGCGTATGAGGAAATCCTGAGTCATTGGATTGGAGTCATAGGATCCATGACTCACTGGACCACACCCAGAAGCATATCTATTTAAGACAGTACAATGGGTCACGAAGTTCGTGACGAACAAAGCTAACTGCACAGCTAAACAAACGGAGCAACCTCGTAGTCTTGGAAGCTGGATGAACGGCAAAGCTACGTAGGTGATTTTCTTGTTTATGTAAACCAATAAAGTCCTTGGCAGACGGTGTGCATATCGCTGCCAAGGTTGAGATAAGAACTGCAGAGTGTGCCAAGTGAGTCTTAACCCTCGGCTGGCTGTGTTTTTGTGGGTCTCTGAAGGGGGGGGACAGATCATCTTGTTCGTCACCCAAAACTCCATCGTTAACCCACGATGGACCAACAGCTGCAGCAGCAGGTACAGCAGATGCTGGAGGCCAATCAACTTCTGCAACAGCAAGTAGCACAGCTAACTGCACAACTTGCTTTGGGAAATGCTCCTGTAGCAGCTCCACCTGCTCCCCTTCCCCGTCCAAGATGCCCAGTGAACATGCCAGATAAGTTTTCTGGACAGCAGGAAATGTTCCCGGCCTTCTTGGGACAGTGCCAGCTGTACATGGCAATGCGGCCGGAGGATTTTCCGGATGACCGGGTTCGGGTGGCTTTTATTATCAGCTCCCTCTCTGGCACTGCCGCCCGATGGGCCACGCCCCTGTTGCTGCAAGACAGCCCCTTGCTTCTGGACTATCAGGGCTTTTTGCAACACCTGCGCACCATGTTTGAGGACCCCCTCCGGGTGCAGACGGCAGCGAGGCGCATCAAAGACCTCCGCCAAGGCAAGCGCCCCCTGCAGGACTATATTGCGGAGTTCCGATTGCTAGGCCAGGATTCGGCCTGGAATGAGGCGGCGCTGATGGATGCCTTCCAGGACGGCCTCTGCGATGAGATGCAGGACGAGCTGGTTCGGGTGGAGGCGCCACAGACCCTGGACACGCTGGTGACCCAATGCCTGCGCATCGATGCCCGCCTACAACGGCGACGGCCCCGTAGGGCTCTTCCGGAACCACCGACAGTGCCGGCACCCCCGCGTTTCGTACCAACAGCGCCCCGGACCGTACCGCGTTTGGTGGCGACGGCTGAGGAGCCCATGGAGCTCGGAGCAGCCAGACCTCAACTGACGGCCCAGGAGCGGATGCGGAGACGCCAAGGGGGGTTGTGCCTCTATTGCGGCGAGGCTGGACATTTCGCCGCCTCGTGTCCCCGGAAGCGGAGTGGATCGCTCAAGCCTGTTCCGGAGCCTCGGCGTGACCAGCCGGGAAACGGGTCAGGCCTGGCCTAGGGGAAACTCTGGGTCAGGCAGGTGACCATGCCCCGCCGGAGGCGGCGGCTGTGGACTGTGAGCCCCCTCGGCACCTGATTTTGAACACCCGGGTGTTGTTGGCTAACCGGTCGGAGGGGCTCCAGGCGCACGCGCTGGTGGACTCGGGGGCCACCACGAACTTTATGGACCAGGCCTTTGTGGCCCATTACAAGGTTCCCTTGGTTCCAGTGGACCCTCCGTTGAGGGTCGAAACTATTGATGGGCGGGAACTTGTGGCGGGGCCCATCAACTTCGCTACTCAGCCCTTGCGCCTTGCCATTGGGAACCATGAGGAGGCGATCCAGTTTTATGTGACGGCGGACCTGCACTTCCCCTTGGTCCTGGGGATGGCCTGGCTTCGGGCGCACGACCCTCAGGTGGCGTGGTCGAGAAATGCCATCTCGTTCCCCAGCCTGCAGTGTGTCGACCACCTTCGCCACACCTGTGCCGGCCAGGACGTCTCTGCCCCGAACGTCTCCTTGCCTCCGGAGCTGACATCCTTCGCCGACGTGTTCAGCGAGAAGGAGGCGGATCGCTTGCCCCCGCACCGACCCTACGACTGCGCGGTGGACTTGATGCCCAACGCGCCCCTGCCCTCGGGACGCCTGTACTCCATGTCGGAGCCCGAGCTGGCCGCCTTACGGGACTTTCTGGACAAGAACCTGGCCCGTGGGTTCATCCGGCCTTCGACCTCCCCGCTCTCGGCCCCAGTCCTCTTCGTGAAAAAGAAGACGGGGGACTTGCGCCTGTGTTGCGACTACCGGCGCTTGAATGCCATCACGGTACGGAATCGCTATCCCCTGCCGCTGATCCCGGAGCTGATGGAGAGGTTGCGGGAGGCCTCGATTTTCACCAAGCTCGACCTCCGGGGAGCCTACAACCTGGTGCGGATGCGAGAGGGGGACGAGTGGAAGACGGCATTTGGCACCCGATACGGACACTTTGAATATACCGTCATGCCGTTCGGGTTGACCAACGCCCCCGCGGTCTTCCAGCACTTGATGAACGACGTGTTCCGGGACATGCTGGATCGGTTCGTGGTGATCTACCTGGATGATATTTTGATCTATTCCCGGACCCCGGAGAGTCACCTCCAGCATGTCTGCCAGGTCCTGCAGCGCCTGCGGGAGCACCAGCTCTATGCGAAGTTGGAGAAATGTTACTTCTTCCAGACTTCCATAGAGTTCCTCGGGCACATCATCACCCCCGAGGGCATCGCGATGGACCCACACAAGGTGGCGGCCTTGCGCAGTTGGGAACCCCCGCGTCGGGTGAAGGACGTCCAGCGTCTGTTGGGATTCGCCAACTACTACCGGACCTTCATCCCGGGCTTTGCCACCCTGACCGTGCCGTTGACCCAGCTCCTTCGGAAGAAGGTTCCGTTCCAGTGGGGGCCCCCGCAGCAGCAGGCCTTCGAGGTTCTCAAGCAGGCCTTTGTCACGGAGCCGGTCCTGAGGCACCCCGATCCACACCGTCCGTTCGTGGTTGAGACAGACGCGTCCAACGTGGCGATTGGAGCGGTGCTGCTACAGGCTCCGGTGGATGGTGGCACTCTTTTTCCCTGCGCTTACTACTCCCGGAAACTCACTCCTTCCGAGCGCAACTACACCATCTGGGAAAAGGAGTTGCTGGCTATCAAGGCCGCGTTCGAGGCTTGGCGACATCACCTCGAGGGGGCCCGACACCAGGTGGAGGTGCGGACGGACCATCGGAACCTGGAGCACCTCACCACGGCCAGGAATTTGAACCAGCGGCAGATCCGGTGGTCGTTGTTTTTCGCCCGGTTCAACTTCCACGTCACATACATTCCGAGCCACCTCAACCAGAGGGCGGACGCGCTATCCCGTAAGCCGGAATACTTTTGCCCAAAGGACTCCCTTTCCCCCCGGACGGTGCTGCCAGCGGACTCCTTGGCCGCGGTCCAGGAACCGGTGGACCTGCGGACTCAGGTGCTGGAAGCGCAGCGACGGGACGACTGGTCGCAGCAGCGGAGAGCGGACGTCGGCCCCGCGTCCCCATGGACCGTGGAGGAGGGCTTGCTCAGACACCGGGGTCGGCTGTACGTGCCCACAAGTCCGCTCCGAGCCCTCGTCATGAACCAGTGCCATGACAACCCCGCGGCGGGGCACTTCGGCTTCTTTAAGACCTTGAACCTAGTGACGCGGACTTTTTGGTGGCCTCGGGTACGGCACGACGTGCACGCCTACGTGACGTCCTGTGTGCCATGCCGACAGGCCAAAGCCGCGTCCGGCCCCCCTCCTGGACTCCTCCAGCCGCTGCCGACACCGGAGAGACCGTGGGGAGCCATCTCCATGGACTTCCTGACTGACCTGCCCCTGTCCGCTACGTTCACGACCGTCCTCGTGGTGGTGGATGCGCTCACGAAGATGGCACATTTCATCCCGTGCCGCGGCCTGCCCTCAGCTCGTACCACGGCTCGCCTGTTCCTGCAACACATCTTCCGCCTCCACGGCCTGCCGGACCGGGTGGTTTCGGATCGCGGGGCCCAGTTCACGGCCCGCTTCTGGAAAAGCCTGATGGCTGCGCTGGAGGTGCAGGTGTGCCTGTCGTCATCACACCACCCGGAGACTGACGGGGGCACGGAGAAGGTCATTGGCATACTGGAGCAGTACCTCCGCTGTTTTGTCAACCAGCAGCAGGACAACTGGGCCGAGTACCTTCCCCTGGCGGAGTTCGCTTTTAACAACTCCCAACATACCTCCACCCAGATGACACCGTTCCATGCCAACGTCGGGTACCATCCACGTTTTTTTCCGTTGACCATCATGGACTCCCCTGTTCCTGAGACCCGGGACTTCCTCTCGGAGCTGCAGGCGGTGCAGCAACTGGTGCGGCGGCAGCTGATCCGGGCGAAAGAGGACTATAAACGGTTCGCCGATCGCGGCCGCCGGGCGACGCCACCGCTGGAAGTTGGAGATCGGGTGTGGCTGTCCACGAAACACCTCCCCACGGACCAGCCGGTGAGGAAACTGGCCCACCGCTTTATCGGTCCCTTCCCCATCGAGGCGGTCATCAACCCGGTGGCCTATCGGTTGACTCTACCCCGCTCCATGCGGCTCCACCCCGTTTTTCATCGGTCCCTCCTGGTCCCTGAGACTCCCACTAGCCGTCTCCGCCGCCCGCCGCCGCCTGCCCCCCCAGCCGCAGCCGACGAGGACGACGCCTCGACGTATGAGGTGGACAGTATTCGGGACTCCCGTTGGCTGAAGGGGCGCTTCCAATACCTCATCGCTTGGAAAGGGTACGGGGCCGAGGATTTCACCTGGGTGGACGCATCTGCCGTTCAGGCCCCTGACCTGGTGCGGACTTTCCACGAACAGTTCCCGTCCCGACCCCATCCCGACCGTCAGACCCGGGGGAAGGGCCCTGCGGTGGGGGATAGTGTTGTGGCCCCGTCCTCTGAGCCTATCCCTTTGGAGGAAGGCAACTCTGAGCAGGAGGAAGAGGAGCCAGCCAGATCTCCCAGCCCTCCCCCTCTGGCACCGGCTCAGGTGCCAGCTGAAAGAGAGCCAAGTAGTGGGGAAACAGGTGTCTCAGATGAGAGTGAGGGAGAGACGTCATTCCTGGACGCACGCCAAAGAAGGCGAGAGAAAAGGGTACTGCAGCTGCGGCGTATGAGGAAATCCTGAGTCATTGGATTGGAGTCATAGGATCCATGACTCACTGGACCACACCCAGAAGCATATCTATTTAAGACAGTACAATGGGTCACGAAGTTCGTGACGAACAAAGCTAACTGCACAGCTAAACAAACGGAGCAACCTCGTAGTCTTGGAAGCTGGATGAACGGCAAAGCTACGTAGGTGATTTTCTTGTTTATGTAAACCAATAAAGTCCTTGGCAGACGGTGTGCATATCGCTGCCAAGGTTGAGATAAGAACTGCAGAGTGTGCCAAGTGAGTCTTAACCCTCGGCTGGCTGTGTTTTTGTGGGTCTCTGAAGGGGGGGGACAGATCAAGAAACTCACCTAACGAATGTTTCACTTAGCAACAGAAATTAATTTTGGGCTCAAATGTGGTCGTGAGTTGAGGACTACCTGTAGTCAATGTGAGAATTGGACTTCAAGGAAGGCTGAGCACCAAAGAATTGTTGCTTTTGAATTGTGGTGCTGGAGAAGTCTCTTGAGATTGAATGAACCGATCCCAAAGGAAATCAACCTTGACTCAAGAAAAGTCCAGTCTCTTCTTGAAAGCTTCCAGTGATGAAGCTCCCACAACTTCTGAAGGGAACTTCTGTTCCATTGGTTGATTCCTATTGTGTCTTAATGGCTTTCCTGGTTTGGATCTTGAATGAGAGCTGATCCTACCATTCTACCGAATTTTGCCTTTGTTCAAAATATCCTGTCTTCAATGGATCTGCATTTCTAAAAGCTGGCCTCAGATTAGTATCTGGTTGGGGGCAGGAAACTGTGGCTCTGAGTTTCTGTTTCCTTTCAGATTTCAACCCAACCCGTGATTTCTACTACCGAAGCAGGTGAACCAGTCCGAACCGGCTGAATACCATCTCTGGGTAAGTGGCTCTTTCCCCGTGGATGCTTCCTTTTTCGTTTTTCACCAAATGATTTTTTTTCCCTTTTTGCACTAAATGATGTAGAAAGTTAGCATCCACCTCTCTCGTAGAAGAATGAAATACTCTGAGAAATATTTAGAAGGGCAGAATATTATATTTCCCGTACAAGAGAAATAGAAATCTTAACGGATCTGAATTGGGAAGTTCCGCCCTTCATATATATCAATTAATTAAGGTTGCAGAGTGAAGCTTGTTAAATTCTGTGTGTGTGTGTGTGTGTCTGAGAGAGAGAGAGAGAGAGAGAGAGAGAGAGAGAGAGAGAGAAGAAGAAGAGAGAGAGGAAGACACAGAGAGAGAGAGAGAAAGAGAGAGACAGGAAGAGAGAGAGAGGAAGACAGAGAGAGAGAGAAAGGAAGAGAGAGAAAGAAAAAGAGAGAGAGACAGAAAGAGAGAGAGAGTAAGAAAGAGAGAGAGAGAGAGAGAGAGAGAGAGTTAACAAGCTCACTTTGTGCCAGCTCAAATCCCTACATGCATCCATGAGGCTTACTTTTTTTTATAGGAGATTATTAGGAAACTCTGGGACTGTAAACTAAACTGGAAAGAAGAAAAATAATTCATGGAGTTGCTCTCAGCACTGAGGTGGCATAAATAGAACAAAATAAAAGAGGCAACTGATCAATAAAAGAACACATAAAGGGTTGGAAAATCAAATGCCTGAGTGAGATGGGCAGTTTTCTACATTCGATAGACGAATAAATACAAGTAAATATAAATCAAGATACCAATTCAAATCAGGAGGAAGGGAAAGCCAAACGATACCTATCCCCATAGAATTAAAAAAAAAACATGGATTTTTTTTCCTCATATCCCAAATTTTTAAAAAAATCGAGCAATGACTAGAATTCAAATTATTTATTTTTTTTCCCTTTACACTGTCGTTTTCTTTGAACACACAAGGCAGCTGATTAAATTTCTGTCTCCTTAACTGGTTTCTATTTAGGGACATATAGAGACCGGTGCATAACATCCAAGAGCCCACCTGAGCAGCTGGAGAGATTATACAGGGCAAGGAAAAGGGGACAATTCTTGGGTGGAAGGAAGAGAAGCTTTAGAAGAGAAGCTTCATCAGGAGGAGTCCAAGAAATGCTGAGAAGAAGGATGCGAAGGAGGGAGGGACTCTGCTGCAGGTAACTTCTTTAATGACAGCCCCAAGTTGAAAACTAGGAATAATATCTGACATATTTGGTAACGAGCCGGATAAAATATCCCCTTTCTGGTTTTTTAGTTTCTCACACGCATCTTTCAGACTGCAACTTTTCATGACGGTTACGATTTTCACCACTGGAGGAAGAGAGAAATGTCAGTGATTAGAGTCACTCAGAGTGAAAGGAATTCAGGTTTCTAATATTATCTACACCAGAATTCTCCAAATATTCTGGCTTTGTGGATAAAGCGAGGGGGTGGAAGAGAGAAAGGCGCAAGGGCCTGGTAGTGGGCTGCAGCAGGGGTGAAATCTAAAATTTGTTACTACCGGTTCTGTGGGCGTGGCTTGGTGGGGGGGGAGTAATGTGACCGGGTAGGCGTGGCCAACTTTTTTTTTTTTTACTTTTAAAAGCAATTTTTTTCCTACAACCTCTTCGGCGGAGTAGAAAAAATGCTTTTAAAAGCCTCTGACGATCCCAGCTGAGCCGCGCGATCATCCGAGGCTTTTTTTTTTTTGCTTGTTTTACTTTTAAATGCATTTTTTCAGCCGAAGAGGTTGTAGAAAAAATGCTTTTAAAAGTAAAAAAAAAACAGCCTCTGATGATTGCGCGGCTCAGCTGGGCATGGTTGGGGGGGGGGCAACGCAGAGATTTTTGCTACCGGTTCTCCGAACTACCCGCCGCCATCACTACTGGATCGGGCAATCCGGTCCGAACCGGGAGCATTTCACCCCTGGGCTGTAGCCCAGAGAGTTGGGGACTCTTGATCTACACAACCAGGCTCACAATACCCTACTTCAAATGCATTAGGTTAGGGGTGTCAACCTCAAGGTCCATGGGCCAGATCCAGTCTGTGAGGTGCTTAGATCTGGCCACAGGGCTGTCCTGGAAACAGCAAAGAAACGGCCTGCAGTGCCACTGCCAGGGAAAAAAACGAAGCTCGAGAGGGCCTCACGCAACCCTCCTGAGCTCCATTTTGAGCCATGATAGCTTCCCGCAGCCCTCTGCCAATGAAAACAGAGCTTGGAAGGGCTCTGTGTGGCCCTCCCAAGCTCCATTTTCACTGGCAGACGGCTGCGGGAAGATCCCACAGCCCCACCCAGGCCACCACAGGTGCCCCAGACATGAGTGACATCAAGCTGGCCCATCCATCCTGCCCACCCCACCCCCCCAAGGTCAAACATAACCCTGATGCAGCCCTCAATGAAATCGAGTTTGACACCCCTGCATTAGTGAAGACCAAACTCTCTGACGAAGTTTCTAATGGTGGGTAAAGAAGAAGACAAGGGAAGAAGAGGATGATGGGTGGGCTTCATTTCACTGGTGATGGGGGCACTGTTGGAAAACCTAAAGAGCCATCACCACACCACAGGATCCTGGGGAATCACAGGATCCGTCCGCTTTATGTGGCATGTCTTACTCACGTATTGTCATTTCAGTCGTCATAGTCATGCAGGTAGCATTCTTGTAAGGACAATCTTTCATTGTACCAGAGCATGTGTTGGACGTAGGTGATGTACAATGTTCACACGTCAAGGAGCTACCTGGAGAGGAGGGGGGAAAGTGGGAGGAGCTAAGAATAAAGGATAAGGATGGGGTATCAGAGATGCTTTCAATATAATAGAGTCAGGGCTCTCAACGGCCTTAGCTAAGCTGGCCGGAGGAGATATGGTGAGGCTCAATCAGAACCATATGAAGGTAAAATACATTCCAGAGACAAAGTTTAGCAGAAGCCATTCTGAGATAAGAGTAGTGGTGAAAAGCTACTGGTTGGGGCTGGTTTTAACCAGGAGGTAACCTGGTTTTTACACTCTGTGAATGCGCAGAAGGGTTTGTGCACATACAGAGAGTCCCCGTCAGGGGTGAAATGCTCCCAGTTTGGACCAGATCACCTGATCCGGTAGCGATGGAGGCGGGTGGTTCAGAGAACTGGTAGCAAAAATCCCTGCCCCCCCCCCCCATGCCCAGCTGAGCCACACAATCATCAGAGGCTTTTTTTTTTACTTTTAAAAGCATTTTTCTACACCTCTTCGGCTGAAAAAATGCTTTTAAAAGTTTTTTAAAAAGCCTCTGATGATCACGCAGCTCAGCTGGGATCGTCAAAGGCTTTTAAAAGAAAAAAACCCCTTTTTTCTTTTAAATGCCTCTGACAATCCCAGCTGAGTTGTTAAAAGGTAAGTAGAACCCACCCCTGAGCAGTGCCACCCATACACAGCCTGTTTCCAATAAACCTTAATCTACTCTGACACTACACTCACTTGAACAAAGTAGAGAAAAGAAATGAAGAAAAGCACTGACAAAAGTGAAGACTGCTAATTAAATAGTTAAGGGTGCGTCACTAGGGAGGAAATCTCTGTGGTGCCTCCATTTCCTTCATTGTTTAATGGTTCTTCCAGGGCTAACATGATCGTATGAAAGGTCAGAAGTGCAGCAAATTCTCTCTTGAGTTAAATACTTTTGAACAATCTTTGGTCTACTCTAACTCTACACTAAGGCAGAACGTAAAATGTAATTGGATATAAAAGTGAAATAATACAGGGTCAGCCTAGAGGATCTCTGAAGGACCCCTTTAACTAGTAAATATAAGAAAACAAATTCTGGGTTCAAAAAGTTAAACTGCAGAATTAACACACTGTCTACAGTTGGGGAGCTCAAGAAGTCAAACCGCAGAGCTATGATGTCAAAATGCAGAACTAACCCACATGGAGCTTCCTGCCTAAACCAATAGGGGAGGGGGGCTAGCTAAAGAGGCAGATCTCAGATACTTCCTGTTTTTGTTACTATATAGATACGTGTCTTAAAGAAGGACTGTTGTTCAGATGGTAGAATTTATATTAAGCTATCTGAAACTTTTGGCCAAAATAAAGCTTTTTCTGATTTCATAATTCATCTCTTTATTTTTCTACGACAACACCTCCTCCGCCCCCCCCCCCTCAGTCACCAGCAAACCACTCCATCTTTGAGCAGTTCTCAAGGCTTTTCACTGCCCTAAGCGACCCCCTGCAAGTGGTCAGTGTGGAGGACCCTCCTTGGCTCCACTGACCTCCCCTCTCCCCAGGAGGACAACCCTGACCATACCTGTCCTCAGGAGGATGGAGAAGAAGAGGAGCCCCAGCAGAAGCTGCATGATGAGGAGTCAGGCACAGAGGTTAAAAAAAAAAATGAAAAAAAAACCCCTCTTCTTCTTGAATGATTACAATTTTGTGGCTCAGAGGTTCTGCAAAACAACATACAAAGGCAATCATAGATCCAAAAAAGGGGGGGGGATATTTATTTATTTATTTATTTATTTGTTTGTTTGTTTGTTTGTTTGTTTATTTATTTATTAGATTTATATGCTGCCCTTCTCCAGAGACTCAGGGCGGCTTACAATGCGTTAAGCAATATGAAAGGTTTATAAAACCGCTGTTGTATTACCCGTGAAAATTAAAAGTTGTCTCTGATTATTAGTATGGTATCATCTCCTGCATGGACTTGGGAGGACAATTCGCCTTCCGGAGTGGAAATAAAGTAACCTCTCCAGGCAACACTTATTTATTTATGTATGATTTTTTTTTTATGGTTGGTTTGTTTGTTTACACCTCGCCGTTGCAGGGAGCATACCTTTATCCTCCTATTTTCCCCACTGTGAACTGTGAAGGACAGTTGGAGAGAGAGAGAGAGAGAGAGAGAGAGAAACTGACCCAATATAATCCAACTGACTTTTTTTGCCTAAGGCGGGGCTAGAATTCACTGCCCCCTTTGTGATTGGCCCACAGTCACCCAATCAGCTATCATGCCTATGATGGGCCTAGACGTTGTAGCTTCATGTCTTAATCACTACACTAAACTCTCTCTCTCCTCTCCCTCTCTCACTCTCTCCCCCACTCCCTCCCTCCCCTTCCCTCTCCCCCTCCCTTCCTCTCTTCCCCCTCCCTCCCTCTCTCTCTCTCTCTCCCTCCGTCTCCCCCTACACTTCCCTTTCCCTCCCTCCCTCCCTCTCTGTGAAAGAAACATGTTGGGAACCATCTGCCTCTCCTTCCACTTCCTTTCAATGGAAGTGTCTTCTGTGCATGTACAGAGGATGCTGTCAGGGTTCCAACCAATTCCCTAATAAAAGCAGGAGCCTCAAGAAAAGTTTCAAGAAAAATCCAGTTATTTATTAGGAGCACCATGTCGGCACGGACCAAGTAAAGCCAGCTCTGGCTTCACCCAATCCATGCCTTGCCTCTGACCCTGTTTCCCCCTCCTCCCTAGGTGTGTCATGAGTCACATTCCCCAACGAAGCAATTTTTCAGGTCGTAGAAGTCACTCCCTGCAGCCGTTGTAGGTTTCCGTGGAGATGGCCTTGACTTCGGCAGGCTAGGGTGTCTTTTGTTTTGACAGAGGTGCGAATTCTTCAATGCAGCTGCGAGGTGCAGTTCTCCATCCCCCTGCCTATGACAACTCAGGAGCAGATCAGGAAAGCTTCCTGAGTTGACAGACATCTTCCCCAGACAAAGCAAAGCATCTCATCCTTGGAAGCACCACTTTAGAAAAACTCTTTTACAAGAACTCAACAGTGTGCGGCAGCCTCCAAAAATCCAATACAATCCTAAATTGCATTAACAGAGGGATACAGTCAAGATCAAGTGAGGTACTAATTCCACTCTATAAAGCCTTAGTAAGACCACATCTAGAATCCTGCATCCAGTTTTACTCACCACACTATAAAAAGATGTTGAGAGTCTAGAAAGAGTGCAGAGAAGAGCAACCAGGATGATTAGGGGATTGGAGGCTAATTAGGGGATTGATGAACAGCTGCAGGAAATGGGCCTGGCTAGTCTAGTGAAGAGAAGGACCAGGGGAGACAGGATAGCAGTCTCCCAATATTTGAGGGACTGCCACAGAAAGGAAGGGGTCAAGCTATTTTCCAAAGCACCTTAAGGCCAGACAAAAAATAACGGATGGAGACTGAACAAAGAGAGATTCAACCTGGAAATAAGGAGAAATGTTCTGACACTGAGAACAATCAACCAATGCAACAGACCGTTGGCTTTGGAAGTTGTGGGAGCTTCATCCCTGGAAGCATTCAAGGAGAGACTGAACTGCCATCTGGCAGAAACGGTGTAGGGCCATGGTGGCGAATCTGTGGTACACGTGCCGGAGGTGGCAAACAGAGCCCTCTCTGTGGGCACATGTGTCATCGCCTAAGCCCAGCTTCATCACGTTTCTGTGTTGTGTTTCTCACTGTAGTTTGCAGGGAAACAAAAGTTTGAGGGACTAAAAAAAAAATAAATAAAGCACGGAACAGCATTCAGCCTTCGTTGCAGTACATTTGCTGTTGCTGCCTCCATGGCCTGCCCGCTATTCTCACAGCACCTTCGCAGCAGGGTGAAATTTAGAGCGGAGCCACAATGCGATCCTGTATCGTTTTGGCTCGTTCTAGTCTCACAGATGTCAGTTTCTGTTCCTGCAGAGCTCCCTAGGTTGGGATGCCCTCCCATCCCCCCGACCAGCTGAGCTTTAGTACGCTGCTCCTGGGTTCATCGGCCTCCAGACCAGTGGTGGGATTCAGCCGGTTCGGGCTGGTTTGGACAACCCAGTAGTTACATTGCTGGCTGGCACGGCCCCTTCCTGCCCAGCCCTTCCAGGAGTCTCCAGGTGCCCTATTTTGGCCCCCAGGTAAGTGCAGGGAAGCCTCTTATGTCCAAAACAGTGCGTGAGGGAGCAGTGCCGGTGGTGGGTTGTCCCTGGTTCGCACCAGTAAAACCGATGGGAGGCTCCACCCACCGACCCCAACATCATCAAAATGCATCTGTGCATGCGCAGAAGCTTCTGTCCATGCACAGAAGAGCAGACGCGTGCGGCCTCGTTGCAAACCGGTAGTAAAGATAAGTAGAACCCACCCCTGAGCAGTGTCCCCCACACACAGCCCGTTTTCGCTCCCAGGAGGCCTCAGGGAGGCCTCCTAGGTCCAAAACGGGGCATGGGGGGGTGACGCATTTCCCCCCCGTGGCCTGTTTTTGCTCCCAGAGGGGTGGAGGAGGCCAAGTGCTGCCTGTCACACACCCCTGGCCACACCCACCAAGCCACGCCCACAGAACTGGTAGTAAAAAAATTTGAATTTCATCACTGCTCCAGACGTCAGATTGCACTAATTCAGGGGTTCCTTCCCCCCCCCTCCCCGGGGAGGGAGGGAGAGAGAGAGATTGATTTACAATGAGGAGGTATTGTGTGTATATAGAGAGAAACAGTAATAAACGTTGCAGGCAGGCTGAAATGAGGAAATGCTGCAGAACTGGGTGGTGTAACCGCGGAATTGGAAAAATGGTTGGAAGACTGCCATAACAATACAAAGGCAAAGGATGAGTAATACACCTACTGGGAATTCCTTGGCAAAGTGCCTCTCACTGCTGTCAGGCAGAATCCCGACTGAAAGCCCCAAATGTGGCAAAGGGAAACATGTGGGAAATGTGGTTGGACTTGGTGGAAGAACAGCAGAGTTTTCTTTAATACCCCAGGCATGGGCTCGGGGTATTTGCAGGATCACCTCCTACTGGCCTCCCTCTGCCCAGTGCACTCACATAGGGCAGCCCTCCTCCAGGTCCTCGGCCAGACAGTGTCAGCTGGCGGTCCCCAGTGAGAGGAATTAGCCTGTAATATTGCATTTAACCCCTGAGCCACTGTGGCTCAAGATAGATAGATACTGTAGATAGAGATAGATAGATAGATTGATAGATAGATAGATAGATAGATAGATAGATAGATAGATAGATAGATAGATAGATAGATAGATAGATAGACAGACAGACAGACAGACAGACAGACAATGATGGATGGATGGATGGATGGATGGATACCAATAGCAATAGCCCTTAACTTATATACCACTTCAGTGCTTTACAGCCCTCTCTAAGTGGCTTACAGAGTCAGCATAATTGCTCTTAACAATCTGGGCCCTTATTTTACCCACTTCGCAAGGATGAGTCAACCTTAAGTCAACCTTAAGTCAGGTTCAAACTGCTGGCAGTCGGCAGAATTAGTCTGCAATGCCACATTCTAATCACTGCATCACTATGGCTCTGTTAAGTAAGTTTTACCTGATTTTAAGTCCTTTCTGTCTATGGATCAGCACCAATCCACGGTCGCATCCATAGGATGCAGGTGGCAAGCAAAGCCACGAACCCTCCGGTCAGCGGAAAAAACCTCTCTCCACAGAAGTGATTCGTGGTGCCCCAAAGTTTTGGAGCCATTGAGTTGGGTTGCATTTGGATACAAGTTGTCCTCAACCTACAATCACAATTGGGAGCGGAATCTCCGTTGCTAAACAAGGCGATTGTTAACTGAGTTGCCCCCCCCCCAAACATTACAATTTTTCTTGCCGTGGTTGTTAAGCAAATTGTGTGGTTATTAAGCAAAACCTGGCTTCCTCCGTTGCCTTAGCTGGTCAGATACTGGCTGGGAAAGTTGCAAGTGGCAACCACGTGACTCTGGGATCCTGCAACCCAGTGGTGGAATTCAATTTTTTTTTTTTACTACTGGTTCTGTGGGCATGGCTTGGTGGGCGTAGCTTGGTGGGGAAGGATACTGCAAAATCCCCATTCCCTCCCCACTCTGGGGCCAGCCAGAATTGGTATTTGCCGGTTCTCCAAACTATTCAAAATTTCCGCTACCGGTTCTCCAGAATCTGTCAGAACCTGCTGAATAGCACCCTTGCTGCAGCCATTGCAAAGAAATGTCTCTTGACAAGTGCCGACATTTTGAGCCTGTGATTGTGGAAAATGCTGCAATGGCTTTAAGTCTGAGGTCCCCAGTTGTCCCCTTGTTTTTTTCAGTGCCGTTATAACTTTGAACAATCACTAACAGTCACTAAACAAATGGATGTAAGTCCAGGACAACCTGTAGGGCTTGGAAACTCCTCAAAGCACAATAGTGCCCATCAACCCACCCCGAAAAAACCCCAAAAGACAAGTAGTCTTTTTAAAAAGACTTCATGTAAGCCAGAAATGTTTTCATGACTAGCAGAGATGCTCGGGTTTGTGATGGTGTTTCCAAAAATGTGTCCTCAAAGTGGGTGCAGCCCTGCTGCACAGGGAGATAGCTCGAAGGTACATCATGTTCCATCTTATAAATGCATAAACCTCCCTTACAGCAAGGTGCGCATATTGGATAAGGCACTAATGGAGTTGGTGAGAGATTACGAAGATGCAGGGTGGGGCAGGGCAGGGAAGGAGAGGGAATGGAGAAGAGAAAGAAAGGAGGGAAAGGAAATAAACAGATCAGGAGGGAGGGACGGAGGGGGAATGGGAGGGGAGAGAAGGGAAGGGAAGGGAAGCAGAGGGAAGAGGAGGGGAGGGGAACCAGATATTTTTTTAAAAACAGAAAAACGGAGGGGTGAATTGGCTTATCTCAGAAAGGGCAGTTAAGTCCAAATGGAGTGAAGCTGGGAAGACTGATTTGCACTTTCACCTAAATTTTCCCTTCGCTTGCAGCTTGACAATAACAGAGACGATCTAATGCAAGGAAGCCTGGCATCTCAAGGACACAACGAACAGATGTTCCGGGGTAGCTGGCAGTTTCCCATAATAAAATAAACAGAAGTGATGGACGGGCGTTTTGTACTCTGGAGGCCCCCCGGTAGGGGAAAAAAAGGGTGGGGAAATTAACCAAGCTTGCTTTTGTACGCGAAAGCCAGAGCTGGTTTTGCTTCTTCCAATACCAATGTAGTTTATTCAGTAAAGTTTTATACTCTCGGTAAAATAATGTCCCAGAAGTTCCTGACTGGACAGCTGACATAAACCTGGAAAGAAGCATTTCAAATAGTCTGCCTTAAATGAGAAGAAGAAATTCATTTTTACAGGATAAAAGATCCTGTACTTACCCCTGACTACCGTTAAAATGACACTATGAAAAACTGTATAATTTACATTGCTTCGCTTTTACCCAGTTTGGTAGAACTTTGTAGAGTTTTCATTAAGGTGGCTCTCTTATATAAGGTCTCCTGCTTGAGGCTGGGCTAGAAGACCTCCGAAGTCCCCTACCAGTTGTATTCTGATTCTGATGGATTGACACAGAATGTTGGCCTTGGATAGAGATTTGAAGAACAGCCTCTCTGGTGTAAACCTTGCAAACATAGTAAACGCCAGCTCCCTAGTGGTACTATAATTCAAAGTTAAACAATCCAACCATAGTAACTGCCAATGATCCTAAAGGAAGTCCTGGTCTTCCATTCCTTAAGCTTTGTGCATCACACATGAACGACCAGAGTAGTTGGTTTAAGTTAATTAGCAGGGTCAGCTTAACTAAATTAGTTCAGCAAACTTTCTTGTATCAGAGACCCACTAGACTAGAGAAACTCCAGGGCTGCAGACTAGATATCTGTAAAAAAACAAAAACAAAAATTTAGGCCTACATTTAAAATGAAATTATTTGGTAACGAAAACAATAACCTGCCCATTTAACTTGTGTCAATTTTGGGGCAGCAGCACAAAGCTTTCCAGAGGGTAATAATCCTTGATGAGCCTTGGTGGCGCAGTGGACTAAAGTGCTGTCAATTAGCACTTAGCTGCCACCTGCTTGCAATTTCTGCGAGTTCAAATCTCACCAGGCTCAAGGTTGACTCATCCTTCCATCCTTCCGAGGTAGGTAAATTGAGGATTGTGGGGGCAATAAGCTGACTGTATAAAAAAGGATACTGCTGGGGGGGGGACAAAAGCCCTACTAAGCAGGTATATACAAAAGTATGAAGGCTATTGCTTAACGTATCGTAAGCCACCCCAAGTCTCTGGAGAAGGGTGGCATATAAATCGAACCAATCAATCAATCAATCAGCCAGCCAGCCAGTCAGTCAGTCAATCAATCAATCAATTAATCAATCCACTAATGAAGATTTAACAAGCTCGAGTGGAGCTTGTTAAATGTTCGTGTGTGTGAGTTTGAGTGTGTATATGAGTGCACAGGCCTGTCCCTGAATCTTTGAGGCAGCTCAACTCCTTAAATGTGTTTGTGAAGCTTTCTTCCGGTGTTTATTTATTTATTTATTTATTAGTTCGATTTATATATGCCGCCTTTCTCCGGAGACTCAGGGTGGCTTACAATGCGTTAAGCAATAGCCTTCATACTTTTGTATATACCTACTTAGTAGGACTTTCGGCCCTCCCCCTAAGCGGTTTTATTTTTTATACGAAGTCATCTTATTGCCCCCACAATCCGGGTCCTCATTTTACCTACCTCGAAAGGATGGAAGGCTGAGTCAACCTTCAGCCTGGTGAGAATTGAACTCGCAGTAATTGCAGGCAGCTGGCAGCTAAGTGCTACTTTAACAGCACTTAGTCCACTGCGCCACCAGGCTCTTATTTGTTTGTTTGTGAAGCTTTCTTCTCTAGACACCTAGAAAAACTGCAGGGCTATAGACTAAACTGGAAAGAAGAAAAGTAACGCACAGTTTCAGCTGATCCATAAAATAATAAATAATAGTTGGGGGGGGAATCAAATCTCTGTGAGATGGGCAATTTCTACATTTGACATACAAATAAACAAAAACAAAAATCACATCAAATCTGGATGAACGGCGTAGCAAACCAGCCCTGTAGAATGGAGAACGTTGATTTTGTTTTTTCGCCCCTACTCCAAATTACAAAAAAGAATAAATCAGGCCATGAGTGGAATCCAATTGTTTATTATTATTTTCTTTATTAGAATTATGCCATTTTTTTCCTCTTCAAACACACATTCAAGGCTGCTGATTATATATTTGTCTGCTTAACTGGTTTCCATTTGGCGGATTATATGTTTGTCTGCTTCATTGGTTTCCATTTGGGGAAATATAGAGAACTATGCATAACATCGAAGACCCTGCCTGATCAGCTGGAGAGATTATACAGGCCAAGAAAAAGGGGATATTTCTTGGGTGGAAGGAAGAGAAGCTTTAGAAGAGGAGCTTCATCAGGAGGAGCCCAAGGAATGCTGGGAAGAAGGTTGCAAATGAGGGAGGGGCTTTGCTGCAGGTAACGTCTCTAATTAATCCTCCAATTGGAAAGCCGGGTATCTGCATACTGGAAGTCTTCCCTATCTGCTTTTTAGCTTCCTCGCACATATCTTTTGTACTGCAGCTTTTCATAGTGTTTTGGCTTTTGTGGCCTCCTGGAGAAAGAGAAACATCAGTGATCAGAGCCATCACTCAGACTTAAAGGAAACCCTCCCTCCAGCCAAATACAGGTTTCCAATATAGGGACGTCCTCGACTTAGAACCACAATGGAGCCCCAAAATGTCTGTCGCTAAGCAGTTAAAAACGGCTTTTGTCCCGTTTTACCATTGGTCTTGCCACCGTTGTTATTTTGTGGTATTGTTTGAACAGTGCAGGAAAAGGCCTTTGGGTCCTTGCCAAAAGCAGAAGTGGTTATAGTTTTTTTTTTAAAAAAAATTTGATTTATATGCCGCCCTTCTCCGGAGACTCAGGGCGGCTCACAATGCATTAAGCAATAGCCTTCATACTTCATATTTTTTATACAAAGTCAGCTTATTGCCCCCAACAAACTGGGTCCTCAATTTACCCACCTTATAAAGGATGGAAGGCTGAGTCGACCTTGAGCCTGCCTGGGATTGAACTCGCAAGTAATTGCAGCAGCTGGATCTTAAATGCTGCCTTTGTAGGAGGCATTACTCCCCTACACTACTCAGGCTCATTTCTCACAGGACAATTGCAACATCATCACTCAGCGAATTAAAAAAGGGATCGGGTTCGACTGGGTGACATCAGAAATGATCTTTGTTTGTGGGTAATAAGAACGCGCCCTCAGAGCATATCAGATCGGACTATAAAAGTGATTTGTTTTGGGAATTCTCTGGAATCGGAGTTTGAGTTGCAGACATTTTATTCCAATGTTTCCCCCAAAAATGTTTGGAGAACAATGGCAACTATCCTGAGATATACACATCCATCATAAATGTAAGGCTATTTTTATTCAATAAGATGAAAGTTGGGTCTAGTTAGCCAACTATTTATTGTTGTTGTTGTTGTTAGTTGCGAAGTCGTGTCTGACCCATTGTGACCTCAGGGACAATGTTCCTCCAAGCCTTCCTGTCCTCTACCACCCCCCAGAGTCCATTTAAACTCATGCCTACTGCTCCAGTAACTCCATCCAGCCACCTCATTCTCTGCCGTCCCCTTCTTCTTTTGTCCTCAATTGTTCCCAGCACTAGGCTCTTCTCCAGGGAGTCCTTCCTTCTCATTAGGTGGCCAAAGGATTTGAGTTTCATCTTCAGAATCTGGCCTTCTAAAGAGCAATCAGGGTTGGAAACTAATCAAGGGTTGATCTCCTTTAGGACTGACCGGTTGGATCCTCTAGGACTGACTGGTTGGATCACCTTGCAGGAGTCCACTCCTAGCCAACTATAGTCTCATCCATAGCCTATAATTCTGCAAGGGCAGGAATCTCTTACAGGCACTCCTCAATTTATGGCCACAATTGAGCCCGAAATTTCTGTTGCTAAGTGAGGCAGTTGTTAAGTCGGGTTTGCCCCATGTTACATGGTTGTTAAATGGCTTCTCCCATTGGCTTTGTTTGTCAGAAGGACGCAAAAGGGGATCACTTGACTCCTGGACACTGCAACCATCATATATATGAGTCAGTTGCCAAGCGTCTGAATTTTGATCACATGACCATGGGGACGCTGCAACAGTCGTAAGTGTGAAAAACAGTCCTAAGTCACTTTTTTCAGCACCTTTAACTTTGAATGGCCACTGAACAAACTGTTGTATATATTGAGGACTAACTGTACAATGGACATGATCAAATTATCCCACTTTGGATAATTATGGGAAGGCTCAGTTCTTTGGAGGAAGCCATAATGCAGGGAACAGTAGAAGACAAGAAAAAAAGAAGACAACCAAAATCAAGGTGGAAGGACTATCTTATACTAGTGATGGTGGAGGTACGGTTGGAATACCTGAAGGACCATCATCCACTTGATGGCACACGACCCATTAGATTTATGGAGCTTGCAAATTCCACGTTATAACAGAATAACAGAGTTGGAAGGGACTTTGGAGGTCTTCTAATCCAACTCCTTGCACAAGCAGGAAACCCTACCCTATTTCAGACAAATGGCTGTCCAATCTCTTCTTGAAAATCTCCAGTGTTGGAGCATTCACAACTTCTGGAGGCAAGCGGTTCCACTGATTCATTGTTCTCACTGTCAGGAAATGTCTCCTTAGTTCTAAGTTGCTTCTCTCCTTGATTAGTTTCCACCCATTGCTTCTTGTCCTGCCCCTCAGGGGCTTTGGAGAAGAGCTTGACTCCCTCTTCTTTGTGGCAGCCCCTGAGATATTGGAACACTGCTATCCTGTCTCCCCTGGTCCTTCTTTTCATTAAACGTTATTTATTCCGTTGTTTGGGGGGGGGGAGTAGTGGTGGGATTCAGCCAGTTCGCACCACTTCAGGAGAACCAGTTGTTAACTTTCTGAACAGTTGGCAAACTGATTGTTGGAAGAAATCATTAGAGCAGAGAACTGGTTGTTAAATTACTTGAATCCCACCACTTGGGGGGAGGACTTGTCTTACTCACCCAGAGTAACTTCAGCAGTCATCTTCATGCAGACAGCATTGTCAAAATTACATTCTTGCTTTGTATTAGAGCAATCTGAACCTTCTTCAGAGCAAACTTCACACAACAAGGAATTACCTGGAGAGGGAGGGGAAAAAATGAGGAGGAGCTAAGAAAGGAGGGCAGGAATAAGGAATCAGAACGGCTTTCGATATTACGGGTAACCTTGGACTCACAACCTCAGATGAAGCCCAAATTTCTGTCGCTAAAACATTTCTTAAGTCAATCTTGCCCCCTTTAACAACCTTTCTTGCTATGGCTGTTAAGTGAATTGCTGCTGTTGTTCAGTGAGTAACCCGGTGTTCAGTGGTGGGTTGTTCCCAGTTCACAAGAACTGGTAGTAAAAATTTGTAGTAGTTCAGAGAACAGGTAATAACATTGGCTGGCCACGCCCCCAAACCGGTCCTCTGCCTGGTCACCACTCGCTTACCCCGCCCACCTCATCAGAGGCTTTTTTTCTTTTTTCTTTTTACTTTTAAAAGCATTTTTTCTACAACCTCTTCAGCCGAAGAGGTTGTAGGGGGGAAAAATGCCTTTAAAAGCCTCTGGCAATCCCAGCTGAGTTACCTGATTGTCAGAGGCTTCTAAAAGCATTTTTTCTGCAACCTCTTTGGCCGAAGAGGCTGTGGGGGGGGGAAAATGCCTTTAAAAGCCTCTGGCAATCCCAGCTGAGTTGCCTGATCGTCAGAGGCTTCTAACAGCATTTTTTCTGCAACTTCTTAAGGTTGTAGAAAAAATGCTTTTAAAAGTAAAAAAAAAAAGTTGGCCACGCCCAGCCAATCACATTACCCCACCACCAAGCCACGCCCACAACATCAGCCACTCCCACAGAACCAGTAGTAAAAAAATTTAGAACCCACCCCTGCCAGTGGTTAAGTGAATCTGATTTCCCCACTGACTTTCCTTGTCAGAAGGAAGCCAAAGGTGACCATCTGACCCTGGGAAATTGCAACCGTCATAAATATGAGTCAGTTGCCCAAATGTCTGAATTGTGACCCCGTGGCCATGAGGATGCTGCAAGGGTCGTAAGGGTGAAAAACGGTCATAAGTCACATTAAGGAAAACTTAGAAGAAGATGAAGAACTCTTCCAGAGACGGCGTTTATAGCAGAAGCCATTGTGAGGTTGAGGAAGTGCAGGCAACTGACTTTAAGCAGGGAGGGGAAGGAATAAATAAGAAGGTACAAAGATTAGACAGAAAGCAAAAACAAATTGCCTTTGTTCCATTTGGCAACCGTCAAAATTCCTGGAGAAAGTAGGCAGTTAGAAATAGAAAGGAAGCAAGCTTGTTGCTTTGCTAAATTGACCATTGATTGTTCCACAGGAAAGTTGATGGGATGATGTTAACGGGACAAAATACTGGCGTGATAGCTTTCACTTCCTGTTCTAAGAGACACCCTGTTTCCATACAATGAAGAGGGTAACAATGGTCTCTTTGGCTATTTGTTTATTGCCTTTAAATTGGAATTAGCTGGACCGATTCCCATAAGATCATCCCAGAGAAAGGCGATGATGATCAAGCAATTCTAGAAGACTGCCAAGAAATAAACCAAAAGACCATAGTAGCCCCAGAAGGAGGAGAAGGAAAAAAAAAAAAAAAACAGGAGTCATCTATAACGTACGGTGTAATGATTGCAGCAGCCACTACGTAGAACGAACAGAACAGAAGATTGGCAGAATGCACCCACCAATACCCACGGCCAGAACAGAGTTGGAAGGGACCTTGGAGGTCATCTAGTCCAACTCCCTGCTCACGCAGGAAACCTGTACTAGGGATTCGAACCGCCGAACTGCCGGCCTTTCTGATCGGCAAGCTCAGGGTCTTAGCCATTGAGCCACCTAACGCAGGTTAGAAGAAGACATGAGGAAAACTCTTTAATTTCACAACATATGGACAGACTTAACCATAGCTTCAATATATATATATCACTAGTTTCTAGGCTTTATCATATATATATATATATATATATATATATATATATATATATATATATATATATATATATATATATATATATATATATATATATATATATATATGATAAAGCCATGCATATATATATATATATATATATATATATATATATATATATATATATATATATATATATATATATATATATATATATATATATATATATGCATGCAAGTTTTGGTGTATTCGGGTCTTTTCCCATGTCTCATCATCTTCAGGTCTTTGGCTTTGTGCTTGTGCTTGTGCGAGGAAAGCACGAAGCCGAAGACACCAGCCTGAAGATGATAAGTGGGTCCTCGTCAAAACGTCACCAAGATACTCTCAATCTTACACAGGAAAAGACCCGAATATACCAAAACTTGCATACCTCAACCCCTAGCTAGTGTTTATTTTACTTAATGGTTAATTCAGAGCAAACATGGTCATGGGAAAGGACCATCCATGAGTATGCTAAGTTCTCTCTTGGCTTGACTACATTTCGATAAACCTTGCCCTAGTCTAGTCTGACTCTACAACCACTGGTTGTTGTTGTTTTTTTCCCCCCAAGGAAAGCACTCCCTCTCTGAGAAGTTCTTAAGGCTTTTCGCAATTCCATAGGAAATCCACCCCACCCCACCCCAAGGGCCCGGTATGGAGGATCCTCCTTAGACAACGTCACACACACACACACACACACACACACACACACACACACCCCAAGGACACCCCTGATCATACCTGTAGTCAGAAGGACGGAGAAGAAGAAAAGTCCCAGCAGAAGCTGCATGGCGATGAGTTAGGCACGGAGGGTGGTTTTTTTTAAAAAAATAAAAAAATAAATCTCGCCTTGAAGGAAAGCACTTTTCTACGCCAACCTGTTAAAAAGACCAACTTGTTAAAAAGGACAGCCATTCTCTTGAGCTACCCCATCCCACCCCACCCCAACTAAGACAAATGTAAGTTGTAGCTACTCACATTGGTGGGCTTTGCTTCATAAGCAAATAATATTAAAGAAATAGTGCTCCCTTGGTTAGCCCAGCAGTTCAATGGAAAAAATTGAAATTTTTGTATCGGGCGACATGAAAAAGATGGGGAGAAATAATACCTGCCAACACTATGTCAATATCTGACTTGCAACGAACGAAAAGTTTTGTATCTCTCGCTCCTTTCCTCTCTTTTACAAAATACGGTAAGCTTGTTTCTCAATTGCCTTGTGGGCAAGCTTTATAAGTTTTTATGGTTACAAATTGACATCATACATTAGACAGTTCTTTTCTCCCTTTTGCTACTGTGTATATATATATATATATTCCCCTATTAGCCTAAGATCCCCCAGCCTCCTGCTGGAAAGAGCACTTGGGTGGGGGGGAGGTATTGAGATTATCCTTGGGAAAAATTAATTGAAAAGCTGGAAAACAGGAAATAGGTGAAGAGGTGATTGTCTAGGAAAAGTGCAAAATCTCCTTGCATGTCCATTTGCTACTTTATTAGAAAAAGCCAAGGTGATACCCATGAATATACATCTTAAGAAACTGCACTGCAATTTTGCAGTCTCCTTTGGGAGGGGGAAGGACACTGCTTCCTTCTGCCTACCCCACCCAATTGAAGAAATATGCCACTTAACTAAATCTTCTGGATACACTAACAGGGACTCTTCGTGATAAATAGGAACTTGGGCTTCATTATCTCATGGAAATGCTCATCTCAAAGAGACCAAAATACTTACCAGCTGCCGTCAAAAGGAATCCAGGCAGAGAGGAGGAAGAACCGGGATGTTGTTTGTAGATCCAAGCTCGGGAACAGTCTAGCAGCCTTTGGCTGTATCTGGCCAAGAATTTCCGAGAGGGGAAAACATCTTTATAAAGGGAGGAGCTTAGCTCAAAGCACCCCACCCTTGTTCTTGAAATCACGAGGACCAGTAAAAAAAAGAGAGAGAGAGAGAGAGCCTGGGATAGCAGCTTTGCAGATCAGCCAACCCATCCCCCAATGAGGCATCTTTGCTTTTCTCTAAACAGCTTTGATGTCACCTAAATCCGAGATACACTTGACGAAGAGTACATTTCTGTACTCTTTGATAACACTGGGCGGGGGTGGGGTGGGGAGCTGGTTGATGGGATGCAAAACAAAACGAAAAGGCTGCATTTTCCATGCATCTATAATGGTGAGTCATCGCAAACCCAAAGTGAGGGTTGTTATGTCCTTATAAAGACATCTGCCGGGGGTATGGGGGTTGGTAGATTCCACCTGCGGGAGATTTAAAAGGTTGTCATTGGCTGGCGGGCATGCCTGAGCAGGATATAAGGAGGCTCTGCAGCCCATCCAGCAGTTCAGTTTGCACTTCAATAAAGGTTCTGAACGGACAGCAGCTGAGTCGCGTTTCTTTCCGGCGCCGAGCTAACAAGGGTGTCAAACATTTTTGCTTTAAGGCTTGTTGAGAAATATGGAAAGAGAATCCCAGAACCACATATACTGTGGCCAGTTTTGACACACATTCATCCCTGCAGCTCACAGCAGTCCAGCTGGAGTGAGTTCCGCTTTTGCAACCCCTTCCCCAGTTATTATTAGCAACCGCTCCTCCTGTTTACGGAATGTGGCTGCTCAGTGCCTGCCAAAATCCTGCTTCTAATTTTGCTGCAGCTCAGAACTGCTTGGCTTTTCCTGTAGATGGGTTTTTTCAGCCAGAAGAGTTCTCTTTCTTTCTTTCTTTCTTTCTTTCTTTCTTTCTTTCTTTCTTTCTTTCTTTCTTTCTTTCTTTCTTTCTTTCTTTCTTTCTTTCTAGGTGCCTGCTGCTTTAGACCCTGCTGGGAGCCGTGAATGCCAGAATGGGCTTGAGAAGTTTCTTAAAAAGTGTTTGGGAGAAATTTACACGTTGAACCCCGTTGAAAGACAGTCCTCAAAGGTTGACAAAGCAGGGAAACAGGAGTTTCAAACCAAGCTTTGAAAGCCCATTGAATATTATATTAAACAAATGTTTGACGTTACAGAAAAAGGAAGATGGATCCATTCACTTTTCTTCAACTTGATGAGAACTCTGGAAATGACAGCAAACAGGCCTGCTAGAACCCGGGGTGAAATCCAGCAGGTTCTGGAGAATTGGCAGCAAAAATTTTGAGTAGTTCAGAGAACTGGCAAATAATACCTCTGGCTGTCCCCAAAGTGGGGAGGATATGGAAATTTTGCAATATCCTTTCCCTGGAGTGGGGAGGGAATGGAGATTTTGCAGTATCCTTCCCCTGGAGTGGGGTGGGGATGGAGATTTTGCAATATCCTTCCCCTGGAGTGGGGAAGGAATGGAGATTATGCAGTATCCTTCCCCTGGAGTAGAGGGGGAATTGAGATTTTGCAGTATCCTTCCCCTGGAATAGGGTGGGAATGGAGGTTTTGCAATATCCTTCCCCTGGAGTGGGGTGGGAATGGAGGTTTTGCAATATCCTTCCCCTGGCATGCCCACCAAACCACGCCCACAGAACCGGTAGTAAAAAAATTTGGATTTCACCACTGATGTAGCCCCTATCTTCAGGTCTATGTCAAGGTTTAATATCTGGGCCTCCCCCCCCTCCCCCCTCCCCCCCACACACTTTTTATACTTTTCTTGAGGGGCAAGGAGAATAAGCAGACAATGCTTGGTGGAATATTCTTCCTTCAGACCAGGGGTTAAATGCTCCCGGTTTGGACCGGATCGCCCAATCCGGTAGTGATGATGGCAGATGGTTTGGAGAACCGATGGCAAAAATCCCTGCCCACCTTCCCATGCCCAGCTGAGCCGCACGAAAAAAACTTTTAAAAGCATTTTTTCAGCCAAAGAGGTTGTAAAAAAATGCTTTTAAAAGGCTCTGATGATCCCAGCTGAGCCGCACGATATTTCAGAAGCTTCTTTGTGGGAATTGTTGCATTTTCAGTGTTGGCAAAAACCAATCTGAGGAATGCAGGCAATCATTCACAGTAATCCTATCTCAGGACATGAGATTTGTCACATACCAGATTTCATTATCTGCAGTGATAAAATCCATGGGCTGTCCACCTGGAAATCATGAGCTGTCCATAAACTCTGTTAAGCCAATCAGTACAAAGTAAACGCTGATTAATGTTTTGCCATGAGAGTTGTAAAATGACAATAAAAGGGAGCCTTCTGGATGGAGTCAGGGTGCCTTCCCACCAATGTACCTTTCACCAAGGTGCCTTCCCACCAAGGGTCCCTCCTACCAAGGGGCCTTCCCATGAACCATCATTCCTGCCTTCGCGTCTTTGTTCATCGAATCAACACTTTTTTTTTTTACTTTTAAAAGCATTTTTTCTTCGGCTTTACTTTTTTTAAAAGGAAAAAAAAAGAGCCTCTGACAATCGCGCGGCTCAACTGGGATCATCAGAGTCTTTTAAAAGCTTTTTTTTTTTTACAACCTCTTCGGCCAAAAAAATGGTTTTAATTTTTTTAAAAAAAAAAAAAGTTGGCCATGCCCACCCAGCCACATTACCCACCACCACCAAGCCACGCCCACAGAACCAGTAGTAACAAATTTTACATTTCCCCACTGCCTCAGACATTATGATGGCTACAGCCCTGTTGGACTTTAAAAACCTGGCTGTGATTCAGGCCTGGGGCCCTGAATCTATTAAGGGGCTTGTTTGTTAGCTTTCCTATTTGTTGCTTAACTATTTTGGCTGTTTCATGTGCAGTGCTCAATGCAGGGCCACCATTTAAAATTTAAGCGCGAGACATTTGTTAAGCTGAGATTTGGCCCGTTGTACGACCTTTTTTTGCCACCGTTGTTGTGTGAATCACTGCAGCTGTTAGGTTAGTAAGACGGTTGTTGGAAGAAAAATCCATCTGGTTCAGTTCCGAGCTGGGAGAAAAGACACTGGAAATAACAGAGAGGCTGATTGGAAAGTTGGTTTATTAATAAAAGCAGAACCTGCACGCAAAGTGCACAGTTCCTTGTCAGCTGAACAATTAGCCGAGTCAGAGGAAGTGTTCTTATATGGTTCTGTGTTTTTGAAGTTTGGGATTTGTGCAATATGGGCTTTGTGTTTCTAAAGAGGATCTTGGGTAATCCCCACAGGTGGCTGATGTCTTACTGACGTGCTGGATTTTGGTTGAGGAGCTGTTTGCTCTAATCCTATCACTCTATTTTTCTTAGCTGTCGAAATTGCGGTAAGGGGTTTCAAAAAATCCTTTTCTGGAATGGACTTCTGTGGGCAGTATTTGCTCTGCTTATGAATGGAGCCATCTAGATCGTATCTCCTTAAGTGCTAGCATCTGCAGTTAGCTTCTTGTTACAATGTTTTCTTTAGGCATTTTTTTTTTAGTTTCAGGAAGTTTTTTTTTTATTAGCATCTTGGACTTTTAGCTTTTCAGAGGCTTTTCCTCATATTTCTAAAGCTTTTTTATGGCTAATATTTCTAAGGCATTTCTTATGGTTAATATTTTATTTGAGATAACGGGGGGGGGGGGGGATGTTTGATTTCTTCTTACACCGGGACACTGCAATTGTTATAAATATGAGTCAGTTGTTGCTGTTGTTGTTTGTTTGTTTGTTTGTTTGTTTGTTTGTTTGTTTGTTTATTAAATTGATATACCACCCTACTCCCAGACGGGACTCAGTACGGTGAACAGCCAAAATAAGATACAATAATATAAAAGTTAAAAATCATTTAAAACAAATTAAATAAATTGGCTCAAACAGTTTAAAAATCCAATTATAAAAAATTTAAAACCCAATATAAAAGGAGGTTGTTGTTGTTGTTGTTGTTGTTGTTGTTGTTGTTGTTGTTGTTATTATTATTATTATTATTATTATTATTATTATTATTTAAGCTTATATGCCTCCTTCTCTCCAGAAAGGACTCAGGGTGGCTCACAGGAATAAAACAAGTAAATAAATCAATATTTAAATGTTAAAACTATTAAAATTCCCCTTAAAAAACCCCTTCAGTCCCATCCGGCCTGGCGAAATAACCATGTCTTGAGGTCACGGCAGAAGGAGTGCAGGTAAGGGGGCCACCCGGAGCTCCAGGGGGAGTTGATTCCATAAGGTAGGCGCGCCCACAGAGAAATCCCGTTCTCTAGGAGTCGCCAGTTGACACTGCCTGGCCGACGGCACTCCAAGGAGACCCTCCCTGTGGGAACGCACCGGGCGATGGGGAGCTGTCGCTGGCCGCAGATGGTCTGTCAGCACCTTGAATCTCACCCGGAGGGTAACCAGTAGCCAATGCAGGTCACGCGGGAGGGGTGTAACATGCGAGTGTCAGGACAATCCCATCACTACCCGCGCGGCCGCATTCTGCACCAGCTAAAGCCTCCGAGTGGTCTTCACGGGCAGCCCCATGTAGAGAGCATTGCAGTAGTCAATGCGGGAGGTCACAAGCACAGTTGCCAAGCATCCGAATTTTTATCAGGTGACCCTGAGGAGGCTGCGTTGGTCATAAGCGTATAAAACAGAAGTCACTTTTTCCAATGCCATTGTAACTTTGGTCACTAAATGGATGGTTGTAAGTCGAGAACTATCTGCCTTGGTTGTTTGACCTGTTTTATAGTTTGTGATCTGTCCTCCTCTACACACACCCACAAAAACACAGCCAGTCGAGGGTTAAAGAAGCACTTGGCACACACCACAGTCCTTATCTCCAACTTGGCAGCGATATTCACACCGTCTGCCAAGTGCTTTAATTGTTCACAGAAAGAAAATCACATACGTAGCTTTGCCAAAATCCGTTCTTTTAGCAGCTTCAGGCTTCAATGACTATCAGATTGAGTTTTGTTCGTCACAGGGATCATTGACCACCACCCTCTCTTATATAGTCTCTGGGTGTGATCCAGTGACTCATTGGTCCTGTGACTCAAGTCCAGTGACTCAGGTCTATTCCCTCGCACGCCTCCTCAGCTGTTGCAAGCGCTTATCTCGCCTTCGTTGACGTGCGTCCAGGAATGACGTCTCTCCCTCACTCTCATCTGAGACACCTGTTTCCCCACTACTTTGCTCTCTTTCAGCTGGCACCTGAAAGAGGGGGGGGGGCTGGGAGATCTGGCTGGCTCCTCTTCCTCATGCTCAGAGCTTCCTTCCTCCAATGGGATAGGCTCAGAGGATGGGGCCACAACACTCTGAGAAATATCAGGTGGCCAGAGAAGCACTGATTTATGCAGAAATCTGCAAAGCATATTTTTGTGTCCCTTTGTTCTAACACGCAAGCAGATCTCACTCACCAGGGGACTGTGAGTTCTAGTCCCACCTTAGGCATGGAAGCAAAGCGAGTTTCCTTGGGCCAATGGCTCTCAGCCCCGTTGACCTCACAGACTTCCTGTTGTGGGGAAAGTAGGAGGAGGAAGATGTGCTGGAAATGTTGGTGGCCTTGAGTTATTTGTGGAAAAAACAAAATAAAGATGGGGTACAAAGAGACACAGTGGCTCAGTGGCTAAGCCAGTGAGCTTGTTGATCGAAAGGTCGGCAGTTCAGCGGTTCGAATCCCTAGTGCCACATAACGGAGTGAGCTCCCGTTACTTGTCCCAGCTTCTGCCAACCTAGCAGTTCAAAAGCATGTAAAAAAAAAATGCAAGTAGAAAAACAGGGACCACCTTTGGTGGGAAGGTAACAATGTTCTGTGTGCCTTTGGTGTTTAGTCACGCTGGCCACATGGCCACGGAGACGTCTTCTGAGAGCGCTGGCTCTTCGGCTTTGAAATGGAGATGAGCACCGCAGGGGTGAAATCTACTTACCTTCCCTACCGATTCAGAAGTGCGCCAGGGGTGGGTTCTAAATTTTTTTACTACTGGTTCTATGGGCGTGGCTTATTTTGTGGGTGTGTCTTGATGGTCATGTGACAATTATTTAGGATTTAGCAGAGGTACTGGTCTACCAGGCTTTTAACTGCTTGCAGGGCTGTACCGATCTACCCATTTATTTTTTGCAGGTACTGGTCTACCCATATATTGTTACAGACACTGGTCTACTTGTGTATTTTTGCAGGCATTGATCTACTCATGTATTTTTACAGGCACTGGTCTACTTATTTGTTTTGTTTTACCACTGATCAGCTGTAGGGCGGCCCTTTGAAGCCTCCCGGCAAGAGTTTAAACAGTTTTTTTTCCCTCTAGCCATCAGCTGGAACTCAGGAGGCAGCAATAGATTGGGGTGGGGCCAAATAAAAGGTAAAAATAACGCGGGGGGCAGAACCAGTTCAGTGACATCATATCATCACCGCTACCGGCTTGGGAGAACCGGGCCAAACTGGGAGGAACCCACCACCGAAGTGCGTGTACCATGCGCAGAGGGTCAAAAACAGATTACTTCCTGGTTAAAACAAAGAAGAAATGACGTGTGGGCGAGTGGGCTGCCGCCGCTACCGGTTCACCACAGGAGCATCACCCCAGAGCTGGAAACGACTAGCACGCATGTGCGGGGAAAACCTTTACCTTTACCTTACAAATGAAATAAATTTGCCACTGGACAAGTCACTGCAGGAGCTACAGTACACTCAAAGAAATAGCGGACTAGAATCATTCGAGAAAGGATGCCAAAACAGGGACAAAATGAAATGTGCATGACAAAAATTAAAATATTTTTAAAAAATATTTCAGGGAGCCGTGCAAACTGGCAAAGGTGCTAATTCACTAATCAGGGTTGCAGTGCTGAGCACTTTTGGGAGAAACACAGCAGTTTAGGAAAAGATAGCTTGTCCAAGCCACCTCTCCCCTTTGCAAGGGAGAAAATTCTGGGAAGTGGGGGAAAGAAAATATAAAACGATATGAGTCTGGCACAAGACAATAGGTATTGTGCTTTCTCCCCCTGTGGTTTTTTTTTTTTTTTAATTTAAAAAAATTAAACATCTGCAGATCTATTTGCAAATCTGAGAAGCAGGAAAATTTTTCGAATAGTCAAGAATTAAGTACCATTCGCGTGGAAAAACCCAACAGAGCAGCAAAGGGGATGAAATTAGCCTTTAAAGATTATCAGAGTTGGAAAGGACCTTGTAGGTCATGTAGTCCAACCTCCCAAGCAGGAGACACTAATACACCATTTCTGACAAGTGGCAGTCCAGTCTCTTCTTGAAAGCCTCCAGTGATGAAGCTCCCACAACTTCCGAAGGCAACTTCTGTTCCATCGGTTGATTGTTCTCACTGTCAGAAAATTTCTCCTTATTTCCAGGTTGAATTTCTCCTTGACCAGTTTCCATCCATTATTCAGGTGTCTTGGAAAATAGCTTGACCTCCCCTTCCTCTCTGTGGCAGCCCCTCAAATATCAAAACATTGCTATCATGTCTCCCCTGGTCCTTCTCTTCACTAGACTAGCCATGGCCAATTCCTGCAAACTTTCGTCGTATGTTTTAGCCTCCAGTCTCCTAATCCTCTTGGTTGCTCTTCTCTGCACTCTTTCTAGAGTCTCAACATCCTTTTTATAGTGTGGGGACCAAAACTGGATGCAGGATTCTAGGTGTGGTCTTACTAGAGTGGTTTTAGTATCTCATTTGATCTTGATTGTATTCCTCTGTTAATGCAATTTAGGATTGTACTGGCTTTTTTGGCTGCCACCGCAGACCGTTGACTCATATTTAGCTGGTTGCCCACTAAGACTCCAAGATCCCTCTCACAGTTACTGCTATTAAACCTGGTTTCACCCAGTCTATGGGTGTAATTTTGGTTTTTCTTGTCTAAGTGTAGGACTAACTAGAAATACAGTAAGACATTGTTTCAGAAACCAGCAACCCAAAATGAAAGGGCTTTTAAAGGTATAGTCCTCTCCCGGGTTCCGATGCAAACCCTTTCTTATAAAATTGTTATCACGAGAAGGGCCTTACTCACCCGTAGGGCTTAACTCACTGAAAAGTGGAGTGTGCAATTTACTAAGTTCTTCCATTCCTGTTGAAAGGAATGGATGAGGAGGAAAGCTGAGGGAAACCATAAGATGTATGACTTTTCTTAAACCTCATTGAATTCCCTTCAACAAATCACTGAGGTTGGTTGACGTTGTGGTCTCTAGGCAACAGGGTGTGTGTGTGTGTGTCTGTGGTGGGTTTTAAAATTTTTTGCTACCAGTTCGGTGGGCATGGCTAGGTAGGGGGGGTATGTGACTGAGTGGGCGTGACCAACTTGATGTCACTCACACCCACTCAGTCACATGACACCCCACCCCACCTAACCATGCCCACAGGAAAAGGTAGGAAAATTTTTGGAATTTCCACCTATCTACACCAGCCCTCCCTTCGCCAGTTGCCCCCGTTTCCCCTCCTTTAGTGGCCCCGGCCCTAGCCCTGCTTCCTCCCCCACTACCGCCTCTTTGTTTGGGCTGCTTATTTTCCACGGTGGCTGGTCCAGAGTCCGGAAGGCAAGCTGACTGGTGTTCTCGGTGGCCCCCAGCCAGCCGTCACTGCTGGAAAGCACCTGGCAAAGAAGCCTCCCCCGCCTCAGGCCACCAAAAAGTACCGGAGGTCGTGGAAAAAGCTGCTGCCATCGCCGTCATGTTCTTCATTGGACTTGCAAGGCAATGGGATGCCCATGCACAAAGAACATGCTGGCGATGAACATGGGGGGCAGGGCGAGCGAGCAGCAACCGGGGGACCGGTTCGGGGGGCATGGCCAGCCGGCCATCACAACCGGTTCGTGCAAACCAGTGCGAACCGGCTGAATATCACCTCTGGCCTATGTGTAAATCTTCCTCCCATCCCAAATTCTATCAAACAAAGATAGCAAAACGTTCAGATCCCGTTTGTTTTTAAACCTGGAGTTTATTTTTACTGAACTCCACAGGGAGAGGGAGAAAAAAAAAAAGCAGCAAACTACAAAGCCGAGAAGCTACAGACCATAGGAAGGCCATGGAATATGGAATATGGAATACAAGGGAGGCAATACCTCGGAGCAGAACTGAGCCACTCCCTGTCTTGTGCTTATTTCACTTAGATGAGTAACTTCAGGATCCAAAGGCTGTAGAAAGTCATCAGGAAGGAAGCCAGAGCTTGAGATGCCCCTGACCCTGACTGGAAACTACACTTGACTGGGCCTTTAACTCCTTCCTCTTTGACACTTTCAAATCTATCGCATACGTTTTTGGAACCGCATCCTTTCATAGTGTGCAGGACTTGTTTTCCATCTGAATGGGAAGAACAGAATGGGATCAAATAGCTGAAGAGATAAAGATTCCTCAAGAACTTGCCCAGGCCTCCCACAGGGGTCCCACCAGTGGTGAAATCTCCCCCAGTTTGCCACCAGTTTGCTGCCCACACATACACAGCGTGTGCCAAATGCACGCTGCACACAGAAAAAGGAGGCTTGGGAAGGTACCGTATTTTTCAGAGTATAAGACGCAGCTTAGTTTTTGGGGAGGAAAAGGGGGCGGGAATCTGCCTACCAGGTACTCATCTGGCTAGCGTCCTTAATCTGGTCAGCTTTGCTGGTTTTTTATCCCCTGCCTGGGGATAAAACACAGCTTCTAAAGCACAACTGATCTTTGGAGAGAGAAGGAATGAGAAAAGCACGCAAACTACGGAGATCGCTTCACTGGCTAACGCCTCCTTAGGGCTGAAAAAAAGCTTCACAGCTGAGAGTCGGAGGGAGCAGGCAAAGCACGGAAGATTGCTAGCGCCTCATTAGGGCTGGAAAAAAAGCTTAGAAAAAGCTACATTCGGATGCACCTAAATTTTCAGCATCTTTTAAGAGGGAAAAAAGTGTGTCTTATACTCTGAAAAATACAGTAAGTAGAACATTGAGGGAGGGGGGCGAAACAGCTGTGCCGTGCGATTTAGATTAATTAGAAAGCTGGATTTCCTGCTTTCTCACGATTTTAAATCGTGCGGCACAGCTGATCGTCGGAAGGAACCAGTAGCTTTTTTGAGTAGTTTGGAGAACTGGCAAATGTGACCCCTGGCTGGCCCCAGGAGTGGGGAGGGAATGGGGATTTTGCAATATCCTTCCCCTGGAATGGGGTGGGAATGGAGATTTTGCAATATCCTTCCCCTGGAATGGGGTGGGAATGGAGATTTTGCAATATCCTTCCTCTGCAACCCCCACCAAGCCACGCCTACCAAGCCACGCCTACAGAACCAGTAGTAAAAAAAAAAATTGGATTTCACCACTGCCCTAGAGCCTGGAGAATTCTAACGAAACGAAAGCATGCAGTACTTACTGGAAGTTTGGTTCATAGTTACAGTAAAGCAATCAGTATCTTTGCCAGAACATTGCACCGTGTCTTTTTTACAGGGTTCCCCCATGGTGTTACAAGCAGGGCAGCGTTTCCCTTTTGGGTCTTTCTGCATTGGTGGCACTGAAAGAAGAGGATTCGAAGATTCTCAGTTAATTTATAGTCAAAATTGGGATAAGCTTCATTCAGAGACCAGCATACAGGTCGTCCTTGACTTACAACAGCTCGCTTAGTGACTGTTCGAAGTTACAATGGCACTGAAAAAAAGCGGCTCGTGATTTCCCCCCCCCCACACACACACACACTTACGACCATCGAAGCATCCCTGTGGTCACTTCACAGGGTTGTTTGTAGGGGGGCGGTTGAATAGGAGAAGGAAGGAGTATATGGGATATATTGACCGCCTGTTGCGGCCTGTGCGGCTGGTGGCTAATTTGGACAGCGAGGAGGCTGGTGTGGTGCTGCGCCAGCAGCCTGTGCAGCTGGCGCTCAAGCCGGACAATGAGAAGGCTGGAGAAGATTGGCCACTCCCTTAGCCTATTTAAGGAGGAACACCAACTAAAACAATTTGCAGGGAACAACCGTTCACGTGCCTTGATCTTAGTTCTCTGCAAATTGCTTCTGGGCTTTCTGCCAACCATAGTAAAATTAAGATTATTTATTCTTTGGATTCTTGCAGGCTGTTAAGAAAGTTAATGAACAGCCTTCGATTGAAAAAAAAAACCCTGATTTTATTTTAGTAAACTAAGGTTTGTACAGACTTTGTGTGCGATCTTTGGATCACCCTTATATCGCCCTTATATACCCTTAAGCGCAACACGCGCAGTTTCTATACTCTTACGTGGCATATTTAATATTTCTTGGAAATAATAATTAAACGTTCCTGCCATTTCCTATTCATTCATCCCTGCCTAATCAAAGTCCAGGGTTCCTACAGGTAGCAGTGGTGAAAACACCTGCTTTACAGGAACAAGAAAATAGCATTGGATGGCCCTCCGTTTGGTTTTTGCAAATACACATAGTCCTCAACTTACAGCCATTGCTCTAGTGACCACTTGAAGTTTCAACTTAACTGATAAAAGTGACTTACGGCCAGTGCTCACACTTACAACCATCGCAGCATCCCCACAGTCACATCATCCAAATTCGAGGACCTGGCGATGGGCATATATTTACAATGCATGCCAAACACTGCCCTGAGTTGTTTATAAAAGTAATAGATGTGGGCTATAAGTTCAACGAATAACGTACTAACTTGGAGATTAAAGGACAGATTTGGGTTCTCGGGAGGTGGGGGGGGGTTGTCAAATTAGTTGGTCGCTGACAGCTTTTCAGATTAAGCTGCATAAAATCCACTGAGAGGTTTTTTTCAGAAGTGGTTCGCCATTGTCTTCTTCCTAGGGCTAAGATAAAGTGACTGGCCCAGTTGGTTTTGTGCCTGAAGCGAGACCAGAATTCCTGGTTTTGTGCCTGAAGTGAGACTGGTTCCCCGGTGCCTTAACCACTGCATTAAAGATTGCCTACCCGTGATCTATTATGAAAGTTGATACAGATACAGATTAACAGAGTTGGAAGGGAACTTGTAGGTCATCTAGTCCAACCCCCACCCCTCCTCACCCCCGACCCAAACAGGAGACCCAACACCATTTCTGACAGATGGCAGTCCGGTCTCTTCTTGAAAGCTTCCAGTGATGAAGCTCCCACACCTTATTTTAACTAACTAAACCCAACTAACTAAACGAAAGTTGTTTTTAGCTGACAAGTGGAGTTAAGAATCCTTGGTGTAAAGCAGCTCTTACATGTGGGTGCAGTTTTGAAGCAGTCTTCTTCACTGCAGCAGTAATGGTGCATATGGTACGTGTATCCATTCCCCAGATCGAAGTGCAGCTGGGGCTTATCGCACACAGTAGGACTGCCACAGCTTTTCGTGAAATTGTGCCGAGGGGTGTTACGTGCTGTGGGAGACAAAGAAGGTAAATAAAGCAGAGTTTTGGAAGAAGGTTGGGAAAATGCCTTTCCTAGGATTAGGAAAGATGGTCTTCCCCTGAGCAACATGTTTCATGGACCTACTCTCTGGGCATACTGACCTTGTTCCCACAACCCATTCAGTTACTGAATCCTGAATATTATGTTGAGTTGACATATTGAAACATAAACTTATCTCATGGGCTGGTTCACACAATATGGTAAGAGGAGGAGGAGGAAGAGGAGGAAGAGGAGGAGAAACTACTTAACAAATGACAGGCCTTGGTGTCCTCTGACCTTGGTGATTTTCTTACAGATGTTTCATTACCAGTGCCCTGATGATGGTACCTCGTTGGGCCCTGAAACATCTTCAAGAACACCACCAAGGACAGAGAGCACCAAGGACCCCACAGTTCAACCCTGAGCTACATATATTCTCCTCTACTGCAACGTAGCAAAGGTAAAATTAACCACGCTTAGAGTCCGCTCTCTTCAAATGTTTCTGACCTCTTGAGTTAAGAGTGGCAGTGCTGACAGTGGCAGAGAGTACGACTGTCTACTCTTGAAAGATGGTGTGTGTGTGAGAGAGAGAGAGAAAGGGAGAGGGAGAGGGGAGAGGGAGGGGCACAGAGAGGCAGAGAGGGAGAGGGGGGAGAAGGAGAGAAGCAGAGAGTGGGAGGGAGGGGGAAAGAGAGAGAGCAGAGGAGAGGGAGAGGGGGAAGGAGAGGAGAAAGGGAGGGGGAGGGAAAGGGGGAGGGAAAGAGAGGGAGAGAGGCAGAGAAGGAGAGAGACAGAGAGAGAGGGAGAGAGGGGGAGAAGGAGAGAGGCAGAGAGGGAGGGAGGGAGAAAGGGAGACAGCAGAGGAGAGGGAGAGGGGTAAGGAGGGGAGAAAGGGAGGGAGATGGAAAAGGGGGAAGGAAAGGGAGAGGGAGAGAGGCAGAGGGAAGGAGGGAAGGAGGGAGAAAGAGAGGGGGAGGGAGAGAGGGAGAGGGAGAGGGAGAGGGAGGGAGAGAGTCAGAGGGAGAGGGAAGGAGAAAGAGAGAGGGGGAGGGGGAAAGGGAGGGAGAGGGAGAGAAAGAGCGCTTTGAAACAGTACTTTGTATGAACTTTCCTCAACTGCTTATTATCTGGGCTACCTGAGAATTCTTGGAAATACAGTAGAGAATTTTCCAACCCCACAACCAGCAGAGATTGCCTTGCTGCAGTTGGGAATTTCCATCCGCCCAACGACACACTCCAACCCCCGCACCCCTACACCCCTCATTCTTCTCTTGGGTTCTAGATCTTTGCACCGACCCAGCCTAGATTCTGAAATCGCAATGATGCAGGCTTCTCCGTTAGTGCAGTTCTGCTTGGGACCGGTACAGGAAGTGCTGTTGCTCTCACATTTTTCACATTGCAAACAATTGCCTTGAAATGGTAAAACAAAGACAACGACAATTAGTAGGCTTGACCAATGGACTGGATAATGATGATGATGATGATGATGATGGTAACGATGCCAATGTTCTGAACATCCAGAGCATATCAGTGATGGCGAACCTTTTCGGCACCAAGTGCCCAAACCGGAATGCACATGCGCACGCCGGAGTACCAGAATCCTGAAGATCAGCCGGCCGGTGTGCATGCTTATGCCAGCCAGCTGGTTTTCAGGATTTTAGTGCATGCATGCCCACCAGCCAACTGGTCTTTACATGCATCAGAGTGCCGGAAACCTAAAGACCAACTGGACAGCATGCATGCACACTCCAGAAACCAAAAGAGCACACCTGCCATCACAGGTATAAATCCTTGCTCATAGTGGTGAGCAACAGGGCCAGAGGTGGGTTTCAGCAGGTTCTGACCAGATCTGGAGAACCGGTAGTGGAAATTTTGAGTAGTTTGGCGAACCGGTAGTAAAATTCTGACTGGCCCCGCCTGCATCTATTCTCTGCCTCCCGAGTCCCAGCTGATCGGGAGGAAATGGGGATTTTGCAGTATCCTTCCCCTGGAGTGGGGTGGGAATGGAGATTTTACAGTATCCTTCCCCTGCCATGCCCACCAAGCCATGCCACATCCAGCAAGCCACACCCACAGAACCGGTAGTAAAAAAAAATTGAACCCACCACTGAACAGGGCCATGGTAGAAAAAGGAGAAATAGTATGGAGGACAAGAAGATAATACGGATAGTGTTTATTGTTTCTTTTCCTGCTTGTTTATTCAAGTTATGGGTCGCCCTAGGGCGGGATTTCTCAGCCTCAGTAGTTTAAAGGCGTGTGGATTTGCCGGCTGGGGGATTCTGGGAGTTGAAGTCCACACATCTTCAAGAAAGAAGAGGAAACACTTCCCTAGAGGCAGAGGTCTCTAACGGATGCGTGGTTATAGTTCTCTTCCTGTTATTCAGGATACTGCTTATAAGCGCTTTGTGCTTAGAGCCTGAAGCATCGTTAGAGACCCCACAGGCTCACTTCATGGCCTGTTTCTGTTGCTCCCCTCCGGGAGGAGGTTTCAAAGTATTTCTAGCAGGACTTCCAGATTCTGTAACAGCTTTGTTCCCTAGGCCATCTGGCTGGTTAAATTCACAAGGTTCTTTTTTCTCACCATGTACATGTATACATCTGGACTAGACAAAATTGTGGTGTTCCTCTGTGTCATGTAATATATGTCGGTATATGTGTATTTATTTTGTTTATTTATTTAATTATTTGTTAGTTCGTTAGTCATGTTCATGTAGTGTATATTGGAGGTGGTGACCCTTCAAGAGCTGTCTCCAAGAAATTTCATTTTTATATATGCCACTTAATGTACATTCAAAGTGACACTAAAGTTTCTATTCTATTCTATTCTATTCTATTCTATTCTATTCTATTCTATTCTATTCTACTCTACTCTACTCTACATTCTATATTCTCTCTTCTCTTCTCTTCTCTTCTCTTCTCTTCTCTTCTCTTCTCTTCTCTTCTCTTCTCTTCTCTTCTCTTCTCTTCTCTCCACTCCACTCCACTCCACTCCACTCCACTCCACTCCACTCCACTCCACTCCACTCTATATTCTATATTCTATATTCTATATTCTATATTCTATGTTCTCTTCTCTTCTCTTCTCTTCTCTTCTCTTCTCTTCTCTTCTCTTCTCTTCTCTCCACTCCACTCCACTCCACTCCACTCCACTCCATTACATTCTATATTCTATGTTCTCTTCTCCTCTCCTCTCCTCTCCTCTCCTCTCCTCTCCTCTCCTCTCCTCTTCTCTTCTCTCCACTCCACTCCACTCCACTCTATGTTCTATGTTCTATGTTCTATGTTCTATGTTCTATGTTCTATGTTCTCTTCTCTTCTCTTCTCTTCTCTTCTCTTCTCTTCTCTTCTCTTCTCTTCTCTTCTCTTCTCTTCTCTTCTCTTCTCTTCTCTTCTCATGTTCCTTTCTGGCTGAGGCCATGGGGACTTTTTCAGCCACATCCTCAAAGGCGTTTTCAAAATGTACAAATGGTGGTTGTGTTTGCACAAGTAAAGCTCCCACCCCTTCTTCAGAGATGTCGAAATGAGTAGCGTTTCAATCTCATGTTTGGGAACTCCATCTTGACAGTTATGTGACCACTTCCTCTCACCGTGGATGTCCAAGAAGGGATGTTAGGAAATACAATGAGAACAGAGTTAAATGGGAATGTGTGCATGGGGAACCCAGGTTCCATGGGAGCGATGATGGGGGGAAAGCATTCCAACTTAGTTGTGGGCATGGAAATATCCAGAAGGAAAGATGAACAAATCATGATACCATCGTACAGACAGAGGTTGTATTTGCATCCGGTGCTGTTACTCAGGTGAGTAACCCAACCACTGTTTGAGCAAGTTGTAAGAACCACTTCATACTTAAAGTATGAAGTACATAACATATTTCTATTCCATTTGTTTTAGATATTTTTATTTTCTCCAGGCCCATTGACCTTCCAGAAGTTGGTTAAAGTGGCCTTTGCAGAAAAGCATCTATTTAATTCATAAGCATAGAGCCATCCAAGTGTGAATGTTTACTGGGATATTGTTTAAATTTAAATTAGATAGATTGATTAACAACAGATCCTTTCTTCACCCAAATCTGGTTCCTACCCCCTCCTTCTTTTTATCGTATTTTACATTAACTTATTTATGTTTTTAGTTCATATAGTTTTTCTCTTTTATGATTGGTAGGCTACCTGGAGTTACCTTTGAGGCAGTGGTGAAATCTAAAATTTGTTACTACTGGTTCTGTGGGCGTGGCTTGGTGGTGGCGGGGTAATGTGACTGGGTGCGCATGGCCAATTATTATTTTTTTTTTACTTTGAAAACCATTTTTCAGTGAAGAGGTTGCAAAAAAAATGCTTTCAAAAGGCTCTGACGATCCCAGCTGAGTTGCCTGTTTGGCAGAGGCTTTTTAAAAAAGTCTCTGTCGATCAGGCAACTCAGCTGGGATCGTTAGAGGCATTTAAAAGAAAAAAAGGGTTTTTTTTCTTTTAAAAGCCTTCGACGATCCCAGCTGAGCCACGCGATCATCAGGCTGGGCATGGGGGGGGGGGCAGAAATTTTTGCTACCGGTTCTCCAAACTACCCGCCTCCTTTGCTACCGGATCGGGCGATCCAGTCCGAACCGGGAGCACTTCACCCCTGTTTTGAGGTAAGATGGGCAGGCTATACATTTTTATGAATAAATAAATAAAAATACTTTTTTTCAAGGATTTTTTTTTTTAAGCAATTAAAAATAGCGAGTTTGTGGTTAGTTTGTTCTGGCCACAATGATACCAAAGAATCATAGAATCATTAAATAAAAATCAAAGGCTGGCAGTTAAGTAAGTAAGCCCCATGCCTTACTACGTCATCTAGGTTCAATATAGTTGAATGCTGTCCCTTTAGGGTATTTATAGGGTGTGTGGGGGGGAGATATACGACTCTCTACACCAGGTAAATGCCTATGGAGATTCTCAGTCACCCAGGGCATGGTTGTCTCAAAGGTGCTTTTTTAAGAGGCCACTTGACTTTCTGGTTTTTCTTTGAAGACATTTCGCTTCTCCTCCAAGAAGCTTCTTCGGCTCTCTGAAGCTTCTTTCCTTCTCTCTGAAGAGCCGAAGAAGCTTCCTGGAGGAGAAGCGAAACGTCTTCAAAGAAAAGCCAGAAAGTCCAGTTGCCGCTTGAAAAAGCCAAGGGTTTCCCAACCTTAACCATTTTAAGACGTGCGGACTTCAACGTCCAGAATTCCTCAGCCAGTATGCTGCCTGAGAGATTCTGGGAGTTGAAGCCCGCACGTCTTAAATAATTGGGAAGCATGGCTCTACACCCATTCCAGCTTGGCTCTGATTCCGTTTGTCCAACGGAACCCCCTACGTACTGAGCAAAAGCTTTCTTTACCTTTTGCTAGAAGCACTAAGCAAAAGAAAAGTTGGAGAAGGCCCTGCATGTTGTCTGATCTTAAGGAGCTCATCTTCTTGGGATGAATCTTCGGAAGTTCTTGTGATGGCGTCCTGAGGAAGCAGGGAAGTCAAATAAGTATTACATTTATTAAACAACTACAGGAAGGGAGTCAAACTCAAGGCCCGTGGGCCAAATCCAGCCCGCGGGTTACTTAGATCTGGCCTGTGGGGCTGCCCTGGAAACAGCAAAGGACCGGCCATGGTGCCTCTGGCAGTGAAAAGAGTGCTTTTCATGTGGCCCTCCCCAGCTCCGTTTTTGCTGGCAGAGGGCCAGCAAACCAAACCAAAAATAAAACCAAACCAAAAGGAGAAAAGTTTCCCCTTTTGCATTTGAGCATCCAAGAAGGGACAGAAAAGGAGAAAGGGACAGGGGAAAGACAAAGGAAAAAAAGGGAAGATGGGAAGAGAGCGAGGAAGGAAAAATAAGGAAAGAGGGGAAGGAAGAAGAAAGGCGAATGAAGAGGGAAGGGGAAAGGAGGAAAGGAAAGGAAAGGAAAGGAAAGGAAAGGAAAGGAAAGGAAAGGAAAGGAAAGGAAAGGAAAGGAAAGGAAAGGAAAGGAAAGGAAAGGAAAGGAAAGGAAGAAGAAAGGCGAATGAAGAGGGAAGGGGAAAGGAGGAAAGGAAAGGAAAGGAAAGGAAAGGAAAGGAAAGGAAAGGAAAGGAAAGGAAAGGAAAGGAAAGGAAAGGAAAGGAAAGGAAAGGAAAGGAAAGGAAAGAGGGAGGGAGGGAGGGAGGAAGGAAGGAAGGAAGGAGATTATAATGAGAGTGAGGGTGGCTCTGAGGGAAGTCCTGCCTTAGGACATGATCACCACAGGTGCCCACCCTGACACGAGTGATGTCAAGCTGGCCATGCCCACCACAGTCATGCCCACCAGCCCCCCCCCCCAAGTCAAACACAACCCTGAGGCGGTCCTCAAGGAAATCATGTTTGACACCCCTGAACTACAGGTATGTATGTATGTACGTACGTATGTATGTATTTATTTATTCATTTATTTATTTATTTATTTATTATTCATATTTCTATGCCGCCCAACTCTCCAAGGACTCTGGGCGGCTTACAACAAAGCCAGTATGAATAATATACAATAAGAGACGTTAAAAACCCATACACACCGCTCATGGCCGGATCTCACAAGATCACAATGGTGGAATCAACGGCCCCAAGCCTGCTGGAAAAGCCAGGTTTTCACCATTTTCCGGAAGGCCAGCAGGGTGGGAGTGATCCTGGCCTCAGGAGGTAGCTGATTCCAGAGAGCTGGAGCAGCCACAGAGAAAGCCCTCCCTCACGGACCCGCCAGGCGACATTGTTTAGCTGACGGGACCCGGAGGAGGCCAACTCTGTGTGATCTTACCAGTTGTTGGGAGCTATGCGATAGAAGACGATCCCGAAGATAGCCTGGCCCTCAGCCATATGGGGCTTTAAAGATAATAACCAACACCTTGAATTGTGACCGGAGACCAATAGGAAGCCAGTTAGGTAGTCCCTGACTTAGCATCATTCATTTAGTGACCTTCTAAGTTGCGACGACACTGGGAGGGAAAAAGCAACTTAGACCGATTTTCACACTTACGACCATTGCAGCATCCCTTTGGTCACGTGATCAAAATACGGATGCTTAGCAACTGGTTCGGATTTACGGCTGTCGTAGACTCCCGGGATCACGTGATCACTCTTTGAGACCTTCTGACAGGCAAAGTCAATAGAGAGGGCAGCTGTGCTTCACAACCGTGTTATTAATTTAACAACTGCAGTGATTTGCCTAACAACCATGGCAACTCACTGAACAGCCATCTTGCTTAGCAACAGAAAGGTTGGGCATCCTGATTACTTGTACTGTAGCCTGGTTCTTATTTCCTGTAGGTCTTTGCTGCCACCTAGTGGTATGTTTGCAACAGACACCTGACAGCCGCTTTTAACTATTTCATTACTACAGGTAGTACCACTTCAGACAAATGGCAGCCCAATCTCTTCTTTAAAATCTCCAGTGTTGGAGCACCCAAAACTTCTGGAGGCAAGTCGTTTCATTAATTAATTGTTCTCACTGTCAAGTCATAAAATCAAATCCGGTCCCTGGGTGCCTTGATTTACAACCATCACGACTTACAATAATAATTGGAAATAGAAGTAAAATAACCGAGTTGGAAGGGACCTTGGAGGTCTTCTAGTCCAACCCCCTGCTTAGGCAGGAAACCCTATATCACTTCAGACAAATGGCTGTCCAACCTCTTCTTTAAATACTTCCAGTGTTGGAGCATTCATAACTTCTAGAGGCAAGTTGTTTCACTGATTAATTGTTCTAATTCTGGTCTCCATTACAACCGCCATGGTGTAATCTAACTACCTGTAGAAGGAAAAACCAATAAAAACCCTACATGGAGTTGGTTATGATCAGGAGTGTTAAAGAAAGAAACCGAAGGCTTTCTTTTAGCAGCTCAAGAAGAACCCAATATTCAGCATGTAGCAAACAACAGTTGCGTCACACCTCTTTGGTGAAAAGGATGAAACAATGGACCATTTGATTAATGGCTACAGCAAAATTTCACCAACTGACAAGAAGCCACAAACATGGTGACTAAGATGCCAGAATTATTTGTTGGGAACTTTGTCAAAGATTTGGATTTGGACGTTGCAAGAATTATTAAAGGTAAAGGTAAAGGTTCCCCTTGCACATCTGTGCTAGTTGTTCACGATTCTAGGGGGCGGTGCTCATCTCCGTTTCAAAGCCGAAGAGCCAGAGCTGTCCGAAGACGTCTCCGTGGTCATGTGGCCGGCATGACTAAACACCAAAGGCATACGGAACACTGTGATCTTCCCACCAAAGGTGGTCCCTATTTTTCTACTTGCATTTTTTACGTGCTTTCAAACTGCTAGGTTGGCAGAAGCTGGGAGCTCACCCCATTACGAGGCGCTAGGGATTCGAACCGCTGAACTGCCAACCTTTCGATCAACAAGCTCAGGGTCTTAGCCCCTGAGCCACTGCGTCCCATCGCAAGAATTATTGGGACCATCAAATTGAGAAGTTTTGGGGAATATGAGCAGCTTAAGTCCTTATAGGACTTCGGCTCCAAAGAGAGACGGGCATCGTGTTCATAACGTACCTGTTGTAATGGTCAATGAATTGAGTTCAGCTTGTTGGTGTTTCTATGCCAGACAGTTCTAGGATTGAAGGAAAAAAGGCATTTTTTTTTCTTCGAAAAATTATGCAATACCAGAACTATTTAAGTTGAATACTCCGGGGGGCGGGGTGATTGGAGCCCATGGAGCGATACCAGAAACACTCTCCCGATATCCGGATATTTTCAACTGATTCTAATTTTACTCTAATTTTACAAAAACATACCTTGCTTGGAACTGCCTATATTCTCAGATACCGCCTTAATAATTCTTTAGGTCCTTAGTTAGGACTTGAATTATCAGTCTTAGATTGTGAACCTAATCACATATTACCTGTATAATTATTTAAAATTTAAAAAACAAATAATAATCTGGATGGCTTGGCGACTTGGAGATTGAGGAGAATTTTGTTTTGGGAAGAACAGCCTGATATCAATTGATGTATCTTACCATTATTAACAGATGGTTTTCAGCATCTCTCCTTGTTCGGTCCTCTCAGCTCAGGGCTTTTGGTGTTTTTAACTGATGTTAACTGTCATCTGCCAGGTTCCATTGGACTTAAAGGGACAGTACTTTTAGTTATAAGTAGCCCACAGGTTTATAAGTGTGTGTGGGTGTAAGAAAGAGAGAGAAATGGGTGGGAGAGCGAGGGGGGGATAGATAAAAGAAATCTAATAGAGGTAGTGGAAAGATAAACAGGCAGGATACAGATATGTAGATAGATAGATAGATAGATAGATAGATAGATAGATAGATAGATAGATAGATAGATAATAGACAGACAGACAGATAAAGAGATGATAGTCAGACAAACAGAGATAGATAGGTGATAATAGATAGATGATATTGATAGATAGATGATAATAGATAATAATGGTAGGTAGGTAGGTAAATAGGTAGGTAGACAGACAGACAGACAGACTGAGAGAGAGAGGTAGGAAGGAAGGTCTTTCTTTCTTTCTTTCTTTCTTTCTTTCTTTCTTTCTTTCTTTCTTTCTTTCTTTCTTTCTTTCTTTCTTTCTTTCTTTCTTTCTTATTTCTCCCAAAGGACTCAGGGCGGTGTACAGCCACAATAAAACAACATATAATACAAAATTTAAGAACAATTAAAAACCTATTAAATAATTTGGCCCCAATTAAAACTCCAGATTAAAACACCCATTAAAATTCCTTATCTAGCCAGCCCAGCCTGTTGGAACATTAGGGTCTTAGGAGCACGGCAAAAGGAGGTCGGGAATCATACGTATCTCCGGGGGCAGTTCATTCCAGAGGGCAGGAGCCCCCACAGAGAAGGCTCTCCCCCTGGGGGTCGCCAGTCGGCATTGTTTGACCAACGGCACCCTGAGGAGTTCGTCTCTGTGGGAGCGAGTTGGTCGGTGGGAGGCCATCGGTGGCAGAAGGCGATCTCATAAATATCCGGGTCCTAAGCCATGGAGCGCTTTAAAGGTGGTGACCAACAACTTGAATCGCACCCGGAAGACCACCGGGAGCCAGTGCAGCTCGCGCAGGAGAGGTGTTACATGGGTGCGCTGAGATAGAGATCGAGAGAGAGAGCGATAGAGATAATGGATAGATAGATGATAGACAGACAGAGGGAAAGATGATTTGAGGGGAAGTGGATTGATTGATTGATTGATTCATTAATTCATTGATTTTGATTATGATTGTAGGCCCAGTCATCCATAGCCAACTCTGTAAAACATTCCACTTCAACAATAATAAAAGTTAAAATAATTCACGATAAAGCATGAGTTCCTCTCAAGATTCAGGTAGTTGCCTAAAAATTCCATCATGGCATGGAGCTGCTGGCTGTTTCAGGGACTGCCTCTAAAACCACCAGATCCAACCTGAGCAGCATGCTTTCAAGATCCTGCCCACTAAAGGCTACCATCTGGTGGGACCCCAGAAAGAGAAGCTTTTCTGTTATGGTTCCTGCCTTTTGGAACTTCTTAAGCGGCTTCCCCTTAGACTTTGCTTGTGACAAGGTGACCAGATGACCCCAGGACATTGCAGCCATCCTAAATCCATGCCAGTTGCCAAGCTTCTGAATTTTGATCACGTGACCATGGGAAATGCCAGAGCGATTATAAGTGTGGGAAAATGTCCGTCGGTCACTTTTTAAAGTGCCATAACTTCCAACGGTCAGCAAATAAACCGTTCTAAGTCAAGGACTGCCTGAGAAGAAACCATACACACATTCCGTAGGTGGGATGTGTATCGGAGCAAGGAATCAAACCACACAGAATGCAGCGTTGTTGTTTAACGGCAGCTACAGGAAAGGGTTAGATTTTTTGAGCATCAAAGCAAGGAAGTGGCTCGCTTCCTTTGGCTCAAAGGAAACACGTGCTTTCCTGAACCTCTAAAGCAGAGGCTGTTTTATTAGAGATATCAGTTTATAGAAATAGAATTATAGAATTATAGAAATATTGAGTCAAAAAAAAAAAAGGAAAGGAAAGAAAAGAAAAGAAAAGAAAAGCAGGCACGGATGCCACACTAAAATGCTAATATCGCCTTCATGAAAATGCTAATAACAAAGTCTAAAATTCCTTTAGTGTCCCCATTGGATACATAAAGCTTTTAAAGTCCTTGGGATTTGAGTATAGTATAGTATAGTATAGTATAGTATAGTATAGTATAGTATAGTATAGTATAGTATAGTATAGTATAGTATAGTATTAGTATTAGTATTAGTATTAGTATTAGTATTAGTATTTTAGTATTAGTATTTTAGTATTAGTATAGTATAGTATAGTATAGTATAGTATAGTATAGTATAGTATAGTATTAGTATTTTAGAATTAGTATAGTATAGTATTAGTATTTTAGTATTAGTATTAGTATAGTATAGTATAGTATAGTATAGTATAGTATAGTATAGTATTAGTATTAGTATTAGTATTAGTATTAGTATTAGTATTCAATACAGTACTGTACTGTACTGTACTGTATTGTATTGATAATTTTATTTTATTTTATTTATTTTATTATATTATTTTATTTTATTTTATTTTATTTTTTATTTGCATGCCTGGTCTTTCAGATACAGCACAAATATGGGCTGCATTTGGTATAAGGAATCACAGACCGGGGTTTGGATAATCTCCTTTGTGTGCTTTGAAGCACCTCTTTGCCTCTGTTCCTCTGTTTGAAGGGGTGGGGAATGTGAAGGAATGTCCCACTCCTAATTTATTTTAAGGTCACATCCAGATCTTAAGCAAGGGTGAAATCCAGCAGGTTCTGACAGGTTCTGGAGAACTGGTAGCGGAAATTTTGAGTAGCTCGCAGAACCAGCAAATACACCTCCGGCTGGCTCCAGAGTGGAGTAGGAATGGAGATTTTGCAGTATCCTTACCCTGTCACACCCAGCCAGCCACGCCCACCAAGCCACACTCACAGAACCATTGGAAAAAAACTGATTTCACCACTGATCTTAAGGGATCGAGTTTAAGAATCTCGGCATTCCCTAATTTTTCCCAGAGCTGATTAAAATCCAACTGCACATCGCATGTTTCCTTAAACATTTATTTTTTTACAGAAGAAAGCAGAGATCCAATACCAAGAGGGAAGTTCATTGTCCTGGGAGGCACTACAGGGGCAAGAAGGAAGCCTGAATAAATAGTAACTCCTTCAATTGCAGAGCTGATGCAGCCCCATAGCATATGTCTTTTAGAGGAAAACCATGAGAAACAGGAATGCAGCAAAATTCAGGGGGTGGAATTCCCAAGAGTAAAGCCCCTTTGAAACGGCCGGTGAACATCTGGATGTTATAATCACTGTGTTAGAACGTTGCAGGATGGACGTGTGCCCGTGAGCGATGTGATTGCACGTTGCCTTGGTGGTGCAGCCTTCCATGATCGAGTCCCAGAGCACCCCATCTGGATATGGAAGATAAAATAAGCAATCCGATGGAATCACATGATGTAGTTGGTCTTCAACCCATTTTCTCTCCATTTAGTCAAAATAAATAACGCAAAGTACAAAGTACAGGTGGAGAGATGGGCTCTTTCCTAGTTCAATCACTACCTCAAGTTAGACGCAATCTAGGTGTAGGAGTTGACCAAGCTGAGCCCAAAGGAGGGGTGAAGTAAGTCATCAGTCTCGAGTCCCTTTGTGCCCACCAGAGATCTCAGTCCAGCCCTCCTTGAATTTTTATCTGCCGCCAACTGGCTTTGACTGTTAGTAGTTCAGATTCTTGTAAAGAACTTAAGTTTGCAATCATCATCATCATCATTTAACGACTCCATAATCCCTTGTGGGGTAGAGTCTGGGCAACTGAATGGAGCTAGCAGAGTGTTTACTGGCCAGATGCCCTTCCTGACGCCAATGTGGAGTTTTGTTCAGCAGATATATTCTCATTGTGTCCAGAGAGAGAAATATTTGCCTCTACCTAGGATCGAACTCACAGCCTCCTGATTGTGAGGTGAGAACTCCACCTCTAGGCCACCACACCACTCCAAGACAACTTAAGCTTGCAATAAACCCATATAAGAGCCGAGGTGGCGCAGTGGTTAGAATGCAGTACTGCAGGCTACTTCAACTGACTGCTAGCTGCAATTTGGCAGTTCAAATCTCACCAGGCTCAAGGTTGATTCAGCCTTCCATCCTTCCAAGATGGGTAAAATGAGGACCAAGATTGTTGTTGAGGCAATATGCTGACTCTGTAAACCGCTTAGAGAGGGCTGTAAAAGCACCATGAAGCGGTATATAAGTCTAAGTGCTATTGCTATATTCATTTGACCTGCCTGGAATTCTGTTTTTCTGCGCTTGTCACCAGCCATCAAAGGAGGCTTCCAGGCACCTCAGCATGGGAAATGGAACTCACCTCCGTAGGAACGCATAAACAGGTGGAAGCAGTAATGTTCGTTTCCGATACAATTCGTCATTTCTTTCTCGCATGTGCCTGTGTCAGAAAAGCAGGCGGGACATTGCCGTCCATTGGCTTTACTCTGAACTGATGGTACTGAAAACAGAAGTGGGAAGGGTGAGAAGATTCCCAGAATAGCAATAGCAATAGAATTTAGACTTATATATCGCTTTACAGTGCTTTTACAGCCCTCTCTAAGCGGTTTACAGAGTCAGCCCATGATCCCCAACAATTTGGCTCCTCATTTTACCCACCTCGGAAGGATGGAAGGCTGAGTCAACCTTGAGCTGGGTGAGATTCGAACTGCCAAATTGCAGGCAGCCGACAGTCAGCAGAAATAGCCTGCAGTATTGCACTCTAACCACTGCTCCACCACGGCTCATAGTTTAACAGTCAGAGAGGGAGGAAGGTCTAAATCAGTGATGGCTAATCTTTTTGCTGTCACATGCCAAAAGCAGGGAGGACCGTGGGGGGGGGGAGGGCATGCGTGTGCATGCCCACACCCATAATTCAATGCCCCCTGTGTCCTGTTTTTGGCCTAGCAAGCCTATATAAAGCCTCTGGAGGGTGAAAATGGCCTTCCCCACCCACCCGAGAGGCCCTCCAGCGGCCGGAAATGACCCATTTCCTGACTTCTGGTGGGCCTGGTAGGCCTGTTTTCCACCCTCCCCAGGTTCCAGAAACTTTCCTGAAGGCTGGGAAGGCTGAAAATGGCCTCCCCCTCTCCCTCCCCCCCCCCCGGAGGCCCTCCGGAGGCCGAAAACGCCGCGTGGAGACTCCTGGGAGGGGACAGGTGGTGTGGGCGGGGCCAGCCAAAACTCAGCTGGCTGGCGCGCACATGCGTGCTGGAGCTGAGCTAGGGCAATGGCTCCCGTGCCTGCAGATTGGCTCCACGTGCCACCTGTGGCATGCATGCCATAGGTTCGCCATCACGGGTGTAAATAAATGACTGGGCCAAATTCTCCCAGGCTTCTGGAAAAGATAGCTTCTTGCTACCTTTCAGTTCTGCCCCTTTCCTGGGGTTGTTGTGGTTATTACTGTCGTTGTTATTTGGCCATCATTGTTCTTTTGTCTTATGCTGATTTTTTGGTGGTGGTGGTGGTGGGGGGGGTGTTTGCTGTATTGTTCTTTGTTTTTCCAAAATGATTTAACCTTTGTAAACCTCCCAGAGTTGGGTAACATATAAATGTAATGCGCACGGCTGTCAGTCAGATGCTTAGCCTGAATTACTACAGGTAATCCTCGGTTTACAACAGTTCATTTAGTGACCGATAGGATAGTACTCTTCCAATATCTCAGGGGATGCCACAAAGAAGGAGGAGTCAAGCTATTCTCCAAAGCACCTGAAGGCAGGACAAGAAGCAAGGGATGGAAGTTAATCAAGGAAAGAACCAACCTAGAACTAAGGAGAAATTTCCTGACAGTGAGAACAATTAATCAATGGAACAACTTGCCTCCAGAAATTTTGGGTGCTCCAGCACCGGAGGTTTTTAAGAAGTGATTGGACAGCCATTTGTCCGAAATGGTATCAGCCCCTGATGGGGAACCTATAGCACGCGTGCTGGAAGTGGCAAGCGGAACCATGTCTCCGGGCACGCCAGCTTTCTGGGTTTTGGTGCACATATGCGCACTGGCCAGCTGGTCTTTGCACACGCATGCACACCAGAAACCAGGAAATCAGGTGACTGGCACACAGGCGCATGCTGGAAAGTGGAAACTCAGCATGCGCGTGCCAGGGAACTGCTCTTCTGGTTTCCGATGCTCGCACGCTCCTGTTTCGGCACTCGGTGCCGAAAAGATTCGCCAACATTGGTATAGGCTTTCCTGCTTGAGTAGAGGGTGGACTAGAAGACCTCTAAGGGGTCCTTTCCAACTCTGATATTCTGCTATCTTTTGCAACTCTGGGGATTTTGTCAATGTGCCTTCCAGATTCTCCAATGATTTCTTCTCCTCTGGGAGAGACGGGTGTTTTTCTACCAGGTTCTGAGGAGGAAGTCAATTTTCATTCGCACTTTAGTTCTGTAAAGCATCGGGTGGTAATGAGGCTGATTGATTGGCTTGTACATTAAGAAGCAAAAAAAAAAGAAAGCCAATGTTGAAAGAGATGTCAAGAAAACATACGCGCTTACATGAAGGCATGGCTCTTTTACAAGCATCATCAGTGCAACAAACCAAGCTTCCTTGAAGGATTTTCCCATTCCCCATATTCAAGTGGGTTTTCGGAGAATTGCAGACCACGATGGATTCACAGCCCTTGGCCACTGTTTGCATCGTTCTGTTCCCTGGAAAGAAAGAGGAAGGCATGTCCTAAGGGACTAGACTAGCCAGCAGCTGATGCATCCCATAATTTAAGCAGGAAGGAAGACACTATTGATCTTGGGGTTTGGCCAAAAGTGACTACAGTTTCCAAAAGTCTACTGGGGAAGCATGGAGAATGTGTCACCGACAAGAGAATCCATAATTGAAGATGATCATCAGCAGTTCTTAGTCTACCACAGACCCGGGAGGGCATCAAGAGTTGGTAGTTCTTTCCAAAATGTAGTAGAATCTGGCAGACATGGTCGGCTCTGGCAGGGATGGATGGATAGAAGAGATGATAGAGATAGATAGATAGATAGATAGATAGATAGATAGATAGATAGATAGATAGATAGATAGATAGATGATAGATAGATAGATAGATAGATAGATAGATAGATAGATAGATAGATAGATAGATAGATAGACAGACAGATAGATGATGGATGGATGGATGGAAAAAGAAAGTGAGAGAGAGATAAGAGCTGTGGTGGGTTGCTTCTGGTTTGCCCCAGTTCGGGCGAACTGGTAGTGGCAGTGGCAGTAGACTCTGCAACCCACCCAGACATCATCCAAAATACTCTGCGCATATGCAGAAGTGCTGCACACTCATGAAGCTAGCGAGCATGCCTGTATGCTACCGATAGCGAACTGGTAGTGCTGGGATTTGAATCCCACTACTGGATGAGAGATGATAATGAGAGATGAAAGATGAGAGATGAGAGATGAGAGAGAGAGAGAGAGAGAGAGAGAGAGAGAGAGAGAGAGAGAGAGAGAGAAAGATACGGGAGATAGAAGATACAGAGAGAGAGAGAGATGAGAGAGAGAGAATAGATAGATGATAGATAGACACAGACAGACAGAAAGGACAGACAGACAGATGATAGGTAGGTGGGTGGGTAAATAGGTAGATGATAGAGATAGATGATAGATAGGACTGTGATAGATTGGACTGCGTCCAATCAATTTAGCATGGGATACCCCTTTCTGCCTTTCATGAGAACACACTATAAGAAGTGTCGACTTTAATTCCCAGAATTCTTCAGCCAGCATGACTGGCGGAAGAATTGTGGAAGTTGAAGTCCATGCATCTCAAAGTTCCCCAGATTGAGGAATGTCTCAAAAAGACCATGCTGGGATCTCCTTCAGATGACAGTCCACCAGCATTTCCTTTGCCAATGCTCCAGAAATATAAATCAGCTAAACGTACACGAAGTACATAGGCTAGGATTAGATGTCTCCATGTCATCCTAAATGCTACGTCATCTAGGCTAAACTGCTCGCTTAAAGAGAGTCTAGATGTGGTGTACATTTGTCACTAACCTAGAGTGTTACGAATTAAAATGACGACACAAGTTTCTTGTTCGGGCTCACAGGTCTTCAGGTTGCCTGTACAGTTGGCGCCAATGTCAGAACATACTTCACACTTCAGAGTGGTAACTTGAGAAGAGAAAGAAAGAGAGCAAGTTTTCTGAGAACGTATATAATTGCATCATCCTTCCTAAATTCCTTAACCATTTCCTTTGGAAGTATTATCAACGGATTATAGCAGAGGTCAAGCTCGATTTCAATGAGGACCACATCAGGGTTGTTTTTGACCTTGGGGGGTGGGGGGAGGTGGACATGGCCAGGATGGGCATGGCCAGCTCGACATCAATTGTGGTGGGGGCACCTGTGGTGGCCTGAACATTCTGCAAGTGAAAACTGAGCTCTGGAGGGCCATGGTTTTTCTGGCAGAGGGTTGTAGGAGGCCATTGCAGCCAAAACCAGAGCTCAGGAGGGCCACAGGTAGCTCTCCCTGACTCCGTTTTTGCTGGCAGAGGCAACGTTGGTCCTTCGTTGTTTCCAGGGCAACCCCATGAGCACCCCCACGGTCCGGATCTGGCCTGCAGGCCTTGAGTTTGACACCCTTGGATTACAGCAAACCCATAAAATAATTGTTTGGGAAAAGATTGCGCTGTAGAGATTCTGAAATAGAGTCAGAACAATTGGGAAGTTTGGATCTTCTCCAGTCCTGCTCAGATCATCGATTTGGTTCAGGTCATCAGCTCTCTCCAAATTGAAGATTCAAAACATGAACCTGAACTGAATCTCCAGATCAAAGTATTATACAACCTTAACAGGTGTAGTCAGGGGTGGGCTGCTGGGGGTTCGCAGGGGGTTCGGGAGGACCTCTAGCTAAGATTCTGTGCAGTTCGAAGAACCCCCAAATCCTACTCCTGGCTGGCCCCGCCTACCCCACCCCACCCCTCCCAGAAGTCCCCACGCAGCCTGTTTTGGATGCAGATTAGTGCAGGGCATGCACAGGGGGTCAGGGCGGGCAAAAAACAGGCCTTCCAGAAGTTCAGGAAGGCCAGAAATGGGCCAGCTTCTGGGGAGGCCATTTTCACTCTCCTGGAGGCTCAAGAAAAGCCTCTGGAGCCCGGGGAGGGCAAAAACGCCCCCCCTCCATGATGCAGGAGGTCACCTAGGCCATGCCCACCATGGCCACGCCCACTCAGCAACCAGGCAGAGAACCCCTTGCTAAAAATGTTGAAGCCCACCCATGAGTGTAGTATTCCTTGACTTACAAGCACAATTGGGACCGGAATTTTGATGGCTAAGCAAGGCAGTTATTAACTGAGTTCACCCTGATTTTTAAAAACCTTTCCCCACCCCACCCCACCCCACCTCACCCCCCGCCCCCTCTTCTCTGAGGCTTCCTTACCTGTCTTTAGAAATTCAAAGAACAAGAAGATTCGCAGCAAAGATTGAACGGGCTTGGTTATTCCACCATGAGAGTGTATGTCCGGAAACTTTTCCTGCATTGTAGTAAATTCTCCAGGTGAAAGGAACCTTGAATGGTGAAGGCAGAACAAGGGAGAAGGACAGGGGTGGTATTCGCTTACCTTCGCTACCGGTTCGCAAATGTCAGCACGCTCATGCAGAGCCTTCCCCGCATGCGCAGAGCATCCAAAATACATATTACACAATTGTGACTTGAAATAAACACCTGTGCTTGTGAGCCAAGTTAGTTGGATGTGGGATGCACTGCAATCTTCACATCCTCAGTGAGTCCTGCACTGCACTTATTCTCCTTGTCTCTCCTCTCAAAGCAAATAGGTTTGTGTGAACTTTGAGAAACGAAGTCTTTTGGTTACGCCTCTCTAATGGCTTTGTACGAGCCGTGGTGGCGCAGTGGTTAGAGCGCAGTACTGCAGGCTACTTCTGCTGACTACCGGCTGCCTGCAATTTGGCAGTCCGAATCTCACCACAAGGTTGACTCAGCTTTCCATCCTTCCAAGGTGGGTAACATGAGGGCCCAGATTGTTGTTGGGGGCAATAGGCTGACTCTGTAAACTGCTTAGAGAAGGCTGTAAAGTGGTATATAAGTCTAAGTGCTATTGCTATTGTGTGTGTATGTGCGCTTTCAAGTTGTGTTGACTCCTGACAACTTCCAGCATCATTCCCTGCAGTTTTCTCGCAAGATTTCAGAAATGTGTTGTCACTGCCTCCTAGATAGGGCTGTGGGAGAATAACTGGCCTGAAGTCAGCCGGCTAGCTTTGTTCCTAAAGCTGGTTTCTAGCTTGGTGTCTTAGCAACTCCACCAAACTTGATATTCTGCCCTTTTAGGTCCCCTTGTGCTTAAATGACCTGATATAACTTAGAATAATGTCTTTTTCCTGTTATACAAGCTACTTGCGTTAACTTAGAGGGTTTCAAATTTCTGTCTGTTACACTGGTCATTAGATCCTTAAAAGAAAAAAAACCTTTTTAATCCCACCTTTATTTTTTAATATATAAATAATTCAAAGTGGTGAACATACTTTATACTCCTTCCTCCACCAATTTGCCCCACAACACTCCTGTGAGGTGGGTTGGGGGAGAGAGGGGGAGAGAGACTGACAGAAAGAGGGGGGAAAGGGGGGGAGAGAGGGAGAGGAAGGGAGAGGGAGAGTAAGACAAAGAGAGAGGGGAGAGAGAGGGAGAGGAAGGGAAAGGGAGAGAGAGAGGGAGGGAGAGGAGTAGAGGGAGAGGGAAGGAGAGAGGGAGAAAGGGAGGGAGAGAAGGACAGGGAGAGGGAGAGGAAGGGAAAGGGAGAGGGGGGAGGGGGAGAGAGAGAGAGAGAGAGAGAGAGAGAGAGAGAGAGAGAGAGAGAGAGAGAGAGAGAGACTGGCCCCAAGATACTCAACCAGCTTAATGCCTAAGTGGGTCAAATTCACTCCAGGAGTTAGATTGGCCCCATTGAAAACCATGGTCTACTCTAGATCCACAGTTTGGATGATTTTATACCTTACCAAAATAGTTCTAGATTGAGAGAGAGAAACAGGAGAAGTCCGTGTAATCGGTTTCTTTTCTGTATTTCCGACAGTGAATACAGAATACAGAATGAATGAGCCTAAATTAATTGCATCAAGTTTAAGCTTCCAGTAACTGCCACCCCGATGGATGCTAAGATTCTGGTGTTTTTTTTCTTAAAGTGAAATTACCTCCATTGTCAAGATTGGGGTTTCTTGTGCTAGAACCCAGAGGAAGCTATGAGAGGGATGAGATTTTAACTCTGAAAGGAATTAGAGCATGCACAGAGTGTACCTAACTCAACTTTTGATATTCCTTGCTGCCGAGAGAAGCTCCATTGTGACTTAATATTCTATCTGCCAAGTTAGCCTTGCTTGTAACTTAAAACGTGTATTCTCAGCAACCTAATATGAAGTAGCACCCCTTAACAAAACCCTGGGCTATATGCCAAAAAATGTATTCTTTTCCTCCTTTCTGAGGTCCATCGTTTTCAGAGTGCTGAGAAAATCATGAGGTTTGCATAAACCATGGATATGTACCAGAGGTGGGTTTCAACAGCTTCTGACCAGTTCTGGAGAACCGGTAGTGGAAATTTTGAGTAGTTCGGAGAACCGGTAGTAAAAATTCTGACGAGCCCTGCCCCCATCTATTCTCTGCCTCCCAAGTCCCAACTGATCGAGAGGAAATGGGGATTTGGCAGTAACCTTCTCCTGCCACGCCCACCAAGCCATGCCACGCCCACCAAGCCACGCCCACAGAACCGGTAGTAAAAAAATTTGAAACCCACCACTGATATGAAATAAAGTTTCTATCGCAATGACGACCTAGACAAGCAATGTGTGTAGGCTATAAAAAAGAAAAAAGTTTTAGTTAGTGCGTGCGCCTGCTTTTGTCTCTGCCTGCTCTGTTTAAGGTAGGAGACACTTTTTGCTTCCTGCTCACAAAAATAAAGCTGATTATCAGTTGCCTCGGCTTCAGAGTTTCATTGGATTTATCAGGTTCTGAGCTGCACTCAAAAACCTTACAACTCAATGTATTTATTTATTTTGCAACAGTATTTTTTTTTTGTTTTGTTTTACTATTGCAAAAAGTAGTAAAGTCCCTCTTCTGTGTAGGCCTTGTGTTCAGTGGTGAAATTCAATTTTTTTTACTACTGGTTCTGTGGGCATGGTGTGGCTTGGTGGACATGACAGGGGAAGGATACTGCAAAATCTCTATTCCCACCCCACTCCGAAGGAAGGATACTGCAAAATCTCCATTCCCATCCCACTCTTGGGCCAGCCGGAGGTGGCATTTGTTGGTTCTCTGAACTATTCAAAATTTACACTACCGGTTCTCCAGAACCTGTCAGAACCTGCTGGATTTCACCCCTGCTTGTGTTGCATTTTTATTTTTTAATTTGATTTATATGCCGCCCTTCTCCAGAGACTCAGGGCGGCTTACAATGCGTTAAGCAATAGCCTTCCTACTTTTGTGTATTTATACAAAGTCAGCTTATTGCCCCCACAATCTGGGTCCTCATTTTATCTACCTTAGAAAGGATGGAAGGCTGAGTCAAGCTTGAGCCTGGTGAGATTCGAGCACAGTAATTGCAGATAGCTGGTGTTAATCATAATGCTTTAATCTGCTGAGCCACCAAACCCATTTGAACATACATCTCTCTCTCTCTCTCTCTCTCTCTCTTATGTTTTGTACTCCTCTTTCTCACATGTTTTTAAAACCCCGGTCTGTTGAGGGAGTGTGAACATCTGGCTTAGGTGTTTCTAACTGCCATCACTGTGGGGGACGGCAGGAACTGAAAACTAGCATATGTGTTTGATTTTGGATAGTACATTTCACATTTCAAAGACTTGTCTGGGCTGATATCCAAGAAGCAGGAAGTTTGTGTCTTGAACGGGTGGTAAAGAGTCAAAGTCAAAGTCAGTTATTGAGCAGGGTGGGGTGGGGGAGAAATGAAAAGATTTTCTTCATTGTAGCAGAAGACACAGCTCAGAATCCAGAAGGTGCTCGCTTTGGCTGCTTCTCAGCCAAAGGCTCTGAATGGAGGCCCTGAATTAATTCAGGGGTGGGGTTGAAAAATGTTAGCAACTGGTTCTCTGCCTGTTTGCTGGGTGGGTGTGGCCATGGGGGTGTGGCCTACTCGGCCTCCTGCACCATGGTGGCGGGGGGGTACGTTTCTGCCCTCCCCAGGCTCTGGAGGCTTTCCTCGAGCCTCCAGGAGGATGAAAACGGCCTCCCTTGGGCTGCGGAGGGCCTCCAGAGGCCAGAAATGGGCCTGTTTCCAGTCTTCCGGGAGGCCCGTTTTTCACCCTCCCAGAGCCTCCTGCACTTACCCCACATCCAAAATGGGCCACATGGAACAAGCCAGTCCTTGCAACTACCGGGTCAGTGAACCAGATGTAAAACTAGCATCCGGTTCGCATGAATCAGTCCGAACTGGCTGAATCCCACCCTTGACTTAGTTGACTAGGGATAAGAGGTGAAACTGTCTCAGTAGGACATCTAGATGGATTACTGTAACAATCGGACTTTCAACCTTGAAATGAATGAGTTTCTACCACTCTATTGAGATGCCAGATAGATTGTAGAACAGAGACACATGATCTAAAGATTTGACATTCTGGGGGGGGGGGGCGGGAGTGGAGGCAATCAAACAAAGAGGAAGGAGGGTCAGAATGAAATATTTTCCATGTCATTTGAAAGCTGCACCGGCAAGGAAATTTTGGATATAAATTCATACGTGGTTCGAAAAAAATGACCAGACAACATATAGAGTTTAAGCCAGAATTATTTTTATATTAGGCATTATATCAGATGGTTATGATAAAGGGATGACAATATACCTAATATTACACCTCTTGATCGCAGCAAGAATTGTGTATGCGCAGCAGTGGCAAAGTGCGAAAACACCCCCTCAGACGATAAGGAAGATACTGATCTGTGCGGAAATGGACAGACTAACGCTAAAAAGGAAATACAGACTATTATGCTACATGGGATACATGAGGCTGAAGTTGGAATGCAAAAGAAGCAGGTTGGGTGGACATGGAAAGAGACACTATGTATGTATTAGAACGTATATATTAGAATGATAGATAAACTGGACAGTCTAGAATATGTTGGTCAGAAATAACTGTACAACACTAGCACTATTTAAAATAACAGATATGTTATCTTGTTTTTTACCTTTGTTTCATGGCAAGTGGAACACCAGGACAACTGCACTGTATCCAATATATTAATATGTGAACAATAAAAATATATTTAAAAAGAACAAGAAAAAGAAAGAAAGAAAGAAAGAAAGAAAGAAAGAAAGAAAGAAAGAAAGAAAGAAAGAAAGAAAGAAAGAAAGAAAGAAAGAAAGAAAGAAAGAAAGGCCGATGTGAGTCTTGTGTCAACTTTTAGGGCAGTCTTGACGTCCAACTTTTATTTGATTTATTCAAATAAAAAGAAAATCAAAATATCTCCAAATGGCCAAACTGGGGAAGGAAATGGAGTGCCAAACTTAACTGGTCTCTCAGTGAACAGTCAGAAATGTTTTCTTCAATAGGCACTAAGGAGGAAAAGCTTCATCGGCAGAAGAGCCAGGAGGGAAATTTCAAGAGAAAAAGAGCTGCTGTCACTCTTGGCTTCTTGGCAGGTTACATCCTGGATCACAGAATTTTCAATAAGTGGCCCTGGGTAGGTTTTTAATATATCACAGATGGATTTTGTGGTACATCCTTTTACGGGTTTCTTTGGGTTATCTAGAAAAGAAAATCAAAAGTCAGTCCGTTAGATAAATGGGGCACAAATTCTATCTGACTATTTTGTACTGTTAATCCACATGTTTGCATTCAAAATCATTTACCCATGGTAGCCAACTTGGAGGTGGAAAAATGAAGGAAGGGAAGGGAAGGGAAGGGAAGGGAAGGGAAGGGAAGGGAAGGGAAGGGAAGGGAAGGGAAGGGAAGGGAAGGGAAGGGAAAAGATAGCCTTAGAACAGAATAACAGAATTGGAAGGGACCTTGGAGGTCTTCTAGTCCAACCCCCTGGTTAGGCAGGATACTCTACACCACTTCAGACAAATGGTTATCCAACATCTTCTTAAAAACTTCCAGTGTTGGAGCATTCACAACTTCTGGAGGCAAAGTTGTTCCACTGATTAATTGTTCTAACTGTCAGGAAATTTCTACTTAGTTTTAAGTTGCTTCTCTCCTTGATTAGTTTCCATCCATTGCTTCTCGTCCTACCCTGAGGTGCTTTGGAGAATAGCTTGACTCCCTCTTCTTGTCAGGAAATTTTGAAGGAAGGAAGGCATTTACATTCCAGAAGGATATGCCATTGCTCATTTTTATAACATTTAACATCAACACATCAAATTCTAGGAGACCTAACGGTTCTTCATTAAAAAAAATATGTCATAATCAACATCATGTTTTACTTATTTCTGAGCTATGGTCATTCCCAGCCTTTGTGGTTAAAACCAAGAATAACTTCAGAGCAGAGAAGGGGGGGAGGGGGGTTCTATCAGAATTACAGTACAAATACCTTTAATCATAGCTTCAAAACAATATAGTGCAGACCCAGTACATTCCAGAGGAACAGCATCTGAACAGTGACCTGTCTCTAAAGAGCAGACTGGACAACGTTTCCCATTGATAGTGGTGTTTAGTGGAGGCACTGCAAAGCAAAACAGAGGCAGGAAGCTGAGGCAGGTTACAATGGACACGTTTTATAGACTTCACACAAACAGCTACACCGTTCAGAGACTTCGTATTAATGAATGAATGTTAATTAATTAACAACCTGGTCAAATCACAGTGAAAATATGTGAAAATATCTACAAATATCCCTCACACCCTGGACATAAATTGTTTCAACTTCTACCGTCTTAAACGACACTGTAGAGCACTGCACACCACAACAACTAGACACAAGAACAGATTTTTCCCCGAATGCCATCACTCTGCTAAACAACTAATTCCCACAACCCTGTCAAACTATCTTAAAAAGGCAGTATTGCCATCATTATTCTCATCTTCCCTATTACCTATCTCCTCCCATTTATGACTATAACCATGTTGCTTGTACCTTTATGATTTATATTGTTTTATTTGTTTCCTAGTATGATTTGATTGCTTTTTAGTAACCTATGACTATCACTAAGTGTTGTATCTTATGATTCTTGATGAATGTATTTTTTATGTACACAGAGAGCTTATGCGCCAAAGACAAATTCCTTGTGTGTCCAGTCACACCTGGCCAATAAAGAATTCTTCTATTCTATTCTATTCTATTCTATTCTATTCTATTCTATTCTATTCTATTCTATTCTATTCTATTCTATTCTATTCTATTCTATTCTATTCTATTCTTGTTTCTGTTTCTGTTTCTGTTTCTGTTTCTGTTTCTGTTTCTATTCTATTTCTATTTCTATTCTGTATTCTTAATTCTATTCTATTCTATTCTATTCCCCCTGAAATGGCCCAACACACCAGGAGTCTCTCTCTCTCTCTCTCTCCCTCTCTCTCTCTTCCTACACTTGCAAAGGAAGTCCTGGAAGCTGCCCTCCCTTTCTTCCAGCAGCACGCGTGCGCGCGCGCACACACACACACACACACACACGCTTGAAAGGCACTGTAGATTCCAAGAATTCTGATAATTTCCAGACAGGATTCAGAAGCGCAGGCTATCAGTGGCTGACCAGCAAGAAGATAAATAGTTGTCTCCCACACCTATTCATCTCCGCCCCTTACTTTTTATCCCCAGGGCTAGGGTGGGTCTTCGCTAGCAGCAGTGGCTCTTCTGTCCCAAGGACCAGCCCATGGATTTCCACTGCTCTCCTCTCTTCTGCCTTCTGCGCATCCGCGCGTCAGGCATTGGATCCAGCTGTTCCTCCTCTTCCTCATCAGCCACCTCCAGACCTGGGGGCTGTTGACTCTCCATCTGAGGGCTGACGGACAGCCCAGGCTCTGCCTCTGTCTCTATCTCTGACAACTCCATTCCCTCTTCCCACTCTCAGGTTGCCTTGATGCTGACCCCTGACTCCCACGCCTCCTCCTCCTCCTCTGATTTAGCTGCTAGAGGGGCCGGCGGCCGACAGGCCACAACACATAACAACTGCAGTGATTCACTTGACAACCGTGGCAAGAACGGTCATAAAACGGGGCAAACCTCAACTTAACAACCATCTCACTTAGCCGCAGAAACGTTGGGCTCAATTGCGGTCGTAAGTCGAGGACTACCTGTAATCATGGCCAAGAGGTTTTTTTTAGCATTTGTATTCCAGATCCACCTCCCGCACTCTTGAGAATACAGCCAGTGTTGCTGAAGTTGAAACACGGGGCAAAAAAAAGGAGAAGACCTACTTTTTGTAGAGGTAGGGGTGCAGCTGTCAGTTTTGCAGCAGTTGTACTGTCTTCTTACGTAAAGTCCTTTCCCGTAAGACAGCTCGATAAACTGATTCTTGCAGTGGGTAAGGGGTGCGCAAGACAGGATTACGTTGGTTTGTGTTTTTTCATCTGCAGAAACAGAAGGAGGATGCATTGAGGTCGAGCATCTGCCCTGCAAGGCAGACCAGACCAAGAAACAGACTCTCCTGCAAGACTTCTTCTTCTTCTTCTTATGCCCTCTCCGTCATTAGACATTGGCGATCATGTTGGCGATCAACTATTTTTATCAACAGCCGCACGAAAATGTGCTGCTGAGTTTTCTCCAAACCGGTCCCTTCGATTTTGAAGCCACGATGTTCTTCTTCTTGCCCAGACCTCGTTCGCCTTCAATCTTTCCTTGGAGGATTACCATATTTTTCGGAGTATAAGACCCACTTTTTTTCCCCCAAAAAAGAGGGTGAAAATCTGGGTGCGTCTTATACTCCAAATGTAGCCCCGCCCAGCTTCTCAAACGGAGGATTCAGAAGCTGAAAAAAGCATCAGGAACGAAGGCTTCAGAAAAGAAGCCCCCAAAGAGAGCTTCAGAGGCTTTCGGAGGCAGGAAAAAGTTTTTTTCTGAAACAGAGTTTCAGAAGTTTCAGAGGCAGAAAAAAAAGCAAAAAAAAAAAAAAAAAAAAGCAGGGCACAGAATTTTAGGGTTGCTAAAATTCACCTCTGAGAACAAGATGAATTTTAGCAGGAGCCCGATCCACCTGCCAGTCAGCTTTTTTCTTATTTTCCTCCCCAAAAACTAAGGTGTGTCTTATACTCCAAAAAATATGGTAACTGGAGTTGGCCGTATTTTCCCAGGTGCCGCATCACATGTCGAAAAATATTCTAACTTTTGCTTTTTAATGGGTTTGATGATTTCCCTTGGCTTTCCCAGGCAGCTTACTGCATCACCTCCTCCTTTCTGATTTTGTCAACCCAGCTTATACCTAACAGTAAATCCACATTAAAAGTAAATCCACATTACAAAGGCTCATGCAAGACTAAACATTACTTTTGTTTAGATTGGCTGCAGTGGCAATTTTTTTTTTACAACCCTGTTTGTCTTTCTTTCCTCCTTCTGTTATATTCCCCTGACTTAGAGGAGTGTCTGTTTGAGATCTTTTCACCATCGTAGGTGGATTCAAGCATTGTTTTCCCTTTTGGCTGCCTGGGGGACAAAAGCATTCTTGTCTCCATCAAGGTCATTTCCTTTATTCTGCATTTGCTGTCATGGGGATGAAGGGACTTGGAGAGCCGAACCTTTAGTATATAGAATAATAGAGTTGGAAAGGACTTCAGACTTTTTCTAGTCCGACTCCCTGCTCGAGCAGGAGACTCCATACCAGGGATGAAATCAGGGTTGAAATGTAAAATTTGTTACTACCCGTTGTGTGGGCATGGCTTGATTGTGGGAGGGTAATGTGACTGAGTGGGCGTGGCCAAAAATTTTTTTTTTTTACTTTTAAAAGCAGTTTTTCTACAACCTCTTCGAGGTTGTAGAAAAACTGCTTTTAAAAGTTAAAAAAAAAAGCCTCTGATGATCGTGTGGCTCCACTGGGCTGGGGGGAGGGAGGGATTTTTGCTATCGGTTCTCCGAACCACCCACCGCTCTCGCTACCGGATCGGGTGATCCGGTCCAAGCTGGGAGCATTTCACCCCTGGGTGAAATGCTACTTTTAAAAGCAGTTTTTCTACAACCTCTTCTGCTTTTAAAAGTAAAAAAAAAAAAAGCCTCTGATGATCGTGTGGCTCTTCGGTTGTAGAAAAACTGCTTTTTTTTTTTTTTTTTTTTTTTTTTTTTTTTATTGAAAAAGTTTTACATTACATTTTATAATATGAAAACCCCCCCTTCCCCCTCCCTTGCCCACCCCCCCCCCAATCCCTTCTATCCCTCCCCCCTCCCTTGACTTCCGCTATTTAACAAACATCAATCTTATCTTATTCAACATTCTTTAAAGGCGAGATCCCTTTGCATAAAAAATTAACTATTAACACTTCACTAACATTCACATACTTAAAAATCTAAACAAATTAGATTAAGACAATTTAACTAAATAAGCTTAATACATTCTCTTTAAAATTTAATCTATACCTCAATTGTATACTCTTCATTTTAATAACGTTAATTAACCATGTAACTATACCTTTCATGCAATTATTTAAGTATACTAACATTTAATGATCTTAAATTTTAAACTATACATCAATTATAAATTCTTCAGTTTAATAATAATAATAATAATAAACCATACATTTACTTAAATACATTCTAACTCTAATTCAACTGAGCACTAATTGAAATTTCTTGCTTTGATATTTCTTCTTCATATAATCAACCCATTTCCTCCATTCCTTAACAAAAACTTCATGGGTCCTTTCCTTTAGGTATGCAGAAATTTTTGCCATCTCTGCCAAATTAGACATCTTCAATATCCATTCCTCTATGGTAGGCACTTTCTCTTTCTTCCAATATTGACCTATCAGTAATCTGGCTGCAGAAATCATATACAGTATTAACCTAGTGTCAATTACTGAAAAGCCCTTAACTATTCCCAACAAGAAAAACTGAGGAGAAAACTCCAACTTCTTCTTCAAAATGTTCTGCATCACCCACCAAAGTTTAATCCAAAATGGTTTCAACTTCCTGCATGTCCACCAAATATGAAAATATGTTGCATCCAAACAATCACACCTCCAACATTTAGGTTGAACATTTGGATACATACATGATAATTTTTTGGGATCTAGATGCCATCTATAAAACATTTTGTAAAAATTTTCCCTTAGGTTCTGTGCTTGCGTAAATTTAACATTCTGGACCCAAATCTTTTCCCATGTTTCTAACATTACTGGTTGATCAAAATTCTGTGCCCATTTAATCATACAGTCTTTAACTAGCTCCTCCTCTGAATCTCTCTCCAACAGTAAATTGTACAATCGTTTAATATGCATCGGACCTTTACATTTTATCTGAGTCACCAAGTCCTCTTCATGTAGCATTAATCCAGTTTTCTGATCTTCTCTCCATCTCGCTTGAAGTTGAAAGTACTGCAACCAAGTTAAATTGACTCCATCTTCCAACAGAGTATTCCAAGACTTCAAACACCAACTGCCCCCATCCATAAAAAGTATCTCTTTATACAACAACCCCCCGAGTGACTTTATTTTTGGCAAAATATGCCCAAGATCCAACCACAAAGGTATTTTGTAATCCAATTGAAGCTGGTGCTTCTTCCAGACTCTCAGCAAAGCATGTCTTAAAATATGCCTGTTAAATACACTGTCTCTCTTATCTTCATAAAGTAGATATGCATGCCATCCAAATTGCAAATCATGGCCTTCTATATTCAAAATCTCTCTTTTGGTTATTCCAATCCAATCTCCAACCTGTATCAATGCTGCTGCTTCATAATATAAACGTAGATTTGGAACTTTAAGGCCACCACGTTCACGTACATCTTGCATGATCTTAAATTTAACTCTTGGTTTTTTCCCACTCCAAATAAATTTATTTAAACCTGCTTGCCAGTCCATCAAATATTTATCATTTTTAAGCACCGGAATCATTTGAAACAGAAACAAAAATCTAGGTAGAACATTCATCTTAACAGCTGCGATTCTACCAAGCAAAGAAAGTTGCAGTTTTTTCCATGTATCAAGATCTTTTTGAATCTTATGCCAAAGTTCTTCGTAGTTATTTTGAAAAAGTTTTTTGTTAGATGCTGCAACTTGAATCCCTAAGTATTTCACCTTTGTAGCTATTTCAAAGCCTGCCACCCTTTCAAGCTCTTTCCTTTGTGGTTCCAACATGTTTTTAACAATCATCTTAGTCTTTTTCTGGTTCAGGCTGAAACCTGAGACCAGACCGTATTCATCTATAATGTTTTTCATCTGTATGATAGATTCCAAAGGTCGTGTTAGGGTAACAATCAGATCATCTGCAAATGCCTTTGTTCTGTAATCTGTTTGCCCTACTACTATTCCACTCATTTTGTCCGAGTCCCGTAGAGCATTCAGCAGCACTTCTAGCGTCAAAATAAACAATAGTGGAGATAATGGGCAGCCTTGTCTTGTCCCTTTCTGTATATTAAAATTAGTAGTCAAACTGCCGTTAATAATAATCTGTGCTGTCTGTTCTTGATAGATTGCCGAGATTGCTTGTATAAACTGATCTCCAAAATTCATCTTATGCAAAATCCTTTTTAGAAAATCCCAGTTGACTCGATCAAAGGCTTTCTCCGCATCCAAAAACACCAGCACCGCAGAGATCTGTTTCTTTTCATCAAGATATTCCAACAAATCTATGAGTTGCCTAACATTATCTTTCATGTATCTGCCTTCTATAAAACCAGCTTGGTCTTCATGAATCACATCTTGAATAACTGGCATCAATCTGTTGGCTAATACTTTAGCAAAAATTTTATAGTCCGTATTCAGGAGAGATATTGGTCTGAAATTTTCAAGTTTAGCAGAGTCTTCTTCTTTAGGTATCAATGATATAAAAGCCGTCTTCCACGAGGGAGGTATTTTTCCCCCCTGTTGAATATTACAAAACAAATCTTTAAGAGGCTCTATCAGTTCATCTTGCAAAGTCTTATAAAAAACTGCTGTCAAACCATCTGTCCCAGGAGCTTTAGATAATTTCAATTGTTTTATTGCATATAAAATCTCTTCCGATGTTATAGGTCGTTCCAGTCTGTCACTTTGTGTACTAGAGATTTTTGTAACTCTCTTCTTCTGCAAATATTCATCGATAAGATCTTCTTTAACTTTATCAGCTTGATACAATTTCGAGTAATAAGTTAAAAAGGCTTGATGTATTAAATTTTGCTGATATACTCGTTTCCCTTTATACTCAATAGCATTTATCATACGAGAATTTTGCTGTTTCCTCAAAATATAAGCCAACCATCTGCCAGGTTTATTAGCATTACAAAAAGTATTATGTTTAGCATACTGCAGATTAGTTGCTGTTTGTTCAGCCATCAGCATTTGGAATTGGTCTTTCAAGAGTTTTATGGTTAACAATACCTTTTCATCAGTCGGATTCTTAATAAGCAATTGTTCTTTATCCTTTATCTCCATCTCCAAGTCCAATCTCGACTTCTGTCGATTCATTTTATGTCTAGAATTCATATGTATCAGTACACCCCTCATATAGGCCTTGCATGCATCCCAAACTATCTCAATGGGTGTACCTTTATTCAAATTATTGTAAAAAAATTCTTTAATTTGTTCCTTTAGCTCCTTAATATACTTTTCATGTCTAAAGATATTCTCATTCATACGCCAGGATCTCCTTTCTCTTTTGCCTGGATTCATCTCAATCCAGACTGGACTGTGATCTGTTAAAGTTCTAGGAAAAATTTTTGTTTTTGTCACTACATTAAGCAAGTCAGTAGTAGCCAGCATAAAATCAATTCTTGAAAAAGATTTATGTCTATCTGAAAAAAAAGTAAAATCCAATTCTTCTGGATGATGGATTCTCCAAACATCCTTCAATTCTAATTCTTCTTTCATAGCAAAAAAAGTCTGTGGTAACTTATTCCCTTTTTTGGCAGATGTCTTTTTGTCCAATGTTACATCAATCACCCCGTTCCAATCTCCCATAATCAAAAAGGATTTATAATTCCACTGTAAAATTTTTTCATTCAACATTTTATAAAAACTCTCCTGTTGCTGGTTCGGGGCATAGATGCCAATTAAAAGCACTTCAACATTCTGTACAGTTATAACAACAGTAGAAAAACTGCTTTTAAAAGTAAAAAAAAAAAAAGCCTCTGATGATCGTGTGGCTCAGCTGGGCTGGGGGGAGGGAGGGATTTTTGCTATCGGTTCTCCTAACTACCCACCGCTCTCGCTACCAGATCGGGTGATCCGGTCCGAACTGGGAGCATTTCACCCCTGGGTGAAATGCTCTGAAGTCTGCTACTGGTTTTCTTCGCTACCAGTTTGCTTCACACACGCATGTGTGGTGTGCACCAAACATGAGCTTTGTGCGCAGGCGCTGCCACGCAGTGCTGAAAAAGGAGGATTAAGAAGCTTTTTCTGAGTCTTCGAAGGTAAGTAGAAGAGTGAGGGGGAGGAACAGCTTTGCCGCCCAATTTAGATTCGCTAGAAGGCAGGAAATCCTGCTTTCTAGCGAATATAAATCGCACGACACAGCTGATCGTCGGAAATACCGGTTCACCCAAACGGGTAGCATTTTTTTTAAACTACCGATTCGCCTGAATCGGTAGCATTTATTACTACCGATTCGGGCAAACCGGTCCAAACTGGTAGCATTTCACCCCTGCTCCATACCATTCTGAATAAATAGCTGTCCACCTCCAACTTTTGGAGGTAAGCCATTTGACTACTTCCTATTGATTCTTTGTGTGACAAAACAAGGGGAAAACACATTGCAAACATTGGGTAGGGCATAAACAAAGGAAAAGGGAGGGGAACTAAATATAATTTGGTTCAAGTGGCAATAATGGAATTACAGGAAGTCAATTCCATTAACGCAATCACTCCCAGGGCATGTAATGGCTTTCCTGGTTTAAAAACTGCCATCCGGGGCATCTTTAGAAAAAAGCATTAATGGATGTATAAATGTATGAGTTCCTTATTTGTTCAAATTATGCATCTTGGATTTACGGCAGGAGTATGCCCCCAAGCCAGGGGTGAAATTCAGCAGGTTCTGACAGGTTCTGGAGAACCGGTAGCGGAAATTTTGAGTAGTTCAGAGAACCGGAAAATACCACCTCTGGCTGGCGTCAGAGTGAGATGGGAATGGAGATTTTGCAATATCCTTCCCCCAGGAGTGGGGATGGAATGGGGATTTTGCAGTATCCTTTCCCCTGCCACGCCCACCAAGCAATATCATGCCCCAACCAAGTCACACTCACAGAACCAGTAGTAAAAAAAAATTGAATTCCACCACTGATATACGGTATGACTTTAGGATCCAGAACCTGTTAATTTTTCCTGCGTCCATTGAACCTCAAATTCCTTTTGGTTTCTGGTAAAAAGAAATACCTATCTAGATCAGAGGTCTTCAAACTTGGCAGCTTTAAGATTTGTGGACTTCAACTCCCAGAGTTCTCCAGCCAGCATAGCTTGAAGACCTCTGATCTAGTTAATAGTCTATATTAATTAATGGGCAATGAACAATCCTCTTAAAAAAAGGTTTGTACTGCCATGCTTAAATTCCACCAGGGGGATAAGTTCATAAAATCCATATTTAAAACAAACAAAAAAATTGTATTCTTTAATATTATTTTTTTAAAAAATCTTGCCATGGGAGTGGAAGTTACGATATGGTCAAAATATTCATTAAAATAAAACTTTTAGTGCATTGTTCATTCCGGGAACATTGATTATTCTTGGAACATACAATGTTGTGATGGAATAATTTGGCTTTGAAAAAGCTTGAACAAAGTGCCTTAATAGCAATTGGCACTAGGCAGCAATCATTGTCTCCATTAAGAGAATTTAAAAATTAATTCACAATTTTTGTCCTGCCTTTATTACTTTATAAGTAACTCAAGATGGCCAACATGCATAATACTCCTTCCTCCTCCTCTTCCCCCCGCTCCCCATAACATCCTTGTAAGGTTGTAAGGCTGAGAGAGGGACTGACCTAATCATCCTGCCAGCTTTCATGCCTAAGGCAGGACTAGAACTCACAATTTCCCAGTGATTGGCTCAGTCATCTATCCAGTTTTCATAGCTAAGGCGGGACTAGAACTCACAGTCTCCTGGTGATTGACCTAAAGACACCTAGCTGGCTTTCATGCCTAAAATAGGACTAGAACTCACAATCTTCTGGTAACTGGCCCAGAATCACCCAGGAAGCTTTCATGGCTAACGCAGGACTAAAACTCACCATCTCCTGGTGATTGGCCCAAAGTCTTTCAGCCAGCTTTCATAACTAAGGTAGAACTAGAACTCACAGTCTCCTGGTTTTTAGCCTGATGCCTTAACCACTACACCAAACTGGCTGCTGAATCTTAATTAACATCTTCAATATTCAATGTTAAATCTGAGCAATAGTCTATTGTAAGCGCCCCATGTACAGAAATATAGCTAAAATGGCCATCAGTGTTTTCTGGATATCAACCCAATTTGGTCAACCCAATTCAGTGAGAATGTTTTTGATCATTGACATGGCCTTTGTCAGGTTAATAGTAGTGGCCACCCACCTTTGACGACTTTGGTCAGGCTCTTCAGACAGGAATTTTCACCTTGGTTACAGTCCTTTAATGACTCCGTGCAGGTTGAAGCCTCCTCCTTCTGACAGGTGATACATTTGAATGTTGCACCTGGAAGAGAAAAACGCAGAGTAGATCAGGGGTGTCAAACTCGATTTCATTGAGGGTGGCATCAGGGTTGTACTTAACCTCAGGGAGCTGGGGTTGGCGTGGCTGGGGTGGGTGTGGTGGGAGTGGCCAGATCATCACTCATGTCAGGGAGGGGCACCTGTGGTGGCCAAGTGCTAAGGCAGGACTTCACTCTGACCCTTCCTCCCTCTCATTATAATCTTCCTTCCTTCCTTCCTTCCTTCCTTCCTTCCTTCCTTCCTTCCTTCCTTCTTTTCTTTTTCCTTCCCTCTTTCTTCTCCTTTCTTCTTCCTTCCCCTCTTTCTTTATTTTTCCTTCCTTGCTCTCTTCCCATCTTCCCATCTTTTTCTTTGTCTTTTCCTCTTTTCCTTTCTCCTTTCCTGTCCCTTCTTGCATGCTGAAATGCAAAAGGGGAAACATTTCTCCTTTGGTTTTATGTTTAGTTCGTTTTGTTAGCGCTCTGCCAATGAAAACGGAGCTCGGGGAGGCTGCCCAAGGACCTCCCAAGCTCTATTTTCATTGGCAGAGGCACCGCAGGCTGATCCTTCGCTGTTTCCAGGGGGGACCCACAAGCCCAATCTTTGCACCCCATGGGCCAGATCTGGCCTGTGGGCCTTGATTTTGACACCCCTGGCATAGGCTCTGAATCAGAGAAGAACCGCTGAAGGCCACAAGCTTGCTAACCAAAATGGAACCAGACAGAGATTTATCTGCTTATTCTATCCATGCTCCTTCCAATTTAATGAATGAGTTTTGGAAATCCACGTAGTAAAGGAAAGGGGAAAAAAATATATCAGGAATGGAGAAGGGTGTGACTCACTAACTTCGTACCTGTTCTTAGAAGCACAATGAAGAGGAAATATCCCAGAAGAATTTGCATGATGAAACAGGTGCCTTGGGCAAATATTTTTCTCGCGCTATCCTGTAGAACCTGAAAATATTTTTGTTTTTAAAAAAAGGATTAGGACTCCTGCCACCAGGTATCAGACTTTTTCTTGCCAAGAGATGGGTTAAATGGCCTCGCTAAAAGCTATCACTTTGTTTGACGTCTATGGAGCTTCTCAACCATCCAAGTCATGGTTGTCCCAAAAGGTGCTTTTTCCAAAAGTCAACTGGACTTTCTTGGTTTACTTCCTGTCAAAATGCTTTGCTCCACATCCAAGAAACTTCTTCGGTTCTAAGTAATTGGTGGGGAATGGATGGATTTGCAAAGATTGTAACTCCTTCAATTCCCCACCAATTAGTTAGAATTGGGGGGGAAAAAACCCTCCTTGGATGGGAAGCTAAACATTTTCAAAGGAAGAAACCAAGAGTGTCCAATGGCCTTTTGGAAAAAGCACCTTTGGGATATCACTTTGCTTCTCATAGAAGTTAAGTTACCTGGAATTTTGGGGTTTCCCATGCTTGCTAGAAATCTTTGTGTGTAGCACAAAGATTTCTAATTTCCCCATTCTTATGTGTGCGGTAGAGAGCAGGGGTGACACGCTCCCAGTTCGGACCAGATCACCCGATCCGGTAGCGATGGCGGCGGGTAGTTCAGAGAACCGGTAGCAAAAATTCCTGCGCCCCCCCCCCCACGCCCAGCTGAGCTGCGCGATCATCAGAGGCTGTTTTTTTTGTAACTTTTAAAAGCATTTTTTCTACAATTTCTTCGGCCGAAAAAATGCTTGATGGGCACACAAGTGTTGCCTAGCTCATGCGTGCGCTGGCCAATTGATTATCAGGCCTTCCGGTCCCCCTGGAAGTTGGGAAACCCTTCTCCCCCTCCTTGCCAACCCGCAAAGCCGAAAAGATTGGGGAACTTTGCTCTATCATAAATGTTTGCCATTGACTACTCTCACTTTAGCACTTCCTTAGTCAAACCGTTCTCTCCAGCTACTCTACAGTTTAACTGTCAGTTAGGTAGCTCAGCCTTCTCCCTTCTCCCTTGAGCTTCTGCCTGGGGAATTCTGGGAGTTGAAATCCACACCTCTTTTAGTGGCCAAGGTTGAAACACGTTGGTATTTATTCTTTGGCAGAGTCACAGAAACCTATTTTAAAAGGAAAGGGGACACTCTTGTCATTCTTACAACACTTGTAAGTGTACAACTTCTTGTACAACTTCTGCTTTGGGTAGGGGATACTTCAGCCATGAGGAGAGCCAGTGGCGATGAATTTTGAGCTTGCGGTGAATTTTGTCCATGCCACCTCATCCGCCACTTTATTTATTATTTATTTATTGGTTCGATTTATATGCCACCCTTCTCCAGAGACTCAGGGCGGCTTACAATGCATTAAGCAATAGCCTTCATACTTTTGTATATACCTGCTTAGTAGGGCTTTCGCCCCCCCCCCCACAAGCAGTGTTCTTTTTTATACAAAGTCAGCTTATTGCCCCCAAAATCCAGGTCCTCATTTTACCTACCTTGAAAGGATGGAAGGCTGAGTCAACCTTGAGCCTGGTGAGATTCGAACTTGCAGTAATTGCAGGCAGCTGGTGCTACTTAACAGCACTTTAGTCTGCTGAGTCACCAAGGCTCTTCCTTGCCATCTTTTACAACAGTGTGTTCCTTAATCTTGAGAAACCTCAGGAGTGGCTTGGGAAATCCACACCTCTTCAAGTTGTCAAGGTTAAGAAACATTGTTTGACATGCACTCTCCATCTGACATACTGTCATGTTAAAAATGTGGATGGATAGATAGAAAGATGAGATAGATAGATAGATAGATAGATAGATAGATAGATAGATAGATAGATAGATAGATATAGATATAGATATAATATGATAATACAGACAGATAATAGAGACAGAAAGAGGAGAGAGAGACAGAGAGGAAGGAAGGAAGGAAGGAAGGAAGGAAGGAAGGAAGGAAGGAAGGAAGGAAGGAAGGAAGGAAGGAAGGAAGGAAGGAAGGAAGGAAAGATTAGATAGGAGAGGGTGCAAGAGAGGGAGGGAATGGGGGAGTAAGAGAAATAGATTAGAAAGATAAAAAGATTAGAGAGAGACAGAAAGAGACAGAGACAAAGACAAAGACAAAAACAGTGACAGAGACAGAGGAAGGAAGGAAGGAAGGAAGGAAGGAAGGAAGGAAGGAAGGAAGGAAGGAAGGAAGGAAGGAAGGAAGGAAGGAAGGAAGGAAGGAAGGATTAGATAGGAGAGGGTGTGAGAGAGGGAGGAATGAGGGAGTAAGAGAGACAGATTAGATAGATAGAAAGATTAGTGGGAGGGAGAGAGGGAGGGAGAGATAAATTAAACAGAAAGAGACAGACATCTGGCTGGGGAGAGAGAGAGAAGCTTTAGTTTCATAATTTTGGCAGCAAATGGAGCTGGGACCACTTGCCGCCAACCTCACCAGAAATAAAAAGGCAAAAAGAAAAGCAACGGTCCCTCCCAGATGAAGCCTTGGCATGCTTGGAAGTAAGCCCAGCCACGACTTGCCCAGTGGAAAGATGGGCTATTTCCCAGATTGAAAGTGACCCCCTACCTGAAATCCTCTCCTTCGATTCCAGAAACCAGAAGCAGAAAGGAGAACCGTCTGCTTTCTGCAGCCAAGCCGTTCTGTCGGCAATTAGTTAAGGAACTGGGTGGAGAACGTTTAAGGCAAGGTCTGCTTTCTGCTGGGCCAATGGCCACCCTGCGTTGCTCGCTGCTTACTGCATGCCAGGGAGGATGTGCACAACAGGGAGCAATTGAATTGAAGGGATGGTTCCGATTGTAGGAGCTTAGGACCCAGCCTATTTGCAAAGATCTCCAAAGGACCAATTATTGTACGCAGTGACGAAGCAACTAGGTGCCTATATATAGTAGCAGAATTCTAGCTAAATATCAACAGAAGTAAGATTTTCCAAACCCCGCTGTTTCTTTTTTTATCACATTTACAGCACAGCTTAGGAATGATTACAGTTCTTTTGTGATTCCCTTGGCTGTCACTAGACAAAGGCTAATATTTTCTCCTCTTTTTAAACCTGTTTGCTAATGCCCGAACCACCTGGTGTTTGCCTGTCAAAATTTATTCTTCTCTTTCCTGGGAACTCTTTGTGCATTTCTCTTATGTCCACAGACTTCTTCCTTGTTCTGGTTCCGTATGAGACTTGCAATGAAGCCACGCCAGAAAGCTGCTTTTAAGGCCAAACCGAGTTCTTCTTCCCACCGTTTGAATCCTTAGTACAGATCTCCTGCATGAGCAGGGATTGGACTAGATGACCTTCAAGGCCCTTTCCAACTCTGTTACTGTACGCCGAGTGGAAATTTGCCTAGTTGTTACTGGCTTATGAAGAAATGATCAGAGGCTTTTTAAAGCGATGAATTTGTTCTGACCCAGCTCCTCAAACATCACAAACTCTCTGTAGTTGAAGCAATGATTCCTTTATTAGGAGTGCCAGCAGTCATGGCAAAAAGTTTCTCTTTCACCTCAGGCTAACAAGGCAGGGAGATGAATAGTTGTCCGCCACATCTATTCATCTCCGTCCCATGCCTTTTATCCCCAGACCTAGGGTGGGGCTTTGCTAGCAGCAGTGGCTCTTCCATCCCAAGGTTCAGCCCATGGATTTCCACTGCTCTCCTCTCCTCCACCTTCTGTGCATCTGTGCATCAGCCACTGGGCCCAGCTGGGTCCTCCTCTTCCTCATCAGCCACCTCCAGACCTGGGATCTGTTGACTCCCCATCTGAGGCAGGGGTGAAATGCTCCTGGTTCGGACCAGATCGCCTGATTCGATAGCGATGGTAGTGGGTGGTTCGGCGAACCAGTAGCAAAAATCCCTGCTTCCCTCCCCCCCCACCCCCCCCATGCCCAGCTGAGCCACACAATCATCAGAGGCTTTTTTTTAAAATTTTTAAAAGCATTTTTTCTACAACCTCTTCGGCTTAAAAAATGCTTTTAAAAGTAAAAAAAAAAAGCCTCTGATGATCGCGCGACTCAGCTGGGATCGTCAGAACCTTTTAAAAGCATTTTTTTTCTCTTCGGCCGAAGCGGTTATAGAAAAAATGGTTTTAAAAGTAAAAAAAAATGGCCACGCCCACAGTCACATTAACACCTCCCCCCACCAAGCCACGCCCACAGAACCAGTAGTAACAAATTTTACATTACACCACTGATCTGAGGGCTGACGGATGGCCCAGGCTCTGCCTCTGTCTCTCTTTCTCTCTCTCTGACAGCTCCATTCCCACTTCCCCCTCAGAGCTCTCAGGTTGCCTTGACCCAGGCCCTGACTCCCACATCTCCTCCTCCTCCTCTGATTCAGCAGGAGAAAGTGAGACTCAGGGCGTAGGTCAGGTAGAGCTGGCTGCTCAGAAGCTGCTCCGCCACTGCCAGAAGTTTGGGTGCCTCGGCTTCAGATCACTTCCTCCCTCCCTCCCATACACACACACACACAGAGAGAGGTTGGAGCACTCTCTTGCTCGCTCGCTCGCTCTCCAAGCGCCCCATGCACAATCCATTTGAGGAAATGGCATGGACAGCTGGGCGCATTTGGCTGCAGAAGGAGGCACAACACAATGGGGTTGTTTTGTTCACCAAGGTGTTACTTCGGGAGGGCAGGCAGATGTCTGCAGCTGACAACTATAATGAATATGTCCACCTGCCCTCCCGAAGCACCACCGCGGCGAACAAAACAACCCCATTGCTATGGATGCATAGCTTGTTGGGGCTGAGCAGGGAAGCCGCTGCTTGAGTGGGGGGAGGGGGAGGCCGAGTAAGATGCTAGCTCCTTCCCCATAGCCTGCCATGCTTGCCTGCCTTCCATGGGGACTTCTGGTTGCCTGCCTTCGCAAGCTGGCCACCGGGACGCCAGGAAGGCAGCATGGAAGGCAAGCAAGCATGGCAGGACTTGTGGGCCGTGGATCAGTTTGGGGGCATGGCCAGCCAGCCATTGCTCCCAGTTCGGCGAACTAGCCTCAATCTCCGCTACCTACTTGCCCAAGCCGGTCCGAACTGGGAGCATTTCACCCGAGAACCTGGCCAAATTTGGGCTAGGCATGACCAGTTGGCTAGGCCAGAAAACAGATTTCACAAAAATGCTGGAAATTCTTCTTGGCCTAGTTACTGGATCTTGGAAGCCTCAAGGGACCTTCCCTCCCTCCCCCTGTCCCTCCTGCACCCAGGACCATTCAACTTCCTTTCTCTTCTGCTTTAATAATCTCTCCCCTCCCCTGTCCAACCGGTGGCTCCCATTATAGCATTCCTGAGAAATGGCTGTCCAGTCATTCCCCTTCAGAAGAACCTATATCCGTGATGGGAAACCTATGGCACGCGTGCCACAGGTGGCATTTGGAACCATATCTGTGGGCACACAAGCGTTACCCTAGCTCACTCCAGGGTGCATGCGTGCACTGGCCGGCTGATTTTCAGGCATTCCGATCCCACCAGGACTCGGGAAATGAGATGTTTCCGGCCTCCGGAGAGCCTCTGTGTGGGTGGGGAAGGGTGAAAAATGGGCCCACCGGGCCATTGTGTGACAAAAGTGGGGGTCACACAGGGGGGTCGTGCATGCATGTGCAGGGAGCGGAGCGCATTGAATTATGGGTATGGGCACATGCACACATGACCCCCACTTTTGGCACACAATGGCAAAAAGGTTAGCCATCACTGACCTATATGATTCAAGTTATCTCCCCCCCCCACACACACACACAGCCTTGAGAGGGCCCTCCCCTCTCCTGTTCTGAGCCAAGGGACCTCCAGACATCTTTGTTCTTAGCCCCACCAAGTATTTGTAAATGAGTTGACAAATGTTGTAGTGGATAAATTGCAGTTGAATTCAGTGATTTCTAGCAGCTTCTGTAGTGACTCCCCCTTTAATTTGATTAACCAAAACCTGCGTTCAAAGGTTTATTTAAAATTGTTTTTATTTAAAGAAGAGATATATTTCCAAAAATAATTTGTGCATCATAAGATAATAATTAATTGGGTTGTTTTAACATGGCTGTAAACCACCCTGAGTCCTTCGGGAGAAGGGCGGTATAGAAATGTAATAAATCAAATCAAATCAAATCAATGATTCACTTCAATTAATGATTTATTTTATTTATTTATTTTATTTTATCAAATTTATATACCGCCCTATTCCCAGAGAGACTCAGGGCGGTGAACAGCCAAGATAAAATACAAATACAATACAAAAGTTAAAAGCTTTTTAAAAAGATTAAATAATGTAGGCTCAAGAAACAAAATTTAAAACATCCAATTTATATAAAAGATTTAAAACCCAATTTAAAAGGATGAGTATAACATTACTGAGATACCTCAAACAGAGTACATTGTGATGCTTTCATGGTATTTTTAAAAAATGATTATGAAATATGCATCTTCCTATCAAATTCTCTGTTGTTTTGTTCTTTAGAATGGGTACAAATAAAACAGAAAAGAAAGAAAAAGAAAAAAACAGTAAAATAAAAGTAACCATCAAGCAACATAGATAAATGTTTAATTTCTGACTTCCCATGGAGATATCTGCAGATGGGGATACTTCTTTGCCCTCTGGATGATCAAGCATATATTTCAATCAGAGAATTCTTAAAAACAGGAAAATAGGTTTCCCTAATAAGGCATTGAAACATTATCATTTTCCTCCATCTGTTTCATTTGAATGAAATGCTTAACTGTTTCCTTCAAACGAGGTTTTGGGAGGTTTTTTCAAACTTTCCCTGGGACTCTGGTTGCTTAAGAAGTTTTGCACAAACATTTTGGGCGTCTTCCACAGCATCATCAAGAAAGCTGTTCAATAAATGATATGTGACAATGTATGAATTCACTCCACCATACAAAGACCCAATAACAGGTATGAAATCAAGAGCCAGTTCCCCAAGCAATACGGCAGCCTCGATAGACAACTTCCAAAATTGAGAAAGTATCAATTCCCCATCGATTGCGTTGAGTAACGGGGTTTTCTTGATAGCCGACCTCAGCTCTTCAAATTCTTTTCCTGTCTGAACTGCCAGAAAACAGAGGGACCAGTCATCTAAGCCAAACACCTTGCAGAAAAGTCTTGGAGTATCTGCCAAAATTCCAACGTCACAAACCATAGAGAAACCCAAGACAGGCACCGCTCCACAAACACAAGATACCAATGCTACTTTCTTTATATAGGATTTCATTAGCTCTTTTTTCCTCATCAATATTTTTTCTGAGAAAATCTGCATAGATAGTGTTAAAATATCTTTCTTGTGGTCAGGAAGCTCAGCAGCTATTCTCTCTTGCAGGAGAGGAAAATCATACATGTGTACCTCCCGGTTGGATATCAGATACACCCTTGTGCAAACTCCAGCTGCGTGTCTCAAGCGACCTTCACAATATTGCTTCATGGATGCCAAGATGTCTTCCACATTGAAATTCCTTTTCCTCTTTTCATTGTTGACAGTGATATCTATTTTGCTGCACACATAGTAAAACTTCTTCCTCCTTCTTCGTATTTCCTTTGCCAGCATACCATCATTTTCAGTAAAACAATCAGAAATAACCATAATAAAGACATCATAACTTTCAAATTGGACTTTCTTCAGATATTCCGCTGCCTGAACCTTATATGTTCCGATCCCTGGAAGGTCCCATATTTTTATATTGGGGAATGAAGGATGAGAATATGCCTTTAGCTCCATGGTTTCTTTCCCTGGCCCGACCTCGGCTGCCTCCTCATCATCATCATTTACTCCTCGGAAGGCATTGACAAAGGAGGATTTCCCAACACCGGCATTTCCAGTAACTGCGATATTAAGGGGCAGATTTTGCATTTCATTTAATTGTGTTTGGTATTTTGCTGCCACTTTGGGGACATGGCCTTCACTCAAATCTCTCTTTAAATCTTCAAATTCTCTCCTTACAAAATCCTTTAGAATTAGATTGCCCATAGTTGCTCTTTGTTCTGTGCAGATTATCTGGAAAGGAAAAGAGACATTGGGATGCTTCTCAGCTACTTCAGGCACTTTGAATTTGTGGTTGGAGAAGACCCCTGAGAATACCGTGGACACCCAAGAAAACAAATCATTGTTGATTTGGGGCGATGATGAAGGGGCGAAAAGCTCCCAGGTCAGACCAGATTGGGTGATCTGGTAGTAATCGTGGTGTGTGGTTCCACAATCTGGTAGCGATGGCAGGGCAAAGCTCTGCCCACCCACCCCGCTTCCTGGTTTTAACCAGGAAATAATGAGTTTTTACCTTCTGCGCATGCACAGAAGGTCTGCACGCACATGTGATGCATGTGTGTATCGCTTCGCTCATGCACACAGTGAATACACTTCTGAACCGTTGAGGAAGGTAATTAGATTTCGCCCCTGAGTTGATCCTCAAACGAATCAACCCAGAGTTCTCCATGAGGCACAAAGGTCCAGATTCAAATTCTGGACACATGATGTGAAGACCCAGCTCTCTGCTGATGGCTCTGTCCTAATGACTGGCTGGGTGGGCATGGCTGGGTGGGTGGGGGTCCTATGAGTGAGTGGGCATGGCCAACTCTGTCACTTGTGTGGGTGGTATTTCTGTGGGACAGGCAGGGTTGGGGAGGGAATCCAGGGATCTCCAGTGGGGGGGGGGGGAACAGGAGGAAAGAAAGATCCAACGTGTATGTGTGTGTGTGTGTGTGTGTAAGAGAGAGGGAGAGGAAGAGAGAGAGCAAGCACAAGCGCATCACTGCCAGCCCTGATATAACTCACCAAGATTGGATAGGATCTCCCTCTCTCTCTTTCACACACACACACACACACACACACACACACACACACACACAAACACTCCCTGATTTAGGCAGGCTTAGAAAGTCCGCCAGGCCCGGCATGCTGTGGACGCCCCTCGCTTGCCCCTTTGCCTGACTCACATTTTCCCTCCCTAGTCTAGTTTGACGCAGGTGGCAGTGCAGCTCACATTGCTCTTTCCAAGCTCACTGTCGGTGAAGCTGGGCGCTGGTGAGGGCTAGCTTTTTGCCTCGCTCTATCTGGCCAGGGGAAAACGGATGGGGGCCTGGGGAGGAACCAGCACCAAGCTAGAGTGGGAAAGCTGGCTGCTGGAGGAAGAGAAGCTAGGGAAGCTGCACCGAGATGCTTCCCGGGCCCCCTTGTTCCAGAAGCAGCAACCTCGCACTCTTCCCCTCTCTGCTAGCCCCCTTCTTCTCATGGAATCGCCTAGCAGCGGAGAGGGAAAAGGGGGCAGCGGTGGCCACTAGCATTCAGGGGAGAGGGCCACACAGATGCCACGCCCTTCTCCATCTCCATCTCCATTGCTGGGAGATGGCAAAGAAGGGGGCTAGCAGAGAGGGGAAGGGTGCGAAGTTGCTGCTTCTGGGACAAGGGGACCTGGGACACGTCTGGGTCTGGGTCACCCAGCTTCTCTTCCTCTCACAGCCAGCTGTTTTTCAGGCCGATTTTGGCCGGGAAAATGGCCTGAAAAACTCTAAGCACGCACAGAGTTCCAGTCCTTTAATGGTATATCAGTCATTTAGAAATCTTAACGATAATAGCACAAGCAGGCAGATTTTTGTAGAAAGCTTCTACTCCAGCCCAGTGAGAGGAAAATACTCACGTCCCATCTAAAAATGACATTGTGGTTGACCGATTTTGCTAAGAAGCTCTAGCTGGATGTCTCATTTGGAATTGCCTGAGGTTTAGGCAAACTTTTTATTAGTAGTATTTTCAGATTTGTTGCAAATCTTAGTTTATTCTGAGCCTTAGCTTTCTTGACTTCATCTTTGCAGATTTTGGCTATATGCTAGCATTCTGTGTTAGTTATGTGTCCTTCTTTCCACTTTTTATATTTGTCCTTTTTCTCTTTCAGTTTATCAGGGTTCTTTATGCAGTCATACTGGTTTCTTCTGGAATTCCCCCTCCCCCCCACCTCTCTTTTCAGTGGTATTGTGTAGTGGTGAAATCCTCTGAAGTTTGTTACCAGTTCTTTGAGTCTGCTACTGAACCTGAGGCACGCTTGCGCAGTGCAAAAGGAACATTTTGAAGCCTTCCGAGTCTGCAAAGGTAAGTAGAACAACGAGCGAGGGGGGGAGGAATCCGCTGTGCCACGCCATTTAGATTAGCTAGAAAGCGGAAAATCCGACACTAAAGGCCAAGAGATAGGCCCAGAGCCAAGCACGTCCCCGCAGCCACAGGTGGACAGCGACAAAGGAGATAAGTGCTGGCTGGATCCTCGACAGCGGTGCAGGGAGAAGCGTGCGCAGCAGAGGACAAGGCGTGCCAGAGATTAGCTGAGTCACTGGACCGCACCCCACAGGGTATAAATGTGGGTATGGTGGCCGGCTCAGTTTGTGATGAGCAAAACTAGAAATCATCCATGGACTTTGTGTTGCTGAAACTGTGCCTGCTTAAGTGGACTTCATTCGGATTAATTCTTGTATTGCTGAAGCTCTGCCTTATCAGAAGGCTTGTGGACTTATCTTTGTTTATGTGAATAAAGTTTGAATTGGCAGCCAGCCACTGGGTTGTGGCTAGCTTTATCTTCAAAGACTTTGTCGTGTGTCTTATTAACTCCAGGCCATCTGTGTGTGGGGGGGGGGGGTGAGAGAGACGGGGACGGAACACAGTATTAGTTTAAAGCCCTTCGGATAAGATGAGCCAGTTGGTTTCCAAAAGTGTTCTTCCTGGTTCCTGTGAGGTGTAGTCCAACCTCTGCCTGAAGGTACGTGCAGGTATTGTAGACCGTGACTTCAGAATCCAAAGTTTTCTTGACAGCAGCAACCCCTAAGCCTGTGATGGGAACCTCTGGCACACAGAGCCCTCTTTGCAGGCACGCGAGCTGTCGCCCAGCTCAGCTCCACTGTGCATGCTCCAGAGCTTCCCATCGGTCAGCTGATTTTCAGGTCTCTTCCCTGAAAAACAGGAGACAAGCATGCATGGGGGGGGGCTACCTTTCTCCTCACTTTCTGCTGCCTGTGCCTTCCAGATCTCCGGAGATTCCCCTCCCAGGGCTGTTTTGGGAGGTGAGGCTTTTTTCCCCCTCCCAGCCATTTTGGGAGGCGAGGCTCCCCCCATCCCCCGCCCTGGCGCTGTTTTGGGATGTGAGACCAAAAGGGGGGGTCGCGCATGTGCAGGGGGTGGGGCATGCGGAAGGTGCATTGCATTATGGGTGTGGGCATGCACATGTGTGCTATCTGAGAAGAGCCTATATATACAATATAATATACAAATATATATACAAATATACAAAAATGTTTAACAATATGTCCCCAAATGTGTGCAAATGTATGCAAACAAATACCTGGCACATATTACCATATGTGGTGGACCTGTATAAAAGCAAATAAATTTTGGATACAAATTCATATGTGGTTAGAGAAATGACTAGACAACACAGAGCTTAAGCCAGAACTATTCTTATTTGGCATTATATCAGACAGTTATGATAATGGGACAATGTACCTAATATTACACATCTTGACTGCAGAAAGAATTGTGTATGCGCAGCAGTGGAATTGCTAAAACACCTCTTCAGAAGAAGAGACAAAAAGGAAGATACTGGCCTGTGCGGAAATGGACAGACTAATATTACAGATAAAAGATAAAGGGAATACAGAATACTATGCTATATGGAATAGATTCTATCAATGGTTGGAAGTTAGAATGCGATAGAATCAAGTTAGGTGGAAGTGGAAAGAGATACTATATATGTATTAGAATGTAGGTACTAGAATGAAAGATAAATTTGATACTCTAGAATATGATGGTCAGAAATAATTGTACAGCACTAGCACCGTTTAAAATAGTATATATGTTACTTTGTTTTTACCTTTGTTTCACGGCAAGTTGGAATGCCAGGGCAACTGCACTATATTCAATATATTTATGTCTAAACAATAAAAATATATTTTTTTAAAAAAAAAAACTTTGGGTCCAGAAACAAGGGGTGACGGCTGAATGCGTTTCCTTAACCCTGAAGTGTTTTCAGCCATTTGCAGCTTCCTAGGCAAAATGCAGACATTCTTCAGCGCTATAGAAAATGGTATTGCCTGCTACTTTATAGGAAGATCAACAGAAACTGAATAAAGAAAAGAATTTGAAAATAAGGACTTACAGAATTTATAATAGCTAAACTAAGAGAGGGGAAGGGTGTAGACAAACGCATACCTGCTTTTTCTAAAAGGAGTAACTGTCAAAGATCTCAGCGCAGGCTGGGATGGATCTCTGCTCAAAGGCCAGGATGGATCTCTGCTCAAAGAATCCAAACTCATCAGACAGAAGTATTGAATCGCCCTTAAATAACTTTGCTATTTCCTGTTTGTATCAGTGGTGAGAACAGCTGATTTACAAGAAAAAGTAAATCACATTGGATGGCCAGTTTCGTTTCTTGAAAATACACATAGTCCTCAGCTTACAACCATAATGACGGTTACACCTTAACTGAAAAAAATGACTTGTGCCGATTCTTATACTTACAGCCATCACAGCATTCCCATGCTAAAGAGATCAAAATTCAGACATTTGGCCAACGGCATATACAGTATTTATAATGTATGCGCATTCTAGGATCATATGATTGGAGTGGCGACCTTCCCAGCCAGATTCCTACACAAATAGAACAGAGGAAGCCAGATTCACTTAATGACTAGTAAAGAACTGTGGCTCTTCACTTAACAACTGTGGCAAGAAAGCCTACAAGATCAGACATGCCTCACTTAGCAACCTCCTTGCTTAGCCACAGAAATTCTGGCCCCCATTGTGGTCTTAAATTGAGGAGTACCTGTAGCAGCGCAGGAGCATGAACAGTATTTCTCAAACTTGGCAACTTTTCAGATCTGTGGACATCAACACCCATAATTCCCCAGCTAGGCAGAGGTTGGACAGTATATAAATATGTACGTGCTTTTCTAAAAGTAGTTCTCAAGGATACCAGCACAGACTGAGGTTAGTCAATTCAATTCAGTTCAAAGCTTTATTGTCAGAGTACAACATGTGTACTATGAGATTGGCTGAGCCTCTGCCCAAAGTATCCAGACGCTTCAGGATATAAGGACCAAATCCCACTTACTCACTCTTAAGTGGCATGTGTGGTCAGCTGCCACCTCATACTTGCTTATGCTTCACTATTATGCAATGACAGATTGCCATTAACTTGGGAGTGGATGGAAGAGGAAATGCTTAGGGGAAAATGAAAGTAAAGGCTGCACCTCCTTCAGACTCTGCTTCAAGGTCACCTGGCTGGGAGAAAAAGGCAGCTGCATACCAACCTGTGCTTGAACTGACCATTATGAAATCATCTCGCCTGAACCGGATAGGTTATAGAAGGGTGGACAATGGGAGGTAGTAAGGGAGGGAAAGGTTGGTCTTAGGGGTTTGGGCATGCAGTTCTCAGTAGCTGTGAAGAAGTCTGTGCCAATAATATCCCAAGAGAAGCCAAAAAACCAATAGCAGTTCCTTCCCACTGCAGGGAATGGCAAAGTCCAGGAACCTCTGGATCCCCATTGTAGGCATGATCCCAGCCATTGCTGGTCTTTGAATTTTGTCAAGATTAACCCCCCAAATCACTTGGCATAACATGAAGCTGCAAAAGTGATTTACAGGATGGTACAGAAGAGCAATCATGAAAGTTAGCACAAATGGAACGATAAATACCTCAGGAGAAGGGCTTTTGCTCAGGAATGGCCATTGAGTTTTGAAAATGAAAAGATGCCCAAATCTTGGACTTTTCCTAAGGCAAGCTGACAATTGGTGAGACTGGGCAAGGCCCTTGTGATTGACTTCTGAATTCTAGAGGCCACATCCGGCTCCTCTGAGGACAGGAAAGTGAAGATGGAGAAATTCAGGTGGATCAATCCAACTTTTTATTAATGATCATTGTTACACATAGAACGGGAAAAATAACAACAAAAAACACAATCCCAGCATGGATAAATATTCAATTTCTGACTTCCCATAGAAACCTCTGCAGTCAGGGATGCTTATTTTCCCTTAGGGCCATGATGGCGAACCTATGGCATGGGTGCCACTGGTGGCAGGCGGAGCCACATCGGTGGGCATGCGAGCTCAGCTCCCGCATACATGTGTGTGCCAGCCAGGTGATTTTGGGGCCTTCTGGGCCCACCAGAAGTCAGGAAACACACTGTTTCCGGCCTCCGGAGGGCCTCTGTGGGGGGTGGGGAAGGTTGTTTTTGCCCTCCCCAGGCTCCTAGAAAGGCTCTGGAGCCTGGGGAGAGCAAAAAATGGGCCTATCAGGCCCACCGTGCCATCACATGCCAAAAGCGGGAGGAGCACGAGGGTGCGGGGTGCATAGAATTATGCATGTGGGCACGCTTGCATGCGATCCCACCACGCTCCCCCTGCTTTTGGCACGCGATGGCAAAAAGGTTAGCCATCACTGCCTTAGGGTGAACAAGCACATACTTCAAACAGGGAATTATTTTAAAAAGTAAGAAAATAGATAGTTTTAAGAAGCCATTGAGTCATATTTTTTTCTTCTCCCTTTTCTTTTTGACTGAAATGCTTGACTGCTTCCTTGAAGGGGAGATGGGGGGGGGGTGCCTTGGATCTTTCCCTGGGACTCTGGTCACTCAAGAGCTTTGCCCAAAACATTTGGTTGCCTTTCACAGCATCACCAAGTCTTTCTTTGAACCCTGTCTGGAGATTGGCTTCTTCACACCTGCCTCCCGTGCTTCATCAGCCTCCAGGCCAGCAAGACGTCTGGGTCACCGGCCTCTCCAGTTAGTTTACTTTATTGTCATTGCACCTCATACGACAAAATTAAATAGCATCTTCTTTGTACATTATACTTAAAAAATAAAAGACAAACACACATCCTCCACATTCTATACAATTGAATTAAAACCCCCTGATAGTGCATGAATATCGCACTATAAAGTAGAATTCAATATAGTTACAGCTCTGGGATAGAAGCTGTTTTTCAGCCTATTTGTCCTTGGTTTTATTGCCCTGTACCGTCTGCCAGATGGTAATAGTTTAAAAAAAAGTGTGCCCAGGATGAGATGGATATTTAAGAACGTTTTGAACTTTCTTAAGGCAGTAGGGGCTATAAAGCATTTCCAAGGAGGGGAGGGGGCAACCAATGATCCTCTGGGCAATGACGTTGACCCTCTGGAGTGCTGTCCTATCTGCCACTGTGCAATTGGCAAACCATACACAGGTGCGGCAAGTTAAAAAAATACTCTCTATGGTGCAGTGGTAGAAGGTCACCAGCAGTTTTTCATTCAGTAGTTGTTTCCTCAGAAGTCTCAGGTAGTTGCTTCTCTTTCTTGCCCACATCTCCTCCAGTTGCCCCAGTAACACTTCCTGCCAGATCTAGAAGGCATCACCATCATCATTCTGTCTCCCTGCACTGACTTCTGTTATATTTTATGACCCAAATAATAGAGAGAAACATTTAATTTGTGATTTCCCCTACAAACATCTATTGGCAGAGTTACTTACTTCCTCTTAAGGAGCTTAAGCATGTACTTCAGTTGGAGAATAATTAAAACAAGCAGGAGAATAGGTGATTGGAGAAAAGGATTCTAACTAGACATTGAAATATATTATTATTTTCTTTCCCCCTTTCTCATTTGGAAGAAATGTTTTTCTTCAAAGAGGCCTGGATGGCTCCTTGGATCTTTCACTGGGATTTTGGTCATTTAAGAAACTTTGCTCGAACTTTTCGGGCATCCTCTACTGCGTTGTCAAGAAATTTGTTCAGAAAATAATATGTAAAAGCAAATGAACTCACTCCACCAAACGCCATCCACAGATATTTCATAGACGATGGCATTACCCAGAGAGCAGACTTCATCAGGAGAGAAAATACTAGCTGTGCATTGACGGTACTGACTAATGGCCTTTCCTGGATCCCCAATTTCAGCTCTTCAAACCCTTTTCCTGTCTGAAGTGCCAGAAACCAGAGGGAGCTCTGATCTAAGGCAAACACCCTCCAGAAACATTTCAGTGCAACAATCAGGATTCCTATATCACAAGGTAGGGAGAGACCCACAAGAGGAACTGCTCCACAAATGCAAGATACTAATGCTAACTTCTTTATATACGGTTTCATTTTAATCTTTTTCTTCATCAAATTATTTTCTGACAAAATCTGCACAGCCAGAGTTAAAATGTGCTTCTTATAATCTGGAAGTTCGGCGGCCATTTTCTCTCGCAGGTGAGGGAATTCATACATGTGTGGATGCAGGTTGGATACCAGAAATACTCTCTCGGAGAGCTCAGCTGACTCTCTCAAATTATCTTCACAATAACTCCTGATGGTCTCCAGGGTTTTCTCCATGTTGAAATTCCTTTTCCTCCTTTCACTTTCGATACTGATATCTATTTTGCTACGTACATAGTAAAACTTCTTTCTCATTCTTCGTATTTCCTTTGCCAGGAAAGCATCATTTTCAGTAAAGCGGTCGGTGACAACCATAATAAAGACATCGTATCTTTCAAACTGGACCTTCTGGAAATATTCAGCTGCCTTAGAAGTACGCTCTCTGATCTCTGGTAGCTCCCATATTGTTATGTTGGGAAAAGAGGGGTGGGGATGTGCCTTTGGCACTTTGGTTTCCTCTACTCTCCAGACCTCGACTGCTTCATCATCATCATCATTTATGCCCCGGAAAGCATTAATGAAGGAAGATTTACCAGCACCTGCCTTTCCAATAACTGCAATATTGAGTGGCAGGTTTTGCATTTCATTTAGATATCCTTGGTAGTCTGCTGCCATTTCTGGGATATTGCCTCGATTCAAATCACTCTTTAAATCTTCAAATTCTCTCCTTATAACGTCTTTTGGAAATATATTGCCCATAGTTGCTTTTTTGTTCTGCGGAGGTTATCTGGAAATGAAAAGAGAGATTCTTCTCAGTTATGTTATCACTCCCTTCACATTCCCTATAGACCCTAATAAGACCACCTCACCTTCTGAGGTCCTTCTGGTCCATACGTAAACCTAAATGTATCACAGAAGAGTATATTTGTGCTCCATCTCCGTATCATTGGCTTTGCCAAGTGCAGGAAATCAACTGCCTGAATCCAGGCAGTTCAGATAAATATATAGGCTTATTCTATGCTATATCTCTCTACAAGAATCTGAACTACTAGAGGTCAAAGTGAACTGATGGTAGATAAGATTCAACAGAAGTAAAGGTGGACTTAGATCTATTGTGGACATGAACAGGGGTGGTATTCACTTACCTTCGCTACTGGTTCGCAAATGTGAGTGTGCACACCTGTGTGCTCGCTTTCCTTGTGCATGCACAGAGGGTCAAAAATGGAACATCATAACATCCAGGCGGGTGGGCAGAGCCTCCTACTGCCGTCGCTACTGTTCACCCAAACCGGATAAAACCACCTAAATACAACCACTGGACATGAAGGACTCCAGACTGATGACCCGCTCCTCCCACAGACTCAGCCTGGTCATCTCCTATGTTAAAGGCTTTGATTAGAGGATTGCCAGTCTGGATAGGGCACAATGGAACCATCTTCATCTCATTCCATCAACCCATCCCACCCAATCAGGCATTTTGTAGACCTGTCAGCTAAAGAATGTCCCAAAGGTTTTTTTGATTTTCCTGTAAGATGTTCACCTCTCATTCAAGAAGCTTCTTCAGTTCTGACTGATTGGTGAGGAATGGAAGGGTTGATATCCTTTGCAGTCATCTGGTTGTTAGCACTCTATAGCTCTCTGAGACCCCTTGAGGCCACTTCTGTGCCCTCAGGATCACCTGAAGCATGCCAATGGGTGTGGAACCATCTTGAACTGCTAAAAGGATTGTGTGGTAGACAGGAGATAGGTGATGTCATATCCCTCCTCCTCTATTGACTGACTTTCCTAGTTATCCAAATAGTGGTCTGCTGGCAAGAGCTGTTAAGGAATAAACACCCAACCTCCATCTCCCATGAGTTTCCAAAGGCATGTCTGGAGCAGAAACATATCAGCCAACCTGTAATTGGGTTGATGTACCTGGCCACCTTTCCCTGCTTGACTTGAATAGGAACATTGGCGACTCAAGAGGGAGGACCATGCTTCCTATCCACAAACCCTCCCTCCCACCCCTCTGGCACCTGGAATGTCAACAGTCCAATATAAGCTATGAAAGTAGCAACCTGAGAAGGAGTTCAATCATACTACCCAGTGTGGGACATGAAAGACTACTCCGGTTGCCTCCTGCACTAGAAGTGGGAATCCTCCCATTCTAAATTGCAGCTCCTATCCTGACAAACCCCTTGCACATATCTGGGTCCTTTGAAATCGGCCGCTTTCCAGATCAGCTGGAAAGATTCTTACAGATCTAGCTGAATCCATCCAACAGCAGAATGTCCTCACACCCAGGAGGCAGCTTTGGGCTGGATTCCTCTCAGAATAGCCAGAGAGAGTCCTAGCAGCCCAATCTGTAGCCACCTCACTTTTCTATGCACTGGAGTCCCCAGATGCATGCAAATCCACCTCCTGCTTTGCTGGGGGATTCCTTTCAATTTTTGTCAAAAAATAACTCAGCTGAGAAATGAAAACTGGGGTGGAGCAGGCTGGACTTTCATCCACCTGTGTGCCCCACCCTTCATTGAACCTGGCCAATTTTGGCCTGGGCATGTTCAGTTGGTCAGGCCAGAAAACAGGTTTGACAAGGCTGTTGGAAACTCTGCTTGGTGTAGTTACCGGATCTTGGAAGCCTGATGGAAACTTCCCTCTCTCCCACTTGCACCCAGGACAGTTGAAGTGAAATTAATTTCTCTTCTGCTTCAATAATTCCTCCCCTATCCAACCTGTGACTCCCATTAAAGCATCCCTGAGAAATGTAACCCTATTCACAAGAACCTTTGCGATTCGGTCTTATTTCCTCCCTGCCTGAAGACAGCTCTTGCTTCTCCTCTTCTCAGCCAAGGGGCAATCAAACATTTTTGTCTCAATTCCACAAAGAATTTGTTCTTCAGTTTGTAAATGAATTAACAGTGGATAAATTGCAATTTAGTCCAGTGGCTTTTAGCAGCTTCTCTAGCATTGCCCCCTTCAATTTCATTAACCAAAACCTGTGTTCAAAGCTTTATTTAAAATTCTTTTTATTTTAAGAAGAGATATATCTCCAAAAGCAATTTGTGCATACACAGATAATAACTGAAGTTATGGATTTAGTGACTATAATATTAATAAGACATCTTGAGCAGATTGTTATATTGTTTTTTATGATATTTTTCAAAAACCGCTATGAAGTATGCAGCTTCAAACTCTCTCAAATTCTCTATTGTTTTATTACTTAGAATTGTTACAAATAGAACAGAAAAGAAAGAAAAAGAGAAAAAGCAACCACTCCCAAACAATAAAGATAAATATTTAATTTCTGAGTTCCCATGGAGATACCTGCAGATAGGGGTACTCCTTTGCCCTCTGGATGATCAAGCACATATTTTGATCAGAGAATTCTTAAACACAAGAAAATTTGTTCTCCTAAAAAGGTCATCAAAACATTATTATTTTCCTCCATCTGTTTCATTTGGATGAAATGCTTGACTGTTTCCTTCAAAGGAGGTTTTGGGAAGTGTCTTTAAACTTTCCCTGGGATTCTGGTTGCTGAAGAAGTTTTGCACGAACATTTTGGGCGTCTTCCACAGCATCGTCAAGAAAACTGTTCAGAAAATGATACGTGACAACGTATGAACTTGCTCCACCAAACACAGACCCAATAACAGGTATGAAATCAAGAGCGAATTCCACAAGCGATACGGCGACCCAGAGAGATGACTTCATCAAGAGAGAAAATACCAATTCCCCATTGATTGCGTTGGCTAACGGGGTTTTCTTGATAGCCGACCTCAGCTCTTCAAATTCTTTTCCCGTCTGAAGTGCCAGAAAACGGAGGGACCGGTCATCTAAGCCAAACACCCTGCAGAAACGTCTCAGAGCATCTACCAAAATTCCAACATCACAAGCCATAGAGAGACCCGGGACAGGCACCGCTCCACAAGCACAAGATACCAATGCTACCTTCTTTATATAGAGTTTCATTAGCTCTTTTTTCCTCATCAATATTTTTTCTGAGAAAATCTGCACAGATAGTGTTAAAATATCTTTCTTGTGGTCAGGAAGTTCAGCAGCTATTCTCTCTTTCAGGAGAGGGAAATCATACATGTGTACCTCCCGACTGGATACCAAAAACACACTTGAGGAAACCTTAGCAGCCTCTTTCAAGCTATTTTCACAATATTGCCTCATGGACACCAAGGTGTCCTCCACATTGAAATTCCTTTTCCCCTTTTCATTGTTGACAGTGTTATCTATTCTGCTGCACACATAGTAAAACTTTTTCTTCATTCTTTGTATTTCCTTTGCCAGCATAGCATCGTTTTCAGTAAAACGGTCAGAAATAATCAAAATAAAGACATCATATCTTTCAAATTGGACTTGCTTCAGATATTTTGCTGCCTTAACCTTATATGTTCCGATCCCTGGAAGGTCCCATATTTTTATATTTGGGAAAGAAGGGTGAGGATATGCCTTTAACACTAAGGTTTCTTTCCCTGGCCCAACCTCGGCTGCCTCCTTATCATCATCATCGCTTACTCCTCGGAAGGCATTGACAAAGGAGGATTTCCCAACACCGGCATCTCCAGTAACTGCGATATTAAGGGGCAGATTTTGCATTTCATTTAATTGTTTTTGGTATTCTGCTGCCACTTTGGGGACGTTGCCTTTATTCAAATCAGTCTTCAAATCTTCAAATTCTCTCCTTACAAAATCCTTTAGAATTAGATTGCCCATAGTTGCTCTTTGTTCTGTGCAGATTATCTGGAAAGGAAAACAGATATTGGGATGTTTCTCAGCTACTTCAGGCACTTTGAATTTGTGGTTGGAGAAGACCCCTGAAAACCATGGACAAACAAGCAAACAAACCAATGGATCATAAAAAGAATCAACCCAGAATTCTCAACGAGGCGCAAAGGTCCGGGTTCAAATTATCCTACTTTGGAAACACGATGAAAAGACCCAGCTCTCTGCTGATGGCTCTGATGCTGGAGAAAGTGGAAGGGAAGATAAGAAGATCACTGCCAGCAGCCAAAGGGTGAATTCAATTACGGTGGAACTAAGTGCAACATTAGGACTCATGAAAGAACAGATTAGGCATAAAATCAGTTTACTGGAGAGGGAGGGTGACTTTGGAAAGGAAAGGAAATTGAAGAATTTCATATCTCTCTGCTTGTCATTCATGTCTACACACCTTTAGTTACCAAATCTTGGAAGCCTGGTGGTGATTTCAATCCCTCCCTCCCTCTTGCACCCAGGACAGTTAAGGAAGAATCAGTTTCAGTTTCTTTCTACGGTTCTTTGCCTCTAGGAAGTACTTTCAGACTTGCACGATTATGTTAGGGTAACCTGATTGTAAAGTAGCATTACCCATCTGATCATGTTTCCTATCTGAAGGAAATCTGAAGTTCCTAAATTTAACCACTGCCCCCTGGTGTCACTGTGATTAAAGTGCAGTATTGTGGACAATTTCTGTCCACACCTAGAGTTCGATCCTGACTGGGTTCAGCGCTGACTCATCCTTCCATCCTTCCAAGATCGGTAAAATAAGGACCCTGTCAGGGTTCCAAGTAACATACCATTATCAAACAAAATTCCGAGACAGGTGATTTCCTCAAAGAATAGATTAATTGGATATGTCGTATTGGCACAGGCTGGTACAAACCGACTCTGAGTATTCCCGCAGTTTTCACCTAATTAAAAGTTCATCACTTTCTCAAAATAGCCAGTCACATAGTCCAATCAGGTTACTGTCCTGTTGCTAGGTGGCTCCAGTCCCCTCCTTCTGAGGAGGAATGTCCTTGGTTCCCAAGAGAAAGTATTTTGGTTTGACTAGAACATTCCAACTAGCCCTACTCCCTACTTCCTATCCCTCTTCTGCAGTGTGTCAGTACTGAAGTCCCAAAATGGCCTCAGTTAGGCCAGCTTCAGGGTTTACGGACCCAGAGTGTTGGGGTTGATATGCAAATAATGCTTCTACATTGTAAACCACCAAGAGATACAAACTGCTATAAAGTTTCATGAGGTGATATATAAGCCTAAATGCTCTTGCTATCGCTAAAGCTGAAATCAGTTTTGCATATGTGAAAGTACTTCACTTCTCTCTCCCCTTTTTGCCAAAGAACTACAGAGGGTCCCTCGTGTGCCTCTTGCTCCGTTTACTTTCTTACTGCTGGCTAAGTTGCCTTTTATCTGTCTGTTCTTCCTATTGTGTGTTAAGGTCAAGTTGTAATTGTATACTATTACAACTGGTGCCCTTCATAACTGCAACACCAATATGCCTGGATGATTGTCCAAATCAGGGGGGGGGGCGTATGGAAAGCCAATCAGGAGAGGGAGACGCTTTCCAGATGTTCTCTTCCCTAGCCAGACAAAACAAAGACCCCCCCTTGACACAACTCAAAACCCCTGAGCTGCTGCTGCTGCTGCTGCTCCTCCTCCTCCTCTTCCTCCTCCTCCTCTTCTTTCTTCTTCTGATGCATATTCCATTGCTTTCCTTTCTTATTGATAAAATATCTGCCTGAAACAAACATAACCTAATCTATTTGTATGACTGCAATTTTGTTGCTTATATCCTTATGATTTATATTGATATTGTTTCCTGGTTGCTTATTTGTATCCTATGACTATCATTAAGTGTTGTACCTCATGATTCTTGATGAACGTATCTTTTCTTTATGTACACTGAGAGCATATGCACCAAGACAAATTCTTTGTGTATCCAATCACACTTGGCCAATAAAAAAATTCTGTTCTATTCTATTCTATTCTATTCTATTCTATTCTATTCTATTCTGTTCTGTTCTGTTCTGTTCTATTCTATTCTATTCTATTCTATTCTATTCTATTTACTAACTGCAGTCAACTCCAACCCAAAATCCAGTGTAAACCCAAAGAAGATACCATCAAATGCGGGTGGGGGGAGAGAAAAGGCTCTACTTCTGATTCCCCAGAACCACCCACAAAAATCTTCAGGTCCAGAAATGAGGAGTGAAGGCTGCATGGATTTCCTTAACCTTCAAGGTTTTTCAGCAGTTCGGTGATTCCTAGAAACAGTGTACACATTCCGCAGTAGAAAAGAAATTATATTGAAGGCTCCTTTATAGGAAGATCAGCAGAAACTAAAGAAAGAATAGAATTTAAAAGCAAAGAGTACATAATCCACCAAAGCTAAACCTGGAGAGGAGAAGGATATACCCAAATGCTTACTTGCCTTTATCAAACGAGTAATTCTCAAAGCTCTCTACGCAGGCTGGGGTTGATCTCTTTTCAAAAATTGCCAGACTTCTCAGGTCAGAAGGACGGCATCTCTCTTATATACCCTTCAAGTTCCTCGTGCATTGTTTCTTCCAATAGTAAAAATGTTCCGCCCACTTTTTATGACTGAAATCCTGCCTATCCAAATCCGAGTTTCCTACAGATGCCAAGATTAAAAGCACATGATTTCTAGGAAAAAGAAACTACCTTTGGATGGCCGTCAGTTTCGGTTCTTTGCAAATACTGTAGCAGAGGCTGTAAAACAAACAGTAGTTTTCAAACTTGGCAACTTTTCAGGTGGGTGGACTCTTCCACACGTAGAATTCCCCAGCCAGGCAGTTGGAGCATATAAATGCTTATTTTTCTCTCAGGGGTCATTCTCAGAGGGATCAAGGCAGGCTCTGGTTGATTGCTGACCAAAGTCTCCAGACCAGCAGTGGGTTTCACGTTTTGTTACTACCAGTTCGCCTCACATGCACATGCACATATATGCCCACTTCGCACATGCGCCTGTGTTCCACACATGTACCCGGCCTTCTGCGCATGCACCCTGCCTCAAAAACTTGCCTCAATAGGATGGCATGGAGCTGGGAAGGGTGGGCAGGCCCACCCATGATTTCCACTACCAGTTCAGATGAACCTGGGCGAACGGTTCGTCCAGATTCATCTGAACTGGTAGTGGAAATCATGGGTGGGCTTGCCCACCCTTCCCGGCTCTTTGCCATCCTATTGAGGACTGGATCCCATTTATACACGGTCTTTGAAGTGGGCACTTCTTGCAAATAATCAAATGTTCTTCTCATTTCCCATTGAGTGCAGTCTTGCCTGTCAGAGTCTCACACCCAGAGAATCCATTGCCATCATCCAAGCTATCCAGGAAAGAGGGAAAGAGGGCAGTAGAACAAGTTCCTTGACTGTAACACCTCAATTATGAGCAGAAGAATTTCACCCAACGAGCTCAAAGAAAGCATTTTGAAATGTTCAAAATGAAAGGAAAGTCCTACAGATGAAACACCTCATTATTCCTTTGTGGGGTAATCACTTTCATGCCGAGTGTAGTACAAGAATGGCAGCCAAGAAAATCAAAGGAAGGTTATATGAAAGGGCAGGGGGAGGGGGGGTAATCAAATTAAATACGATTTATGCCAACTCTGGTTTCTACTGTGTCCACTTTGACACAGTTCACTCTGGGGTGGAAAGCGGTGTGGTCCTTCCACACCCAATGTTGTTGAATGTTGACTAATCCAGATTGAATTATCCACCCTTGGGGGAAGGGATATTCTCACCCTCCCAAGGCAAGGTGTACCAGAGAGACTCAATCAATCAATCCATCAGAAAAGAGCTGGGAGGGACTTTGGAGGTCTTCTAGTCCAACCCCCCGCTCAGGCAGGAGACCTTATACCAATTTGCTTTTAAAAGCCTCTGACGATCCCAGCTGAGTTGCCTGATCATCAGAGGCATTTTTTTTCCCTTTTAAAAGCAAATGCCTCTGATGAACCTCTTCGGCTGAAGAGGTTGTAGAAAAAACTGAGGGATGGAAGGGAGAGGATAGGAGGGGCTCCTGTGGGCAAGCCTGAGAGACAGGAGGGGAGAGGAGGGGCTCCTGTGGGGCAAGCCTGAGAGACAGGAGGGGAGAGGAGAGGCTTCTTATTAAATTATTAAAACAAGCAAGAAAATAGATGGTTTTAAGAGGACACTGAGTCGTATTTTTTTCTTCCCCCTGTTCCTTTTGCCTGGAATGCTTGACTGCTTCCTTGAAGGGGAGGAGGGGGTGCCTTGGATTTTTCCCTGGGACTTTGGTCGCTCAAGAGCTTTGCCCAAAACATTTGGGTGCCTTTCACAGCATCACCAAATCTTTCCTTGATCCCTGTCTGGAGATTGGCTTCTTCACACCTGCTTCCTGCGCTTCATCAGCCTTCTGGCCAGCAATACGTTAAAATAGTATGAATTTAACCTCCCAGTTCATGAGCTTTTTACAAAAACCTGTCTCCTTGTGCTATTATCGTTAAGATTTCTAAATGATTGATATATCATTAAAGGACTGGAACTCTGTGCATGCATAGAGGACAGAGACTAACCCTGCAGCTGTAGAAAAATAAACCCAAATTGAAATCTTCCTTCAGCTTCTAGGGTGAGTATTTGGTTTCTACGTTGCCTCTGAGTGTGGATGATCTGGTCCCCGGCCCCTCCAGCTGCTGCTCCTCTGGCCCACATCCCCTCCAGGGTCTTTCACTCCATGAACACTTGCTGCAAAACCTAGAAGACATCACTCTGTCTCCCTGCTCTGACTTCTGTTATACTTTATGCCTGCAAAACCCACATGCCAAACTGGAAACCATTTGAAGGGGATTTGCCTTTTTTCCTTGGCAATTGCCTACGTGCCCAAGTTGTGTAGCCAGCAGTGAGACCAAGGAAAACTAAAGCCTGCCCTTGTCATTTGCACACGATACTTTTCTTCTCTTCTGGCGATTCATCCTTCTACATATCCCTCCATTCCTGTCCCATGTTTTCCACTTTTAACCCAAACCTGTTTTTGTTATGATGTGTCTTCTTCCGTTCTTCAGAGCAATTCATTTCAACTGAATAAAGCCAGAGTTGTGGGTGGCCAGGAAAGTGTTTTTCAGCCTTGGCAACTTGAAGATGTAGACTCCAACTCCCAGAATTCCTCAGCCAGTGTGTGTGGACTTCAACAATCAGCATGCTGGCTGAGGAATTCTGGGAGTTCTTCATTATAATAATAATAAATACAATATCCCAAGCAAAATTCAATGAGTATTTTAATATTTTAAAAACAATTAGTGAATTTTTGAGCTTAAGAGCAAAATCATCATTTTCTTTATAATTGTTAAAATAGAAAGAAAGAAGAAGAAAAGGAAAAAAAAGTCAGGAAAAGAAAACAATCGCCTGAAACAATAGAGAGAAACATTTAGGTTACAACTTCTCCTAAAAACATCTATTGACAGAGATACTTATTTCTTCTTAGGAAGATCAACCGCATATTTCAGTTCAGTGGTGGCTTTCAAAAAAATTTTACTACTGGTTCTGTGGCTGTGGCTTGGTGGGTGTAACATGGCTTGGTGGGCGTGGCAGGGGAAGGATACTGTAAAATCTCCATTTCCTCCCAATCAGCTAGGACTTGGAAGGCAGAGAATAGATGGGGTTGGGACCAGTCAGAATTTTTACTACCGGTTCTCCGAACTAGTCAAAATTTCCATTACCGGTTCTCCAGAACTGATCAGAACCTGCTAAAACCCACCTCTGCTTCAGTTGGAGAATAATTAAAACAAGCAGGAGAATAGGTGATTGGAGAAAAGGATTCTAACTAGACATTGAAATATATTATTATTTTCTTTCCCCCTTTCTCATTTGGAAGAAATGCTCTCCCTCAAAGAGGGCTGGATAGCTCCATGGATCTTTCACTGGGATTTTGGTCATTTAAGAAACTTTGCTCGAATTTTTCGGGCATCCTCCACTGCGTTGTCAAGAAATTTGTTCAGAAAATAATATGTAAAAGCAAATGAACTCACTCCACCAAACGCCGTCCACAGATATTTCATAGACGATGGCATTACCCAAAGAGCAGACTTCATCAGGAGAGAAAATACTAGCTGTGCATTGACGGTACTGACTAATGGCCTTTCCTGGATCCCCAATTTCAGTTCTTCAAACCCTTTTCCTGTCTGAAGTGCCAGAAACTGGAGGGAGCTTTGATCTAAGGCAAATACCCTCCAGAAACATTTCAGTGCAACCATCAGGATTCCTATATCACAAGGTAGGGAGAGACCCACAACAGGAACTGCTCCACAAATGCAAGATACCAACGCTAAATACTTTATACATGGTTTCATTTTACTCTTTTTTGTCATCAAATTATTTTCTGACAAAACCTGCACAGCCAGAGTTAAAATGTGCTTCTTGTAATCTGGAAGTTCGGCGGCCATTTTCTCTCGCAGGTGAGGGAATTCATACATGTGTGGATGCAGGTTGGATACCAGAAATACTCTCTCGGAGAGCTCAGCTGACTCTCTCAAATTATCTTCACAATAACTCCTGATGGTCTCCAGGGTTTTCTCCATGTTGAAATTCCTTTTTCTTGTTTCACTTTCGATACTGATATCTATTTTGCTACGTATATAGTAAAACTTCTTTCTCATTCTTTGTATTTCCTTTGCCAGGAAAGCATCATTTTCAGTAAAGCGGTCGGTGACAATCATAATAAAGACATCATATCTTTCAAACTGGACCTTCTGGAAATATTCAGCTGCCTTAGAATTACGCTCTCTGATCTCTGGTAGCTCCCATATCACTATGTTGGGAAAAGAGGGGTGGGGATGTGCCCTTGGCACTTTGGTTTCCTCTACTGTCCAGACCTCGGCTGCTTCCTCCTCTTTATCATCATTATTTATGCCCCGGAAAGCATTAATGAAGGAAGATTTACCAGCACCTGCCTTTCCAATAACTGCAATATTGAGTGGCAGGTTTTGCATCTCATTTAGATATCCTTGGTATTCAGCTGCCACTTCGGGGATTTTGCCTCGATTCAAATCACTCCTTAAATCTTCAAATTCTCTCTTTATATCATCTTTTAGAAATATATTGCCCATACTGCTTTTTGTTCTGTGGAGATTATCTGGAAATGAAGAGAGAGATTGTGATTCTTCTCAGTTGTGTCATGACTCCCTGCACATTCCCTATAGTCTATAGTCTTATAGAGTAAGACCACCTCACCTTCTGAGGTCATTCCGCTCCGTAGGTGATTAAATTAAACCTAAATGTATCATGGAAGAGTATATTTGTGCCCCATCTCCATATCATTAGCTTTACCAGGTGCAGGAAATTAGGAGTTTAGGCGGTTTAGACAAATATATTGGTTGATTGCATGCTAAAGTTCTCTACAAGGATCTGAACTACTAGAGGTCAAAGCGAATTAGTGGTAGATAAGATTCAACAGTAGTCAAAGTGGGCTGGACTTAAATCTATTGTGGACATGAAGGGACTCAAGATTGATGACCTGTTTGGCCCACCCCTCCCTCAGACTCAGCCTGGTCATCTCCTACTTTAAAGGCTTTGGTTTGAGGATCACCAGTCTGGATAGGGCACAATGGCAGCCATGTGAAATTGCTTCCATGATCTAGGAAGTTATATAGTTATGCCATTCATGTTATAGATCTTTCAAGCTCTATGTGGCATGGGGCTAAGCTACCTTTGGACCCATCTTCATCTCATTCCATCAACCCATCCCACCCAATCAGGCATGTCAGCTAAAGAATGTCCCAAGGGTTTTTCTTCCAAAAGGCAATTGGGCTTTCTTGGTTTTCCTGTATGGTGTTTATCTGAAGCTTCTTCAGTTCTGAATGAGGAATGGAAGGATTGATATCCTTTGCAGTCATCTGGTTGTTAGCACTCTGGAGGTCTCTATAGCTCTCTGAGACCCCTTGAGGCCACTTGGAGATTTATCTGTGCCCTCAGGGTTACCTGAAGCGTGCCAATGGGTGTGGAACCGTCTTGGAACTGCTGAAAGTATTTTGTGGTAGACAGGAGATAGATGATGTCACCTGTTTGTCCCACCCTTCATTGAACCTGGCCAATTTTGGGCTGGGCATGTCCAGTTGGCCAGGCCAGAAAACAGATTTCACAAAAATGGTGGCGATTCTTCTTGGTCTAATTCCTGGATCTTGCCAGCCTCATGGGACCTTCCTTCCCTCCATCCGTCCCTCCCTCCCTCCTGCACCCAGGACCATTTAACTTCCTTTCTCTTCTGCTTTAATAATCTCTCCCCTCCCCTGTCCAACAGGTGGCTCCCATTACTATCATTTAAGATTATTCCCCCCACCTCTCTGCTCCAACTGCCTTGAGAGGGCCCTCCTCTCTCCTGTTCTGAGCCAAGGGACCTCCAGACATCTTTGTTCTCAGCCCCACCAAGTATTTGTTCTTCACTTTGTAAATGAGTTGAGAAATGCTGTAGTGGATAAATTGTGATTGAATTCAGTGGTTTCTAGCAGCTTCTGTAGTGACTCCCCCTTTAATTTGATTAACCAAAACCTGCATTCAAAGGTTTATTTAAAATTGTGTTTATTTAAAGAAGAGATATATTTCCAAAAACAATTTGTGCATAGATAGATAATAATTAATGATTCACTTCAATTGATGATGAGTATAAGATACCTCAAACAGAGTACATTGTGATATTTTCATGGTATTTTTAAAAAACGATTATGAAATATGGATCTTCATATCTAATTCTCTGTTGTTTTGTTCTTTAGAATGGGTACAAATAAAACAGAAAAGAAAGAAAAAGAGAAAAAAAACAGTAAAATAAAAGCAACCACCCAAGCAATATAGATAAATGTTTAATTTCTGACTTCGCATGGAGATACCTGCAGATCCTTTGCCCTCTGGATGATCAAGCATATATTTCAATCAGATAATTCTTAAAAACAGGAAAATAGGTTTCCCTAATAAGGCATTGAAACATTATTATTTTCCTCCATCTGTTTCATTTGAATGAAATGCTTAACTGCTTTCTTCAAAGGGGTTTCTGGGAGCTGTCTTTAAACTTTCCCTGGGATTTTGGTTGCTGAAGAAGTTTTGCACGGACATTTTGGGCGTCTTCCACCGCATCATCAAGAAAGCTGTTCAGAAAATGATACGTGACAACGTATGAACTTGCTCCACCAAACACAGACCCAATAAGAGGTATAATATCAAGAGCCATTTCCACCAGCGACACAGCGACCCAGAGAGATGACTTCATCAAGAGAGAAAATACCAATTCTGCATCGATTGCGTTGGCTAACGGGGTTTTCTTGATAGCTGACCTCAGCTCTTCAAATTGTTTTCCCGTCTGAAGTGCCATAAAACGGAGGGATCGGTCATCTAAGCCAAACACCCTGCAGAAACGTCTCAGAGCATCTACCAAAATTCCAATGTCACAAGCCATAGAGAGACCCGGGACAGGCACCGCTCCACAAGCACAAGATACCAATGCTACCTTCTTTATATAGAGTTTCATTAGCTCTTTTTTCCTCATCAATTCATTATCTGAGAAAATCTGCACAGATAGAGTTAAAATATCTTTCTTGTGGTCAGGAAGTTCAGCAGCTATTCTCTCTTGCAGGAGAGGGAAATCATACATGTGTACCTCCCGGTTGGATATCAGATACACCCTTGAGGAAACTCCAGCTGCGTGTCTCAAGCGATCTTCACAATATTTCCTCATGGTCAGTAAGGTGTCCTCCAGATTGAAATTCCTTTTCCTCATTTCATTGTTGATCGTGACATCTATTCTGCTGCACACATAGTAAAACTTCTTCTTCATTCTTTGTATTTCCTTTGCCAGCATAGCATTATATTCAGTAAAACGTTCAGAAATAACCATAATAAAGATATCATATTTTTCAAATTGGACATTCTTCAGATATTTTCCTGCCTGAACGTTATGTGTTCCAATCCCTGGAAGATCCCATATCTTTATATTAGGGAAAGAAGGGTGAGGGTATTCCTTTAGATCCATGGTTTCTTTTCCTGGCCCGACCTCAGCTGCCTCCTCATCATCATCACTTACTCCTCGGAAGGCATTGACAAAGGAGGATTTCCCAACACCGGCATCTCCAGTAACTGCGATATTAAGGGGCAGATTTTGCATTTCATTTAAATGTTTTTGGTATTCTGCTGCCACTTTGGGGATATTGCCTTGATTCAAATCGCTCTTCAAATCTTCAAATTCTTTCCTTACAAAATCCTTTAGAACTAGATTGCCCATAGTTGCTCTTTGTTCTGTGCAGATGATCTGGAAAGGAAAAGAGATATTGGGATGTTTCTCAGCTACTTCAGGCACTTTATATTTGTGATTGGAGAAGACCCCTGAAAACCGTGGACAAACAAGAAAACAAACCAATGGATCATAAAAAGAATCAACCCAGAATTCTCAACAAGGCACAAATGTCCAGGTTCAAATTATCCTACTTTGGAAACACGATGAAAAGATCCAGCTCTCTGCTGATGGCTCTGATGCTGGCGAAAGTGGAAGGGAAGATAAGAAGATTACTGCCAGCAGCCAAAGGGTGAATTCAATTACGGTGGAACTAAGTGCAACACTAGGACTCATGAAAGAACAGATTAGGCATAAAATCAGTTTACTGGAGAGGGAGGGTGACTTTGGAAAGGAAAGGAAAATGAAGAATTTCATATCTCTCTGCTTGTCATTCATGTCTACACACCTTTAGTTACCAAATCTTGGAAGCCTGGTGGTGATTTCAATCCCTCCCTCCCTCTTGCACCCAAGACAGTTAAGGAAGAATCAGTTTCACTTTCTTTCTACGGTTCTTTGCCTCTAGGAAGTACTTTCAGACTTGCACAATTATGTTAGCGTAACCTGATTGTAAAGTAGCATTACCCATCTGATCATGTTTCCTATCTGAAGGAAATCTGAAGTTCCTAAATTTAACCACTGCCCCCTGGTGTCACTGTGATTAAAGTGCAGTATTGTGGGCAAATTCTGCCCATATCTTGAGTTCGATCCTGACTGGGTTCAACCCTGACTCATCCTTCCATCCTTCCAAGATCGGTAAAATAAGGACCCTGTCAGGGTTCCAAGTAACATACCATTAGCAAACAAAATTCCGAGACAGGTGATTTCCTCAAAGAATAGATTAATTGGATATGTCGTATTGGCACAGGCTGGTACAAACCGACTCTGAGTATTCCCACAGTTTTCACCTAATTAAAAGTTCGTCACTTTCTCAAAATAACCAGTCACGTGTCCAATCAGGTTACTGTCCTGTTGCTAGGTGACTCCAGTCCCCTCCTTCTGAGGAGAAATGTCCTTGGTTCCCAAGAGAAAGTATTTTGGTTTGACTAGAACACCCCAACTAGCCCTACTCCCTACTTCCTATCCCTCTTCTGCAGTGTGTCAGTACTGAAGTCCCAAAATGGCCTCAGTCAGGCCAGCTTCAGGGTTGACAGACCCAGAGTGTTGGGGTCAATATGCAAATAATGCTTCTACATTGTAAACCACCAAGACATACAAACTGCTATAAAGCTTCATGAGTGATATATAAACCTAAATGCTCTTGCTATTGCTAAAGCTGAAATCAGTCTTGCAAATCTGAAAGTACTTCACTTCTCTCTCCCCTTTTTGCCGAAGAACTACAGAGGGTCCCTTGTGTGCCTCTTAGATTAGATTTAGATTTAGATTTATTGGATTTATATACCGCCCTACTCCCGAAGGACTCAGGGCGGTGTACAGCCAACAATAAAAATACATACGTACAAAATTTAAAAACCAACTAAAAACAGATTAAATGAATTTGGCCCGGACAGAATTAAAACACCCCAATATAATTTAAAATTTTTTAAAAAAATTTAACACTAAAAACGGGGAGTGGTTAGGCCAGGCTCGCCTGGCGAAATAGAAAAGTCTTAAGAGCGCGGCGGAAGGTGGGCAAATCCGGGATCCTCCGTATCTCTGTGGGGAGCTCATTCCAGATAGTAGGTGCTCCCAAAGAGAAAGCTCTCCCCCTGGGGGCTGCCAGCCGACATTGTTTGGCTGACGGCACCCGGAGGAGACCCTCTCCGTTTACATTCTTACTGCTGGCTAAGTTGCCTGTTATCTGTCTGTTCTTCCTATTGTGTGTTAAGGTCAAGTTGTAATTGTATACTATTACAACTGGTGCCCTTCATAACTGCAACACCAATATGCCTGGATGATTGTCCAAATCAGGGGGGGGGGCGTATGGAAAGCCAATCAGGAGAGGGAGACGCTTTCCAGATGTTCTCTTCCCTAGCCAGACAAAACAAAGACCCCCCCTTGACACAACTCAAAACCCCTGAGCTGCTGCTGCTGCTGCTGCTCCTCCTCCTCCTCTTCCTCCTCCTCCTCTTCTTTCTTCTTCTGATGCATATTCCATTGCTTTCCTTTCTTATTGATAAAATATCTGCCTGAAACAAACATAACCTAATCTATTTGTATGACTGCAATTTTGTTGCTTATATCCTTATGATTTATATTGATATTGTTTCCTGGTTGCTTATTTGTATCCTATGACTATCATTAAGTGTTGTACCTCATGATTTTTGATGAACGTATCTTTTCTTTATGTACACTGAGAGCATATGCACCAAGACAAATTCTTTCTGTGTCCAATCACACTTGGCCAATAAAAAAATTCTGTTCTATTCTATTCTATTCTATTCTATTCTATTCTATTCTATTCTATTCTATTCTATTCTATTCTATTATTATTTACTAACTGCAGTCAACTCCAACCCAAAATCCAGTGTAAACCCAAAGAAGATACCATCAAATGCGGGTGGGGGGAGAGAAAAGGCTCTACTTCTGATTCCCCAGAACCACCCACAAAAATCTTCAGGTCCAGAAATGAGGAGTGAAGGCTGCATGGATTTCCTTAACCTTCAAGGTTTTTCAGCAGTTCGGTGATTCCTAGAAACAGTGTACACATTCCGCAGTAGAAAAGAAATTATATTGAAGGCTCCTTTATAGGAAGATCAGCAGAAACTAAAGAAAGAATAGAATTTAAAAGCAAAGAGTACATAATCCACCAAAGCTAAACCTGGAGAGGAGAAGGATATACCCAAATGCTTACTTGCCTTTATCAAACGAGTAATTCTCAAAGCTCTCTACGCAGGCTGGGGTTGATCTCTTTTCAAAAATTGCCAGACTTCTCAGGTCAGAAGGACGGCATCTCTCTTATATACCCTTCAAGTTCCTCGTGCATTGTTTCTTCCAATAGTAAAAATGTTCCGCCCACTTTTTATGACTGAAATCCTGCCTATCCAAATCCGAGTTTCCTACAGATGCCAAGATTAAAAGCACATGATTTCTAGGAAAAAGAAACTACCTTTGGATGGCCGTCAGTTTCGGTTCTTTGCAAATACTGTAGCAGAGGCTGTAAAACAAACAGTAGTTTTCAAACTTGGCAACTTTTCAGGTGGGTGGACTCTTCCACACGTAGAATTCCCCAGCCAGGCAGTTGGAGCATATAAATGCTTATTTTTCTCTCAGGGGTCATTCTCAGAGGGATCAAGGCAGGCTCTGGTTGATTGCTGACCAAAGTCTCCAGACCAGCAGTGGGTTTCACATTTTGTTACTACCAGTTCGCCTCACATGCACATGCACATATATGCCCACTTCGCACATGCGCCTGTGTTCCACACATGTACCCGGCCTTCTGCGCATGCACCCTGCCTCAAAAACTTGCCTCAATAGGATGGCATGGAGCTGGGAAGGGTGGGCAGGCCCACCCATGATTTCCACTACCAGTTCAGATGAACCTGGGCGTCCAGATTCATCTGAACTGGTAGTGGAAATCATGGGTGGGCTTGCCCACCCTTCCCGGCTCTTTGCCATCCTATTGAGGACTGGATCCCATTTATACACGGTCTTTGAAGTGGGCACTTCTTGCAAATAATCAAATGTTCTTCTCATTTCCCATTGAGTGCAGTCTTGCCTGTCAGAGTCTCACACCCAGAGAATCCATTGCCATCATCCAGAGCTATCCAGGAAAGAGGGAAAGAGGGCAGTAGAACAAGTTCCTTGACTGTAACACCTCAATTATGAGCAGAAGAATTTCACCCAGCGAGCTCAAAGGAAGCATTTTGAAATGTTCAAAATGAAAGGAAAGTCCTACAGATGAAACGCCTCATTATTCCTTTGTGGGGTAATCACTTTCATGCCGAGTGTAAAACAAGAATGGCAGCCAAGAAAATCAAAGGAAGGTTATATGAAAGGGCAGGGGGAGGGGGGGTAATCAAATTAAATACGATTTATGCCAACTCTCGTTTCTACTGTGTCCACTTTGACACAGTTCACTCTGGGGTGGAAAGAGGTGAGGCCCTTCCACACTCAATGTTGTTGAATGTTGATTAATCCAGATTGAATTATCCACCCTTGGGGGAAGGGATATTCTCACCCTCCCAAGGCAAGGAATACCAGAGACTCAATCAATCAATCCATCAGAAAAGAGCTGGGAGGGACTTTGGAGGTCTTCTAATCCAACCCCCTGCTCAGGCAGGAGACCTTATACTAATTTGCTTTTAAAAGCCTCTGATGATCCCAGCTGAGTTGCCTGATCATCAGAGGCTTTTTTTTTTCCTTTTAAAAGCAAATGCCTCTGATGAACCTCTTCGGCTGAAGAGGTTGTAGAAAAAACTGAGGGATGGAAGGGAGAGGATAGGAGGGGCTCCTGTGGGCAAGCCTGAGAGACAGGAGGGGAGAGGAGGGGCTCCTGTGGGGCAAGCCTGAGAGACAGGAGGGGAGAGGAGAGGCTTCTTATTAAATTATTAAAACAAGCAAGAAAATAGATGGTTTTAAGAGGACACTGAGTCGTATTTTTTTCTTCCCCCTGTTCCTTTTGCCTGGAATGCTTGACTGCTTCCTTGAAGGGGAGGAGGGGGTGCCTTGGATTTTTCCCTGGGACTTTGGTCGCTCAAGAGCTTTGCCCAAAACATTTGGGTGCCTTTCACAGCATCACCAAATCTTTCCTTGATCCCTGTCTGGAGATTGGCTTCTTCACACCTGCTTCCTGCGCTTCATCAGCCTTCTGGCCAGCAATACGTTAAAATAGTATGAATTTAACCTCCCAGTTCATGAGCTTTTTACAAAAACCTGTCTCCTTGTGCTATTATCGTTAAGATTTCTAAATGATTGATATATCATTAAAGGACTGGAACTCTGTGCATGCAGAGAGGACAGAAATTAACCCTGAAGCTGTAGAAAAATAAACCCAAATTGAAATCTTCCTTCAGCTTCTAGGGTGAGTATTTGGTTTCTACGTTGCCTCTGAGTGTGGATGATCTGGTCCCCGGCCCCTCCAGCTGCTGCTCCTCTGGCCCACATCCCCTCCAGGGTCTTTCACTCCATGAACACTTGCTGCCAAACCTAGAAGACATCACTCTGTCTCCCTGCTCTGACTTCTGTTATACTTTATGCCTGCAAAACCCACATGCCAAACTGGGAACCATTTGCAGGGGATTTGCCTTTTTTCCTTGGCAATTGCCTACGTGCCAAAGTTGTGTAGCCAGCAGTGAGACCAAGGAAAACTAAAGCCTGCCCTTGTCATTTGCACACGATACTTTTCTTCTCTTCTGGCGATTCATCCTTCTACATATCCCTCCATTCCTGTCCCATGTTTTCCACTTTTAACCCAAACCTGTTTTTGTTATGATGTGTCTTCTTCCGTTCTTCAGAGCAATTCATTTCAACTGAATAAAGCCAGAGTTGTGGGTGGCCAGGAAAGTGTTTTTCAGCCTTGGCAACTTGAAGATGTAGACTCCAACTCCCAGAATTCCTCAGCCAGTGTGTGTGGACTTCAACAATCAGCATGCTGGCTGAGGAATTCTGGGAGTTCTTCATTATAATAATAATAAATACAATATCCCAAGCAAAATTCAATGAGTATTTTAATATTTTAAAAACAATTAGTGAATTTTTGAGCTTAAGAGCAAAATCATCATTTTCTTTATAATTGTTAAAATAGAAAGAAAGAAGAAGAAAAGGAAAAAAAAGTCAGGAAAAGAAAACAATCGCCTGAAACAATAGAGAGAAACATTTAGGTTACAACTTCTCCTAAAAACATCTATTGACAGAGATACTTATTTCTTCTTAGGAAGATCAACCGCATATTTCAGTTCAGTGGTGGCTTTCAAAAAAATTTTACTACTGGTTCTGTGGCTGTGGCTTGGTGGGTGTGACATGGCTTGGTGGGCGTGGCAGGGGAAGGATACTGTAAAATCTCCATTTCCTCCCAATCAGCTAGGACTTGGAAGGCAGAGAATAGATGGGGTTGGGACCAGTCAGAATTTTTACTACCGGTTCTCCGAACTAGTCAAAATTTCCATTACCGGTTCTCCAGAACTGATCAGAACCTGCTAAAACCCACCTCTGCTTCAGTTGGAGAATAATTAAAACAAGCAGGAGAATAGGTGATTGGAGAAAAGGATTCTAACTAGACATTGAAATATATTATTATTTTCTTTCCCCCTTTCTCATTTGGAAGAAATGCTCTCCTTCAAAGAGGGCTGGATAGCTCCATGGATCTTTCACTGGGATTTTGGTCATTTAAGAAACTTTGCTCGAATTTTTCGGGCATCCTCCACTGCGTTGTCAAGAAATTTGTTCAGAAAATAATATGTAAAAGCAAATGAACTCACTCCACCAAACGCCATCCACAGATATTTCATAGACGATGGCATTACCCAAAGAGCAGACTTCATCAGGAGAGAAAATACTAGCTGTGCATTGACGGTACTGACTAATGGCCTTTCCTGGATCCCCAATTTCAGCTCTTCAAACCCTTTTCCTGTCTGAAGTGCCAGAAACTGGAGGGAGCTTTGATCTAAGGCAAACACCCTCCAGAAACATTTCAGTGCAACCATCAGGATACCTATATCACAAGGTAGGGAGAGACCCACAACAGGAACTGCTCCACAAATGCAAGATACCAATGCTAAATACTTTATACATGGTTTCATTTTACTCTTTTTTGTCATCAAATTATTTTCTGACAAAACCTGCACAGCCAGAGTTAAAATGTGCTTCTTGTAATCTGGAAGTTCGGCGGCCATTTTCTCTCGCAGATGAGGGAATTCATACATTTGTGGATGCAGGTTGGATACCAGAAATACTCTCTCGGAGAGCTCAGCTGACTCTCTCAAATTATCTTCACAATAACTCCTGATGGTCTCCAGGGTTTTCTCCATGTTGAAATTCCTTTTCCTCCTTTCACTTTCGATACTGATATCTATTTTGCTACGTACATAGTAAAACTTCTTTCTCATTCTTTGTATTTCCTTTGCCAGGAAAGCATCATTTTCAGTAAAGCGGTTGGTGACAATCATAATAAAGACATCATATCTTTCAAACTGGACCTTCTGGAAATATTCAGCTGCCTTAGAATTACGCTCTCTGATCTCTGGTAGCTCCCATATCATTATGTTGGGAAAAGAGGGGTGGGGATGTGCCCTTGGCACTTTGGTTTCCTCTACTGTCCAGACCTCGGCTGCTTCCTCCTCTTTATCATCATTATTTATGCCCCGGAAAGCATTAATGAAGGAAGATTTACCAGCACCTGCCTTTCCAATAACTGCAATATTGAGTGGCAGGTTTTGCATCTCATTTAGATATCCTTGGTATTCAGCTGCCACTTCGGGGATTTTGCCTCGATTCAAATCACTCCTTAAATCTTCAAATTCTCTCTTTATATCATCTTTTAGAAATATATTGCCCATAATGCTTTTCTGTTCTGCGGAGGTTATCTGGAAATGAAAAGAGAGATTCTTCTCAGTTATGTTATGACTCCCTTCACATTCCCTATAGACCCTAATAAGACCACCTCACCTTCTGAGGTCATTCCGCTCCGTAGGTGATTAAATTAAACCTAAATGTATCATGGAAGAGTATATTTGTGCCCCATCTCCATATCATTAGCTTTACCAGGTGCAGGAAATTAGGAGTTTAGGCAGTTTAGACAAATATATTGGTTGATTGCATGCTAAAGTTCTCTACAAGGATCTGAACTACTAGAGGTCAAAGCGAATTGGTGGTAGATAAGATTCAACAGTAGTCAAGGTGGGCTGGACTTAAATCTATTTTGGACATGAAGGGACTCAAGATTGATGACCTGTTTGGCCCACCCCTCCCTCAGACTCAGCCTGGTCATCTCCTACTTTAAAGGCTTTGGTTAGAGGATCACCAGTCTGGATAGGGCCCAATGGCAGCCATGTGAAATTGCTTCCATGATATAGGAAGTTATATAGTTATGCCATTCATGTTATAGATCTTTCAAGCTCTATGTGGCATGGGGCTAAGCTACCTTTGGACCCATCTTCATCTCATTCCATCAACCCATCCCACCCAATCAGGCATGTCAGCTAAAGAATGTCCCAAGGGTTTTTCTTCCAAAAGGCAATTGGGCTTTCTTGGTTTTCCTGTATGGTGTTTATCTGAAGCTTCTTCAGTTCTGAACGAGGAATGGAAGGATTGATATCCTTTGCAGTCATCTGGTTGTTAGCACTCTGGAGGCCTCTATAGCTCTCTGAGACCCCTTGAGGCCACTTGGAGATTTATCTGTGCCCTCAGGGTTACCTGAAGCGTGCCAATGGGTGTGGAACTGTCTTGCAACTGCTGAAAGTATTTTGTGGTAGACAGGAGATAGATGATGTCACCTGTTTGTCCCACCCTTCATTGAACCTGGCCAATTTTGGGCTGGGCATGTCCAGTTGGCCAGGCCAGAAAACAGATTTCACAAAAATGGTGGCGATTCTTCTTGGTCTAATTCCTGGATCTTGCCAGCCTCATGGGACCTTCCTTCCCTCCATCCGTCCCTCCCTCCCTCCTGCACCCAGGACCATTTAACTTCCTTTCTCTTCTGCTTTAATAATCTCTCCCCTCCCCTGTCCAACAGGTGGCTCCCATTACTATCATTTAAGATTATTCCCCCCACCTCTCTGCTCCAACTGCCTTGAGAGGGCCCTCCTCTCTCCTGTTCTGAGCCAAGGGACCTCCAGACATCTTTGTTCTCAGCCCCACCAAGTATTTGTTCTTCACTTTGTAAATGAGTTGAGAAATGCTGTAGTGGATAAATTGTGGTTGAATTCAGTGGTTTCTAGCAGCTTCTGTAGTGACTCCCCCTTTAATCTGATTAACCAAAACCTGCATTCAAAGGTTTATTTAAAATTGTGTTTATTTAAAGAAGAGATATATTTCCAAAAACAATTTGTGCGTAGATAGATAATAATTAATGATTCACTTCAATTGATGATGAGTATAACATTAATAAGATACCTCAAACAGAGTACATTGTGATATTTTCATGGTATTTTTTAAAAACGATTATGAAATATGCATCTTCATATCTAATTCTCTGTTGTTTTGTTCTTTAGAATGGGTACAAATAAAACAGAAAAGAAAGAAAAAGAGAAAAAAAACAGTAAAATAAAAGCAACCACCCAAGCAATATAGATAAATGTTTAATTTCTGACTTCGCATGGAGATACCTGCAGATCCTTTGCCCTCTGGATGATCAAGCATATATTTCAATCAGATAATTCTTAAAAACAGGAAAATAGGTTTCCCTAATAAGGCATTGAAACATTATTAATTTCCTCCATCTGTTTCATTTGAATGAAATGCTTAACTGCTTTCTTCGAAGGGGTTTCTGGGAGGTGTCTTAAAACTTTCCCTGGGATTTTGGTTGCTGAAGAAGTTTTGCACGGACATTTTGGGCGTCTTCCACAGCATCATCAAGAAAGCTGTTCAGAAAATGATACGTGACAACGTATGAACTTGCTCCACCAAACACAGACCCAATAAGAGGTATAATATCAAGAGCCATTTCCACCAGCGACACAGCGACCCAGAGAGATGACTTCGTCAAGAGAGAAAATACCAATTCCCCATCGATTGCATTGGCTAACGGGGTTTTCTTGATAGCCGACCTCAGCTCTTCAAATTCTTTTCCCGTCTGACGTGCCAGAAAACGGAGGGATCGGTCATCTAAGCCAAACACCCTGCAGAAACGTCTCAGAGCATCTACCAAAATTCCAACATCACAAGCCATAGAGAGACCCGGGAAAGGCACCACTCCACAAGCACAAGATACCAATGCTACCTTCTTTATATAGGATTTCATTAGCTCTTTTTTCCTCATCAATTCATTTTCTGAGAAAATCTGCACAGATAGAGTTAAAATATCTTTCTTGTGGTCAGGAAGCTCAGCAGCTATTCTCTCTTGCAGGAGAGGGAAATCATACATGTGTACCTCCCGGTTGGATATCAGATACACCCTTGAGGAAAGCGCAGCTGCCTCTTTCAAGCGATCTTCACAATATTGCCTCATAGATGCCAAGCTGTCCCCCAAATTGAAATTCCTTTTCCCCTTTTCATTGTTGATAGTGATATCTATTCTGCTGCACACATAGTAAAACTTCTTCTTCATTCTTTGTATTTCCTTTGCCAGCATAGCATCGTTTTCAGTAAAACGGTCAGAAATAATCAAAATAAAGACATCATATCTTTCAAATTGGACTTGCTTCAGATATTTTGCTGCCTTAACCTTACATGTTCCGATCCCTGGAAGGTCCCATATTTTTATATTTGGGAAAGAAGGGTGAGTATATGCCTTTAACACTAAGGTTTCTTTCCCTGGCCCAACCTTGGCTGCCTCCTTATCATCATCATCGCTTACTCCTCGGAAGGCATTGACAAAGGAGGATTTCCCAACACCGGCATCTCCAGTAACTGCGATATTAAGGGGCATATTTTGCATTTCATTTAATTGTGTTTGGTATTCTGCTGCCACTTTGGGGACGTTGCCTTTATTCAAATCAGTCTTCAAATCTTCAAATTCTTTCCTTACAAAATCCTTTAGAACTAGATTGCCCATAGTTGCTCTTTGTTCTGTGCAGATTATCTGGAAAGGAAAAGAGACATTGGGATGTTTCTCAGCTACTTCAGGCACTTTATATTTGTGGTTGGAAAAGACCCCTGAAAACCGTGGACAAACAAGAAAACAAACCAATGGATCATAAAAAGAATCAACCCAGAATTCTCAATGAGGCGCAAAGGTCCAGGTTCAAATTATCCTACTTTGGAAACATGATGAAAAGACCTAGCTCTGTGCTGATGGCTCTGATGCTGGAGAAAGTGGAAGGGAAGATAAGAAGATTACTGCCAGCAGCCAAAGGGTGAATTCAATTACAGTGGAACTAAGTGCAACACTAGGACTCATGAAAGAACAGATTAGGCATAAAATCAGTTTACTGGAGAGGGAGGGTGACTTTGGAAAGGAAAGGAAAATGAAGAATTTCATATCTCTCTGCTTGTCATTCATGTCTACACACCTTTAGTTACCAAATCTTGGAAGCCTGGTGGTGATTTCAATCCCTCCCTCCCTCTTGCACCCAGGACAGTTAAGGAAGAATCAGTTTCAGTTTCTTTCTACGGTTCTTTGCCTCTAGGAAGTACTTTCAGACTTGCAAGATTATGTTAAGGTAACCTTATTGTAAAGTAGCATAACCCATCTGATCATATTTCCTATCTGATCTAAATTCTAAAGGTCCTAAATTTAACCACTGCGCCCTGGTGTCACTGTGATTAAAGTGCAGTATTGTTGGCAAATTCTGCCCACACCTAGAGTTCAATCCTGACTGGGTTCAGCGTTGACTCATCCTTCCATCCTTTCAAGATCGGTAAAATGAGGACCCTGTCAGGGTTCCAAGTAACATACCCAAAGCAAACAAAACTCTGAGGCAGGTAAATTCCTCAAAGAATAGGTTTATTGGATATGTCGTATTGGCACAGGCTGGTACAAACCAACTCTGAGTATTCCCACAGTTTTCACCTAATTAAAAATTCATCACTTTCTCAAAATAACCAGTCACATGGTCCAATCAGGTTACTGTCCTGTTGCTAGGTGACTCCAGTCCCCTCCTTCTGTGGAGGAATGTCATTGGTTCCCAAGAGAAAATATTTTGGTTTGACTAGAACATTCCAACTAGCCCTACTCCCTACTTCCTATCCCTCTTCTGCAGTGTGTCAGTACTGAAGTCCCAAAATGGCCTCAGTTAGGCCAGCTTCAGGGTTTACGGACCCAGAGTGTTGGGGTTGATATGCAAATAATGCTTCTACATTGTAAACCACCAAGAGATACAAACTGCTATAACGTTTCATGAGGTGATATATAAGCCTAAATGCTCTTGCTATCGCTAAAGCTGAAATCAGTCTTGCAAATCTGAAAGTACTTCACTTCTCCCTCCCCTTTTTGCCAAAGAACTACAGAGGGTCCCTCGTGTGCCTCTTGCTCCGTTTACATTCTTACTGCTGGCTAAGTTGCCTTTTATCTGTCTGTTCTTCCTATTGTGTGTTAAGGTCAAGTTGTAATTGTATACTATTACAACTGGTGCCTTTCATAACTGCAACACCAATATGCCTGGATGAGTGTCCAAATCGGGGGGGGGGGAGGGGTGTTATGAAAAGCCAGTCAGGAGAAGGGAAAGCTTTCCAGATGTTCTCCTCCCTAGCCAGACAAAACAAATACACACACCCTTGACACCACTCAAAATCCCAAAATCTTCTTCTTTTGTTTTGATACATATTCCATTGCTTTCCTTTCTCATCGATCGAAGATCTGCCTGACACAAACATAACCCAATCTATTTATTAACTGAAGTCAACTCGAACCCAAAATCCAGTGTAAACCCGAAGGAGATACCATCAAATGTGAGGGGAGAAAAGGCTGCTGCTTCTTCGGTTGATTCCCAAAAACCATCCTCAAAAAAAACTTTGGTCCCAGAAATGACCTGATGCCTTTCATAATCCCATGTAACACCCCTCCTGCGCAAGCTTCACTGGCTCCCGGTGGTCTTCCGAGTGCGCTTCAAGGTTTTGGTTATCACCTTTAAAGCGCTCCATGGCTTTATTCCAACAAGCCGGCCTGACCTAAGTTATTTTCTCCTTTTAATTATGAATTTTAATTTGTTTTAAATTATTGGGGTTTTAATTATCAGCCAAATTATTTAATTCGTTTTATTCTATTTTAAACTTTTGTATTGAAATGTTTTATTTATGGCTGTACACCGCCCTGAGTCCCCCAGGAGTGGGGCAGTTTATAAATCTAATTAATAATAATAATAATAATAATAATAATAATAATAATAATAATAATTGCAACACCAATTCAGCCAGGATCAGGGTCCAAAGTGTGAGGGGAGGGGAAGATGGAAAGCCAGTCAGGAGAGGGAGAAGCTTTCCAGAAGTTCTCCTCCCCAGTCAGACAAAGCCAACTCCTCCTCTTGACATCGCTCTAGATCCCTGGGCATTTCTTCTTCTTCTTTTATATACATCTTCTCTTCTCTTCCTTGCTTATCGATAAAATCATTGGCACAAATGTGATGCAGGCTAGTTATTAACTACAGGGAGCCCTCGACTTACAACCACAACTGAGCCCCAAATTTCTGTTGCTAAGTGAGACATTTGTGAAGTGAATTTTGCCCCGGGTTTACGACCTTCCTTGCCACAGTCATTTAAGTGAATCCCTGCGGTTGATAAGTGAGTAACCTGGTCGTTAAGCAGATCTGGCTTCCCTATTGACTTGGCTTGTCAAGAGATCGCTAAAGGGGATCGCATGACTTTGGGATGCAGCCACGGTCGTAAGTACGAACCGGTTGCCAAGTGTCTAAATTTTGATCGTGTGATCATGGGGAGGCTTCAAAGCTCATGAGTGAAAAACGGTCATAAATCACGTTTTTCAGTGCCGTTGTAATGGCCACTAAACGAACTGTTGTAAGATGAGGACTACCTGTACAGCTTTCCAGATGTTCTTCTCCTCAGCCAGATAAAACCAGCACCCACCCCTCAAAACCCCTGAGCTTTCTTCTTTTTCTTTTTTAATATATATTCCATTGCTTTCCTTTCTTATCGATAAAATACCTGCCTGACACAAACATACCCCAATCTATTTATTAAGTACACCCAACCCCAACTCAAAATCCGGTGTAAACCCAAAGAAGGCATCATTAAATGAGGGGGGGGGAGAGAAAACTCGGCTGAATCCTCCCACTGATTCCCCAGAGCCACCCATAAAAAAAAAACTTGGGGTTCATTCAGAAATGAGGGGCGAAGGGTGCATGCATTTCCTAAACTCTGAACAGCTTTCAGCCATTCACAGGTTCCTAGGCACAAGGCATACATTCTTTAGTAGAAAATAAATTATATTGCAGGCTCCTTTATAGGAAGATCGGCAGAAGCTGAAAAGACAATAAGAGTTTGAAAAGCAAGGAGTACAGAATCTACCATACCAAACCTAGAGAAGGGAAATGCTTACTTGCTTTTTTAGAAGTAATTCCCGAAGGCCTCTACGCAGGTTGGGGTTGATCTCTTTTCAAAACCAGCCAGACTCCACAGGCCAGAAGGACAGCATCTTTCTTATATACCCTTCAATTTCCTAGTGCATTGGTTCTTCAAATAATAAAAATGTTCCTCCCATTTTTGCATGAATCCTGCCCATCGAATCCGAGCTTCCTACAGGAGCCAGCATTAAAAGCACCTGATTTCCAGGAAAAAGAAACCCGTTTTCGTTCTTTGCAAATACTGGGGCAGACGCTGTAAAACAAACGTTTTTTTCAAACTCAGCAACTTTTCAGGTGGATGGACTTCCACACATAGAAATCCCCTGCCAGACAGGGTGGTGCTTGTTTTTCTATCAAGAGTTGTTCTCAGAGGGATCAAGGAAGCTGCGGTTGATCTCTGCTCAAAAGAGGCTCCAGCTGGTCCAGAATGTGGCTGCGTGGATGGTTATGGGAGCGGCATGGCGCTCCCATGTGACTCCCCTCCTGTGCGAGCTGCACTGGCTCCCAGTGGTCTTCCAGGTGCGCTTCAAGGTTTTGGTTACCACCTTTAGAGCGCTCCATGGCATCGGACCGGGGTATTTACAAGATCGCCTTCTGCTACCAACAGCCTCTCACTGACCAGTACGCTCCCATAGAGAGGGGCTTCTCAGGGTGCCGACGGCCAAACAGTGTCAGCTAGTGGCCCCCAGGGGGAGAGCTTTCTCTGTGGGGGCACCTTCCATCTGGAACAAGCTCCCCCCAGAGATACGGAGGATCCCGGACCTGCGCACGTTTCGACGTGCTCTCAAAACATTTTTATTTCAGCAGGCTGGCCTGGCCTAACTCTCCCTTGTTAAATTTTTTAAATTGTTAATCTGTTTTGTAAGTGGGTGTTTTAACTTGTTTCGGCCAAAATATTTAATAATTTGAATGGGTTTTAATGTTTGTACTATCTGTTTTTTATCCTGGCTGTTCACCGCCCTGAGTCCCCCTGGGAGTAGGGCGGTATATAAATCTGATAAATAAATAAATAAATAAATAAATAAATAAATAAATAAATAAATAAATAAATAAATAAAATCTCCAGACTACTCAGAGAGGACTGGATCCCATTCATACACCCTCTTTTAAGTGGGATATGTGGCACTTCTTGCTACTACTCAAACATTCCTCTCATTTCCAATCACATAATCATAATTATAAATTTATTTGTCAAGCATAGATAAGCTAACAGGTAAAAGTATAAACGTAATTTGAATACGTAAAAGGGTAAGTAAAAAGGATTATTAGAACAGGGACGGTAGACACACTGGTGCACTTATGCACGCACCTTACAGACCTCTTAGGAATGGGGTGAGGTCAACAGTAGACAGTTTAGGGTTTTTGGAATTTGGGGAGCCCACTAAATGGGGTATTGAAATCTACTTAAGAAATATTTGCTTTTCTAACAGGAGTATTTCTCCAACTGCCCTTTGGAAGCAGAGAAGGAGGCATCCATTTCCATTTCCATACATGGAGCAGGTGAACCTGGGATTAGGGTATCTGATGTAGCCTGGGTAGAGATATGTGAGGACAGTGGTGGGATTCAAGTAATTTAACAACCGGTTCTCTGCCCTAATCATTTCTTCCAACAACCAGTTCGCCAAACTGCTGAGAAAGTTAACAACCGGTTCTCCTGAAGTGGTGCAATCTGGCTAAATCCCACCACTGTGTGGAGACCAGTGGTGGGTTGCTCCCGGTTCGGCCCAGTTCGGGTGAGCCGGTAGTTGTGATGCTGTGATGTCAGCGAACCGGTTCTCTACAATTGTGAGCTGGGCCCTCCCGCCCGCCCCCTCATTATACCTACCTTTATTTGTCATTTTTTAGCACAGCTGATAGGCGCGGCAGAGTGGATTGCTGCGCCTCAGCTAGGCAGAAATCTAATGTGTGTGCGCAAAGGACGTGCACGAAGAGAACCAGTGGTTACACTGGCACTTGTGGGGACCCCTATATCATAGTTTCACTTTTATAATAGACTCACCTCATACCTTGTTTCCCCTTTTAAGTAAGTAGCCAGAGTAACTGTGTGAAGAGTCTATGCAAATATGGCAACCCAAAGAAAAGATGGCAATTCCTTCTTACTGCAAAGAATGGCAAAATCCAGGAATCTCTGGATCCCCTTTGTGAGTTGGATCCCTTATTTATCCAGCCTTAGTTGGTCTTTGGGCCACATCAAAATTAACCACCCAATCGCTTGGTGTGACACGAAGCTGCAAGGCTGATTTAGATTATGGTAGGGAAGAACTAGGAGTGAAATGCTACCAGCGTCAGCACTCCAAGCCGCATTCACTCTAGTGCTGACATAAGAAGGAGAAGAAGGGCATCTGGAAAGCGATGTTTTGACTTTTCACCTACTTATTTTCCCTGGAGATAATATCCCCTAGGAGATGGGATGGGAGAGGGGAAAATCCTTTGAGCTGGAGTGAGTAGATTAGGGAAAGAGTGACTTGGAAGATGGCCAATGAGACCAGAGGAGTGGAGACAAGAAGGAAGGGGTTGGCGCCAGGAAGTCAGTGTTGGCTATGATGAGTCGGTGTTAGAACGTCATGCTTAATAAATGGGAGTTTTTTTTTCATCAAAGACTTTGTTCGAAATGCAATTTATTTGAGACGACCTCGAAACCTAACAACCGGTTTGCTCCAGTTCGGGCTTCACCACTGGGAAAAACAATCACAAAAGTTAGCACAATTGGAACAATGCATCTCCTGGGAGAAGGGCTTTCGCTCAGGGAATGGCCTAGAAATGGCCATTGGCTTTGGAAAATAGAACCATGACCAAATCTTGGATTTTTCCTAAGGTTGAAAGTTTGGGAGGCTGGGCCAGCCTCTTGTTATTGACATCTGGACACTGCAGGCCATCAGATGAATATTGGGTTCTTATAAGGACAGGAAAGTGAAGCCAGAGAAATGGGGGACAATCAATCCAATTCTTTTATTAGTGATAATTGTTACACATGGAATATGAAAAATGCTAATGAAACAATATGGATAAATACTTAATTTCTAATGGAGACATCTGCAGACAAAGAGACCTATGTGCCCCTTAAGCTGATCAAGCACATACTGCAATCGGAGAATAACAAGCGAGCAAATAGAAAGTTCTAATAAGGCAATGAAGCGTATTATTATTTTCTTCCCCTTTTTCTCATTGGAATGAAATGCTCTCCTTCGAAGAGGGGAGGATGGCTCCTTGGATCTTTCACAGGGACTTTGATCACTTAAGAAGTTTTGCTCGAACATTCTGGACATCCTCCACTGCACTGTCAAGAAATTTGTTCAGAAAATGATACATAACAGCATATGAACTCACTCCATAAAGCACAGACCCGATATCAGGCATGTAATCAAGGATCAATTTCACAACCGACACAGTTTCACAAAGAGAAGTCTCCGGATATTTCACAGATGGGAGCATAACCCAGAGAGCAAACTTCAGAAGGAGAAAAATTACTACCTGTGCATGGACTGTTTTGACTAATGGCCTTTTCTGGGTCTCCAATTTCAGCTCTTCAAACCCTTTTCCCATCTGAAGTGCCAGAAACCGGAGGGAGCTTTGATCTAAGGCAAACACCCTCCAGAAACAATTCAGTGCAACCATCAGGATTCCTATATCACAAGGTAGGGAGAGACCCACAAGAGGAACTGCTCCACAAATGCAAGATACCAACGCTAAATACTTTATACATGGTTTCATTTTACTCTTTTTTGTCATCAAATTATTCTCTGACAAAACCTGCACAGCCAAGGTTAAAATGTGCTTCTTGTAATCTGGAAGTTCGGTGGCCATTTTCTCTCGCAGGTGAGGGAATTCATACATGTGTGGATGCAGGTTGGATACCAGAAATACTCTCTCGGAGAGCTCAGCTGACTCTCTCAAATTATCTTCACAATAACTCCTGATGGTCTCCAGGGTTTTCTCCATGTTGAAATTTCTTTTCCTCCTTTCACCTTCGATACTGTTATCTATTTTGCTACGTACATAGTAAAACTTCTTTCTCATTCTTTGTATTTCCTTTGCCAGGAAAGCATCATTTTCAGTAAAGCGGTCGGTGACAACCATAATAAAGACATCGTATCTTTCAAACTGGACCTTCTGGAAATATTCAGCTGCCTTAGAATTACGCTCTCTGATCTCTGGTAGCTCCCATATTGTTATGTTGGGAAAAGAGGGGTGAGGATGTGCCTTTGGCACTTTGGTTTCCTCTACTCTCCAGACCTCGGCTGCTTCCTCCTCTTCATCATCATCATCTATGCCCCAGAAGGCATTAATGAAGGAGGATTTACCAGCACCTGCCTTTCCAACAACTGCAATATTGAGTGGCAGGTTTTGCATCTCATTTAGATATCCTTGGTATTCAGCTGCCACTTCGGGGATTTTGCCTCGATTCAAATCACTCCTTAAATCTTCAAATTCTCTCCTTATATCATCTTTTAGAAATATATTGCCCATAGTGCTTTTTGTTCTGCGGAGGTTATCTGGAAATGAAGAGAGAGATTGTAATTCTGCTCAGTTATGTCATGACTCCCTTCACATTCCCTATGCCAGGGGTCTGCAATCTTAAACACTCAAAGAGCCGTTTGGACCCATTTCCCACAGAAAAGAAAACACCGGGAGCCACAAAACCTAGGTGGGCATGGCCAACTCGACATCACTCACTTCCACCAATCACATAACCATCACCCCCCAGCCACACCTACCCAGCCGGTCATTACGGCAGAGAACCAGTTGTTAAAAAACACCATTAACCACAAAACCCTTTTGACATCTCTCCCTCCCTCCCTCCCATCTCTCTCCCCCTCCCCCCACTCTCTCTGTATCTCTCTGTTTCTGCCCTGGCCTTCTCCATCCCCTGCTATTGCCCTAACCTTCTCAGGACAAGCAAGGAGTGACTGGGAGGGGAAGACGAGGGGTAGGGCCAGACAGTGGTGGTATCACTCAAAAGGGAGCCACAGCAGAGGGCCCAAAGAGCCACATGTGGCTCTGAAGCCGCAGGTTGCTGACACCCGCCCTATGCCTATGAAATCCACTATAGTCCCTAGTAAAATACCTCACCTTCTAAGGTAATTTTGATCAATAGGTAATTAACTTAAATGTATCATGGAATATACATTTGTGCCCCTTCTGCAATCACTGGTTTCAGATAGAAGGTTCCCAGTCTGGATAGGTCGCAATGGCAACTGTTGAAGGAAAACTCCTGTGTTCGTTTCCCAGCCAGGACATAGTCACAGATGCAGAGAACAAATGGATTCAGAAGCCAGCTGCCAGAAAGTGAAATTCTTTTAATGTAGGGAGGCAAGAAGCAAAAGTGACACAGCTCGAGCTTTCCTGGCTTGCAAGCAAGATTGGGAATGTGACTCTGAGCCTTTTATGCTTAATTCCCCTTTGACACTCCTGCTGCTTGATGGGTTTTGATATGTTTCTGATTGCCCTGAGTTTTGTTTTCCTGTTTTATTGGGTTAATCTGGGTCCATAGTCTTTTGTTTTTTCTCTCCTAAGCGTTTATCCTTTGAGGGAGGCAGGAAAAAGAAGTTGTTGTGTGCCTTAGTGTTATTTTTAGCCTGATTCCACTTATCTTTATTCTTGTACTTAAGTCAGGGGTCTGCCAGCTCACTTTTGACTCTCAGTGGACTTGCAAATATTTGCAAGTCCACTTCCTGCTTGGTTGGGGGGATTGCCCTCAACCCGCATTGAGATCATAGATAAGCTGGGGTGCCAGTTTGGAAGTTTACCCATCTTTCTTCTCTACTGTTCTTTAAACCTGATCAATTTTGGGTTGGGCATGTCCAGTTGGGCAAGCCAGAAACTACTTGCTCTAGTTATTGAATCTCAGAAGCCTGATGGAACCATCCTTCCCTCCCTCTTTCCTGCACCCAGGACAGTTAAGGCGGAATCAATTTAAGATCTTTTCTCTCCTGCATCAATAATAGTTCCCTCCCCTCCCCAGTTCAACCCATGGCTCCCATTACAGCATACTTGAGAAATAGTTGTTTAGTCACACACCTTGGACAAACAGATTAAGACCATTTTTAAAAACTGGGCAAAAGGAGAATGAGCTAAAGAAACAGACAGAATTGATTCCTTTCAGGGGAAACAGGCTCTGATGAAGATAGGAAAATGAAGTTGGAGAAACTGATGTGTGTGTGGGGGGGGGGGGGGGAATCAACCATTCCAGAATGACCATAATTCTAACTCTCCCATCTAGCTTCTCAACCAGTGGTGAAATCCAAATTTTTTTACTAACGGTTCTGTGGGTGTGGCTTGGTGGGCGTGGTGTGGCTTGGTGGGCGTGGCAGGGGAAGGATACTGCAAAATCTCCATTCCCTCCCCACTCTGGGGCCAGCCAGAGGTGGTATTTGCCAGTTCTCTGAACTACTCAAATTTTCTGCTACCGGTTCTCCAGAACCAGTCAGAATCTGCTGGATTTCACCCCGATTTCAACCAATTGGATATATAAAAAGGGTGGCAATTTATGTGTATCAAGAACGGATAATTTCATTGTGGCTTCCAGCAATCCAACTTACCTAAAGGGAAGGGAGAGTCACAACCATCTGAGTAGACAAGCCCAAATATTTTTGCACACTTTGAAATAAACTAGGCAGTGGTGGGATTCAAATAATTTAACAACCGGTTCTCTGCCCTAATGATTTCTACCAACAACCAGTTTGCCAAACTGCTCAGAAAGTTAACAACCGGTTCTCCCGAAGTGGTGCGAACTGGCTCAATCCCACCAGTGAAACTAGGTGTGTCATACAATAAAGATGCTTTTAAAACCAGGAATAATTATTTCACTGAAAATTATCATCTCTGCTCAGATTTTATCAGCACAAGTGGCAGGAGGGCCTGTATGCAGAGATGAGCTTATTTGGGGGAGTCCTTGATGTTCTCTAACCTTGGCTATTTGCTGGCAGTACTGATCATGTTACCTCCCGGGGCTAATGAAACATCTGCAAGTAAACCATCAAGCTTAGAGAGTATCTGGTCTCCACACTTCAACCCTGAGGTACAGGGAGCCATTTGCTTTCAGTTTCTCTCCCTCTCTCCCTCCCTCCCTTCCTCTCTCTCCAACCCTTCCTTTCTCTCTCTCCCTCCCTTCCTCCCTCCCTCCCTCTGTCTCCCTCCCGCTCTCTCTCTCTCCCTCTATTCCTCCCTCTCTCCCACTCCCTCTTTCTCTCCCTCCCTCTCGCTCTCTCTCCCTCCATTCCTCCCTCTCTCTCCCTCCCTCTTTCTCTCCCTCCCTCTTTCTCCCCCTCCCTCCCTCTCGCTCTCTCTCCCTCCATTCCTCCCTCTCTCTCCCTCTCTCTTTCTCTCCCTCCCTCCCTCTCTCTCTCCCTCTATTCCTCCCTCTCTCCCGCTCCCTCTTTCTCTCCCTTCCTTCCTCTCGCTCTCTCCCTCCATTCCTCCCTCTCTCTCCCTCCCTCTTTCTCTCCCTCCCTCCCCCTCGCTCTCTCTCCCTCCATTCCTCCCTCTCTCTCCCTCTCTCTTTCTCTCCCTCCCTCCCTCTCGCTCTCTCCCTCCATTCCTCCCTCTCTCTCCCTCTCTCTTTCTCTCCCTCCCTCCCTCCCTCTCTCTCTCCCTCCATTCCTCCCTCTCTCCCTCCCTCCCTCTTTCTCTCCCTCCCTCTTTCTCCCCTCCCTCCCTCCCTCTCTCTCTCTCTCCCTCCATTCCTCCCTCTCTCTCCCTCCCTCTTTCTCTCCCTCCCTCCCTCCCTCTCTCTCTCCCTCCATTCCTCCCTCTCTCCCCCTCCCTCTTTCTCTCCCTCCCTTCCTCTCGCTCTCTCTCCCTCCATTCCTCCCTCTCTCTCCCTCCCTTTCTCTCCCTCCCTCTTTCTCCCCCTCCCTCCCCCCTCTCTCTCTCCCTCTATTCCTCCCTCTCTCCCCCTCACTCTTTTTCTCCCTCCCTTCCTCTCGCTCTCTCCCTCCATTCCTCCCTCTCTCTCCCTCCCTCTTTCTCTCCCTCACTCTTTCTCCCCCTCCCTCCCTCTCACTCTCTCTCCCTCCCTCCCCTCTCTCTCTGTCTCTCTCACACACACACCTTGAGAGAGCCCTCCCCTATCCTGTTCTCAGCCAAGGAACATCGAGACATTTTTGTTCACCAAGAATTTGTTCCTGAGTTTGTAAATGAGTTGACAAATGTTATAGTGGATAAATTGGAATTTTATCCAGTGACTTTTAGCAGCTTTTCTAGTGTTTCCCCTTCAATTTGATTAGCCGACTCCAGCATTCAAACCTTTGTTTAAAATTCTTTTTATTTCAGGAAGACATATATTTCAGTGGACAGATAATTATTGAAGCTTTGCAAATAATGCTCAGTGTGACATTAATAACATTAGAAGAGTACATTGAGTTGTTTTCATGGTATTTTAAGAAAAGGATTCTAATATTGTCAGCTTCATAGTAAAAGCTCTACTGTTTTGTTATTTATAATAGTTACACATAGAACAGGGAAAAAAAGAGCATTCACCAAAAGAATATAAATGGATATTTAATTTTGGACTTCCCATGAAAATATCTGCAAGCAGATGTCTATGGAGATTTTTCAGCCATCCAGGTCATGGTTGTCCCAAAAATACTTTTTCAAAAGGCAACTGGACTTCGTTTTTCCTTGAAGACGTTTCGCTTCTCATCCAAAAACTGAAGAAGCTTTTTGGATGAGAAGAGAAACATCTTCAAGAAAAGATAGCTATTTGCCCTCAAGCACATGCTTCAACTGGAGAATTATTAAAACAAGAAAGAAAGTAGATAGTTCTAATAAGCTATTGAAACATTATTACTCTCATTTGGATGAAATGCTTGCCTGTCTCCTTCAAGGGGAGAGTGGGGTGGCTTCTTTCCCTGGGACTCTGTTCACTCAAGAAACTTTGCTCAAAGATTTTGGGCGTCTTCTACCGCATCATCCAGAAAGCTATTCAGAAAATAGTATGTGACAGCAAATGAACTCGCTCCACCAAACACAGACCCGATAACAGGTATAAAATCAAGAACCAATTCCACAATAGTTGCATTTACCCAGAGAGACGATTTCTTCAATAGAGAAAATACCAATCCTATGTTGATTGTGTTGGCTAATGGGGTTTTCTTGATAGCCGATCTCAACTCTTCAAATTCTTTTCCTGTCTGAAATGCAAGAAAATGAAGGGACTGGTCGTCAAAGCCAAATGTGTTGCAGATACGTTTCAGAGCATCCAGCAATATTCCAATATCACAAAGCATAGAGAGACCTGGAACACGCACTATTCCACAAGCACAAGATACCAATGCTACCTTCTTTATATAGGATTTCATCAGCTCTTTTTTCTTCATCAATTCATTTTCGGAGAAAATCTGCACAGATGGTGTTAAAATATCTTTCTTGTGATCAGGAAGTTCAGCGGCTATTCTCTCTTGCAGGAGAGGGAAATCATACATGTGTACCTTCCAGCTGGAGATCAGAAATACTCTGTCAGAGAGACCACCTGCCTCTCTCAAACTATCTTCACAATAACTCCTGATGGTCTCCAGGGTTTTCTCCATGTTGAAATTCCTTTTTCTCCTTTCACCTTCGATACTGATATCTATTTTGCTACGTACATAGTAAAACTTCTTCTTCATCCTTTGTATTTCTTTAGCCAGCAAAGCATCATTTTCAGTAAAGCGTTCAGAGATAATCATAATAAAGACATCATATCTTTCAAAGTGGACTTTCTGCACATATTCTGTTGCATTAAACCTAGATGTTCCGATCCCTGGAAGGTCCCATATTTTTATATTACGGAAAGAAGGATGAGGATATGCCTTTGGCTCTGTGGTTTTTTCTACTATCCCAACCTCGGCTGCCCCCTCATCATCATCCATTATCCTCCGGATAGCATTGATAAAGGAGGATTTACCAGCACCTACCTGCCCAGTAACTGCAATATTAAGGGGCAGATTTGGGGTTTCATTTAAATGTTGTTTGTACGCCAACACCATTTCGTCAACGCTGCCTTGACTCAAATCACTCCTTAATTCTTCAGATTCTCTCCATAGAGAATCCCTTGTAATTTTATTACCCATCGTTGCTCTTTCTTCTGTGCAGATTATCTGGAAAGGAAAAGGTGCTTCTCAGCTACTTCAGGCACTTTGAACTTTGAGAATACCATAGACTCAAACCAATGGACCATTAAACAAATCAACCCAGAGTTTTCATGGAGGTTCAAATATCCAGGCTCAAATTATCTTCCTTTGGACACTTGATGTGAAGACTCAGTTCTTTGCTGATGGTTCTGATGGTGGGGAAAGTGGAAGGGAAGAGAAGAGGATAGGTAGGCTTAGTTACAGTGGCAATGAGTGCGCCATTAAGAGTCTTGAGAGAATGGTTTGGGTTTAGACTGTCAAGGGGAAGATCTAGCTATGTAGTCACTAGAAGATGAAAAATACTTGATGGCACATAATCAATTAAAAAAAGAACAGAAATCGGGGGAGGTGGGAAAGGTGACTTTTGAAAGAAAACAAAAAAGAAGAATATGGCATCTCTCCATTCCACCCTCCTGCCTACAAAACTCTTGTCTCCAAATCTTGGAAGCCTGATTATTATTTCAACCATTCCCTCCTTCTTGACAGTAAAGGAAGAATCAGTTTCTTTCTAATGTTCATTTCCTCTCTGAAGTAATCTGAAGTACTTTCAGACTTCAAGATTCTGTTCATCTAATCTTACAATAATGTAGAATTCGCTCATCGGCTCATGTTTCCTATCTGATCTAAATCCTAAAGCCAAAATCATTCTTGCAGAGTATAAAATACTTTCTTTCCTGGCCAGTCTTCGCCCAAAACTAGGGAGGGTCTCTTCTGAGCCTATTGCTTCACCCACATCCCTACCCTGGAGTAACCTGCCTTGTATCTGACAGTTCCCTACTGCAGGGGTCTCCAACCTTGCCAACTTTAAGACTTGTGGACTTCAATTCTTCTGCCCTTGAAGAGCATCCGGAAGCTCCAGTTGGTGCAAAATGCAGAGGCCCACATTATTTTATGCAGACCCCGGTGTACACATATATTACCTCTCCTGCGGGAGCTGCACTGGCTGCCAATTTGCTTCTGGGTGCAACTCAAGGTGCTGGTTGTCATTTTAAAGCCCTTCATTGCTTGGGACCAGGTTATCTGAGGGACCGTCTCTTGCTGGTCACATCTACTTGACCCATTAGAGCGGGGAGGCAGGGAATGCTGTGGGTCCCATCCCTGAGGGAGATACACCTGGCAGGACCCAGAAGAAGGGCCTTCTGTGTGGTGGCTCCCTCTCTCTGGAACATCATTCACCCAGAGATTAGAAAGGCTTCCACCCTAATTATCTTCCAGAAGGTGCTGAAGACCTGGTCCTGCCAGTGGGCCTGGGGAACCCAGAACTGGATGGAGACCATTAAATGGCTCATGTGATCGGCTGTCCCTGGGGTGGGAGGTGGCGGGTCAGGGGTGATTTTACCATATTAATTTATTTGATTTTTTTATGAGTTTTACTGTTTTTTAAATGTGGTGTTTTTATATTCTGTAATCCATCTTTAATCTCCATGGGCGAATAGGCTGAAATATAAATCTAATAAATAAATAAATAAACTCCCAGAATTCCATAGCCAGCAAAACTTGCTGAAGAATTCTGGGAATTGAAGTCCACAAGTTTTAAAATTGACAAGGTTGGAGACCCCTGCTCTACTGCATGTCATTTCCATGTCTCCCATACCATTACAGTTGTCATCTTTAACAATTGCAGCATCAACATGCCTAGGCCAATGGGAGAAGGCGGGGAGAAAAGCCAGTCAGGAGTGGGAGAAGCTTTCCAGATGTTCTTCTCCCCAGACAGACAAAGTGAACCACTCCTCTTACAACACTCTAAACTCCTGGGCTCTATCTTTTTCCTTTTGTGCATTTCCTTTGTGTTATCTTCCTTTATGGCCATAAAATCATTAGCACCAGTGTAAGGGAAGCCAATTATTAACTATACCCAAAGGTCCAATGTAAACCCAAAAAAGGAATCATTCAATGCAAGGGAGAAAAGTCTGCTGCTTCTCCAGGTCATTCCCTAGAGTCACCCACAAAACCTTTGGCTCCAGAAATGAGGAGTGAAGGGTGCATGTATTTCCTTAACCCTGAAGCATTTTAGCCATTCACAGATTCCAAGGCACAAGACACACATTCTTTAGTAGAAATAGAATAACAGTTTTGGAAGGGACCTTGGAGGTCTTCTAGTCCAACCCCTGCTTAGGCAGGAAACCCTACACCACTTCAGACAAATGGTTATCCACCCTCTTCTTAAAAACTTCCAGTGTTGGAGCATTCACAACTTCTGGAGGCAAGTTGTTCCACTGGTTAATTGTTCTGAAAAGAAAATGGTATCTAAGGCTACTATAGAGGAACGTCAACAAAACCTGCTAAGTTAATAGAATATAAAACCAAGGAATACAAAATGTACAACACCTAAACCGCGAACAGGGGAAGAGTGCACACAAATCCTTACTTGCTTTTGTAAAAGGAGTAATTCTCAGAGGTCCACGCAGGTTGGGAAGGGTCTCTGCCAATGTGTCTCCAGATTCCTCAGAGAAAAGGACTGGATCCCCCTTATGTAGTCAACCTTTAAGTGTCATGTGTATTGCGTCCCACAAATAATAAAATATTCCTCCCATTTCCTATCACATGCAATTCTGACTATGGGTGTCCCAGTTTTCTGCTGATGCCAATCATTTCCATTTCCTTTACAAGAAACGAAAGTGGCTTAAGTTTCGGGTTCTGGCAAAAACAAAACCAAACTTTTGAGATCTGTGGACTTCAGCTGCCACAATTCCACAGCCCACCATTCCCCAGATTTTTCAAGAACTTCAGAATCCATAATTCCCTGACAAGGCTGCATGGGGTACATCCACAGATAGTTGCTTTTCTAACAGGAGTCCAAAATCCTGGCTCTTGCAAAATTTCGAAGATATTTTATATAAATCAATAAGAGTCCTTATTCTTATTTTTATGTCATATTAGGGAAGGCTGTTTCACTTTCCCACACTCTTCTCATCTCTATAATTGTGTTACATTTTGAGAGATCTTGATCCAACAACTTAAGTCCGGCCTCTCGCCCTACAAAACAAACTAATAAGCAAACCAATCAAATGCAACACAAAACTTATAACCAGAGAAAGAGAGAGAGAGAGACTTCAACAAAACAAGACAAAATCTTGAACCTTACAATATTTCAGATACATCGTATATAAATAGACAAGATTCTGCCGTGCCCTTAAAACTCTCTTTTTTCAGCAAGCCGGGCTGGCTTAACACTTTGAAATGTTTTAATTGGTTTGTTATTGTTTTTTAATTATGGGGCCAAATTTACATATATCTTTTTAATTGTATTTTAATGTTTGTGCTCTATGTTTTTATTTGGCTGTACACCGCCCTGAGTCCCCAGGGAGAAGGGTGGTGTATAAATATAAATATAAATAAATTAAATAAATAAAGATTTCACACCATTGAGTAGTTTTTCTTTCTGTTTTGGGCAGGATAGTTTATGGAAATCTCAGTGGAGGCTTATTTAATGACTCCAGAGACCATAAAGAGAGGCAGCGGCATTAACTGTGGGAGATGGGTAGGTGTAAAAATGAGCAAGGGAAGTGGTTATTCTGTCTCAGTCTGTAGTTAGGAATCCCACCCCAGAGGCCATAAGAGAGATGGAGGTACAGCCTCCAGGATAAGAAGCAAGGGATGGAAAATAATCAAGGAGGGAGGCAATCTAGAACTAAGGAGAAATTTCCTTAGAACAATTAACCAATATTTACAGACCCCTTGCATCCTGGACTGTTTCAACTCCTACCCTCAAAACGACGCTATAGAGCACTGCACACCAGAACAACTAGGCCCAAGAACAGTTTTTTCCCAAACTCCATCACTCTGCTAAACAAATAATTTCCTCAACGCTGTCAAACTATTTACTAAGTCTGCATTAATATTAATCTTCTCATTGTTCCTATCACCGACCTCCTCCCAATTATGACTGTAACCTTGTTGCTGGTATCCTTACGATTTATACTGACTGTTTCCCTATGACTATCGTTACGTGTTGTACCTTATGATCCTTGATGAATGTATCTTTTCTTTTATATACACCGAGATGCACAAGACAAATTCCTTGTGTGTCCAATCCCACTTGGCCAATAAATTCTATTCTATTCTATTCTATTCTATTCTATTCTATTCTATTCTATTCTATTCTATTCTATTCTATTCTATTCTACTCTACTCTACTCTACTCTACTCTACTCTACTCTACTCTACTCTACTCTACTCTACTCTACTCTACTCTACTCTACTCTACTCTACTCTATTTCTATTTCTATTTCTATTTCTATTTCTATTTCTATTTCTATTTCTATTCTATTCTAACCAATGGAACAGTTTTCCTTCAGATGTAAAGGCTGTTCCATCACTGGAGGTTTTTAAGAAGAGATTGGACAACCATCTGTCTGAAATGGTATAGGATCTCTTGCCTGAGCATGGAGTTGGTCTAGACTCTAGACTCTAGAAGATCTCCAATGCCCCTTCCAACTCTTATTCTAGAGAGCCAGTTTAAAGATAAAAGGAAAAGGTTTCTCCTGCCCAGTCATGTCCACCACTAGGAGGCAGTGCTCATCTCTGTTTCCTAGCGGAGAGAGGCAATATTTGTCAGAAGATATTTCTGTGGTCATGTGGCCAGCACGATTATATGCCGAGGCATATGGAATACTGTTACATTCCCACTGAAGTGGTACCTATTTATCTACTCGCATTTGCATGTTTTCAAACCGTTAGATTGGCAGGAGCAGGGGCAGGTAACAGGAGCTCTCCGCATTGCACAGAGCATGGGTCTCGAACCCGAGCTGTCAGCTTTCCAGTTGACAAACTCAATATCTTTAACCACTGAGCCGGCAAATACCACCTCTAGCTGGCCCCAGAGTGGGGAGGGAATGGAGATTTTTCAATATCCTTGCCCTGGAGAGGGGAGGGAATGGAGATGTTGCAGTATCCCTCCCCTGCCATGCCCACCAAACCACACCACATCCACCAAGCCATGCCCATAGAACCGGTAGTAAAAAAAAAATGGATTTCATCACTGGACGAGGGCTTATATTCAGGACTGAGTTTATTCTGTGACCTTGGCTGTTTGCTTTCTGCAGTTGTCATGTGACCATGTTACCTGGTAGGGTAATGAATCTTCAAACAAGCAAGGTGAGAGAATATCTAAGCCTCCCAGTTCAGCTCTGAGCTACAGAGATTCTCTCTGATTTGAGCTTATTTTGTCTGCTTTGAGAGAGTCCTCACCTGTCCTGTCCTCAGATAAGGGATACCCAGAGATCTTCGTTCATAGCCCCATCAAACCATTTATTGCTCAGTTTGTAATTGTGTTGACAAATGTTTCAGTGAATAAATTTCAATTTGGTCCAGTAGCTTCTAGCAGCATCGAGTGCTTGTCCCTACAGTTTGATCAGCCAAATCCTGCATCGGAAGCTTTCTTTAAAATTTGTTTTATTTAAAGAAGACGTACATTTCCAACAAAACAATATGGGACAGGCAGGTAACGACTGAAGTTATACAATTACTGCTCAGTATAAAATTAATTAGACAGCCCAAGTTGAGTTTTCATCGTATTTTTAAAAGTATTATGTATTTTGTAACTTTGTAGCAAAATCCCCACTGTTTTATTGTTTATTATTGTTAAAAATAGAACAGAAAAAATTAAAATGTGTAGCTTCATAGTATAATTTCCACTATTTTATTGCTTTTGTTATGAATAGAGCAGAAAAAAGTAAAAGAGAGAAAATCAGAACCCCCCAATATATATATATATATAATTATTTAATTTCCTATGTCCCATAGAAACATCTGCAGAAAGGGATACATATTTGCCCTTATGATCAAACACATACTTGAAGAATTATTAAAATGAGCAAACTAATAGATAGCTCAAATATGGCTTTGAAGCCTATTATTATTTTCTTCCCCTTGCTTTCATTTGGAGAAAATGCTTGACTGTCTCCTTCAAAGAGGGTTTTGGGGCAGGGGTGAAATCCAACAGATTCTGACAGGTTCTGGAGAACCAGTAGCGGAAATTTTGAGTAGTTCGGAGAACCGGTAAATGCCAGCTTTGGCTGGCTCCAGAGTGGGGTGGGAATGGAGATTTTGCAGTATCCTTCCCCTGCCACTCCCACCAAGCCATGCCCAAGAACTGATAGTAAACAAAATTGAATTTCACCACTGGTTTGGGGGTACCCAGGAGCTTTCCCTGGGACTCTAATCACTCAAGAAACGTTGCTCGAAGATTTCGGGCATCTTCCAAAACATCATCAAGAAACGTGTTCAGAAAATGATACGTGACAGCAAATGAACTCGCTCCACCAAACACAGCCCCGATAACTGGCATAAAAGTAAAAGCCGCTTCCACAACCGACACATTTACCCAGAGAGATGACTTCATCAGTAGAGAAAATACCGAACCTATGTTAATTGTGTTGGCTAATGGGGTTTTCTTGATAGCCGACCTCAAAGTTTCAAATTCTTTCCCAGTGTGAAGGGCCAGAAAACGGAGTGAATTTTCATCTAGACCAAATGCGTTGCAGATACACTTCAGCGCATCCAGCAATATTGGAATATCACAAAGCACGGAGAGACCCGGAACAGGCACCACTCCACAAGCACACGACACCAATGCCACCTTCTTTATATGTGATATTATTTCAGGTTTTTTCATCCTCAGTTCATTTTCTGAGAAAAGCTGCGCAGCCATTGCTGAAATATGCTTCTTGTAGTAAGGCAGTTCAGCAGCCATTGTCTCTCTCAAGAGAGGGAAATCATACCTGTACTTGTCTTCCTTACGGCTGGAAATCAGAAATACTCTTGCAGAGAGACCACCTGCCCTTCTCAAACAATCTTCGCAACATTTCCTTATAAATGCCAGGGTTCTCCCCATACAGAAATCCTTTTTCCTCCTTTCACCTTCGACAACAATATCAATTTTGCTACGTACATAATAAAACTTCTTCCTCGTTCTTTGTATTTCTTTGGAGAGCAAAGCATCATTTTTCGTAAAGCGTTCGGAGGTAACCATAATTAAGACATCATATCTTTCAAATTGGACTTTCTGCATGTATTCCGCTACTTCAAACCGAGGGGTTCCAATCCCTGGAAGGTCCCATATTTGGACATTGGGAAAAAACGGGTGGGGATAGACCTTTGGCACCCTGGTTTCTTCTACATTCCCAACCGCAGCTGCATCCTCCTCCTCATCCATTACATCCCGGATGGCATTGACAAAGGAGGATTTACCAGCACCTGCCTGCCCAATAACTGCAATATTAAGGGGCAGATTTTGCATTTCATTTAAATGTTTTTGGTAATCCAACGCCATTTTGTGAATGCTGCCTTGACTCAAATCACTCCTGAATTCTTCAAATCATCTCCATAGAGAATACCTTGTAATTTCATTGCCCATCGTTGTTTCAGATTATCTGGAAAGCAAAAGAGACACTGGGATGAATTTCAGCGATGTCTGGCACTGCAAATTCCTTGTGTGTCCAATCACACTTGACCAATAAAGAATTCTATTCTATTCTATTCTATTCTATTCTATTCTATTCTATTCTATTCTATTCTATTCTATTCCATTCCATTCCATTCCATTCCATTCCATTCCATTCCATTCCATATTCTTTATTCTATTCTATTCTATTCTATTCTATTCTATTCTATTCTATTCTATTCTATTCTATTCTACTCTACTCTACTCTACTCTACTCTACTCTACTCTACTCTACTCTACTCTACGCAACTCTGCTCTATTCTATTCCATTCCATTCCATTCCATTCCATTCCATTCCATATTCTTTATTCTATTCTATTCTATTCTATTCTATTCTATTCTATTCTATTCTATTCTATTCTATTCTATTCTATTCTATTCTATTCTATTCTATTCTATTCTATTCCATTCCATTCCTTTCCGTATTCTTTATTCTATTCTATTCTATTCTATTCTATTCTATTCTATTCTATTCTATTCTATTCTATTCTATTCTATTCTATTCTTCTATTGAATGTTAAGGTTGGAGAAGTCCCCAGAGAATACCATGGACTCAAAGCAACAGGCCATTAAATGAATCAACCCAGAGTTTTCATGGAGGCTCAAATGTCCAGGCTCAAATTATCTTCCTTTGGACACTTAATGTGAAGACTCAGCTCTTTGCTGATGGTTCTGATCATGGGGAAAGTGGAAGAGAAGAGAAGAGGATGGGTAAGCTTAGTTACAGTGGCAATGAGTGCGCCATTAAGACTCTTGAGAAAATGGTTTGGGTTTAGACTGTCAAGGGGAAGATCTAACTATGTAGTCACTAGAAGATGAAAAATAGTTGATGGCACATAATCAATTTTTAAAAGAAAAGAATTTGGGGAAGGTGGGAAAGGTGACTTTTGAAAGAAAATGAAATTGAAGAATATTGTATCTCTCCATTCCACCCTCCTGCCTACAAAGCTCTTGTCTCCAAATCTTGGAAACCTGATTATTATTTCAATCCTTCCCTCCTTCTTGCATCCAAGACAGTAAAGGAAGAATCTGTTTCTTTCTAATGTTCTCTTCCTCTCTGAAGTAATCTGAAATACTTTCAGACTTCAAGATTCTGTTCATCTAATCTTACAATAATGTAGAATTCGCTCATCAGCTCATGTTTCCTATCTGATCTAAATCCTAAAGCCAAAATCATTCTTGCAGAGCTGAAAATACTTTCCTTCCTGGCCAGTCTTTGCCCAAAACTAGGCAGGGTCTCTTCTGAGCCTATTGCTTCACCCACATTCCTGCCTTGGAGTAATCAGCCTTGTATCTGATAGTTCCCTCTACTGCATGTCATTTCCATGTCTCCCATACCATTACAGTTGTCGTCTTTAACATGCCTAGGCCAATGGGGGAGTGGGGAGAAAAGCCAGTCAGGAGTGGGAGAAGCTATCCAGATGTTTTGGTTTTTTTTATTTAATTTATATGCCGGCCTTCTCCGGAGACTCAGGGCGGCTTACAATGCATGAAGCAATAGCCTTCATACTTTTGTATATACCTGCTTAGCAGGGCTTTCGCCCCTCCCCCCCCAGCGGTGTTCATTTTTATACAAAGTCAACTTATTGCCCCCACAATCTGGGTCCTCATTTTACGTACCTTGAAAGGATGGAAGGCTGAGTCAACCTTGAGCCTGGTGAGATTTGAACTTGCAGTAATTTCAGGCACTGGTGTCACTTTAGCACTACTTAAACTGCTGTGCCACCCAGGCTCTTCTCCTCCCCAGAGAGACAAAGCGAACCCTTCTAAACTCCTGGGCTCTATTTTTTCCTTTGGTGCGTATTATCTTGTCTTCCTTTCTTGTCAATCAAATGATAAAATCACTGGCACAAAGCCAATAATGCAACCCAGTTATTCTGTTGTCTTCCTTTCTTGTAGATAAAATCATTGGCACCAATGTAAAGGAAGCCAGTTATTAACTATATCCAAAGGTCCAATGTAAACCCAAAGAAGGCATCATTCAATGCAAGGGAGAAAAGTCTGCTGCTTCTCCAGGTCATTCCCTAGAGTCACCCACAAAACCATTGGCTCCAGAAATGAGGAGAGAAGGGTGCATGTAATTCCTTAACCCTGAAGCGTTTTTAGCCATTCACAGATTCCTAGGCACAAGACACACATTCTTTAGTAGAAATAGAAGGTCCCTTCCAGAGTTGGAAGGGACCTTGGAGGTCTTCTAGTTCAACCTCCAGCTTAGGCAGGAAACCCTACACCACTTCAGACAAATGGTTATCCAACATCTTCTTAAAAACTTCCAGTGTTGGAGCATTCACAACTTCTGGAGGCAAGTGGTTCCATTGATTAATTGTTCTGAAAAAAAAATTGGTATCTAAGGCTACTATATAGGAACGTCAACAAAGCCTGCTAAGCTAATAGAATATAAAACCAAGGAATACGAAATGTACACCTAAACCGCGACGAGTGTACACGGAAGAGTGTACACAAATCCTTACTTGCTTTTGTAAAAGGAGTAATTCTCAAAGAGATCTACGCAGGTTGGAAAGGGCTTCTGTCCAGGGTCTCCAGTTTCCTCAGAGAGAAGGCCTGGATCCCCCTTATGTAGTCAACTTTTTAAGTGTCATGTGTATTGCGTCCCACAAATAATAAAATATTCCTCCCATTTCCTATCACATGCAATTCTAAATATGGGAGTCCCAGTTTTCTGCTGATGCCAATCATTTCCATTTCCTTAACAAGAAACGAAAGTGGCTTAAGTTTTGGGTTCTGGCAAAAGCAAAGCCAAACTTTTCAGATGTGTGGACTTCCACTGCCACAGTTCCACAGCTTTCTCCAGGACTTCAACCCACCATTCCCCACATTTTTCAAGAACATCAAAACCCATAATTCCCTGGCCAGGCAGCGTGGGGTACACCAAGAATTAGTTGTTTTTCTAACAGGAGTCCCAAATCCTGGAAAGCATTTGCAGCTGCATGGTGCCATGTGCTTCCATCGGCCATCCCGTATGGCAAGTATAAAAGGATACCATTCATGGGAAGACTCTGTCCCTGTGGCTCAGGAGAGGTGGAAACTGTGGGTCACGTGCTCCTTAGATGTTCCTTTTATATGGAGATTAGGAAAAAACATATTCTGCCAATAACTGCTAGGTATCCGGGCCATTCTGACACAACCTATCTTCAGTGGCTGCTTAAGGATGAACAGTCCATAAGTACAGCACAGGTGGCCAGATTCTGCGCAGCAGCACTGGGGATTCATCGCAAATATGTGTCTTCTCCACCATAGCAATGCTATATAACAATTGTGGCTAACCCTTTGCACTGCTTAGTCATTTCCCTTTTGATGTTAAACCTACAATGGGCCACACAGTTTAGGGATTGCAACCAGGGGTGAAACGCTCCCGGTTCGGACTGGATCACCTGATCTGGTAACAATGACGGCGGGTGGTTCGGAGAACCGGTAGCAAAAATCCCTGTCCAGCTGAACTGCACAGTCATCAGAGGCTTTTTTTTTTTGTACTTTTAAAAGCATTTTTTTCGGCTGAAGAAAAAATGCTTTTAAATGTAAAAAAAAAAGAGCCTCTGATGATCGCACGGCTCAGCCAGGATCTTCAGAGCCTTTTAAAAGCATTTTTTCTTCAGCCGAAAAAAATGCTTTTAAAAGTAAAAAAAAAAAAAGCCTCTGATGATTGCGCGGCTCAGCCGGGATCATCAGAGTGTTTTAAAAGCATTTTTTCTACAAAGAGGTTGCAGAGAAAATGCTTTTAAAACACTCTGACGATCCCAGCTGAGTTGCCTGATCATCAGAGCCTTTTAAAAACCTCTAAGAGGTTTTCTACAAAAACCTCTTAGAGGTTGTAGAAAAAAATGCTTTTAAAAGTTTTTTTAAAAGTTTGCCACACCCACCCAGTCACATTATCCCCCCACCAAGCCACGCCCACAGAACCGGTAGTAACAAATTTTATATTTCACCACTGATTGCAACTATCGCATAGTCAGACCATTGTATAATTGACACTGGAATTTATTATAGATTTTAGTTGTTATTTATTATTTTATACTAGTCTTTTTAAGTGTATATATACTGAGTGCTTTTATTTATTCTGGTCTAAGGCTGTAATAATATGTAGAATTGAATTGAACAGGAGTCAAAAATCCTGGATCTTGCCAAATTTCAAAGATATCTTATATAAACCAATAAGAGTTCTTATTCTTATTTTTATGTGTTATTAGGGAAGGATGTTTCACACTTTTATCATCCCTATAATTGTGTTGCGTTTTGAGAGATCTTGATCCAACAACCAAGGTGAAGCCTCTTACCCTACAAAACAAATGAACCAAATTCAACCCAAAACCTATTACCAGAGAAAAAGAGAAACTTCAACAAAGAAGACCAATTTCTGAACCTTAGACACATCATACAGATTTCAGACACATCATACAAAAAATAGACAAGATTTCACACCGTTCAGTAGCTTTTCTTTCCATTTTGGACAGGATAGTTTATGGAAATCTCAGTGGAGGCCTATTTGATGACTCCAGAAAGAGGTAGAGGTGTTAACAGTGGGAGCTGGATGTAAAATGGGTGTAAAAATGAGCAAGGGAAGTGGTTATTAGTCTGTCTCAGTCTGTAGTTAGGGATTCCACCACAGAGGCCATAAGAGAGATGGAGGTAGAGCCTTAGGACAAGAAGCAAGGGATGAAGAAGTCAAAACGGTAAAATTACAAAATGGGGGGGGGGGAGAGAAAAAGAATGTCATTCAGAAAGACTTGTGATGATGCCATGGAAAAGTATAGTAGCTTGGACAAAGGACAAAAGGAATGGAACAGAAGACACGTATTTTATTGACTTATTCGCTTATTAATCACATAAAATGAGGACCTACATTGTAATCTGCTCAGAGAGTGCTATAAAGCACTATGAAAGCGGTATATAAGTGCTGTTGCTGTTTATAGAGAGGAGAGGGGAGGGGAGGGGAGGGGAGGGGAGGGGAGGGGAGGGAAGAGAAGAGAAGAGAAGAGAAGAGAAGAGAAGAGAAGAGAAGAGAAGAGAAGAGAAGAGAAGAGAAGAGAAGAGAATATAGAATTAATAGAGTAGAGTAGAGTAGAGTAGAGTAGAGTAGAGTAGAGTAGAGTAGAGTAGAGTAGAACAGAACAGAACAGAACAGAACAGAACAGAGTAGAATAGAATTCTTTATTGGTGTGATTGGACACACAAGGAATTTGTCTTAGGTGTATATGCTCTCAGTGTACATAAGGAGAATAAAATACATTCATCAAGAATAAAAAGATGCAACACTTAGTGATAGTCAAGGTTACTTATCAGCTATCAAATCATACTAGGAAACAAATAAAAACAATATAATTGAAAGATACACACACATGGTTATAGTAATAAGTGGGAAGAGATAGATACTAGTAACAAACAGAAGAATAATAGTCTTAGTGAATAGTTTGACACTGTTGGAATTATTTGTTTAGCAGAGTGATGGCATTTGGGAAAAAAGTGTTTTTGTGTCTAGTTGTTCTGGTGTGCAGTGCTCTATAGCGTCGTTTTGAGGGTAGAAGTTGAAACAGTTTATGTTCAAGATTTGAGGGGTCTGTAGATATTTCCACAGCCCTCTTTTTGACTCATGCAGTAATATAGCTGTCCCTTTCACACAAGGTGACCCTGGGCAGTGTACAATCCTGATATATCTCTTTATATTAACAAAAAAAAAGGGAAGTTGAGAAATGAAAGAAGAAAATAGTGAAAGGTGGAGAAAGGAAGACTTGAGTAACCAAATGTTCTATTGGGTAAAGATCATCAACCGTTTTTAATTATCACAACTTTATGTAAGAGCTCAGGTATCTCTCTTCACACACACACACACACACCATCTTGCAAGATTTCGTAATGATTTCAGAACAAAACAAGAAACCTGCCCATCCAGAGTTGAAAACTTACATCAGCCAAGATGCTAAGACTGGAGAGGACGTATAGTTGAGACCGTTCGGGACACCTCAGCAGTGACCAGTAACTGTGTCCTGGAGGTAGGTATTATGTAAGTGTCTGTGTGTGTGTAAATCTGGATTCTGAGGAGAAACCTGGGTTGTTGCTGGTGTATCATTGCAGTGGCCCTCAAGCTCTCAGAGCTGGTTGGGAGGGACTTCCCTCTCAGCCTTTTGGTTTTGAAGGACTTTCCATTTTAGAATTGTGTCCAAGTTGACATGAGATCTCATGGCCTCCATGCAACCCATGGATTTGATCCAGGTAATTATAGCTCTGATTCAGAGCTGGTGATGCTTGACCTAGATATGGAAGACATATCTATCTGTCATGTGTTGTGTTGGATCATTTTGTTGTTGTTGTTTCAAGTTGTCGTAGACAGTCTAGATCTTTACAAAGATGATGGCCCCATTGAAATGGTTCCCCTCAGGTGCCTGAGGAACCGTGAGGGTTTTCTGAAGATCCTTGGAGGGGAAAAAAGTCGCACACAAACATGGTCTGTTCAGATTCGATGGCATCTTGGTGAACCGAATGTTTCCATTTCCCAATGGACACATAACTGTACTTTTCTGTACTTGTACAATCTCTCATCAACCTACAAAAAACTCCTTTTGTTCTCTCTGAGTCTTGTTGCTCTTTAATTTCTGCAGAAACAACTTGAACTGAAAGAGGAGAAAGAAGGAGGCACCCTGTGGATAGAGGGAAGATAAAAAAAAAAGAGAGAAAGCAAAGAAAAAGAGCAGGAGGGAGAAAAACAAAAAGGACCATGGTTGAAAGTGACCCGAAAAATCTACCTGGGACCAGGTAAAGTATAACTTTTGAACTGAGTTTCTTTGGCTTATTTCCAGACTTGCTTGTTTGCTTACATATGGAGTTTCCTTAGGCCAGGTTGACAGGAATTCCAAACTCAGAGTGGGACAATAGGCATGTAGGTTTCGAACTGCCTATTGTTGTTTTTGTTGTTGTTGTTGTTGTTGTTGTTGTTGTTGTTGTTGTTGTTGTTGTTTTTAACTGTGCAGTATTAGTGACTTGTTATGTCTCAGAGTCTCAATTGTTTAATAAAGAAAGAAAACAATATATACTTAAATAGATGATAGATAGATACATGGATGGATGGATGGATGGATGGATGGATGGATAGTAGATATACCTCAGTGATGGGTAACCTTTTCTGGACTGAGGGCCCAAAGTGACCCCCAAAATGCAATGCGTGCACACACACACACACACACACACCGCATGCAGCCCACCCCCCGCACACAGCCCACCCCTCCACGCATACGTGGTAGAGACCCGATGGCCAGCTGGCCGGCAGGAGGCGCGCGCACAAGCATGGCAGAGCTGAACTGGGGCGACAGCTTGCATGCCTACAGAGATGGTTCCATAGGTTTGTCATCACAGATATACATGATAGATGATAGATAGATAAATTGATAGATAGATGAAAGAAAGAGAGAGAGAGGGAAGGAAGGAAGGAAGCAAGGAGGGAGGGAGGGAGGGAGGGAGGGAGGGAAGGAAGGAAGGAAGGAAGGAAGGAAGGAAAGAAAGAAAGAAAGAAAGAAAGAAAGAAAGAAAGAAAGAAAGAAAGAAAGAAAGAAAGAAAGAAAGAAAATAGGAAGAGAAAGGAGAGGAAGATTGGAGAGAGAGATGAATAGGTAGATGTAGACAGAGTTGATGAGAGAGAGAGAGAGAGAGAGAGATGAGAGAGGGTGGTGGTGGATGTTAATATTGTATTTTTTTTTTAAATTAGATTTATATGCTGCCCTTCTCCGGAGACTCAGGGCGGCTTACAATGCGTTAAGCAATAGCCTTCATACTTTTGTATATTTATACAAAGTCAGCTTATTGCCCCCACAAACTGGGTCCTCAATTTACCTACTTTAGAAAGGATGGAAGGCTGAGTCAATCTGGTGAGATTCGAACACAGTAATTGCAGACAGCTGGTGTTTAATTACAATGCTTTTAGTCTGCTGAGCCACCAGAGCTCCTCACTTTCTCACTTTTCTCATTTTCCCCCTTTTGCAGTTCCAGACATGATTATGGTACATTTGGATCCTCACGACGGGAAAAATTTGAGGCAGCTATTTCTGAAGGGAAGCTCACTGAGGCTCTTTCTTACATTCTGGACCAACCGAGCAAGTCGTTTGAAGATTTTCCTCTCCACGTTGCTGTGGTAGGAGAACCAGATGCCGGGAAGTCCTCCTTCATTAATACCTTGCAGAGCCCACATCTGGATGAGCCCGATGCAGCTGCAGCTGATGTTGCTACAAAAACAGATGTCCCAGATCACACAAAGGTAGAATTTGGTCAGGTCAAATTTTCAGAGATCATATGGAACAAAGAATTACTTCGGGCGGAAGACGCTGATGGCAAGGAGGTAGACTTAAAGGACTTCCATTACTTCATCATAGTAGGCCCCCGGGTTTTCCAGGCCACTCCTTTGGGCCTTGCGCTTAAGATTCAAAAAATGGACAAAGAGTTTTCTCTGGTTCAAACTAAGGCAGACCTGCAGTTGGAGGAAGCTAAGGAGCCACGACCATCTAAGGACAGTGAGGAGAGCCTCTTCCTTTCCGTAGATTCCTGCAAAAAGTCCTTGAGAAATAAAGGGATAAAAGAACCTCACATCTTTGCCGTTTCCAACAAGGAGCCCCACCGCTTTGATTTCTCCTCTCTGCGGAAAACCTTGATGAGCGAGTTCTTGTGGAAGAAGATTCTTGCTGTCCTTTCTCCTATTTTGGAAAAAAAGGCAGGCAAAATGAAGAGACAGAGCTGGCTGCTCACCCTTCTGTCCGGATTTATAGCTGGGATCCCCGTCCCAGGAATTGCATTCTTAGGGGGCCTTGTCATCCTCCTCAGGTTTGGTTCCTGGTGCTGCCGTAAATTTGGCGTGGATGACCCGTCTCTCTCCAAACTTGCCGAGTTGATTAAAGTAGTCCTCCCACACCTGAAATCAATGGTGACCTCCCAGTCCAAAAAGAAAATGGTTTTACAGAGGCTGCCAGATTCCCTGGGATCTTCGGTGATGCTTGCAGAATATTTTTATTGGGAACGTTTCCCCTTCATCGGCTGCATATTGTCGGTAGTAATTTCGCTTGTTTCCTCTTTCTTCACCCTGAAGAAACTTCCCTCAGATGTTAAGAAAGACACCCAGAATATTGTAATTGCAGCTATCAAACCGAAGAAGACAGACGCTGAAAACTCACAAATTACTACTGACCTGGGAATATAAAAAAAAATGCCAGCTTTCAAATCCTTGGATGCAGTTCCAAAAATTACTGCAAATTGAGGATTCTTGTTGTTTTTAGGAATGACCAGGGTGGCTGCTGGGGGTTCTCAGGGGTTCAGGAGAACCTCTAGCTAAGATTCTGTGCAGTTCAGAGAACCCCCAAATCCCACTCCTGGCTGGCCCCGCCCACCCTGCCCCCTCCCCTCCCCTCCCAGGAGTCCCCACACAGCCTGCTTTGGATACGGGGTAAGTGCAGGGCATGTTCAGAGGCTCAGGGAAGGCGAAAAATGGGTCTACCAGAAGTTTGGGAAGGCCAGAAACAGACCGTGGGGAGGCCATTTTCGCCCTCCCGGAGGTTCAAGGAAAGCTTCCAGAACCCAGGGAGGGCAAAAACAGCCCTCCCCCCACCCCCACCATGGTGCAGGAGCAGACTAGGTCATGCCCACCATGGCCACGCCCACCCAGCGACTGGGCAGAGAACCCTTTGCTCAAATTTTTGAAGCCCACCCCTGGGAATAACACATTTTTTAATGTGTCAGACAGGGGCAATTATTAAATCCATGACCAGACGAGAATCCCCTTTAGATTTGGTTTGAATTTAACTTACTAGGCAAAATATGGTTTTTGGTTTTTTAACCCGTTCAACTTATGTTTCAAAGCGTAGGAGCCACGGTCATTCAAGGACCAACTTCAATACTTAGCTAGAACAAAATTTTGCAATGCTGAAACTTGATCAGATGAAATATAGATTTTATGATAGGAAAACTCACAACGTGCATAGTTATATTGCTTCCGTCTTATCAGAAAAAAATTATTCCACAATCCCTCCCCCCCTCTTCAGTTACATATAGTATGGCCCTTTATCTGAACAAAACAGTATAACTTAGAAGTGCATATGTGGATCTGATTGGTATCAACTGTACCGATGGCACAGAAATACGATTTCCATTTTATTTTATTTATGCCCTTTATTTTATTTTCAAAGATAGGGTCTTACTAGTGTTTTTTTGCATTTTGTAGTCTGATATTTGCCTAATGGTTAATCAATAAAGTATTAGTATTAGAGTTGGTTGCATAGTCAGCCAGGTGGATTTGGCATTTTTATCCCCCCATCAAGTCCTCCCCAAGGACTGAGATAGGGGGATATTGTTTGATGGTGTTAAAAGTATCTGTCAACTCGCAAAGCATCCCTGGCCTGCTCTTGAGTTGCCATAGGCAAGGGAGATAGGAAAATGAACTCTGCAGCTATGACGAGGCAGCATGGTAGTCAAAATAAAAGCACATTCCAGCCATATCTCAGTCAAGGCCTTCTCCGCAGTAACCCACATTGGCTGGAGGGGAGTGATCTCTACAACCTACAAAATTGCTTCATTAGAGAATGTGACTGATGACACACCTTGGGGGGAGGGTGGAAATAGTCAGAGCTGAAGCATAAATTACATGGGGTCAGAGGTGGCTTCACTTGGAATGTGCCAACATGAAGCTCCTAATGAATAACTGGACTTGGCCACCACAGCTGCCCCTGACACAAGTGACGTCAAGCTGGCCACGCCCCCCTGGCCCCACACACATCCCACCCCTAAGTCAAACAGAACCATGATGTGGTCCTCAAAGTTTGACACCCCTGCTCTAGTTGCTCAGCATGGCTACTGTCCAGTGGTGGGTTTCAAAACTTTTTACTACTGGTTCTGTGGGTGTGGCTTGGTGGGCATGGCAGGGGAAGGATACTGTAAAATCCCCATTCCCATCCCACTCCAGGGGAAGGTTACTGCAAAATCCCCATTTCTTCCTGATCAGCTCGGAATCTGGAGGCAGAGAATAGATGGGGGCGGGACCAGTCAGAGGTGGTATTTACCGGTTCTCTGAACTACTCAAAATTTCCACTACCGGTTCTCCAGAACTGGTCAGAAGCTGCTGAAACCCACCTCTGCTACTCTCCCTTTGATTTTTTACTCTCTATTTCACCAATACCACCATTACCGCCAGTGTCAGCTGGCGACCCCCAGTGGGAGAGCTTTCTCTGTGGGTGCACCCACCCTCTGGAACCAACTTCCTTTGGAGCTCCAGATGGCTCCTGACCTTCGCTCGTTCGCCGCGATTTGAAGTCCTAGTTGTTCCGCAGCTTGGACTGACGGGGGTTTACTAATTAATTTTAAATTATTTTTAAATTGGAATTTTAATTTTTACTCTTTTAATAATAATTTTTACTCTTTTAATAAGGAATTATGCATTTTTACCGTTGTGAGCCGCCCTGAGTCCTTGGAGATAGGGTGGCATATAAATTGCATTATAAATAAAATAAATAAATAAAGTATTCTATTTCTTACGTAAAATCATCTGTCTTTAGCTCTGCTCTGCTCACCCAGCAAAATCTACAAACAGGCATCATATGACAGGAATTTCCCTTACATGAAAACCGTCTCCCCTCCCACATATCTCAAAAATTATCGCCTTTTTTTTTCTTATAATTATTAACTTAATCTCCTACAAAGCATCTATGTACTCAAAATAATGATATGCCCTAATGATACTTTAAGTGGCTGGGTAAATAACAACGGTAGGTAAACGAAAAGAGAAACCAGAAAAGAGGTATTCTAGCAGAATAAATAAACCTTTTATTTCCTGCTGGCAGTTTCAGCGAAACCTTCCCTTTGAGCAAATCTTTTTCTTAGCATAACTCTGCCCAGGATGTTAATTGCTGTTCATCTCTGGGAAAGATCAAATACTTTTTCCTTCGGAATGAAGATGGGGTCACAGAAGAAATGGTAGCTCATTTGCTGTTGTTGTTGTTCGTTGCGAAATCGTGTCCATCCAGCCATCTCGTTCTCTGTCGTCCCGTTCTTCTTTTGCCCTCAGTCTTTCCCAGCATGGAAAGGGAGTCCTTTCCATGTCCTACAGGGAGTCCTTCCTTCTCATTAGGTGGCCAAAGGATTTGAGTTTCATCTTCAGGGTCTGGCCTTCTAAAGATCAGTCAGGATTGATCTCCTCTAGGATTGACCGCTTTGATCGCCTTGCAGTCCAAGGGACTCGCAGGAGTCTTCTCCAGCACCATCGTTCAAAGGCCTCCATTCTTTGGCGCTCAGCCTTCCTTACGGTCCAACTGGTAGCTCATTAGTGTATTGATTTCTTTCCTTGAAATGCGGGTAATCCCCTGTTTACAACTGCCTGTTTAGTGACTGTTCAGAGTTACAACGGCCCTAAAAATAGTGACCTATGACCAGTGGTGGGATTCAAGTAATTTAACAACTGGTTCTCTGCCCTAATGATTTATCCAACAACCAGTTTGCCAAACTGCTCAGAAAGTTAACAACCGGTTCTCCCGAAGTGGTGCGAATTGGCTGAATCCCACCACTGCCTATGACCATTTTCATACTTACAGCCGTTGCAGCATCCCCATGGTCACATGATCAAATTTCACATGCTCGACACCTGATTCATATTTATGACCGTTGCTGTGTCACGTGATCCCATTTGGCGACCTTCAGACAAGCAGAGTCAATGGGGATTGGCCATTGCCAATCCCCATTCACTTAACAACCAGATTATCTTAACAACCAGATTCGCTTAACAACCAGGTTACTAACCTATCAATTGCAGTGATTCACTTAACAACCGAGGCAAGAAAATGGGTGAAGTGAGCTTTGCCATAAAATGGGGCAAAGCTCACTTCACAAATGTCTCAGTCAGCAACTGAAATTTTGGGCTCAATTGTGGTCGTAAGTCGAGGACTATCTGTATTTTTCTTTTCTGATGCCGAATATAGGCAGCCATTCAAAGCTGCTGTTGGCAGGAATAGTAATAATAACAATAGCAATAACAAGCGCCTTGGGTGCAGTCCCAAAACAACTGGAACATCACTTGAACGCCATAGGCATTGACAAATTTGCCATCAGTCAATTGCAATAGGTGGCTTTACTTGGAACTGCTGCCATCCTGCGATGATATCTATAACACTGTAAAACATCCAGATTTGCCTATCCTATGTCCTTGGTAAGAACTCAATAGGTACACGAAAATGCCAACCCGGTCTGAATATCTGACTGACTGTGCGAATAAGAATAAGAACAACAGCAACAACAACACGCCAGATATCATGGTTGTCGAGGGCCAAACCGTACAGTTTACTGATATTGCTGTACCAAGAAACGCCAGAGTCGAAGAAAAAAGAACTGGAAAAAGATCACAAAATATCACAACCTGGCCATCGAAGCTACATGGCTATGGATGAAACATGTAACAGTGATACCCATTGTCATTGGGGCAAGAATTTCACAAAACACATCAAGAAAGTGCAGCTTCCTGCAATAACACCAGCGGAACTGCAAACAACTGCACTACTCGGAAGATCATATATTTTAAGAAGGTACTTGGTTGATACCTAGGACGCTGGCAGCAACCCATATCAACCATTAGCGCCAGTCAGTGGTATTTGTGACGCATTTTTAAATGTTCAGTTGTCCGAGTTTCATGTTTAATAAATAAAAGATAATAATAATAATAGTAGTAGTAGTAGTAGTAGTAGTGGTAGTGATAGTAATAATAGTAGTAGTAAAGCCCTCATGTCACTCAACCCTGAATGAATTGACTAAACAATGTTGAAGTGACCCTTTGCAGAGTTTTCAACAGCGAGCACACTTGATCTTTCAAATCTAATATCTTCTAAGACTTCTGATTTAATGCTACAGGAGTCATTTTCACAAGTTGTATCACCATTTTAATAATTTTTAACAGCTGTATTGCTTCTAAGAGTTGAATAATTGCTGTGGGCAGCCTGACCATTTTGTTTGCTTCGTTGCCATAACACAACATTAATCATTCTATACACAAAATGGTTGCCAGTAAACACAAACAACAGATAATCCTCTTGTACGTATTTCACTGACACAAGGAAGCCTTTTTCAGAAACAGTGTCGTGTTCCTGGAACAGATCCTGGCTGAATCCCAAAGCTATTTGTTAGATCATAAAAAGATTCAACTGATAAGTTTGTTTAGAAACTTACGGAGGCATGTCATTGTTTAAAGAAAATGGAAACTGAAAGAAAGCCTTGAGGTGGTTACCTTCTGAAAAGAAATTTAGTTTATTGTAAGAAAAGGGAATGAATGGGGGAAAGAGCTTGAATTACCAAGTTTGGAATACTATAAATTTAATTAGTATTGTATCTTCATGCCATTTAATAGGAAATTCCTGTTAGTAAGGTGACCAACCGTCCTCCTTTAGGGAGGACAGTCCTTCTTTTGTAAGTTCTGTCCTTTCTTGAAAAGGGTCCTCCTACATGTCCTTCTTTTCGATATTTGATTTGATTTGATTTGATTTGATTACATTTTATACTGCCCTTCTCCCAAAGGACTCAGGGCGGTGTACAGCCATGATAAAAACAATCCCAACACAAAAATTAAAAACCATTTAAAATAATTTAAAGTATTTGAAGACGAATCTGTAAATCTCCGTATTCGATCGATGCCGATCCAATCTGTTGCATGTGATGGGATGTATTTGTATTTGACATGACGATTTGTCAAGGCTCGGTACAAGTGCGGCGAGGTGTGATTATGAGACGCATGCGCTCCGCACAGGAGAATTGTTTTGAGAGAGTCTGACACGGGCAAGTGGCTTTGTTTACTTCTTACCGAAACATGACATGGCACACATGGACGCATTAGACTCACTTCTTTCTCAGTGAATATTCAATCATACACAGGTGAGCACAATAATTCACATTTTATTAATTCATTATCTATTTAATAATTTCCAAATATGTATAATTTTATTTACAAGTTTATTTGCTTATGTTGTTTCAGTTTTAATAACTAATTTTATTTATTCATAATGAATGTGCTTGCATTGTTCGTGTAGCGCTATATTTTATTTTTAATTTTAAATTTCATTTAGGGATGGAAAAATCAAAAAAGAGGAAATGCCATTTCAACGATAAATTGAATAAGGAATTTCCATTCCTCATATCAAACTGCTGAAATTTTGTTCAGATATTCCCAATATATTGTTAAAAGACGAAACATTGACAAAAAATATTCATTCAATGGAAAAGTACTCATTTAAATAATAATTAATAGGCATGTAAGCATAATTAAAATATACAATGTTACATTGTAGTGCATTCTGCATTATTGTTGCAATGAATAAAATGTTTCTTTTATTTACAATATTTTTTTCTTCAATTTATTTGTGTCCTCCTTCTCATTGTAAAAACATTGGTCACCTTACTGTTAGACTGTGTGGGGGCGGGAGATGGGCAAAAAGACAGGATAAATCCACATGGTTGCCATTTTTTTAAAAAAAAACAAGAAACAAAGTTCATTGCATCCACTGCGGAGATTCAAAACAGAATTTCAAAATTCTTATTTGGTTTGCTTGAATGATACTATCCTGCCTGCTCAGCACCCTCTTTTGGGACAAAAAGAAATCTACAGGGAGCCCTCAACTTACAACCATTCATTTAGTGACTGTCTGAAGTGACACTGGCACTAAAAATGTGGCTTTTGATCACTTAGGATCACTGAAAATAAGACTTTTAACTTATGATCATTGCAGCATCCCAATAGTCTTGTGATCAGAATTGGGGTGATTGGCCATGGGCTCATATTTATGACGGTCATAATATCCTGGGGGTCATTGCTCCAGGGGTGGGTTGTAAAATTTTTTACTACTGGTTCTGTGGGCGTAGCTTATTTTATGGGCATGGCTTGATGGTCATGTGACAATTCTTTAGGATTTAGTAGAAGTACTGGTCTACCAGGCTTTTAACTACTTGCAGAGCTGTACCAGTCTACTCATTTGTTTTTGGAGGCACCGGTCTACTCATTCGTTTTTGGAAGCACCAGTCTACCACCACACTGCCTTTTAACACTGATCAGCTGTAGGGCGGCCCTTTGAAATCCTGCGGCAAGAGTTTAAACAGTTTTTTTTCCTTCTAGCCAATCAGCTGGGACTCAGGAGGCAGCAATAGATTGGGAGTGGGGCCAAATAAAAGGTAAGAATAACCCAGAGGGGCAGGGGGACGGGAGGGCCCAGCTCCCAAACAAAGAGAACTGGTTCGGTGATGTCATATCATCACTGCTACCAGCTCGGCCGAACCGGTGCGAACCAGGAGGAACCCACCACTGATGTGATCCTCTTTTGTGACTTTCTGACAAACAAACTCAATGTGGAAGCCAGATTCGCTTAACAACCATGTGACTAACTTGACAACTGGAGCAGAGGTGGGTTCTACTTACCTTTACTACCGATTCACAACGGGGCCGCATGCATGTGCTTGCTTCATTCGCGCATGCACACACCCTTCTGCGCAAGCAGAACTTTTGATGACATCCAGGTCAGTGGGCAGATGACCTCCCGCCGGATTTACTACCGGTTCTATAGAACTGGTGCGAACTGGGGTGAACCCACCACTGAACTGGAGTGATTCATTCACTTAACAATGGTGGCAAGGAAGGCCATATAATGAAGGGGAAAAAATCATTTAACAACTGTCTCGCTTAGCAATGGAAATTTTGGGCTCCGTTGTGGTCGTAAATCAAGGACTACCTGTACCCTTTCTCAGCATTATTGCACCCTAATAGCAAGCGATTTCTCACTGGAGGGGTTGTGTGCAGTGGTGGTATTCATCCAGTTCTATCCGGTTCGGGCGAATTGGTAGAGGCAGTTGTGGGAGGCTCTGCCCACACATCTGGATGTCATCACGTCCCATTTTTGATGCTCTGCGCATGCGTGGAAGGATTTGCACCTGCGCAGAGGTGCCTCATGTGCTCACATTTGCGAACCGGTAGCAAAGGTAAGTGAATACCACCCCTGGTTGCGTGCTATTTTGCCCCACTGAAGAAGCGTGCAATTTGGTTCCATATACTATAAGGGATGACCTTGTAGTAGACGCCTTCGCCATCACTGTAAACATAGACGTAATTCTCTTTGTTCCCTGACACAAATTTCACCATGTTCCCACCACAGTCCACTAACACGTAAGCGTTGTTCTGGATGCACCACGGCTCCATAGGGAACATCTCCAGGGTCAATTGCAAGCATTTCCTGAAGGTCTCCGAAAGGATTCTCCAGGTTTCCAAAGTATGCTTCACTCTTAGCAGATCGTTGGTACTCCAGGGTTCCTCCCGGACGAGCATCCTCGCGTGATACATTTCCGCAGTCAGTTCCTTGACGATATACTGGATTTTCTCATTCAAGGCAAGCACTGAAATCTCACAGTGGCCTTTGCCCATGCGAAATTCCATGATTAGCCCCTCACATTGGATTAGCAGCCGGGCATTTTGCTGTACTATCATGGGTTCCATTCTAAATCCATTGATGGCCACGGTAAAACATGCTTGAAGCAGTGGTCGGTCTTTGGCCAACTGAATGCGATGCTTCTCGAGATTCCATTCGGTCAGGGGTTCCCAGGTAGGAATCAAGGTCTCCATTACCATGGCAACAGCTTGCTCCACATCCATGGAAGGATCTTTCATTTTGGCCATGGTTAGGCACGATGCCAATGCAATCAGGATGATAATGAGGGATCTGATTGCAAATTTCTTGACCCGACTTGGAGAAGGTAGCCACTGTCTGCTAGGCTCCCTCTGGAATTCATTTTTTAGCACAGCAGTCATGTTCCTAAAAGTAATGAGAGGTCATCAGCATTGAAAACATTGGAAACATAGGAAGCATTGGAAAGGCAACTTGATCAAAATGAAGTGTTTTGTTTTGTTTGTTTTTTAAATTTGATTTATATGCCGCCCTTCTCCAGAGACTTCAGGGCGGCTTACAATGCGTTAACTAATAGCCTTCATACTTTTGTATATTTACACAAAGTCAGCTTATTGCCCCCACAAACTGGGTCCTCATTTTACCTACCTTAGAAAGGATGGAAGGCTGAGTCAACCTTGAGCCTGGTCAGATTCAAACTTACAGTAATTGCAGATAGCTGATGTTAATCACAATGCTTTAGTCTGCTGAGCTCCCAGGCCCTTTTCTTTTTAAAGAAAAACAGAGGCAGATTTTAAAAAATTAAAATAAAACTGAGGTTTTATTTCTTAGAAGCACAGTTCCACGTCTTATAGTTATACAAAATAAATCAATGCAAATATTTAGAAATATGAATATTTTTATAAATTTTATTCAGAAGTTCAGTATTAATTAATTCAGTATTAAGCGGTGAAGACCTGGCTCTTCCGGCAGACCTGGGGCCATTGATCTTGTTATAGTGATCTTGCGAGACCTGGCCACAAATTGGAGCGTGCGTGTTTTAACGTTTTAACGTTTTAACGTTTTAGTGTCTTCTTTTAACTTTTGTATGGGATATTGTTGCATTGTTTTATTCTCTGTTGTAAGCCGCCCAGAGTCTCTTGGGAGTGGGGCAACATAGAAATGTGACAAAATAAATAAATAAATAAATATAAATAATTATCTGAAATACCTGTCCATTTTTTTTAAAAAAAAATACAGTACTATTTGGATTATAACACACACTTCCCCCCACCCCAAAAGAGGATGGAAATGTTGGTATATCTTATACATTGAATACAGCCATTTTTAGCCTCCCGAATCCCCGCCCCGCGTGTCCCACTTTTACCAAAAACAGGCCCATTTTTCACAAAAACGGAGCCAGCAGAGTGCTCTTGGGAAGGGCAAAAATGCGACACATGGGGGGTTTAGGAGGCCAAACACAGGCCCGTTTTTCGCAAAAACAGGGGTGTTTTTGCCCTCCCCAGGCCCTAGGAGCACTCTGCAGGCCTCCTAAACACTCTGCGTGCCCCATTTTTGCGAAAAACGGGCCTGTTTTTGACTTCCCAAACCCCCCATACGTCGCGGTTTTGCCCTCCCCAGCCCCCAGGAGCACTCTGCAGGCCTCCCAAACCCAGGCCCCTTTTTCGCAAAAACGGGACGCGCAGAGGGTTTGGGAGGCCTGCAGAGTGGTCCTGGGGGCTGGGGAGGGCAAAAACTTTTTTTTTCTTGTTTACCTCTTCGAAATTTCGGTGCATCTTATACTCCGGTGCGTCCTATAGTCTATAATTGAAATGATGACCAAGCCGAGACAAAATATGTGGATTCCTACACTATGTTCTTCATCCACTCTTCCCTTCTGTATTTCAAGGGACATAGATATTTCTCCTTCTGGCCTGACATCCTGCTCTGTCAAGGATGCAGACTGTAAGCATCTCTCTCTGGGTACATGATCAGATATGGAACGAGATTAAAAGTTTTCTTTTAAGGCGCCTCTGAAATTGGCGCAGCTAAGCAACCTGCACTACACTTCTCTGCCCAGCACCAACTAACTCCAGCACCAAGGAGTTAGCACACAGAGCAGAGAATAACAGAAATGGGAGGGACTTTGGAGGTCTACTAGTCCAACCCCCTGCTCGAGCAGAAGACCGTATATCATTTCAGACAAGTGGCTGTCCAGTCTCTTTTAGAAAGTCTCCAGTGACAGAGCATCTACAAGCCCTGAAGGCAAGCTGTTCCACTGCTTGATTGGTCTCACTGTCAGGAAATTCCTCATTAGTTCAGTGGTGGGTTGCTACCAGTTTGTCCCTGTTCGGGCGAAACTTAATTGAAATGACTAAATATTGTTTAAATCTGTGAACCGGCCAAATACTCTGTTCAAAGAAAATACATTGTATGTTTGTCTGTGTGTTTGTCTAAATTTTTTTTAAAAAAACTTGTATAAAAAAACCCGCTCTGCACATGTGCAGTAGCACCACATGTTTGCATGCTCCCGATAGCGAACTGGTAGCGCCGGGATTTGAAACCCACTACTGCCTTAATTTCAGTTTGCTTCTCTCTTTGGTTTGTTTCCATCCATTGTTTCTTATCTTGCCTTCTGGTACTTTGGAAAATAAATGTGGCAGCCCCTCAAATACAGGAACACTGCTATCATGTCTCCCCTAGTCCCAAAGGTGCTTTTTCAAAAGGCAACTGGACTTTGTTTTTCCTTGAAGACATTTCACTTCTCATCCAAGAGGACGTCTCTCCTAGTCCAGTGGTGGGTTTTTTTACTACTGGTTCTGTGGGTGTGGCTTGGTGGGTGTGACTTGGTGGGCGTGGCAGTGGAAGGATACTGTAAATTCTCCATTCCCATCCCACTCCAGGGGAAGGTTACTGCAAAATCCCCATTTCCTCCCAATCAGCTGGGACTTGAGAAGCAGAGAATAGATGGGGGCAGGTCCAGTCAGAATTTTTACTACCGGTTCTCCGAACTACTCAAAATTTCTGCTACTGGTTCTCCAGAACTGCTGAATCCCAGCTCTGCCCTAGTCCTTCTTTTCTCTAGACTAGACTACATTAATAGTTTTACTATATACGAATAGTTTATAGTTAGATTATATATTAATAGTTGCCACCACTAGTATCATAAATAAGCGCACACATAAAAGCAACCTGTAAAAATCCCCTCCCCCTTTCAAAAACAGCCCCAAATTTACCTGCAGACTCTGCTCCAAGCCGTTGCCTCCGAAGTAGAGTTTCCTACTACAGTTTCACTCTCCTTGCAACGCACCACCTCAGGTGGCCTTCCTCCTTCCCTCCCTCCCACTTTACACAGACGCAACCTATGTCGCTTGCTGAGTGCCATCCAGCCACCCAGAGTCCCCACCCACATCGCTCAATAATTCTTTCTTCTGCACCTTCTGCCTGGTTGAGAAGCCAAGTGGCAGTGCTAGAGGGGTTTCCTAAAAACCCGAAAGTTTCACGCTCAAATTCTTGCCAAATTCTACTGGGGGAGAGGGGGGGGGACCAGATAAGAAGGAAAAAAGCACACACACAATCAGTTTCAGATTAAATTATTTTTATCCGTTTAATATCATGCAATGAAATTTTAGATTTCATTACATTTGAAGAGAGAGGAAAAACTCTTGAAACTCAGACACGGATCGAAATACCCAGATCTGTGTTTTTAAAAAGTCCAGCCTTGGTCACTTTGGGAATATGATAGTCCAGTATTCATTCACTCTCCCTCTTTCACTCTCTCTCTGTCTCCCTACTTCCGTTTTTCTTCTCTCTCTCTTTTTCCCTCTCTCTCTCTCTCTCTCTCTTTCTTTTTCCTCTCTCCTTTGTCCCCTCTCCCTCCCTTCATTTTTCTTTTCTCTCTTTCTCTTTTTCCTCTCTTCTTTGTCCTCTCCCTCTCTCCCTCCATTTTTCTTCTCTCTCTTCCTCTCCTTTTCCTCTCTTCTTTGTCCTCCCCCTCCCTCCTTTCTTCTTCTCCTCTCTCTCTTTCTCCTCTCTCTCTCTCTCCCCCTTCCTCCCTCTGTTTTTCTTCTCTCTCTTTCTCTCTTCCTTTCTCTTTTTCCTCTCTTCTTTTTCCTCTCTTTCTCTCTCTCCCTCAGTTTTTCTTCTCTCTCTCTTTCCTCTCTTCTTTGTTCTCTCTCTCTTTTTTTTCCTCTCTTCTTTGTCCTCTCCCTCCCTCCCTCCGTTTTTCTCTCTCTCTTTCTTTTTCCTCCCCCTCCCTCTGTTTTTCTTCTCTCTCTCTTTCTCTCCTCTCTTCTTTGTCCTCTCTCTCTCTCTCTCTCTCCCTCCCTCCGTTTTTCTTCTCTCTCTCTCTCTTTCCCCTCTTCTTTGTTCTTGTGTTCTCTCTCGTTCTCTTTCTCTTTCTCCCTCCCCCCCTCTCCCCCATCCTAGATTCGTGCCAACCGCAGAAAATCCAGGGGAGCTCTCCGCCTGGCTTTACCCGAGCGAGTTCCTTCCAGGAGAGGGCAGGCGCGCCACCCGCTACGTAAATAAAACTTCAGAGCCAGTTCAGAACAAGCAGGAAGCGCCGCTCGGAAGCTGCAGGGACGAGAAAGCGCTCCGGCTCCCGAACTCTCCGGCCGCAGGTAAAGTCAGCCCAGGAGCGGCGGGGAGAGCGCGTCCCAGCAGCCTCCGCCGCCGCGGAGATCTCACCCCTCCGACCCACTCAACCCACCCACACAGCGGGGCTTCAGTCAGACTTCCATTTGGGCAACTATCCTTCGGAGCATCACTGCCGCGCCAGGGACCAAGGTTTCCCGGTCTTGTTGACGATGTGTGTGGCGTGTTACGACGGGCACACAAAACCCTGTGCAGATTCCCAAAGGGCGCACCGGGTGCCCAGAGGATCAGGCAGCAGCTGCCACTCCGGCGATCAAGTTTAGGGGAGGGAGAACGGGGGGGGGGGGGGGGGATTGCAGCGGGATGGGACCAAAGAAAACTCTGGGTTGCGGGGGCAAATTGGGACAAGGTGTGTGTTTTGGGGGGGGGGGTGTTGCAAGATTAAAAGGGAAACAAGTTGCGTTGGGGCAGAGAATGGGGGGGGGGAGGTAGTGGGGGGAGGAATTATTATTCTGTCTTTGGCTCAGCCGGCTCAAACGTAGTGCTTCACTCCTCTTCCGTTTTTCTACAACAACCCTGCGACGGAGGTTGCCGAGAGAGAGAGAGAGAGAGAGAGAGAGAGAGAGAAACTGAACGGTCCGAAGTCGGGGGGAGCTGGGGGGGGGGGGAAGACAATGGCTTTGTCGCCTTTTGGAATCCAAAGTGGAAGAGAAGAGGAAAGGAAACAGGGGAGCAAGTTGTTGTTTGTCGTAGCCTGGTCCAAAATTAGAACTTAACTTAATTTATTGTCACTTTAAATGTACACTAATCGGCATGCATTAAAAGAGCCTTGGTGGTGCAGCGGACTAAAGTGCTGTTAAGTAGCACTTAGCTGCCTGCAATGACTGCAAGCCCTACTAAGCAGGTATATACAAAAGTATGAAGGCTATTGCTTAACACATTGTAAGCCGCCCTGAGTCTCCGGAGAAGGGCAGCATATAAATTGAACCAATAAATAAATAAATAAATAAATGAAATGAAATTTTGTTGCATACAGCTCTCTAAGGGTCACCACCACCAATATGCACGACATAAACATGAAAAAAATAGAAAGGAAAAAAAGAAGGAAGAAGGAAGGGGAAAGGAAAGAGAGGGGAAGGAGGGAAGGAAGGAAGGAAGGAAGGAAGGAAGGAAGGAAGGAAGGAAGGAAGAAAGAAAGAAAGAAAGAAAGAAAGAAAGAAAGAAAGAAAGAAAGAAAGAAAGAAAGAAAGAAAGAAAGAAAGAAAGAAAGAAAGAAAGAAAGAAAGAAAATACTCACATACCCATGTATATTATATGACAGAGAAACAACACAGTCTAGTTTGGATATATGAGGTAAAATGGCTGCTGAGCTACCAAAAGAAGCAGAATTCAGTGGAAACAGCCCACAGACATTTTGGCAAAGTTTTAGTACCAGTTATCCTGGCTATCAACTAAATCAAACAATGTCACACTTAGTTTTGCCCTTGAACTCAGTGGAAAGAACTTGGCTGGGTTGCTAAATAAATTCATTTCTGTTAAATAACTCACCTGGTGTCCTTTTCTCCTAGGCTTGGTCATGGCAATGCAGGATCAATTCATACCATCAATTGAGGAGGAGGAGGATTTTTTCAAAGACTATGTCGTCATCGCCAATGAAGACATTGAAGAGATTAAGGATGCTCTTAAAGAAGGGAGAATGGACGAAGCTGTTGCCAAGGTTATGGAAAACCTTCAGACCCTGGAGAAAACCCACTTGGACATAGCAGTAACGGGAGAATCTGGCTCAGGGAAGTCCTCCTTTGTCAATGCCATCCGAGGGCTTGGAGATGAAGAAGCCGGTTCTGCTCCCACTGGGGTAGTGGAGACCACAGAGAAGCCCACACCTTACCCACACCCCAAGGATCCCAATGTCACCTTGTGGGATCTACCTGGAATTGGAACGCCAACATTCCGCGCCAGCACTTACCTGAGGCAGGTTCGGTTCTCCCGCTACGACTTCTTCATCCTCATTGCCTCAGAACGCTTCAAGGCCAGCCATGTCCAGCTGGCACAAGAAATCTGTCGTCAGGGGAAGCAATTCTATTTCGTGCGCTCCAAAGTGGATGCAGACCTGGAGGCTAGCAGAAAACGCCGGCCACAAACTTACAACGAGGAGGCTATACTGGGACAGATGCGAGAACATTGCCAGAAGTGCTTAAGGGCTGAGAATATGCCAGATTCCAGAGTGTTCCTTCTCTCCAACTGGGAGATAAATAAATACGACTTCGTGATGCTGGAGGAAACCTTGGAGAAGGAATTGCCAAGCCATAAGAGACATGCTTTTCTCCTGTCCCTGCCAAACATCTCTCTGGATATCCTGCAGAAAAAGAAGACGGCTTTACAGAAAGAGATCTGGAAGCTGGCTACTGTCTCCGCTGGAGCGGCTGCTGTCCCTATTCCAGGCGTCGGGGTAGCCTGTGACATAACCATCCTGATCAAATACCTCTCAAAATACCGCGACAGTTTTGGTCTGGATGGGGAATCTCTTGCCAGGTTGGCTAAAAAGGCCAACAAATCTGTGGAGGAGATCAAAGAGATAATAAAGTCACCGTTAGCTAAAGAGATCTCCAGAGATTTAGTTCTGAAGCTGCTCACTAAAGCTGGCGGTGGGGCACTCATGGTTATGGAGTACTTTGTCAGCACGATACCCATCTTTGGTTCCCTGGCAGCTGGAGGGATCTCCTTTGGTACCACTTTCTACATGCTCAAGAGCTGCCTGGATGAGGTGGCCAATGATGCTCAACAGGTTTTCCTCAAGGCTTTTGAGTCTGAAGTCTGAAAGAAGTTAGACCTTGAGGAACAGACTGGGAATGAGGGCGCAATCAATATTACGGGTACTTAATCAGACACTGTTATTTTCACAAGCCCATAACTAAATTCACCAGCTGGAAGAAGGGAGAGGGGGGGAGACATGAAACACAAAATGTGGCCTTTTGCAATAATTTTTTAAAGATAGTTGAGCAGTAGGCTACTTTATTTCCATTTATTGCAAAATATAAAGAGTATGGCGGGTTCCAGGATATTAATTATGCCACCACTGTAAAACAATGCGTCCCAGGGTTCTCTGGGAAAAAGACAAATAAGGATGAAGTTGGTTTGTATTTGTAAAGCACAAATTGCCCTGTATTTAGGATTTCCTATATTTGACACATTTTATATCTGACCAAACCATCAAAGCTGACACCAGACAGAGCACAGAAAAACTCAAAAGTACTGTAAAGATCAGAAAATGTGGAGAGATCTGGCCCATATAATCATCAAGGATTGGACATGATTGAATGGTTAACATCATCACCTTCATCTTCATCGACCAAAGGCCTTCTTGCAATGACCTTTTTAAGTTGTAAAGTTAGATTTCCTAATTGTGCTGGTTAATTTTAATTGAAGCCGAGTAATTTATCAAATTGCAGGTTGGTACTAAATAATGAATGTTTGAGATTTCCTAAAGATCTGGATGGCCCCAGGGTTGCAAGAATTGTTTCAAGATCATAGTGAATTTTAATGCTTCTCTGAGTTGTTGTTTTTTTTTTAATTTGATTTATATGCCGCCCTTCTCCGGAGACTCAGGGCAGCTTACAATGCGTTAAGCAATAGCCTTCATACTTTTGTATATTTTATTCAAAGTCAGCTTATTGCCCCCACAAACTGAGTCCTCAATTTGCCCATCTTAGAAAAGATGGAAGGCTGAGTCAACCTTGAGCCTGGTGATATTCAAACCTACAGTAATTGCAGACTGCTGGTGTTAATCACAATGCTTTAGTCTGCTGAGCTACCAGGCTCTTATTCAACAATAAAGCCACAGGCAGTCAAGAAGTGTAACACTGGTACACCACAGGGTTGTCTTTTGAATCCCTTACTCTATACTTTTTATGTACATGACTGCATTCCCATTCACGCAAGTAATACTATCATTAAATTTGCAGATGATACAACAGTGGTGGGATTCATCTCAGGGTGGGGTGGGGTGTGAGTCTGCCTATCGAGATTAGGTGGATCGGTTGCTTTCGTGGTGTGGAGACAATAACTTGGTCTTTAATGTCAATAAGACCAAGGAGCTTATAGTGGACTATAGAAGGAATAGATCAGACATCCAGTCCTTGCTTATCAAGAGACCAAGTGGAGCAAGTGGCCAGTTTTAAGTTTCTGGGTGTTATCATAAAAGAGGACCTGACCTGGGGCACTCACATAGCAGCACTGGTCAAAAGGGCCCAGCAGAGATTATACTGCCTGAGACTTCTCAGGAAACAACAACTGAATGAAAAACTGCTGATAACCTACCACTGCACCATGGAGAGTATTTTTAACTTACCACACCTGTGTATGGTTTGCCAATTGCACATTGGCAGATACAACAGCGCTCCAGAGGGTCAACATTATTGCCCAGAGGATCATTGGTTGCCCCCTCCCCTCCTTGGAAGAGCTTTATAGCTCCCGCTGCCTTAAGAAAGTTCAAAACATTCTTAAAGATCCATCTCATCCTGGGCACCCTTTTTTTTTAACTATTACCGTCCGGCAGACGGTACAGGATAATAAAACCAAGGACAAATAGGCTGAAAAACAGCTTTTATCCCAGAGCCGTAACTAGATTGAATTCTACGGTATAGTGCAGTATTAATGCAATATCAGGAGGTTTTTTTAATTCAATTGTATAGAATGTGAAGGATGTGTTTTTGTGTTTTATTTTTTATGTATAATGTATACTGAAGATGGCATTTAATTTCATTTGTATGAGGTGCAATGACAATAAAGTAAACAAAACAGGCCTTCTGCTTGAGCAGAAGACCTCCGAGGTCTCTTCCAACTCTGTTATTTTAGTATTCTGTTATTATTCTCTGGAGAAGATTGCAACACTGGGAAAGGCTGACGGAAAGAGGTCATCAGTAAGGTGAATGGATTCAGTTACAGAGGTCAGGAGTGAATTTTTAGGCAGACTTAAAAAACCAGACCGGGGACAGATCATCATGGAGAAAATCTGTGTGACTGCTCAGAGTCAATGACTTCATGGTACTTAATCAATCGGTCAGCCATTCTTGACTTTTTCTTCTATGTTGATACATGCTGTTCAGTCACATCTGTGTATTGGGCGTCCATACAAATCTCTTAAATAAATGAATGAGTAAACACATTTTTGTGTGAATAGCTGGAACAGCTGGAAGCTTTTGTGAATGAACCTGTCAAATGACAACGGATCATTCAAAAGTTGCTCTTTAGCTTCTAATATGAGAAAGCTAGCTAATTTACTTTTTAATTCCTATGAAGGTTTTTTTTTTAACTTTACTTTACAGTTTTTAAGAACAGCAAGTTTGAATGAAAAGGAAATTCCTGAGGTTTTTTTCCCACGTCCTGCAGCTGTATCCCAAAGATGTCTAGGGAGATTTTCAATTATCCATGGTTGTCCCAAAGGTGCTTTTTCCAAAGGGCAACTGGACTTTGGTTTGTTTTTTTCCCCCTTTGAAAATGTTTCGCTTCTCATCCAAAAAAACTTCCTTCAGTTCTGAATTGAAGTGAAGAAGCTTCTTGGATGAGACATGAAATGTTTTCAAAGGAAAAAAAACCCAAGGAAATCCAGCTGCCTTTTGGAAAAAAAACTTTTGGGGTATCCCAAAAATATTAAGTCAGAAACATTACAAATAAAAAATATTAGTTCCTTGCCAAAGTAAGAGCCTTTTAAAAAACTTTTACATCAATTTATTTGGGTACTGTAACAGATCTGAATTTGCACATTATGCATTAGGATTCTGCCACTCTTCAGATCCAAAACAATGCAGTCTGAAACTTATAACAGTGTCTAAAACTGGAGAGCAAACACTACATTAGAAAGGTAGAAGCAGGTAAGGCTTTGATCCATAGATTTCAATTCAAAGCCATCAATCAAATCCACGTTGGATTGATTATTCAAGTTAAACTGAACTGAAAAGACTGAAAAATCTGTTCAAAGTGATTTCTGAAACTGATTTGAAGACCCAAGTTCAATCACATCTTATTTTCAATCTGTATTGGACTAAATTGTCGATACTGGAGCCAATTTGCTAGCCAAAATTGAAGGCGGAAAGAATCCAACTGAGGAAAAAAAAATGAGAAGACCCCCACTATGTTACTTTTTGAGATACCTCTCATCTCACATATAAGAACAATTACAAAACTGATGTATCTCCTCCAACGTCACTCCTCCAATACTTGTCCTCCCGTATTTTTTTTTTTTGCTTTAGTGCATGTCCACCACATATGGTGGTATGAGCCTGATGTCTGATTGCACTTCCAGCATTTAACTGATTTATTTTTATACATGTTCACTAATCTTGCAGGTGAGTAATGCCATCTGTAAAACACTTTGTAGAGGTTTTCTTCGTATGCTGTAGACGTTGTAAGTTTATGATTTCTGTTCCATAATTTCTCCCACTTGTCCAAATCTATTATGTAGACAAAATTCTTGGCTATTCTTCCAATACTCGTCAAGTGCAAATGATAACACAGCAGTGATTTATTTTATATTTGTGTGTGTCAAAATATCCATCAAAATGGAAGCCGTTTCAAGAGTTTATTGAACAAGAATAACCATCCATGCAAAAAAAGGAGAGGTCTGTCCAGTTTGCATCAGAGGACCAGGAAAAAATAGGGCCAAACAGAGGGAAGGGACATAGGCTGGAATAGAGAGATAAGAAGGCATTATACATGCCCCACAAAATGAAAATTGTTATGAATGACACACTGAAGTAGGGTGGAAACCCTGCAAATACACAAACAACACTTAACTCCCCACCGACCTTTGGCCTCACCTGCTATTCTGATGCCGAGGAGTTTCATTGCCCCCCTCCCACCAGGAGATTGCAGATTTGAACCCTTGTTCAAAGGACCTGACACAGCTCTGGAATTAGTGCAAGAGAAGCTCTCCCATCTAGGCCAGACCCCCAAGGGACAAGACCCCATTTTGAACAGACGGTCCTTTAGGGATGCAAAGCCAAAAACCTTGCATTTCTCCTCTTAAATCTTCCCAGCGCCACAGGAGTGCCCCTCCCTTCTCCGGGAGACGTATCATCCTGGGTCACGGCACGAGGGGGCAGATACCCAGGTCTGCTCCAGCTCAGGGATGGAACTGCCTCTCAGCAGTTCCAGTATGAAGACAGTGTGCTCACGCCAGCAGCCGGCTATACTCAGAGAGAGCAGAGGACTTCTTGACGCCATCCCAGATGCGTGCTGCATAGTGGAACCTGAGGGGAAGAAAATATCAAAGACTCCAGTCAATGTGTAGTAGGTGAAAGTTCTCCGTTATGGTGTGGACCTTCACTGGCAAAGCCCGTGGTGTCTGATACAAGAGGTTTGGAGCACATCAATTAGCTTTCTCCTCCAAGGTGGGAAACGGGAGGATCGTGATGTGGTCCGCCAGTGACCAGCAGAGCTGGCAGCAGATTTGGGCAGTGAGGAAGTTGGGGAGGAATGTGGGCCAATCCTGGAGTCTGGGGAAGATTCTGATAAGTGCTCTGCATCGGAGGCAGAAAGAGGGCCAGGACCGCATAACAGGTATCAGTTGCCTTCGGAGTCAGACATCAGTGAGGCAGACGAACAGCTGGAGCGTTCCCAGTGTGCTCATGCGCAGAGTTGCCAGACGAAGGGAACAAGCTAAGGAACAAGGGCCGATTTGGGAGTAAGGCCACAGGTGGATGATGAAGGGCCCCTCCCATAGGGAATAAAAGAGGAGTGAAAAGGGGAGTGGAGTTTGCAGGAGACAATTAGTTCATTCCTGCATTCTTGCCAAGTATTGCAGCATCTGAAAGGTATCGGCCTGGCCACTCTCCAAGTCTGATAAAGGTCAGTAATGGTGAACTATCTTGAAAGACTGTGGAAGAGGAAAGACTTTGCTGGAAAGGAATTCACTAGAAATTAAATAAAAGGGGTTTATTGGGTTGAGGACTTGGCTTCGTGCTGCTGGGGAAGCCTAGGTCAGAACAGATCTGATCTAGGATGTCTCGGCTGCCACAAGTCCCACCGGCTTTAGTTGCAGTTAAACATATGCTTACCAGTTCTTTTCTGTGAGGATGGTATGGGAGAGTTGAGGCCGGGACATGGACATCATCTGGCTCCGAAGCTTGGCAATCAGAGACTGGAAACTGGGGTGTCCTTTGTATCCAGGAAGGAGGGAGAAGAGAGGGCCACTTCCTGAGGCTGAGGTAAATAGATTACTGAGGTAAATGTTTGCTCCCCTTTTTTTGGCATGGCCAACAAATACATTCTCCCCAAAAGATTGTGAATAATCCCACAGGAATATGGAAGCTACGGCTACCATCCCCACATCTTTAGCAAGTTTCTCCTTTTCATAGGCTCTGAATATTGAATCCCTGCCTGATTCAATATTCAAACAAATGGGAAGCCTCAAAATACTATAAAGGTTCTTATTGGGTCAGAACTTAATGCAACTCATTATATTGAGCAGAAATCTGTTGGGGGGGGAGGGGGAACCCTTGTCTTTTGTCAGAACATTCATAAACTGGAATGGGGCATGGTAACAAGGTCAGTCAATGAATAGGCATAGCAACTTGGTCAGCCAATGAGGACTGTTTGGAAACTGAAACTGGAAGGAGCCTGGGCATGGCTCTGTATTAAGCTCTGAGCTCAAAAGCTGCAAACCAGTCTGCTGAATTGAAACTGAAACTTATCTCTGCTGTTCTCTCCTCTGCCTGTGTTTTTTGCCTGTAACTCTCTACCACGTTGGACGAATCTGCTGTTGGTATTGTATGTGTTATTATGTATATAAAGAGAAGTTAATGAATCCTGCTGAATCTGTGTGTGCTTTCTGGATGTGATTTCCGCAACAAACTCTGACATCTTTTCCTCCCTGTTTCTAATTAAAATTGTCCACTAAGCACTTGTCCCTCCCTGGTAAAATGCAAAGCTCAAATCAGATTTTCTTTGTTTAGAAGAGAAACATCATGCTGTGTTAAGGTATTGTATAGGGCAAAAACTCCAAAAGCAGGAAATGGCAGTATCTCATCTCCATGTTCTGGTTACAACAAACCCATACAAACTTCCACAATGAAAACAACGGTTGTTCAAAGTCAGAATGTTCTAATTCAATGGTTATCTTAAATTCAGGCTTGTCATCTTTATGTTTGGGACAAGTCGCGTTCAAAACGTTTCAAGGTCAACCTATTCCAAAAGGCCTGGTTCACGGTGAACCTGAAGTGATCCGACTCCAGAACGTGGTTGGATCACCCTGGAAGGATAGGATGTTTTCAACTCTTGAAATGTTTTGCACATTTGCTATGCCTGGATGTTTTATTTGGAGAGGAAACAAGAGTAGCTTTGTATCCTGACCGAGGACAAGAAAAAGCTGGGAAGTGGATTCTCGGGACTCACTTGCTCTGGGTAGCACGTCATCCGTTTCAGAATCCATGAAGGGCAATAAGAACAGGTTGACCTCTGTATCCAGGTAGCTCTGTGGCAAGCCGGGGAATATGTTGCAATCAAGCATGGAAAGAGTACCTAGTAGGAAAAAATTGGAACTGCTAAGTTTTCCTGTCTTTTGCCAGGCTGAGCCTTCCAGAAAAATATGAATTGAAGTTTCTATTAGTGAGTGAATCACTCTGTCCGTCTTTCTTTTTCTTTCTTTCTTTCTTTCCTTTTCTTTCATTCTTTCCTTCCTTCCTTCCAGTTTTTATTATATTTTATGCCTCCCTGACTCCCCCTTCCCTGCCTCCCTCTTCCTCCTCCTTTTTTTTTTCATTCTTTCCTTTCTTTCTTTCTTTTTCTTTCATTCTTTCTTTCCCTCCTTCCTTCGTTTTTATTTTTTTATGCCTCCGACTCCCCCTTCCCTGATTCCCTCCTCCTCCTTTTCCTTTCTTTCTTTTTCCTTTTTTCTTTCCTTTCTTTGTCTTTCATTCTTTCTTTCCTTTCTTCCTTCGTTTTTATTTTATACCTCCCTGACTCCCCCTCTACCTGCCTCCCTCCTCCCATTCTTTCTTTCTTTCTTTCTTTCTTTCTTTTTCTTTCTCTTTTTTTCTTTCTCTCTCTTTTTCTTTCTTTTCTCTCCTTCTCTCTTTCTATTCTTTCTGACCTATTCTACACATCATCTGGTGCAGGGGTGTCAAACTGAAGGCATGGGGGCCAGATCCAGCCGATGGGGTGCTTAGATCTGGCTTGTGAGGCCACTCTGGAAACAGTGAAGGACCAGCCCGCAGTGCCTCTGCCAGCAAAAATGAAGCTTGCAAGGGTTGTGGGTGGCTTCCCGAGCTCTATTTTTGCTGGCAGAGGGTTGTAGGAGGCAGTCACAGGCAAATACAGAGCTCGGGAGGTTGTTTTCAGTGGCAGAATGGTCAGGTCACCATAGGCACCCCCGACGCAAGTAATGTTGAGCTGGCCATGCCCACCCCGAGGTCAGACACAACCCTGATGCGGTCCTCAATGAAGTAAGAGTTTGACACCCCTAATCTGAGCATCTGAGCATCGAATGGCAGCCAGGAACAGCTGTGGTCATCAGTTAGAAGATCTAGTTAGTTCCTCCCCTTCTGGTTTCCTTTGATTCCACACACCAATCCGGATGGCCTTGGATTTTCCCTGCTGCCTCCCATCCCACAATTCTGCCAGAAAACACAACGCTCTGGACCTGCCTCTGAATCAAAAATCTATGCTCTAAATCCATGCCCAAAATGCTTTGAACCAAACACAGCCCTTCCGATACTGGTTGGTCCTTTCATGAAATGTTTGGCACATCTTTTGTAAAAGACCCGTATTTCCCTAAAAAACCGCACATAGAAAGTCAGCACCGTTTGCTTACTTACTGTACTTTTCAGAGTATAAGATGCACTCCCTCTCCGCCCCCCCCCCCCCGCCCAAGTGGGTGAAAATTGCAGTGCGTTTTATACACCGAATGTTGCCGAAGCCCTGTCCATCCACTGGCCCACACCCTTTGGCTGTTTTCAGCCTTCACGCATCGCATTTTTGGCTGGTTCCAGGTGGCAAACAGGCCACAGGGAATGGGCTGTGTTGAATGGGCCGCGGCAGCACCGAATGAGCTGTGAATGGGCTGTAGCGGGGGCAAACGGGCCACAGCAAACAGGCCATGGCAAATGGGTGGCAGCAAACGAGTGGCGGCGAATGGACAGAGGCAGATTTTTTTTCCTTGTTTTTCTCCCCCAAAAAGGTAGGTGTGTCTTATAGTTCGGAGCGTCTTATACTCTGAAAAATACGGTTTTTTTGTTTTGTTTTGTTTTTGTGAGACGGTTTTCACACACAAGAAGATTTAATACTGGATGAATTCCTCCAGAGTCCATGGCACTTTCCTCACATCAGTATCAAGAGTCTTAGTTTGTGCACTACCCACTTGAATTGCATTTCCAGTCAAGAACTGCAATCCAGTCCTCCAAGCGAATGGGAAAGCAAGCCCTTACCTTTGTATTTCAGGTGTGAATGCATCATAATCTTGTCAATAACGAGATGCATCTGCTTTAGGTTCCGAGGGCAGAAGTTTTCTCTCTTGGCTTTGTTTTGGAGAAAAACTAGAAATGGGGAGAGGGGGGGAAAGAATGAACAAGAATCATGAGTCCAGGGCCCTTATTCTCTCAGCTCACAACTTCATGTAAATTCTTGCCTTCTACAAGTCAGGGCTCAGCTAAGCTAAAAAGGAAGATTTTCTTCTGATTTCCTAGTAAAAAGTTCTTAGTGGGGCAAGTATGCAACCTCCCACATGTACAGGAAGATTCTGTATGACAGAATCTAGAAATCTGCAAGCAAAGAAGTTTAATTCTCGTGCAAGAAGAAAGGAAAAAATATATGGAAAGCAACTAGAAAGCAATAGCAACAGCACTTAAGACTTATATACTGCTTCATGTGCTTTACAATCCTCTCTAAGCATTTTACAGAGTCAGCATATTGTCTCCAACACTCTGGGGCCTCATTTTACCGACCTCGGAACAATGGAAGGCTGAGTCAACCTTGAGCCGGTGAGACTCAAATTGCCGAACTCTGGCAGTCAGCAGTTAACAGAATTAAGATTGCAATACTCCATTCTAACCACTGCGCCACCAGATGTCACAGGTGTCAGGCCCCAAGAATCCAGAAAGACAACACAGAATTACTTCTACACAGTTCCCTTTATTGTTCCTCATCTTTAAAGAGAAACCAGAAAACAAATTAATTGCAACATTAAATATATATACTCTTGAGAATGTCTAGGGAAGAGCTGTCTTGATCAGGGGTTCATGGCCCTTTGGAAACTGGGCCACACAAGTGGCGGGCGAGCACAGGAAGCTTCATTTGCACAAGCGGCAAGTGGATGTACAAAACCCCCACCCCCCACCCCCACCCCCCATTGCAGGCACTGCTGCCAGTCCGCAGAGCTGGATAGATTGAAGATTGCTGGTTTTCACTCTCTTCCTCCCAGTCAAGCTATCTAAACCTAACAGCTTCTTGGCCCTCTGGATTACAGCCCCTCCCTCCTGGAAATCCAGACTACATTCCACCCCACACACAGGAGGGCACTATAAAGAGGGACTTGTCATGAGGTCCTTCTGTTTGGCCTCTCCTAATCCTACCCTCTTTCTTCACAATTTTCTACTTTGGCCACCCACCACTTCCTGTCTTCCAGCCCAACACCACTTCGTTTGGAGACGGGACAATTACAGAGGCAAAAGCTTCTGTTCTTCCATACCAGGGGTTGGCAACCTTAAACACTCAAAGAGCCACAAAGGTCCTAACCAGAAGCCCCTGTTCAATTCTAGAGCCGATCGGAAGTCCAGTTCCTCCACCATAGAGTCTCCTCCTAGCATGGTGTCCTTTTTCCTCTGCCGATTGGAAGTCGGTTTCCCCCACCATAGAGTCTCCTCCTAGTGCGGCATGCTTTTTCCTCTACCTGTCCTAACCGAAAGCCCTATCGATTGTGGTGCCGATCAGCAACAGGGAGCTGCAGCAGAGGAATGAAAGGGCCACATGTGGCTCCAGAGCCACGGGTTGCTGATCCCTGTTCCATACCGATGTGTGGGTAGTATTCGGTCCCCTCATCGGAGCCAGAGGAGCTACTGGATTCATGGCTGGGAGATGGAGTGGAGGGCTTTACCATTTCAGCTGTCTGAAGGAACCTGCAATGGAGAAGAAAACCCTTCCACTAGTAGTAATCTTGCACAGTACGAGGGAGGATGGCAGGATTCTTCTGTTACACTTTCCTAATTTTGTCCCTCCAAAAATATCTCTCTGTGTTAATCTTGTCAGGAAAGTTCAAAGAGGGAAGACAGATTTAAAGATGAGATATAAAAACTGAGGGTGGAAGGGGGCACATCGATTTAACCACATATATATAGCAATCGCCCAGGAAGCATATCCCACTGGTTTCCGTCTACTAGTTGGCATTTTTTTTTTTTTAATTTGATTTATATGCCGCCCTTCTCCGGAGACTCAGGGCGGCTTACAATGCGTTAAGCAATAGCCTTCATACTTTTGTATATTTATATTTATACAAAGTCAGCTTATTGCCCCCACAAACTGGGTCCTCAATTTACCCTTCCATCCTTTAGAAAGGATGGAAGGCTGAGTCGACCTTGAGTTGGCTAGGATTGAACTCAGAGAAATTACAGGCAGCTGGTGTTAATTGCTGCCTTTAGTAGGAGGCATTAGCCCTCTACGCTACACAGGCTCCTTTAGGTGCCTTCAATTTAGGTGATTGGTTACGTTTCCTCAAAGATCTAGAAATAGAACTAAACTAAATCAGTTACATATATATCAAGCTGTTCAAAATTTAGCAGTCTTGCTATTATCAAGAGATCCCAAAATATCTACATTCAGAGAATTAATATTCAGTGACATCTATAGGTAAGATTTCAGAATTCAAGTTTTGATTTAAAAGAATAGATTGTATACCCAATTCTGGCCTTAAGCAGCAGGAAAACGGATTATTAAAAGACTTTGGACTTAAACAGTTGTCTATACTTTTTTGTTCACAATAGGGCAGGGGTCTCCAACTTTGGCAAGTTTACGACTTATGGACTTCAACTCCCAGAATTCCTCAGCCAGCAAGCGCTGAGGAATTCTGGGAGTTGAAGTCCACAAGTCGTAAACTTGCCAAGATTGGAGACCCCTGCAATAGGGCACATTCCAACCCATCTCTCACCTGTATAGGCTCAAGTCAGTAAACCAGTCTTGTACCACAATCACCACATGGCAGACGGTGAAGAGGAAGGCAGCGATCTGAAGGGACTAGAAAGAAAGAAGCTTCAAGTAAATGTGCAGAAAGGCAGGAAAGGGCCTCTTGGTGCATGCCAAAAATCATGGCCAAATTCTTGGGAGCTTCGTTCACAAGAACAAAGGATCTCTCTGTTCCTGAACTGATGACATCATGATCATCATTTAAGAATCACTTTATATAGAATCCGCAAGAAACACAAATAAATAATAAAAAGGAAATGAAGAAGACAGATTTATCACCCTGGGTTCTCCAACTATCATATTCCTTCAGGAGCAACACATAAGGATCAGGGCAGAGGTGGGTTTCAGCAGGTTCTGAACAGTTCTGGAGAACCGGTAGCGGAAATTTTGAGTAGTTCGGAGGACTGGTAAATACCACCTCTGACTGGCCCTGCCCCCGTCTATTCTCTGCCTGCCAAGCCCCAGCTGATTGGGAGGAAATGGGGATTTTGCAGTAACCTTCCCCTGGGGTGGGGTGGGAATGCAGATTGTACAGTATCCTTCCCCTGCCCCGCCCACCAGGCCACACCCACAGAACCGGTAGTAAAAAAAATTGACTCCCACCACTGGGTCATCATTTCCATAGGCAGGTTCGCTCCGGTGTTTAGCTGAATTGAAAGTGCTTCAAGTATTTCCCTACAACCACCTGCCCTCTGCTCTACAAAAGATCAGATGGACCATTACCTGCATCTCAACGTAGGTATGGGGTAGATTGTACTCCGGTGGCAGCTTACGGTCGTTATTGATCAAGTGATCTAGGATGGAGGGACTGAGAATGGGCTACAAAAAAGAGAAGGAAAACAATGGGGAGTTTTTAGCTATCATTCCTTAGCCAAAATAACCCAAGTCCCGTCCTCAGTTCTCATAGAAAGCTAATCTTCCCTCAGGAAAAAATGGAATGGAGGACAGGGGTCCTGAATGCAATTCATACTAATGGATATTGTTTGTGTAACCAGCTCTTGGAAGCAGCATTTATACTGAATAAATAAAGAGAGCCCCAATTTGGCCTCGTGGTAAAGGCACCAGACCAGAAACAGGAAGATTGTGATGGTGAGTTAAAACAAATCACAGAAATATCACCACATCACCAACCTGAGTATCAAGGAAGATGATTCGCTCCTGAGTAATAAAGAAATCAATGCCACTGGTCTGGTTGCCCCCGCGCTCTTTGATTTCTTGGCTCTGAGTGCGAAACACGTATGTCCTACAAAAAAAAAAAAGGGGGAGGGAACATTCATAGAAAAATGAAGGAGGGTTGAAAATCTACCGCATTATGGGTTAAGGTTCAGGGAATTACATTGATTTTCTGAACCAGTGTGGTGCCACACCATGTTCAAATGTTCAATATTTAAAGAGCAAGTTGGCAGGGTCTAGAGTTCAGCGTCTCTGTGAAAGGAAGGAAGCAGCTGTGTCAGCTGAAAATAATAACTTACGTATTTAAAACAGGAATATTAAAATAAATGAAGAAGCTGAATGAAAATTTCTGAACTAGCAATGGACACTGGCCCTGTTTTAGTTTAATATCCATATATTCTTGTTATGGTAAAAATGATTACAATCTAAGGAATCTGCCAACAATCTGCAACATCACAGGAACAGAATTACAGCTTTATCAAGTAGCAGCAAAGGCAGAAAAGGAAAGGCAGTGTATTCCCTAGATTTACAAAACTTCACGAATTGTGCATGCGTTCGACCTTATCAATGCAATGGAAAAACAAATCAATATTATTTCTTGAGATCAAACTTTAACGATGTGTTTAAAAATTAAGCTGAATTGTTTTCTTTAAGTATCGTTCTATGTTTTTCCTGGTTCCTTTTGGTCTGTTATGCTACACTGAAGCAAGAAAAAACTTCCAAATTTAACACCCATTAATGAATTAAGAGCGCCATAACAATCTTCCTTATTCAGTTCGTTTTCAAAGTTCACTGCCAACCCTCTTTGATCAATCTGGTATCCAATGGCAAGGCAGCTCCTCTTCCTAATGCCCTCCTACCTCTGATCTTCTTCAGGTTGATTGGCTGATAGCAGTGACATCACCATGGACTTTCCAGTACCTTGCAATCCTAATACCCCAACTACAAGCACATCTGTTTGGTCCAGGAGATACTAATATAAGACAGAGAAAGAGGAAATGGGGAGCAATTGTAAGCATAATATCTCATAAAGGTATGGTGGTAGTTTAATATATATTATCTATATCCTAAAACAAAATATAACCCACTTATATTGGCTAGCAATGGTGGAACTTATCAATCTATTATTTGTTCGTTCGCATCCTTTTTAATCTTGTTCTTTTTTCCAAATTGCATTCCAGCCGAAAGTTAAGATACGTACAAATATTTAATAAAATCATTTGTGATTCTAACCTACTTACAACAAATAGCTTGGGACAGAATACAAAGTTAATAAAACCAAAAACCTCTCCACATAGCTCACCGGGAAGTCAGGGGAAAAACCAATTAAAACAAAAAAGCAAATGAAAAAAACATTCAACAGCTCTGAAAAGCAACTGGTTCAGGACAACTAACCAGATCAGGGGTCAGCAACCTGTGGCTCTGAAGCCACATGTGGCTCTTTCACCCCTGCAGCTGCAGCTCCATGTCATTCAAAATATGCATCACAACCACCAATGCGCGATACCCACCGGCACGCGATTTATTGAGCTTTTCAACCCCCAGTAGGCCAACCATGGATAAATCCAAGAAAAGAAAAGATTCCAAAGAAAACAGAACCACATATGCTAGATTTGTGGTCGCTCAAGAAATAGTCAGGCACAGGAAGGATTTTGTGGCTCCCAGTGTTTTCTTTTCTGTGGGAAATGGATCCAAATGGCTCTTTGAGTGTTTAAGGTTGCAGATCCCTGAGCCAGATCAAAGCAGGGTTTCTAAGAAACTTGCAAGAATGGGAGATACAGAATACAAAAAGAACAAGCAAGCAGGAAAAAACTACTAGATAGTCCAGATACCTCAATAGCACTGTCACACCAGTTCATCTGATCATCCACCAGCTTGATGCTATGTTTCATCTTCTCCGGGGCTAACAACTTTGCCTGGCCAACCACAGCTAGAAAAATCAGCAGGCAACAATTTAATCCACAAGCTCCCCATAACAACAATATAAAGTAATATTATATCACCTCCCCTATTGATTATTTAAGCCCAGATCAAGGGCCAGCAGCCTCTGTTTAAGTCCAGATCACGAGGCAGGTCTAAACAATGCAAAAACATACCATGCCTGCCCCTGAACTGCCAGGAGAGATGCTCCTTACTAGCCAGTACAGGTACAATGCTTTCATCCCAAGAAGTTGCCTTTTGTGGTCCAGACTTACGGTCCATGATGCCGCTGGATGCAGTCGAGCCCATGCCCCGATTCTGGATCTGATAGACTGGCTGGGTGGGACGCTGGCCTTCCTTCTCCACTTTGGCCACAGTTGCAGGGGGCTGAGCAGACACCTCTGTGGTTCCAGCAGGGCCTTTGCCTTCCTCTCGGGACTTCATCAGCACAATGGGCTTTTCCATCGCAGGAACAGCAGCAGGTGCTGGGACAGGGGCAGAGGCTGGAGCCACCTTGGACTGTGAAGACAAGCAAGCCTAGATTTGCTTTTTTCTTTTAACAGTTTTTTTTTTACAGCTTTCAAATAGCTTTTTTCCTACTTTCAACAGCTCCTTCACTATATCTTACAATACACTATATCCGTATATCTTACACTAGACAACACAGTATCAACAGTAGAGACCTTCAAATTTCTAGGTTCTACCGTATCGCAAAATCCTACCTACCCTCTCTGCCGGAGGTTTGGCCAGAATGATGGGCGTCTTCTGCATCATTGTCCCCACTGGTTCATCCATTGGTTCCTACAATGAAATCAAGGTCAGACTTGAGATGGATCCCTGCCCTCATGGCCATCCCAACTAAAGTGTAGAGACTTTTACCCGCCGGTCTCGATCCCGGTCTCGATCCCGGTCCCAGGGAACATAGTCACGCTCTCGCCCTGGCCCAGACAGGCTTTGGTGACCCAGTTCCTTCTCCCGGTTCCAGCGACGGCGTCGTTCATACAACCCAGGTTGACTGTGCCCTGACTCCGACATGTGGCAATGGGATCTGGGAAGAGGACAAGAGAGTCCATCTGGGTTCTGAATGATCACGAGTGAAGAAACGTATTATCTGTCCCAGTGGTGGGATCCAACGGTTGTTACTACCGGTTCTCTTCGTGCACGCACTTTGCGCGCAATCACCGCATGCATGCTCGCTTCATTTGCACGCGTGCCAAACTTGTGCTCTGTGCAAGAGCGTTAGGTTTCTGGCCAGCTGAGGTGCGGCAATCCACTCTGCCGCGCCTATCAGCTGAGTTAAAAACCAAGAAATAACGGTAGGAATAAAGCGGGGGCGGGCAGGAGGGTCCAGCTCCCAGTCACAGAGAACCGGTTCGGTGATGTCACATCGTCACCAGTACCGGCTTGGCTGAACTGCGCCGAACCAGGAGCAACCCACCACTGATTTGTCCTCAAATGAAAAAGCATGACATTTAGGATGGAGTAATGGAGAAACATCACCTGAAAGTATCAGGAGGCTTTGAGTATGAGGAGCAGAAGAAAATTTTAATCTTGGAAGTAGTGTAAAGGCCTGGGGTGTGGGCTAAAGATGTACACCTGTGTTCACTAGGGGAGGAATTGCTTGAGTCCTCAAAGAGGAACATGGGCAGTCCTTATTTAGTGACTGCCTTGTTTTAGCAACCGTTCAGAGTTACGACTGGAATGAAAAAGCAACTTTGTGGCCAATACTCATATTTACTATCTTTGCAGGAAAGCAAAGAAAAACGAAGTCAGATCAGAAGCAGTCACGGTTTCTACTCAATGACTGCTTCATAATCAAGTTTCCCAATTATGTCACTAAATCTGGGCTACTTTTTACATGGTATTCATGTATGTGAAGGTCAGACTTTTCCCTAAACTTCTGTCCTCCAAAAATGTAAGCCAGATTGGGGGAAACTGGGTGACAATAGAATTAGAATTAGAATTAGAATTAGAATTCTTTATTGGCCAAGTGTGATTGGACACACAAGGAATTTGTCTTGGTGCATACACTCTCAGTGTACATAAAAGACAAGTTAGTTGTAAATTCTAGATTTTTTTTTAAAAAATGATGTCTTATTCTTCCTATTATATTGTATGTTTGACCTACAAGGGATGGAGGAAGAAATACCATCTTTAAGGCAGTTTGTAATTCTGAAATAAAATAATATGCTGCACAGAGAGAAAGAGAGAACATGCAATCTCCCATTCATTTTTGTTATTATAGGTTGTTGGGGTTTTTGTTTTTTTTACTGTTTTTGCTGGTTGTTCTTGGATTACGTTGTTTACCTTTGTGTTTTAATTGCGTTATGCTGCCCAATGTCACATGCATGAGGTGGACAGCTATATAAATTCAATAACCTAAGTAAACAAATATAAGTGACGTAAATAAGGCAGAACATATCGGGGAAGCAGAATGCAAGCAACCAATACTACTGAGCATGTGCAGAGTGCTACAGTTCTGATGAACCATCACAGATCATCCAAAGTTTGGGATTAAAAAAAACACAATTTCTAGGGAGAGACGGGCCTATAATAATTGGCGGAGAGATACACACTCTGCGGCTCAGATTAGTTGCTAAGCAACCACCCGTGGACGGATACGAGAAAAAGAAAGCAGCCGCCGGGACTATCTATCCTCTCGCGGAAGGATAACGCTGGCTTTTCTCAACGTTCGCGGAAGAATATTGGCGCACTGAACCAGGAACTGCCTATTCTCAAGTCCCGCAAAGCAATACCTGAGCAGCGGAGTCCCGAAAGCCGGTACGAACCTCGCTTATGGAAGAAGCACTCCGGCCCAGCGTCACGTAAAGTAGAAGGTAGCGTTAATGGAGGGGAAAGCTCGTTGCGAGGCAGATGGGATTAGCGAGTGCGATCACGAAGGAAGCAAAGAAAGATCCTCGTCGGCCACCGTTGTTTGAGCTAGCGCGCAGGCGCAGGAGGTCATCACTCGTCCCGAGCGAGAGCACCGTTAGCTTTGACTTAGCGCATGCTCCCTCTCCATGTCAAACCTGTGTGGGTTGGTTGGGTGGCCGTCAGCGTTTGGTTCGTCGCGGCAGTTTCGCGCGTACGCATGCGCCAGAAGCCTACAAAGTATGAGCCTAGAGGGGCTTTAGAGCGGGCGGGGCGTGTCTTGAAACCGGAATCTATTGGGTGGATTGGAGACAGCCTTATTCCTACAGTCATAGCGCCATATAGTGGTGGAGGTGGGAAATTAACGATAGCCTTGACTACCATCTCCATTGATTTTGGGGCACTGGCTGAGGACGATGGTATTTGTGGTGCAACAAAAAACGTTATCAAAAACCGTTATATATATATATATCAGAAAAACTGATAACGTTTTTTGTTGCACTACAAATACCATCGTCCTCAGCCAGAGTGTCCCAAAATCAATGGAGATGGTAGTCAAGGCTATCGTTATCTTGCAATTGTAAAATCCAGTGTATACATTCTACTATTGTGGAGATCTGTGTTTTTCAACCTTGGCCCCTTTTTTCAAGTTGGGCGGATTTTCAGCTCCTCTTAAGGTTTTTGGATCGGGAATTTGGGGAATGGAAGCCCGCCTGCCCGCCTCTCTTAAAAATTGCCGAGATTGAGAAGCAACTGCTGTGGATAATTGCAGGTGATTTTTGTAAAGGTAGCGTAGATTGAATAGAATAGAAGGTACCTTGGAGGTCTTCTATTCCAGCCCCCTGCTCAAGCAGACCTGGCACGCCAACTCTTGCAAATGATCATCCTGCAGAATTTCGGTTTGGGGAACAGGCTTACATTGGTTGTTATTGTAGTAGACAAAACGAAGCAAAGCCAGGGAAACTCCTTGGAAAACATTTGGGGGGGGGGAGGAGGAGTGTAGGTGATGGTGAGAATCCCAGCCCAGCCTACCTTACAGGGCTATTAGGAAGAGAGCGGGAAGAAGAAAGACCTGCAATGCTCAGCTCAGAGCTTACGGGAGCTACCTCCAAGAACAATGCCCCCAAATGCCCTTCAGCCAAAAAGGACCTCTGCGTGTCTGTTTGGAAATGGCAGCAACCAGTTCCAGGCACAAAAAAACCAGCTGGGTGACCTTGGGCCAGCCCTCCTTTCCCTCCACCCTTAGAAGCATGCAATAACAAAACCAAATCTTGCACACACACAAAAACCAACAACAACAAAACCCTGCAGGGACTTGTGATCCATCCCTCCCTCCGAGCTTTGGCTTATTCTGCAAAATTGCTACTGCAGCAGCGAAGCAAGGAAGGAAGGAAGGAAAGAAAGACTACAACTCCCGGCAGCCTTTGCTCCTTCCCCGCATGCGCGCTCCGCTCCGCTCCCGGGCTGGAAGTGCAGCCGCCGCTGCCGCTGTTGCTGCCATTGCGCTTCGGGGAGGGGAGGCGGTCGCGGGGCGCGCGCGCCCGCCTGCTCGCCCGCGCAGGGGAAGTGGGAGGGGAGGCCGGTGCGGGGGTTCCTCGGCGCCTGGGGGGTGGGGTGGGGGAGGGGGTCCTCCGGCCGGGGCCCCACCGAGCATCATGCAGGGCTGCCCGGGAGTTGCGGCTGCTGCTCGGCCTGCAGGATCGAAGTAGGAGGCAAGTTCGCAGCCCGCCGAGTCGCGCGCGATGCTTTCCCCTTGCAGAGGGAGGGAGGGGGGGTCAGGCTGGGCTGCTGGGGAGTGGGGGGGGGGAGAGGATTGGGGGAGGAGCCTCATTCTGCAAAGGGGGGCGGGGTTGAGTAGGGGGCTCTGAAGACCCCCCCCTCCTCCCCGTCCTTCCTGGGGACTTTAGGATTGCAATGGAGGGGAAGCCTGGGAATTGTGCATCTGGAGGGCGCCCTGTTGGGGAAAGAAAATCGGAAAGGCGGGGCTGTATGCATTTAGGGTCGGGGGTGGGGGGGGTCTGGTTTGGCTTATCCGGCCCGTTGTCGTGGCTGAAATGCATTGCAGGAGTGAAAAGTGAGGGGGGGGGTGTCCAACGTATGTTGCAAGCAATTAGAATAGAATAAGAGAGTTGGAAGGGACCCTTGGAGGTCTTCTAGTCCAACCCCTTGCCCAGGCAGGGCACCCTACACCACTTCAGACAAATGGTTGTGCAATCTCTTCTTGAAAACTTCCAGTGTTGGAGCATTCACAACTTCTGAATGCAAGCTGTTCCACTGATTAATTGTTCTAACTGTCAGGAAATTCCTCCGTAGTTCTAAGTTGCTTCTCTCCTTGGTTAGTTTCCACCCGTTGCTTCTCGTCCTGCCCTCAGGTGCTTTGGAGAAGAGCTTGACTCCCTGACTGACTAGACAGGGACTAGACTAGGTGGCTCAGTGGCTAAGTCACTGAGCTTGTCGATCAGACAGGTCGGCAGGTTGGCGGTTTGAATCCCTAGTACAGGTCTCTCCTGTGTGAGCAGGGGGTTGGACTAGATGACCTCCAAGGTCCTTTCCAACTTCGTTACTGTTAAAAAATTTTTGTGGCAGCCCCTGAGATATTGGAACACTGCTATCATATTTCCCTAGTCCTTCTTTTCATTAAACTAGACCTACCCAGTCTCTTTTTATAGGTGTGATTTCCCCGTACACACACTCACACACAGGGAGGGGGTTTGCAGTTAGGAGGGAACTGCAGAGTCAAAGAAAGGCCAGTTCCCTCCAGAACTGCATCCTAAGTAACTTTGGGAGGAGACGGAGGATCCATCGTAACTTTAAACCATCCCTGAAGCAACCCGTCGTTAAGCGAGGACTACCTATGACATGGACTCCTGGAGCCTTCAGTTGCCAAGGAAAAAGATCACACCGGAGGTTTCCTTTTCTTGTTTTCAGGACACGATGGATTTGGTGACCGGGATGGACGTTGGCGCTGAAATCGAAGTGACTGAAGATGGAGACCTGGATGAATTGCCTCTGCGTTTGGTAGGGAGCAGGCACCGTCACCCTCTTTTCAGTTTGGAGTTGGGGGATACGCGAAGGGTTGTTTCTAGGAGCTCTCTGACCAGATGGTTCATGGAGTGCCATACAGGAAATTACTCTGACATCAGAATTTGTGGGAAGGGAGAATGCGGTCACCTAATATCCCTTTATATAGGGATGCAGTGGCTAAAGCGCTGAGCTTGCGGATTGAAAGGTTGGCAGTTCTGCGGTTCGAATCCCTAGCACTGCATAACGGGGTGAGCTCCCGTTACTTGTCCCAGCTGCTGCCAACCTAGCAGTACGAAAGCACGTAAAAAAAAATGCAAGTAGAAAAATAGGGACCACCTTTGGTGGGAAGGTAATAGCACTCCATGTGCCTTTGGCATTGAGTCATGCCAGCCACATGACCACGGAGACGTCTTTGGACAGTGCTGGCTCTTCAGCTTTGAAACAGAGATAAGCACCGCCCCCTAGAGTCAGGAACGACTAGCACGTATGTGCGAGGGGAACCTTTACCTTTACCTAATGTCCTTTTTGCAGTCTCCGGAAAACCTCTCCTGGTGTGGGAACCTTCTTTTGGTTTCCTTGTTTTTGGGTTGTCGGAGGAGATAATGGAACAAAAAAGGTGCTAATTTCTCCCCTTAAAACTCCTCAACCCTTTAGTGGTGTCTGTATGCCATCGTTTGGTGCTAAAGATCACGTTAAGGCCCTCATCAGCATGGTTATTATATTATTATATTATATAACTATATAATAACCATAATAATAATAATAATAATAATAATAATAATAATAATAATAATAATAATATAATCCAGACTTCAAGAGGAGTTTAATGCATGCATCTGGACTAGAGAAGGTAATAATCTTGGTGCAGGTGTGACATGCTCTGCCTGTCTCTGGGGTTGGGTGGACAACCTGCAGCCCCTAATTTTGGCCATCTTTGGAGCCTTCACTAACTACCGCAGTTGCCAAAAACTGGAGGTGCCATTTTCTGCTATCTGGAGATGCAGGACGGGGGGAAAAAAGCTGTACTCCCAAGTCCTATAAATTGACATTTTAAAAACTACTTAAACCCCAGCTAGGATGATATACGAGGCTGGACCAGATAACCTGTAATGTCCTTTTTAGCTTATACGTCCTGTGATTTCTTTCCACCACCAGGAAAACGTCCAGAATTGCCTCTGCTTGGAATCCGTGGACATCTCCAGCAGCGATGACGATGGAGAATCCCATTTGACCTTCTTCTTGCCCGTCAGACGGCCCCCACGCCCTGCCCAGCGCCGTTCGGTCCACCGCCCCACCGCTACGGCGAAACTGTCCGCTCCTGAAAAATGGATCCCTCCTTTGTTCCCTTGCCCTTTGCGCCCCGGAGGTCCGCCCCCTCCTGGAATACCAGCCTTCGGTGCCTATCAGTGCCAGAAGTGCCTGCAAGTCTTCATGGAGGAATGGCACTACACCCAGCACCTCCAGGACCACGCTCAGGAGGAGGAGCAGCAGCTGGCCCAGCTGCACGCAGCCCAGAACCCCACCCGTCCCCCGTCTCCACCCCGCAAGCTCCGCTGCTTGGAGTGCGGCAAGCGGTTCCTGCGCCCGGAGCAATTTGCACGGCACACCAAGTGGCACCTGAAGCTGGTGCGTCTGGGCATCAAAATCCATCACAGGAAGGTAAGTCGGCGCTCTTCCCAAGTTTCGTATGTTTACAAGCCTCTTGGCACCAGGAACCCGCTAGAGGGAAAAGAAGTCTCTGACCTCCCAGTCGTGCAGGAGATTCTCAGCCAGCCAGCCAGCCTGCAGGTCCCTAGGCCTCAAAGGACGGGCAAGCGGAAAGCCATCAAGAACCAGAAGAGGAGGAGTGCTGAGACGTGGCAGCCTCAGGAGCTGCTCAGCTCCACCCAAGCCGGGAATTCCATGGCCGTCCTGGATGGGGCCACTGGGATCAACCTTTTGCAGCCTTGGCAGAAGCAGGAAGGAGTCTTGGAAGGCCAGGTGGCCGGGGGTCTCTTCCAACCGGCGGTCATGAGTGCTGAAAACCAGATCATCATTCTGGACGGCGACGAGGCAGAGGCTGTGCCTGTCGCCGCCGAGCGGCATTATGCCGAGCTGCAGGCCACCGTTTTTGACGGCCAGGGGACCACCAACACGGTGCAGCCGGTGTTCCTAAGAACCGAGGAACAGACGGCCATCCTAGATCCTCCAGTTAGCATCAATCCCCTGCAGGCTGGTGGAGAGAAGGACCAGGTGGCCGTCGGCCCCGAGTGGGTCGGCCAGAACCCTTGCACCGTTTACCGGACGGTGCTTCTCCAAGCGGACGATCAGGCGGCCATTGTGGACGGCCAAACGGAGCCCGGTCCTTTCCAGCAAGTGATCATCAAGACCTCTGAAGTCTCCCCCACGCTCTACCTGGATCCTCAGATGTCTTCGCTGGACCCAGCCGCCTTCCATTTGGTCCCCGAGCCTCAATACGTCACCTTCCCTTACGGGAATTCCCTGCCTCTGGACCACAGCGAGGCCACAGATGAAGGAGAAAAGGCCTGGGAGTCGCAGGAAGCCAACTTTTGCTTACCCAATTTGTACCAGGCAAGCAAGCAGCAGCAGCCCCCTCCCACCGGGACCACCAGTCCCAGAAGTCCGGTGGTGATGCGGCTGCTGCCTTGCCCTACAGGGGACCATCCTGAGGTCTTGGACCTAGAGTATGACACCGGAGGTGGCATTCCGGTGGCTTCGGAGCCTTGGGACGTCAACTTGCACGCCGGGCAAGACACTCCCAGTCCAACCCAGGCAGCCGAAGATGGCTTCATTGTGGTGGAGATGGAGAGCGAGTCAGGCCAGCAAGGCCTGGTGGTGGGCGAGCACCACGACAGCCCCCGGCAACGGACCTTCCGGCGAGCCCGAAAGCCGCCCCTTCGCAACGGCAGCATCTGGCGCTTTAAGTGCCCCGACTGCGGGGTCTGCTACAGCCAGCACTCCCAGCTGCGCTCCCACCAGAAGGGGCGGAAACGCCGGGGAAGGAGTTTCCTGTGCGAATGTGGGTCTCCCTTCCGGGGCCTGCTCCACCTGCTGCGCCACCAGCTTCGGCACCTGGAGGAAGCCCTCTTCATTTGCTCGACCTGTGGGAAGTCGCTGCGAGGACATGCCGGTTTGCAAAGGCACAACTCCTGCCAACGCGGCTTGGCTCGTTTCAGCTGCCCTTGTGGTGTCAACTTCCAACGTTTGTCCCGTTACCTCTGGCATCATGTCAGGAGCCAGCGGCCCGGCTTGCGAGTGTACACCCTCGCAGGTTTCCTCTCCTCCACCTGAGCTGGGCGGGCAGGTCAGGTCAGCCGAAGGGCAGGACGGGGGGAGCGTTCGGAAGAGGAGATTGTTCAGGGCCCGTTCGCTGATTGTTGCTGTCTGATGTTTGTTTAGTTTCCCCCAATGTAATTAATATAAAGATGGTAATTAAAGAGCTGAGATCCTGATTCCCTAACGTGTTGCTTACCTGTGCAGAGGAGAGCATTGGGAGGGAGGGACCTTCTAACCATTTAGCAGGAACTAAATTGCATTGGGAACGCGGTGGCTCAGTGGCTAAGACGCTGAGCTTGTCGATCGAAAGGTCGGCAGTTCAGCGGTTCGAATCCGTAGCGCCACGTGATGGGGTGAGTTCCCGTTACTTGTCCCAGCTTCTGCCAACTTAGTAGTTCGAAAGCACGTAAAAAATGCAAGTAGAAAAATAGGGACCGCCTTTGGCGTTTAGTCATGCCGGCCACATGTCTTCAGACAGCGCTGGCTCTTTGGCTTTGAAACGGAGATGAGCACCGCCCCCTAGAGACGGGAACAACTAGCACATATGTGCGAGGGGAACCTTTACCTAAACTGCGTTGGTTGGGGATGATGGCATTCTTCCTGAGGGGGTACAATATTCACCAGACCAATTTATCGACAATAGTTGTATGCAGGGAGTTCTCGCTCAACGTCCACAATTGGAACCGGCAACTCTGCTGCTAACTTTGACCTCACGTGACCGCAACACGACTTTTATGATCTTGGTTCCGTCACGGTTGCTAAGCAAATCACCCGCGGTCGGTAAGCAAACCATCCCCTGACCACAGCTTGCGATTTTACTGCAGTCGTCGGCCTGGACCTCTGTTGGAAGCGAGCTGGGAAGCGTTCACGTGGCCCTGGTGATCACATGAGCACAGAACACAGTTGCTTTCTCAGTGACATAACTTTGGTTGCTAAGCAGGGCAGTCGCTAAGGGAGGTCTACCTGTATGTTGTTTTTTAATGCAAGCGTTTATAAAAAAACAGACCATTACAAATTCTTTGGGGAAGACCCTTTTTCTTGTGATAAGAGAACAGGAACTGTCTTGGCTTCCTTTTCTGACAGCCTACAATGGCCTTCCGATCCCTGACATCCTTCATTCAGTGGGTTGCAGATGGGAGAGAAGATGGAAGGTCTGATCTGCATATTTTGCAACCTACCCTTCCTTCCCTCCCTCCCAGCAGCTGAACTAATCTCTTCCACATTCCTCCTTTTCTTCTTAATGTTTCTCTTCTATCTTCTTTCCTTCCGGACGTCTGCCCTTCCCTAAATGAAATTAGGCCAAAGGCCACAGGTCACTTACGCTAATTAAAAGATAATAATTTACAAAATGGCCTATGTCTTACACACACACCCTCCCCTTTTCTACAAACAAGCTGTGTCTTTTCGATTGTGAATACTTCCTCCACCTTCAGAGTTGATGTCCCGATGGATTCATAGAAACTTCATCTGACTTAGCGATCTCTTGATAGGTATAGAGTGTAAATTCCAGGCAGCATATTGCACTTGGCACATCTGGAGAACACTATACGGGAGATAGCAGATAATTTTGTTGGAACAAAGGCCTTTTTTCTAAGCGCAGGACTTTGGAAACAGAGCTGTTCTCGTTAATGTCTCCTAACAGCCACGGCACTTAGACTTACCCGTGTTTCCCCAAAAATAAAGATATTGTTTTACATTTTTTTGAACCCTGAAAAAAACGCTTGGCCTTATTTTCAGGGAGGTCTTATTATTTTGGGGTGCGTGGAGCAAGATGGGGCTCCTCTTGCCGTCTTACCTGATTTCCAGCTCTGCATTTAAATATTTTCAGGGGGAGGCTTATTTTAGCGCATGCACTCAAAAGCCCGATATTATCGGGATGTCTTATTTTCGGGAAAAAAGGGTATATACCACTTTGTACTGCTTTACAACCCCCTCTAAGCAGTTTATAGAGCCGCCATGTTGCCCCCAACAATCTGGCTCCTCGTTTTACCAACCTCGGAAGGATGGAAGGCTGAGTCAATTTTGAGCCGGTCAGGATCGAACTGCTGGTAGCAACCAGAGTTAGCCTGCAATACTGCATTCTAACCACTGCGCTACCACAGCTTTTAAAGTTGTGGACACAATGAAAAGACGGGCATTTCTGACAAAATACCTTAAACAATGAGCTAAATCAGAGTTTGCACGGCAACTGCTGTCATTCACAAAAAGAGCCATCCAAGGTGAAAAACTAAATCAAGTTTGGCGTGTTGGTACTCCTCAAACTGAGATCTCGTAATCTCAATCTGGGGTTTTAAGAGGAGTTCAGCATGGAAATTTAAGGAATTGCTTGCTTGCAAAGCATCTGTCCCTAACATTTCGCTGAATATGGTTCTTTAGCTTGGTTCATATCATTACTGGATGTTCCTTCCTTTTGCTGGGTGTTTATATACAGTACAGGTAGAGTGACCAGTTGCTTTCACGACCATTCAAAGTTACAATGGACCCCCTTCCCCCCAAAAGCTGCTTAAGACCCAGTTTTAAAGTTCCAACAGTGGCACACACACACGCCCCCTAGTGGTCGCATGGCTTCATTCCATGCTCTTGACAGCTGCCTCACCTTTACGTTAAGTTGCAGCATTCTGTGGTCGCGTGACACGATTTTGCAATAACACTTAGGCTTATATACCACTTCGTAGTGCTTTGCAGCCCCCTCTAACTGGTTTACAGAGTCAACCTATCCCACCCCCTAACAATCTGGTAAATTTTTCATTTCATTTTACCAACTTCAGAAGGATGGAAGGCTTGAGCTGGTCACGATCGAACTGCTGACAGTGAGTAGATAGCTTGCAATACTGCATTCTAACCACTGCACCACCACGGTTCTTAAATTGTGGGCACAGTCACCACACAGGCATTTTGGACAAAATAACCTTGAGTCAGCATACTACTTCCAACAATCTGGGTCCTCACTTTACCGACTTCAGAAGGATGGAAGGCTGAGTCCAATCTTGAGCCTGTGAGAATCAAACTGCTGGCAGTCGGCAGAATTTAGCTTGCAATACTGCAAGCTAACCACTGTGTCATCCTGGCTCTTTATATCAGTTCTTGCTGGAATCCAGTCTTCCGCAGATTTCCAGCAAAGAATCAATGGCCATAAGAATGCATTGATTTGCTTAACGACTAGGGGTTTTTGCTCCACCACCACCGTTAAAAAGGTGGTAAAATTGGGTTGGTCATGTGGGTGAACTGACTTATGACAGGTCTTCGGCAATTTTCCATCTAACAATGCCCACAGCAATGCATTGACTTGCTTAATGATTATGACATTTGCTGAACAACTATGGGAAAAAATGTCATAAAATTGGATTGGTTGCGTGGATGTCTTGACTTAATGATCATCGTGACTTAAATTCCAGGCTGCATTACGGTCATAAATTGAGGACTACTCGTAAACCAACCTAAACACACCACCGTCGAGAACAAACTTCTTTGGGTAGCGTGCCTTGTGATTGTGTTAATAATTCAATGTTTGACCGTGGAAACCCCTGACCCCAAGTTTTGCCGTTCACACTAAGGCCAAATCCCGTCTTTCTGTTGGAGATGCTTTAATTTAGATTCTTGCACCAAATGCGCGATTGGAACTCAAAAAGCCCCTCCGATCAAGTCGTATGATTTCTTAAGTAGCGTCGAGAATTTCACACAGATAATAATAAAAATAAAAATGCAAACAAAACCCTCTCCCTGCGAACAGGGCAAGCGTCCCGGCCTGTAGGGCGGCTTGTCGCTCAAGCTCAAGTCACCAAAACCGGGTGGCAAGCTGTCAAAATTAAACGGAATGGCGTCTTCCGTCCTTGAGAAGTTCTGGGCAGTAGGTGACCCAACTGCTTCCTGCAGATCGGATTCCTGCCACGTCTGGAAAGGTTTCTGCCGAAGACCAAAGGCAGAACCTTTGCATTCCACAGTGGTGAGATTTTTTCGTCTCACTTCGTCTCACTTCCGTTTCAAGTATGTTTCTGGCCGTTTTCCTATCCCATAAGTGGTTTCCATCCCCTTCCTCCCACGGTTCAATTTTTTTCTTCAGCAACGAGAGGATACCAGGATATGGTTTCCATCCAGAAGAAAACCTCCCAACCCACCTCCCCGGCCAAGGCATATGTCTCTGCAGATAAATTCACCGACACAAGTTTCCTCCAACTGCAAACCAGGTTTTATACTGGCCGCCTGGCCGGCCATTCTAAAGAGTTATAAGGCTCGTTGTGTCTTGAAGGTACCACGAGATGGCGCTGTAGTGACAGTTATTTTCTTCTCTGTGTACTGCTTTGGCTTACGGAATCCATTAAAAAAAAGGCAGTCAGCGTTGTCCATATCTTGAGCCAGGAGTGAGAAAATGAGAGCTCAAAATCTTCTCAATGGCCACCTGAGATGATAGGGGGAAAAAGTCGAAAGAGGGATGACGTGTTAATTCTGTGCTTAGACAGCCCCAATAAATATCAACCTAAATGCCTGTTTTATCTACTTGCACCAGACCTAACAGACTCAACCCAGGAATTGTTTATTTAAAAAATCAAATCCTTATTTTTTTAAAAAAAAAAAAAATCTTTATATCCCAGTTTTATTATTTTTTATAAATAACCCAAGTTGGTGAACATTCCTAGTAATCTTCTTTCCTATTTTCCCACCACAACAATCTTGTGAGGTGGGTTAGACTGGAAGAAAGTGACTGGCTCAAAGTCACCGAAGCCAAGTTTCACCTAAAATGGGGATTAGAACTCACCGTCTCCTGGCGATTGGCCCAAAGTTACCCAGCCAGCTTTCATGCTTAAGGTGGGACTAGAACTCACGGTCTGCTGGTTTCTAGCATGGTGCCTTAACCACTAAACCAAACTGAGGGTGGAATACAGCAGGTATTCTTAAAAAAAAAAAAACAACCCTATACTTTAGATGCACGGATTTGGCATTCAAAGTAAAATTACCTGAACCCATTAATTTTGGGTTTCTGAGGGCAGAACCAAGAGACGGCTATTCTAGTCTTCTCTATTCGACCCCTTCTAAAATACAGCATAGTGTCAGGCTTCTCAGGTGATCCAGAGTAGAAACTGTGGCCAGATGAGCTAATCCTGTTTTTATTGTCAAGCTACATTAACAGAACCTTGCAAGTTCAAATAGCCCACAATCTCTTTGACTGCCTGATTATTTTTAATTTACTTTCCCTGCCTGTTATGTAACTGTGGGCCAAGACTCCTCTTATCTGATCGTTCCCTAGGCAGCATCTCTTCCCTCCCCCTTCCTGCCTCTCAGGGTCATTCCCACATTACACTCGGTGAAAGATTTTCACTTACTTCGGCCTTTCCTTGAACCCACATTCCATAACCTTCCCTGTTTTTAGCCCTGTCATGTCGTGCGTTTACTTTTTGCAAACAGAAAAAGTCGTCCAAAAAAAAAGACCCACCAGTTCTGGTCCGCAGAAGCCCAACCTTACCTGGCAGTCCTTGACCATCAATGCACCTGCTGTTCCTCCTGTTGCTTGGACTGCACAAGGGCAGAAAGCAATCTAGTCACCTCATCCAGTTTCCCCTCAAGGGACATGATCTGTTTTTCCAGCTCCTGGTGAGAGATACTAAGGCTGGATCTGAGGTCGCACATGATCATTTGCATCTGGAAGGAGGAGAAGACAGAAGTCATGCTGGTGGGGCCGGGTTTGGCGTGTCTCTGGAGGTCTCCTGACTCCTTGGAAGACAGGCGTCAGAAGTACAAGTCTCCTCAAGTTGAACTCCTGGTGACTTCATGGACAACATCCGTCCAGCTCTCTTTTTCGGAGGGTCCTTTAGTTTTCCATGCTAAACTACAGCAGGGGTGTCAAGCTCAAGGCTCTGGGGGCAGGATCCGGCCCATGGGGTCCTTAGATCTGGCCCACAGGGCTGCTCTGGAAACAGCAAAGAACAGGCCCACAGTGCCTCTGCCGGCAAAAACAGAGCTCGTGAGGGCTGCATACGGCCCTCCCGAACTCCGTTTTCACTGGCAGAGGGTTGCAGGAGACCGTGGTAGCTGAAAACGGAGCTTGGGAGCCCGTTTTCACTGGCAGAGCAGCCAGACCACCATAGGCGCCCCTCAGAGATGGGATTCACTTATCTTCCCTACCAGTTTGTAAATGTGAGCACACGTGCCACCTTCCATGTATGCTCAGCCTTCCGCGCATGCTCTGCTTGTCCGCGTGCCATCCGCGCATGCGCACAGCCTCTAAAACATGGTTAAATAGGACAGCATTATATCCGGGCAGGTGGGTGGAGCCTACCACAGTTGGTGCTACCTGTTTGCTCGAACCGGCTGAATCCCACCACTGGTGCCCCTGACACAAGGGATGTCAAGATGGCCACGCCCATCCTGGTCCTCCGAGGTCAAACACAACCCTGATGCAGCCCTCAATGAAATTGAGTTTGACACCCCTGACCTAGAGTGTGGTGGTCACCCATCCTGCCTAACTTCTGACCCCAAACAACGTCAGCCAACAAATATAACCTACTAACAGAAAAATCTATTCCATCCCCGCTAAAGACAGTGATGGAGAAGTGATAGTTTTCCAAATGTGGCTGATTCCCGGGACCCTTCGCCCTTGATTGCCCTGGCTGGGTTGCTGGAAATTGTAGTTCAGGCACCCAGGTGTAGAAGAATCAGAACTTCTTTTAAACTGGGGCAAGGGATTTCCTCTCATGAGGTGGCTAGAAAACCCACCTTAGAAATATCCACCATGGTATTGACTTGATCTCGGATCTTGCGGTGTTTCATCCTCACGTGCCGAAACCTGCAACAAGGAAAGAGTTAGTCCCTGAGCAACAAAGGTGATTAAGGGGACTGGAGGCTAAGACATATAAAGAACAGTTGCAGGAATTGGGTATGTCTAGTTCAATGAATAGAAGGACTAGGGGTGACAGGATAGCGGTGTTCCAATATCTAAAGATGAGAGGGTCAACCTATTCTCCAAAACTCCTGAAGGCAGAACATGGCTGGCTGGGGAATTCTGGGAGTTGAAGTCCACAAGTCTTACAAGTTGCCAAGGTTGGACAACCCTCTTCTATAGCAGGGGTGTCAAACTCAAGGCTCGTGGTCCGGATCTGGATCCGTGATGTGGTTTGATCCATCCCGTGGGGCTGTCTTGGAAAATTAAAGGGGCTGGCCCACATTGCTTTATCCCAGCCCACCTCATCGTGATAGGCATGCAAATGCGCGATCCAGTGGTGGGTTTCAAAATTTTTTACTACCGGTTCTGTGGGCGTGGCTTGGTGGGCATGTCATGGTTTGTTGGGCGTGGCAGGGGAAGGATAGTGTAAAATCTCCATTCCCACCCCACTCCAGGGGAAGGTTACTGCAAAATCCCCACTTCCTCCCAATCAGCTGGGACTCGGGAGGCAGAGAATAGATGGGGGTGGGGCCAGTCAGAATTTTCACTACCGGTTCTCCGAACTATCCAAAATTTCCGCTACCAGTTCTCCAGAACCTGCTGGATTTCACCCAGGGTAAGAACTTACATGTGAATGGCTGCCAGCAGCCGCCGGTGGTGTTTGCGTGTTCTTAGCCCATCCTTCCTCTTGGTGTGCTTGTGCAATAACCAGGCTTCTTGTAGTACATTGGCAGCTGAGCATTTCATCTGGAGGCACATGCAAATTTGGTCAAGAAAGAGATTATTTCTGAGACAACCGGTGTTTCTCACCCTAACCTGAGACTTGAGTTATGCTTGCAAGACATAAACTGCACCTTACTGTACCCCAGTAGGGTAAATTAGCTAATCTGGACATCAAGGGTTGGTGATCTGTGGCCTCTCCAGATGTTGCTAGACTCTTGGCTCCCAACATTCCCAACTAAGTGCAGCCAATGATAAAAGATGCTGGGAGTTAGAGCTAAACATCTGAAGTGCCATAGATGGCTTGCTCCTGCCTTACACCCTTTGGGAACAGCAACTGTTTGTGGCTTAGAGGGGGAAGAGGAGAAGGAAGAGCCTGGATAGCTCAGCAGACTAAAGCCTGTTATTAACATTCAGCTGTCTGCTATTACTTTAAGTTCGAATCTCACCAGGCTCAAAGTTGACTCAGCCTTCCATTCTTTCTAAGGTAGGTAAATTGAGGACCCAGTTTGTGGGGGCAATAAGCTGACTTTCTATAAATATACAAAAGTATGAAGGCTATTGCTTAATGCATTGTAAGCTGCCCCGAGTCTCCAGAGAAGGGCGGCATATAAATCTAATTTTAAAAAAGAGAGAGAGAAGGAGGAGAAGGAAGAAATGGAAGACGAGAAGGAGAAGGAAGAGAGGGAGTAGGAAGGAGGAGGAGGAGGAGGAGAAGAAGGAGAAAGAAGAAGAAACAACAACCCGTGGTGGTGCAGTGGTTACAATGCAGTATTCCAGGCAAATTCTATTCACTACCAGGAGTTCGATCCTGACCAGCTCAAGGTTGACTCAGCCTTCCATCCTTCCAAGGTTGGTAAAATAAGGACCCAAATTGTTGGCGGCAATATGTTGACACTGTAACACACACATACACACCCCGAGAGTGCTGTAAAGCACTAAGGGGTGGTCTAAGTCTAAATGCTATTGCTATCACGAAGAAGAAGTCACCAGTGGGATAATGGCATGAAACTCATCCCAACTTGATGGTAAAACCATGCCTCTGATGAGGCTACCAAGGCCCACAGCACGATTCGTTCTACGTGTCCCATCAGAAATACAAAAGAAGAATCAGTGTGTAAGGATGTTCGCAGACCACTTTCTCCCACCACCACCACCCACCACCCACCCCCCAAAAAATGATCCCTATCTTATCTCCTGATTTACATCCGGGAGAAAATGACTGCATTTTTTAATCAGCGATACATAGCAGCGATTAGCCTGCTACCAATCATGTTACTAACCAGTGGTGAGTTTCCATTTTTTTTACTACCAGTTCTGTGGGCGTGACATGGCTTGGTGGGCGTGGCAGGGGAAGGATACTGTAAAATCTCCGTTCCCTCCCCGATCCAGGGAAAGGTTACTGCAAAATCCCCATTTCTTCCCAATCAGCTGGGACTCGGGAGGCAGAGAATAGACAGGGGCGGGGCCAGTCAGAGGTGGCATTTACTGGTTCTCTGAACTACTCAAAATTTCCGCTACCGGTTCTCCAGAACTGGTTAGAACCCGCTGAAACCCACCTCTGTTACTAACCCTCCCTAAAACCGAATAGAGAATTTGGCAATGCTTTTTTTTATATATAATCCTTTTTTTCCAGGGTGTGGGAGAATGTGGCTTAATAATTGCAACCTTAGTAAAGAAAGTGACAAAACAAATCCGCCTTTGATGCGCTGATCAGAGCGTTGTGATGCCAAGAGGAAGCCACAGAAGGTGGGAGCGGGGAGGCACAATCTATCACAATTTGCACATACGTTTGAGAACACACCCTGTGCTACAAAGGCAGGGTGCCCAGGAAAACCAATGTTATTTATTGTAGAGCAAGGGTGGATAATCCTTTTACTCTTAAAAAGCTATATTTCCCCCAAGAGAAATCTTCCAGATAGCACATCCAATGGTGAGATGTCAAGAGAAAATAGACCTCTTTTTCCCCCCCTACTTATTCTCATCCTCACATCTCTTTTTTGCCAGCCTTTTCCTCCCCTCCATGTGGTTTCTGGACTCATAGCTGATTGTTACTAGGGACCCAATTTCATCCCTTTCAAAATAACTTCTGAAATGAAGCCCAGGGCCATAAACTGCCCACTCATCTCACAGGGGTTCTTCACCACCGGATCTACAGCTTATGATCCTGGCCATGGCAATTAGCGAATAGAATAGAATAGAATAGAATAGAATAGAATAGAATAGAATAGAATAGAATAGAATAGAATAGAATAGAATAGAATAGAATAGAATAACAGAGTTGGAAGGGACCTTGGAGGTCTTCTAGTCCAACCCCCTGCTTAGGCAGGAAACCCTACATCACTTCAGACAAATGGCTGTCCAATCTCTTCTTAAAAACTTCCAGTGTTGGAGCATTTACAACTTCGGAAGGCAAGTTGTCCCACCAATTAATTGTTCTTCAGGAAATTTCTCCTTAGTTCTAGTTTGCTTCTCTCTTTGATTAGTTTCCACCCACTGCTTCTTGTCCTATGCTCAGGTGCTTTGGAGAATAACTTGACTCTCACTTCTTCGTGGCAGAGTTCATGAAGGCTGATCTCACACACAGCCTTAAGTAAGTAATTTTTGATGAAGAAGTGAATAATTTGGAAAAATATAGACGCACAACCCAACCCATCCCAACCCAAATGTCAGATTTGATAACTACCATCCTTGGGAGGGAGTAACAAAACAAACTAACTCGACTTCCCTAAATTTCTGCCTTCCTGAGATATTATAGCGTGGCTCCATTGTGCAAATTCGGAGAAGGAATTAATTCCACTTCCAAGTTCAACATGTTGCATGAACTTTTATTCCACATAAAGATAGGGTAGAATCGTTCAGAGTTGTTCCAGAAGATAGGACAAGAAACAAAGGGATTTTAAATTACAAAGAAATATTATCTTGGCTGAACTTCAGGAAAAATGTCCTAATGGTAGGACCTGCTCAACAATAGAATAATTTGTTTTGGGGGTTACAAATACAGATTTGTAACTCCCAAAAGAGTTGGAAGGGACCTTGCCAGGTCATCTAGTCCAATCTCCTACATCTACCTCTACCTAGGATTGAACTCAAGAGTTCATGGTGAAATGCTCCTGGTTCGGACCGGATCGGGAGATCTGGTAGCGATCGTGGTGGGTGGCTCGCTGATCCAGTAGCAATGGTGGAGCAAAGCTCCACCTACACACCCGGGTGTCATTACTTCCTGGTTTTAACCAGGTCTCCACGCGCAAGCAAAGAGAGAGAGCACATGCACTTCCAAACTAGTTAGGAAGATAAGTAGATTTCCCCCCTGTCATGGACTCTCCTTCACTGAAGGAGTTTAAATAGAAGGGAGATGTCATCTGTCGGAGACACCATAGTTGTGGCTTCTTGCAACATCTTGCAAGTGTCGGAGCAGACGATCTCCACGGTACGAGGATTTTATGAGCATGCAAACTAAACAGACCTGCTAGTCAAGTCTAATCTTTATTTTGATCGTAGACCAGCCAAAGATACGATCAGGAAGAATTGCAGTCATTTCAAAAATAACTTTGTTCATGAGAGATTTAAAAATACCAATAAACTAGAATAGCTAACATAATAAGGTCAGCACGGGTTGCTCAGAAATCAAAACAAAAGATCTTGCAATGCAAGAATGGTTGGTGAAGATGACGGAGATAACAGAGATGGCAGAAGTAATGCGTTTGCTTAAAAGAAAGATCGGTGTCTGTTTTTATTAACGCCTGGAAACCCTTAATGGACTTTCTGCAGAACAAAATAATGATAAAACGAACTTGCGGTTTCTGAATTTCATGACTAAAAAGGGTAGATTACAGAAAGAAGGAAACTACAGCATCATTTTAAAGGGAGCAGATAAAATATAAGTGCATATATATATATGTGTGTGTAGGTCTTTGGTTATTCGGGTCTTCTCCCGCGTAAAATTGGAAGTGTCGCGTAAAATTTGCTCCTGGAAGCATGAAGCCGAGAACACCAGCCTGAAGATGACGAATGAGACTTCGTCGAAACGTCGCCAAGACACTTCCAATTTTACGCGGGAGAAGACCCGAATAACCAAAGACCTACATACAAACACCCACTCTTTCTTCTTTTGCTTTCTTTTCTGATTGGCACAAATTCCCCCAGCCGGCTTTCATGCCTTAAGGAGGGACTAAACTCACAGTCTCCTGGTGACTGTCCCAAAGTCATCCAGCCAGCTATCATGCCTAAGGAGGGACTGGAACTCATAGTCTCCCACTTTCTAGCTTAGCCCAAACCAGCCAGAAAAACAAAAAAAAAAGTGAATCCCTCAGAAGCGCAGGGTGGAAAATGCACAGCCCTATCCATTCCTTGGCCTTTTGAAAAATGAAGCACCCAAGCTCTAATTTAGTGAGTGTCCCATCTTTCTGGTCACTGCTCAGGAGGAAGAGGAAGGGAGAGTGGGAGAAAAAGGCATTAGATAAAAGAAATGATTACTATAGTCCAGCGGTGTCAAACTCAAGGCTCGGGGGCCACATCTGGCCCATGGGGTGCTTAGATCTGGCCCGCGGGGCCGCCCTGGAAATAATGAAGGACCGGCCTGCGGTGCCACTGCCAGTGAAAACAGAGTTCACAAGGGCCGTGTGTGACCCTCCCAAGCTCCGTTTTCGCTGGCAGAGGATTGCAGGAGGCTGTCGTAGCTGAGAACGGAGCTCAGGAACTGTTCTGCCCCAGCTACGGACCCCAAAGAATGCAGCACACACAAAGTCCATACAAACCTTATTTTACTAATTAAGGACTACTAATGAGCTTTCTTAGTAGTTGTTCGAACACAAGTACAGTTTAAATCAGTCTTTTCTGAACAAGAGCTGTTAATTTAACTTCATTAACAGCTGACAAGAATCCAAAGAATAATAACTCCATTCTGAGGCACACTATTTCAAATAACCGTAATCTTCCTGTGGTTGGCAGAATGCCCAGAAGCAATTTGCAGGAAAACTGACGAGAGAAACAAGAGCCGAATCAAACGTTTCTGGAATCAAGTCATGAAGGAATATGAACTAAGTTGTTTCCTGCAAATTGCATCAGTCACCATTCTTCCTTAAATAGGCTAGGGCAGTAGCCAATTAGCCCCAAGCTTTACTCTCGAGGAGACCTCCTCCTGAGGAGCCACTCCTGCCTTTTAACAGCTCTGCGCGCTCATGCATAAGTGAAGAGGAAGAAGAGGCTCCTCCTCTTCTTCCTCTTCACTTATGGGAGCTTCTGGAGGTTCTGAAGGCCCTGGCTGAATCCCCACCTCTGGCACCACATCTTCTCCAGACTCCTCATTGTCTAACTTGAGCGCCAGCTGCACAGGCTGCTGGCGCAACATCACACCACTTGCTGTCGGAATCAGATACTGCACAGGCCGCTGACGGCCCACAACAGGAGCTCGTTTTTACTGGCAGAGCACTTAGGCCACCACAGGTGCTGCCAATACGAGTGACATCATGCTGGCCACACCCACCGTGGCCATGTCCACACCCCAGTCCTCTGAGGTCAAACACAACCCTGATGTGGCCTTCAATGAAATCGAGTTTGACACTCCTGCTATAGTCACTTCAGGCTCCAGTTGCTGAGACACCATTTCTAAAGCTAATTTCTCCGTCCTTCTGGAATTCCAGCCAGCAAAAGTTTCTCTTACCTCTTTGGCACACTGGATATCCATCATGAAATTATGAACGTGTTTCTCGGCTCTGGTGAATTCCAGTTTATCGGCAGCCACTGCCACAAGGAGAGCTGTGCACCCCACTCCCTAGGAAGAAATACGAAAGGGGAGGATTTTTTTAAAAAACGTTTTTTTAAAAAAGAAAAAAAAGTCCATGGATTATTTCTACTGAAAGGATGGAGAAATGGCTTCAGTTAGCACAAAGTAGGAGGACTGATAGGGATGTGGTGGCTTGTCAATCGAAAAGTCAGGAGTTCAGCGGTTCGAATCCCTAGTGCCACATAACGGGCTGAGCTCCCGTTACTTGTCCCAGCTTCTGCCAACCTAGCAGTTCGAAAGCAGGTAAAAAATGCAAGTAGAAAAATAGGGACCCCCCCTTTGGTGAGAACAGCATTCCATGCGCCTTTGGCGTTGAGTCATGCTGGCCACATGACCACGGAGATGTCTTCGGACAACGCTGGCTCTTCGGCTTTGAAACAGAGACGAGCACCGCCCCCTAGAGTCGGGAACGACTAGCACGCATGCGCGGGGGAACCTTTACCTTTTTTAGAAGGACTGATATGTTTTTTAAAAAGTTTAATCTGAGTTCGAAAGACTGATGTTTATTGTCTCTCTCTCTGCCAGCATAACATAAAACCATTTCCAAAAATTTGGAATTGAAAAATTAAGCACACAGAGTCCTTAAGGTATGACCACAAATTGGGATCAGAATTTTCATTGTTAAGCAGTTATTAAGTGAATCATTCTAATTCTAATTTTGCAATCTTTTTGCCATCATATGGTTGTTAAGCAAATCTGGCTTCCTTCCTCCCCCTCCCTGGACTGCTTGTCAGCAGCTGTCCGGGAAGGTGTCAAATAGTGATCATACGACCCTGGGATGCTGCAATCATTGTACATACCTGTCAGTTGTCAAGCACCTGAATTTTGATCATGTGATTGTTGGGCTATTATAATGGTCATAATTGCAAGAACCTTTTTCAGTGCTGTTATGATTTATACAGACACTAAACAAATGGCTGCAAATTGAGGATCACTTGTACAGCATTAGGCTGAACAGAAATACAGTTTCTCTACAAAATGCCCAATATTGACTCTCCAAATATATATTGTACCCAATGATACGAATTTCTTTGTGATGGATCCAGAATCAGCATATTTAGAATAGACCAATTCCAAATCAAGGAGAAACGTTAGTCAACTCTAACATTAGTCTGAGCCTGAATAAAGCTGGATTTATAGTAGTGGCCAAAATTGTGGGAACCTTTTGGGAAAAGTGCATTTTTGAGGTTTGATGGCTGATAACACTACTTTTTTTTTTTTTTTTTTTTTTTGATTTTCAAGATAATCCTATTCCATTGCTGGAATGGCCTGGGAATAGCCCAGACCTTAACCCAATTGAAAATCTATGAAGCCGACTAAAGAAACTTGCTAGTCAGAGGCGACCCAGCAATAAAATCCAGTGAATAAAAGCAGTCCTTCAATCTTGGTTTCACATTAGATCAGCTGCAGGACTCAAAGACTTGTTTCACTCCATGGGAAGATGTTGTAAGGTCATCATTCATGCTAAAGGTTACCCAACTAAGGATTAATTGACATGGTGATAATTTTTGTATATCCCTTCACTTTTCTTCTTTATAACCGCTATTCTATTAGCAAATCCTTCATAAAAGTTATTGCATTACGTTCTTGATTAAATTATCTTTCATTGATATATAATTTTATGGTACTACTACTCGCCAAAAAAAGTGGTGTTATTAGCTAGTTTTAAAAAATACACTTTTCCCAAAAGGTTTTCACAATTTTGGCCACTACTATAAGCCCAATCATTGGTACTCAGAGCCCAGTGAATATGCTGATAGCTTAGGCACCCTATTATCTTAGTCTATGGGATGGTAATTGAAAGATGGTGTAAAATTGGTGCTTAGCACTTCTCTGTTCACTCAACTCTTAAATAGAAACAGTGAGAACAACAAAGTACTGTAATTGCAGCTGAGTTTGAACTACTTAAGAGTGCCAAAGCTTAAGGCAAACATTCCATTACAAAATTAACTTTGCTTAAATTGGGGGCTGTGGGGGTGGGATTATTCCAAATGGTGTTTCTCCACTTTGGCAACTTGGAGGTGCATGGACTTCAACCCCCATCAAAGATAAATGACTCTGGAGACTCACAACCTTTTCCAACCCTTCAAAATTGATTGATTGATCACTGATAGACCATCAAGTTGGTGTCATCTCTTAATGACCACGTTGATGTTCTCCAGGAGCATCCATCTCTGCCCTGGTCTTTCACATCGTCCAGGGATGTCCCATTGCTCTTGTAATTGAGTCCCTCCACCATGCTGCTGGTCATACTCTTTTCTTTATTTCATTTTTTTCCGCAACAATACATCCTCCTCCTAGCTATGATAGCTAGATCATATATATCTATATGTCTATGTCTTTATATCTCTATCTCTATCTAGTTTTAGCTAGCTAGCTAGCTATCATCTGTCTGTCTGTCTGTCTGTCTATCTATCTTTCTATCTTGTCTATCTATCTTGTCTATCTGTTTGTATCATTTATCTATCTGTCTGTGTGTCTGTCTGTCTGTCTATTATCTATCTATCTATCTATCTATCTATCTATCTATCTATCTATCTATCTATCTATCTATCATCTATTCTGTCTGTCTACCCATCCTGTCTGTCTGTCTGTCTATCTACCTACCTACCTATCCATCCATCATCCATCTGTCTTTCTATCTATCATTATCTATCTACCTATCTTATTTATTTATTTATTTATTTATTTATTTATTTATTTATTTATTTATTTATTTATTTATTTATTGAATTTCTATACTGCCCTTCTCCCGAAGGACTCAGGGTGGTGAACAGAATAGGATTTCATATACATATAATGTTCTTTTTATAAACAGTAAGTAATAATAATAATAATCTACTATCCATCAATTGATCCCTCTATCATCTATCTATCTATCTATCTATCTATCTATCTATCTATCTATCTCTATCTATCTATCTATCTATCTCTATCTATCTATCTATCTATCTATCATTTATCTATCTATCTATCTATCTATCTATCTATCTATCTATCTATCTATCTATATCATCATCATCTATCTACCTATCTTCTACTATCCATCCAGTGATTCCTCTATCTATTTATCTATCTATCCTGTCTGTCTGTTTGTCTATCATCTATGTATTCACACACACACACACACATGTAAATAAGCATTGCAACCTTGCATCATCTTTCTCACTGTAAGATGTTGTCATGTTCCTTACCATAACACCAGTGAACAAGCACACGACCTTCCCGCACACTGTTTCGGGCACCACATCTCCATAGCCGATGGTCAAAAAAGTGATGGGAATCAACCAGAATGTCCCACCAAGGTATTCGTTCTCATCCATATACTGCCTGGCAAATCAAATAAGAGAGAATCAATAGGAAAATAGATTTCATGCTCATATTTATCTAGGAAAGCACAGTTGGTACTCAACCTATGACCCCAATTAGCACCAGAATTACCGTTGCTAAGCGAGGCAGTTGTTAAATGGGGTAGTCCTTAATTTAAGAACATGACTGGGACCAGAATTTTCATTGCTAAGTCAGACCGTTGTTAAATGAGTCACACCCCTTTTTTGCCATGGTTGTTATGCAAATCACTTCAGTTGTTAAATGAATCATGTTGTTAAGCAAATCCAATTCTCCTCCCATACCCCCCCCCCGACCCCCTTTGACTTTGCTTGTTGGAAGCCAGCTGGGAAAGTTGCAAATGGAAATCACGTGACCTTGGGACATCGTCACTGTCATAAATATATGCTACAAGCACCCAGATTTTGATCATGTGGCCCTGAAGGTGCTACAATGGTCATTAATTCAAGAATCAATCATAAGTCATTTTCTTCAATGCTGAACAGTTGGTGAATGAATGTAGGACTCCCTGTATTATATCCCAGTTAATTGTTTGACCATTCCTGGAGTAGCTAACGATGGTATGAAGCAATGGAATGGAATGGAAAATAGAATAGAATTAAGAATACAGAATAGAGTAGAGTAGAGTAGAGTAGAGTAGAGTAGAGTAGAGTAGAGTAGAATAGAATAGAATAGAATAGAATAGAATTAAGAATACAGAATAGAATAGAATAGAATAGAATAGAATAGAATAGAATAGAATAGAATAGAATTAAGAATACTTTAGAATAGAACAGAATAGAATAGAATAATGAAATGTAACAAAAATAAGAAATATAAAATAAAATAATAAAATAAAAGATTCAAGTACATAAATGCAAATACATCTACTGCATAAATGCAGGCTGGCTAAACCATAGCAGCTGAGTCTGGTGGGTTTTTTTAGAATCAACATTTTTAAAGAAAATAAAACTGTCTGATGACCAAACAGCTATTAATAACAATAACAAGCCTAACAGTGGGTAATATTGGCGTTCCTATTGCTTTCAGTTAAGGGTGGGGTCTCTGGGTTCTCCCAGCAGGGGTGGGTTCATTACCCTTCTTGTTGATAACTGATCAGTTTTCTTAGTCCAGATCACATACCGAAAGCCGCAATCATGTTCCAGAAATTGATCTCATGCACATAAATGCTCTGGTTATAGTCCAGGTTGAAGGCTGTGTCCACATAGAAGATCTCTGCAAGCAACTGTACTTATTAGCTTCTGGTATACCCTATACCTGTGATGGCAAGCCTATGGTCTATAGAAAAGAAGGACTAGGGGTGACATGATTGCAGTGTTCGAGTATTTGAGGGGCTGCCACAAAAAGAAGGGGTTCAACTTATTCTCCAGAGCACCGGAAGACGACAAGAAACAATGGATGGAAATTAATCAAGGAGAGAAGCAACCTGGAATTAAAGAGAAACTTCCTAACAGTGAGGACAATTAACCAGAGGAATGACTTGCCTTCAGAAGTTGTGGATGTTTCATCACTGGAGATTTTTAAGAAGAGACTGGACAGTCCCTTGTCTGAAATAGTGTAGGATCTTCTGGTTGAGCAGGGGGCAGGACTAGAAGACCTCTAAGGTCCCTTCCAGCATTATCCTGACACAATATCTTCATGTGAAGATAACTTCAAGAGATCCAGAATCTGGGAGTTATGGGGATCATTTAGCAATGGGGTTGATTGGCTCATGCAAACAACCTAAAAACATACTCAGTAGACATCAAGACAACTTTGTCAGAAGTCCCAGGATTTAGATACTCTCTCGTTCATGAGAAAATATTCGGTCCTTCAGAAATATGGTGAGAATCCAGGAGGAACTCTAAGCCAAGCCAGTTTGACCAGAAGTTTTTCCCCTGTCATGCTCTACGAGAAGCAGGCCAACTAATACACGAGAACAGGTTGTTGATTTTAGAGTTGAGCCACCTTTCAACTCTTTTGAAATATGAAGGAGTCTTTTTTCTTTCTTTTCTTTTTTAAAATCCAAAGTGTCACCCAAAGTGACAAAATGTTTATTTTTCCTCTAGCAGAGTGGCTCCCTTAGTTGTTGGCCTTCTCAGGTGACCTGACTTTTGGCTGACTGACAAGACAGTAAATGGAGCTGTCCTAAAAAAATAAAAATCCAAAGGAAATGGCTTTTTCAACTTAGAAGGAGGTAGGAATCCTTCGGAGAAGAGGACAGAGTTCAAGAAGTTGGGTACCCCTGCACACTGTGCAAAGGATCCCAAGATTTGACCTACAAATTCCCCCAGAACAGATTGGGAAAATCTGGGGCCAATTGTGCAATTATGCAAAATTTACAAAGTGGTTCTCGAGGATAATTTGCCATGAAGAGGCCTAGCAAGTGGAAGAGAGAGAGAATATTTAGGATAATAGAGTTGGAAGGGACCTTGGAGGTCTTCTAGTCCAACCCCCTGCTTAGGCAGGAAACCCTACACCACTTCAGACCAATGGTTATCCAACATCTTCTTAAAAACGTCCAGTGTTGGAGCATTTACAACTTTTGGAGACAAGTTGTTCCACTGATTAATTGTTCTGACTGTCAGGAAATTTATCTTTAGTTCTAAGTTGTTTCTCTCCTTGATTAATTTCCATCTATTGCTTCTCGTCCTCCCCTCAAGTGCTTTGGAGAATAGATGGACCCACTCTTCTTTGGGGCAGCCCCTGAGATATTGGAACACTGCTATCATGTCACCCTACAAGGGAGGGCGGGACAGAGTGAAATGGGGAGGGAGAGGGTGGGTGGGAGGGAGAGAGAGACACAGAGACAGAGACTTGCAAAATTCTGATTGCTGCCATTCACCATAAAATTATTACTACCTGTGGAGTTGAATCCTTGGCTTGGTCTACCTGGTGGGCCCATTGCTGCACAGTGTCTGTGTTTTTATACCAGATCTATTTCAAAATCAGGGGTGGCTTCTACTTACCTTTACTACCAGTTTGCAATGAGAGTACACACGTGCGCTTCTGCGCATGCGCAGATCACCCTTGATGACATCAGGGCAGGTGGGTGGAGCCTCCCACCAGTTTTACTACCAGGAGGGAACCTGGAACAACCCACCTCTGTTCAAAGTGTTCACGTTAAGGTACTCTCAAAGAAAGAAAGGAACTCTGCTAAAACAGGAAAGGCTCTCCTATCCAAGTCTGCGGAAAAGTGGGCTATTAAAAAACAAACAAACTCAGGACCGAGGATCTAGTATGAGAGCATACAACAGGTTCCTCACCGTTCACAGACCGACAGTATCCAAAAAGCAATGATCCAGAGTCCCATTGTGAAGATCAGCAGCACACGGCCCGGCTGGCTGTTGACCATGACCCGTAACACGAAAGGGTACTGGAAGTGGATCTTGTTGAGGGACCCGATGCTGCGGTAAGAGGCATCTCCCAGCACACTACTCCGCAGCAGCACAGCTCGAGGCACCAGGTAGAGGCGGAGGAACATCACCAGGGAGAGCAACATGTCGACATCTGAGAGGAAGACGAAGGTCTGATTCGGCTGGGGATCCAGGCAAAAGAAATCTCCCACCGGAAAAGGGTGAAGGGAGCAGACTAAAAACTCAAGCATGATGAGACCCAGTTTCGGAGTGCTGACTGCAATTCGCCAATCGGTGAGGGCATTATCCAGCATGAAGAGCTACAAGGCAAAGGGACACGAGAGCATGAACGAGCCGGAAGGAAAGCTTCTCTCTGCGAAGTTGTCCCACTGTTGGAATTCACTACCCACTACTGAAGTAGAATAACAGAAGAATACTAGAATACTAGAATACTAGAATACTAGAATACTAGAATAATAGAATAATAGAATAATAGAATAACAGAATAACAGAATAACAGAATTGGAAGGTACCATGGAGATTTTCTAGTATAATCCCTATTCAGGAAACCCTATACCATTTCAGACAAACAGATGTCCAATCTCTTCTTAAAAACTTACAGTGTTGGAGCCTTCAGAACATCTGGAAGCAAACGTTTCCACTGATTAATTGTTGGTTCTTAAGATGGAAAACACATGTCAGGCCCTGAGCCCGTACCCAGGAAGCTACAAGCTGGGTCTCCCTTCTCCTCATCTAGAGCCTTCACCACACCTCCTCACTGACTCCCTGGCTTAATACCACCCAGGGAGCTTCTAGATCTGGGTCTCCCCATTCCTAATCCAGCACTTTGAGGACTGCCACCCCACACTGGCTGTTAAGACCAGTGGGAAGAACTGGCCCAAAGTCACTCAGGGAGCTCCTGCGGCTGAGAATGGAAGGGGAACCTGTTTCAAGGTATGCGTTAGAGAGGTTTGCGGTAGTCCGCAAATGCTTCACAGCTCCCTGCATCTGGAATTGAGCTTCTGTAATTCAAGACAGGTAACACTTGAGTAATTTCCCCGTCAGGATCAGAATAAAACCTCTATTGTCAAAAGTTGCCATTGCGATATCACAACATAAGGAACAGAACTGAATGCCAAGTGTTTTTTGTTGTTTTTTTACAAAGCAAGTACAGATTATGCTTGATGGAAGTGAAAAAGCTCTTTATTATTATTATTAAAATCAGTTTATAGGCTGCTGATGGTTTAGTCTTGACTTCTTGATGACTCCCAAGAGAGGAACACAAAATCTAGCCCAAGACAGATCATCCACGACTTACAGCCAAAATTGAGCCCAAAATTTAAGTCGCTAAGTGAAACATTTGTTAAGGGAGTTTTGTCCCATTTTACAACTTTTCTTGGCACCGTTGCTAAGTGAATCACTGCAGTTCTTAAGTTAGTCACACGGTTGTTAAGTGAATCTGGCTTCCCCCATTGATTTTCCCAATTAGAAGGTCGCAAAACGGGATCACGGGACGCCCGAAACACTGCAACGGTCATAAATAGGAAGCAGTTGCTAAGCATCTGAATATTGATCATAAGCATAAGTCATAAAAGGGTCATAAGTCACTTTTTTCCAGTGACGTCGTAACAAATGAACAGTGGCTAAATGAACAGTCATAAGTTGAGGACTACCTGGGAATGCGGGTTCAGTTTTACATTTATACCAGACCAATTTCAGCTGCATTGGTCAACAACTGGGGTTCGATATTCCTCCAGCAGCCCAATGTTTAGCGCAGTAGCTTTTCTGCTTTTATTATGTGATTTTGATTTGTGTTTTTTTTAACCCTTCAATTGCCAATGATAAATGGGGAGCTGCTCCAAGGCGGGGTTAATTGGAGTAGCAGGGAAGCTCTGGTAAACGTATCAGCAAATAAAATACTTCCTGATTTAAGGGCCTAAAATGCACTTTGGGGAAATGCCCATCAAAGGAACGTCACCAATATCTCAGGGGCTTCCCCAAAGAAGAGGGAGTCAAGCTATTCTCCAAAGCAACTGAAGGCAGGACAAGAAGCAGTGGGTAGAAACTAATCAAGGAGAGAAGCAACTTAGAACTATGGATGAATTTCCTGACAGTTAGAACAATTAACCAGTGGGACAACTTGCCTCCAGAAGTTGTGAATGCTCCAACACTGGAAGTTTTTAAGAAGAGATTAAATAACCATTTGTCTGAAGTGATGTAGGGTTTCCTGCTTGAGCAGGGGGTTGGACTAGAAGACCTCCAAGGTCCCTTCCAACTCTGTTATTCTATTCTATACCACTTTAATCCTCAGCTGCCCGAAGTCACTGCCACCCGTCACAGCTTGGCAGTAGTCGGGTGAACCCGCCGTGACTCAGCCAGGAAATGGTGCTCTCCAATCAGCAACGGAGATCAAACAGTCCACAGGAAAGAAAGAAAAATTCTTCTGAAGTATATTTTCCGACTGTCGCTGGCTCGCCCGCCACAAACCAAGACATGTTGAGCTCTACAGAAGGGGAGGATTAAATGTCTGGGCTGGCCAGTCAGTCTTGGAGGAACAAGTCTCGATTTTAGCCTGATCTGTTTGGCATTTTGCAACCCTGTTTGTGGCCGGAATGCAGTTCCTTCTCTTTGCTTTTGACCACTAAAACCAGGGTAAAGTGACAAGCGCACAGTTAACACTAGTGTTCTTTAATATTATTTGTTAACGGGGGTGTTGGCTGATCCTGAGCACTCCCCCAAAGGGGTCTTAAAGTGCCCAGATTTTAGGCGTTTTACGGTACTTAAATTTTGGGGGAGAACTACCACAGTCCCCAAAATAGAGGAAAGATGCACCATCTATATTTCAATTGCTGAGATGGACAACTGTAGAAATCAGATAAATAAATCAATTTCTTGTGCCACATTGGGGCTGATTATTTGTATAAAGGTAAAGGTTTCCCTCGCACACCTGTGCTAGTCGTTCCCGACTCTAGGGGGCAGTGCTCATCTCCATTTCAAAGCGACAGCGCTGTCTGGAGACATCTCCGTGGTCATGTGGCCGGCATGACTAAACGCCAAAGGTTCATGGAATGCTGTTCCCTTCCCACCAAAGGTGGTCCCTGTTTTTCTACTTGCATTTTTTACGTCCTTTCAAACTGCTCGGTTGGCAGAAGCTGAGACAAGTAACGGGAGCTCATCCCCATTACGTGGCACTAGGGATTCGAACCACTGAGCTGCCGACCTTTCGATCGACAAGCTCAGCATCTTAGCCACTGAGCTGCCGCGTCCCTGATTAATTGTATACCGGTAATTTATTTGTTTATTTGTTTGTCATTTATTTTATATATCGGGGTTTTCAATTCAATTGTTTAGAATGTGAAGGATGTTTTATATGCATAATGTACACTGAAGATGGCATTTAATTTTGTTACACAAGGTGCAAGGATAATAAAGTAAACTGTCTGTTTGTTTGTTGATCTCATTTCTACATGGCCCAGCTCATCTAAATCATCTTCATGAACTTAAAATAACTAAGATCAGTAAATTATCTTAGTCATCTCAGTTCTCCGATGCTTCTTTGCAAATGTTGCAATGCAAACGTATAATTTTTAACATGGAACAGACAGGGGAAATGATTCAACACCAGGACAGTTACATTATTGGGAGCTTTTTTTAAAAAAAAAAAGCTTTTACACTTATTCTTTAGTTGCGTTGAATTTATATTAAAGGAGCCTGAGTCCAAATTCTGAAGTGTAGCCCGTGGGCCACCAGTTGAAGAAGGAATTCAGCCTTGATTTGAAATCAACTGTTTTTGATGAAGCTACTTATCTATTTACATGAATGTTTATAAATGTATAAAGTCCCATTTTGGGAGGGATGGGGGCAGGGATAGATTCTATTTTTTTTTACTACCGGTTCTGTGGGCATGGCTTATTTTGTGGGCATAGCTTGATGGTCATGTGACAATTATTTAGGAGTTAGCAGAGGTACTGGTCTACCAGGCTTTTAACTGCTTGCAGAGCTGTACCGATCTACCCATTTATTTCTGCAGGCACTGATCTACTCATGTATTTTTGCAGGCAATGGTCTACTCATTTGTTTTCTTTTAACACTGATCAGCTGTAGGGCGGCCCTTTGAAGCCCCATGGCAAGAATTTAAACAGTTTTTTCTTCCCTCTAGCCATCAGCTGGGACTCAGGAGGCAGCAATAGATTGGGGGTGGGGCCAAATAAAAGGTAAGAATAACGCGGGGGGGTGGGGGGCAGAAATGGTTTGGTGATGTCATATCATCACCGCTACCGGCTCGGGAGAACCGGGCAGAACCCACCACTGGATGGGGGCGAATTATTCTAGTTGTTCCTCCCCTTTAATAATTCTGATTGTACCCGGCACATGTGAAAGACCTATTACTTCCACCACCTTGCAGTTCAGATAAATATTTTCCAGGGTTATTTCATTTTTTTGATTAGAGGAATGGCATCTGCAAAGTATGTCAGAGTTTGGAATACATAACAATCTTTTTGTTATGACAGAATTAAAAGGAAGTGTGTTGATCCTGGCAGACCTGGGCTAAGTAAACCTGCCCTTCCCCAAGTCAAAGTTTGTTGTTTTTCAGGTCTCATTCTGGAGTAGCTCCCATATTTATGAGATAATTACCCTGCGCTGCCCTCCATCTACCCTTGACTTACAGGACTTTGTTTGGTGACTATTCAAAGTTACAACGGCACTGAAAAAAGTGAGTTATGACCAGGGATGGACTGCTGGGGGTTCGCAGGGTTCGGGAGAACCTCTAGCTAAGATTCTGTGCAGTTCGGAGAACCCCCAAATCCCACTCCTGGCTGGCTCCGCCCACCCCACTCCTCCCCTCCCAGGAGTCCCCACGTGTCTGTTTTGGATGCAGGAAAGTGCAGGCACATGTGGAGGCTCGGGGAGGGTGAAAAACGGGCCTACCGGAAGTTCGGGAAAAACCCCTGCGAACCCCCAGCAGCCCACCTCTGCCTCAGATGCTGTGGAGAATAGATGGACCACCCCTCTTCTTTGTGACAATCCCTCAAATATTGGAAGGCTGCTATCACGTCACCCCTAATCCTTCCAGTTTGTTCTCCTTGAAACAAACCTGGTTGATAAGAATTTCTCGTTGCTGTATGTCTCCACAGCAGAGGTAGGTTTTCTGGGTTCATAAAAGGCAACAGATGATATTCATAATAACCCTTAAAAGGGATGAGCCCCTCTAACTAAGGTTGAGATGGATAACCTCGTTGGGTAAGTCTCAATGGTTCTCTGCTCTTTATTTTATCTTGTGCTGCTTCGTAGAAATTTTTAGAAGCTGCCCTGGGTTGACAGTCCAAGCATTGAGGTGAGGCTTGGAGATGCAACGGGAAGCCCTCAGCAAAATTCAGTTAAAATAGGCTGAAGCTCCCAATAGATGCCAGCAGCGTCGCCCACCTCTCCCTTATAATTACCTGGATTTCTTTGATGTGAAAGGCCAAGATCAGGATGATTAATCCCACGGTAGAGAGGGTGATGAGGCACTTGGTCATGAAGGCGTAAGCGAACCACTGAAAGGAGAGCAAGAGAGAAGAGATACGTGAAGGAAACTGTTGTGACCCAGACCCAATTAGGTATTATCAGATGCAATCAGTTCGAAAACAAACAGACTTTATTAGAACAGCTGAGAATTAACTCATTCTCAGCGTAGTCCAAACTAATTCAAAACAAATTCTTCATACCACAATTCTTCAGCCTTATCACCAACCTTGGTCTAATTAGGCAACCTGCCAAAGGCTTTTCTTGGCAAAAGTTCAGAAGCAGAAGACAGCGACCAGAAATAAATGCAGCAAAATAAGAAACAAATCTTATCAAAAGTTGCTTTCTGACAAAGAGGCCAAGAGCCGTTGCTGGTCTTTTAAGCCTTATGGGAGGGGCCAATCATCTCTTGGCCTTACTCCCAAGTCGTCCTCTTTGCTTTAGCTGCTCTTGCCTTCTGGCAGCTCTTCTCATGCATGTGTTAGGAACAGGCTCCTCCTGTTCCTCTGCCTCTCTACTGTCAGCCTCTGGAGGCTCCGGAGTCCGCACATCACTCCCAGATGGCCCTGGCCCCATTTCTGCCTCTGATGCAGAGCCCTTATCTGGGCCTTCCCCAGACTCCAGGACTGGCCCATGTTCTTCCTCAGTCTCATCACTGTCCGACTCCGCTGCCAGTTTTTTCACAGGCTGCTGGCAGACTACAACAGAAACTCCTCAAGTCCATGAGCCTAAGACCAACGAAGGTTTGAGAGGTCTCCCTTTGGTTAGAGAACAACCTCTAACGCTCCTTCCTTCAACTCTTCCCATGGCTATTTTGACTTCCGATCCATTCAAACAGGGACTGTGACTGCCATGTTCCCTCTGGCTAGAGGTTGGCTGTTGCCGGTTTGGGAGAACCAGTAGTTCCGACTACCGGCTGGGCCTGTCCACCCACCCCAGCGCCATCCCATCCTATGTATCTCACTCTCTGGCTCACTTGCCCAGCCCATGCAGCCCAGCTGATTTCCGCATCTCTCCCGCTCTATTCACCGCGGCTGCCCGAGAAGGTGTGCTGGAAGCCGCACGTATGAAATAGCCGTATGTTTGAAGCCGCGTGCAAGCACGCTCACATTTTCAGTTCTGCACTAGGCGAACTGGTTGTTAAATTATGCGCAGCCCACCACTGCCTCTGCCCATTAAATAAGGCCTGTAGAGCATGTACAAATGTGCATGAAGCATCTTTTGCTGAAGAGACAACCATCCGCCCCCCCTACACGCCAGGTGGCAGAAGCAGTGGCATGTCAAGCCAAAACAGCCAGAAGACCTTCAAAGCAGTTGCAATGGCTTGGAAAAAGACACATCTATTTTAGCTATATTTGTGTGTGTGTGTGTGTGTGTGTGTGTGTGCATGAATTCCTGAAAATTCTGCAGTATTTCACTCAAAGGATGCCCATAGCTTGTTTCTTCTGCAACACATTTATTTATTTATTAATTACATGTATTTATATGCTGCCCTTCTCCCGAAGGACTCAGGGAGGTGAACACAAGTTAAGAAACATGTACAATAAAATTGCACTTTAAATCAAATAACTAATTAATGATAAATAATAAACCCAGAATCAGAGTCAGCCTATTTGCTTGAACAGCCAAGTTTTCAGCTCCCGACGGAAGGAGCGGAGATCAGGAGCCGTCCGGAGTTCAGTAGGTAATTCATTCCAGAGGGTGGGAGCACCCACAGAGAACGCCCTACCCCTGGGCACAGCTAGATGACATTGGCTCGCCGTCGGGACCCTGAGGAGAGCAGCCCTATGTGAGCGAACAGGACGGCGGGAAGCAGGCAGGAGAAGGTCCTGTAAATATCCTGGATCTAAATCATGTAGGGCCTTATAGGTGAGAACCAGCACCTTGAAGCGGACCCGGAGAACCACTGGTAACCAGTGCAGCTGATGCAGGAGGGGTGTTATATGGGAGTAACGAGGGGCTCCCATAACAATCCATGCGGCTGCATTCTGGATCAGCTGGAGTCTGATTCAGAACACATGATTGTGCTGGACGGTCTTTTTTTTTGAAAAGCAGTTTTGGAGAATGTGGATCTTTGGAACAGTGACAGGAGGTTGAGGCGTTGAACCCAGTTTTTCCCAGCCTTCCCCTATGCAGAATGGTGGACTGCAGTTCCCTGAATTCCCAACTAAGCCAGGGAACTGGGAGAGTTGCTATCCCAATGTGTGTCCTAAGGAGGTAATGTTTCATTAAAAAATTGCCAGTTGAGGAAGATTTATATAAGACCACTGCTTGCCTATTTATTTATTTATTTATTTTGAAGGGGTGATATTTGTAGGCCTCTTTCATGATACAGTTATGGAGAAATTGCAATTTTCATGGGGATTATATTTTACGAACAGAAAGGAAAGAAGGAGGAAGAAATTGCCATTTTTAAGGGGATTATAGAGGAGGAGGAGGAGGAGGAGGAGGAGGAGGAGGAGGAGGAGGAGGAGGAGGAGGAAGAAGAAGAAGAAGAAGAAGAAGAAGAAGAAGAAGAAGAAGAAGAAGAAGAAGAAGAAGAAACCACTGTAACAGCATTGCCAAAAAGCTGCAGAAGAGTTGTTAACCTAATCTTGCAAAGCTTCTTCTCCAGTAATATTGTACTGCAAACTAGGGCATGCAAAACCTTTGCTAGACCAGTTCTCGAATAGAGCTCATCTGCCTGGAATCCGCACTGTACATCAGACATTAATACACTTGAGCGAGTCCAGAGGTATTTCACAAGAAGAGTCCTCCACTCCTCTGCTCACAACAGAATACCACCAGGCTTGAAATGTTGGGCTTGGAACAAGTTAGAACCACGCTGCCTACAGTCTGACCTAAACGTAGTACACAAAATTGTCTGCTACAAAGTCCTACCTGTCAATGACTACTTCAGCTTCAACCACAACAATACACGGGCAAACAATAAATACAAACTTAAAGTAAACTGCTCCAAACTCAACTGTAGAAAATACGACTTCAGCAACAGAGTAGACAATGCCTGGAATGCACTACCTGACTCTGTGGTTTCTTCCCCAAACACCCAAAACTTTAACTTTAGACTGTCTACTGTTGACCTCACCCCATTCCTAAGAGGTCTGTAAGGGGCATGCATAAGTGCAGCAACGTGCCTACCATCCCTGTCTTAATGTCCCCAATTATTCATATCCATTTCACGTATTAATAACCACATTTATATTTGTATCTGTTATCTTATACATGTTTGACAAACTAAATAAATAAATAAAAATAAAGGAAGAGGAGGAGGAAAGACAGAAAGAAATTGGAATGTTTAAGGGGATTATATTGGAGGAGGAGGAAGAGAGGAGGAGGAAGAGAGAAGAAGGAAGAAGAGAGAAGGAGATTACTGTCATTTCTTAGTACATGCCAATATTTAAGGTGCACCTTGAAAGTGCACTTATAAAAACCACAACATAGCTGTGGCCCTCTGCAAAGGGAAGCCTTCTCACCCAGCCTGGCGGCCTATGTTCCCACTAGGATCATCAACGTCACGCAACATCCTTGCACCCTTGACATCTTGCTGGAGGGATTATGGTAGGAATTATGAATTCACCCAGGCCAGGCCAGGCCAATACCTGGCTGTCAGCCACAGAAGTTCCCTGGAACTCCAGAAACCACCACGGGGCAATCAGTTCAAGGGTAACAGAAGGAAGTCATTGTTCACACAGTTTAAACAAAAGATTATTAACAAGAGATTCACTGCCCCGGGAGTCACACCTTATCTGTGATGAAAGATCCGTGTTTGGTTCCCATTTGTTTTTTTGGATCAGGGACAACATCAGGCTCCTGTGGCAGCTGCGGGGACCACGCGATCTCTACGGGCCCCTTCACGACTCTTGCAGTGTTCCTCTTTTTTTTTTTAAAAAAAAAAAGACAAACAGAGCACCTGGCTTGGTGCCCCGGCTGAAAATAGCCAAAATTAAATAGGCATTTCATTTCCCGCAATTCTCCCGGCGCAGTCTGGAGCTAGGCGCCGGTTGTTTAGTCGCTTTTCTCCAGGGCCATTGTAATTTCAAACCGTCACTAAAGAAACGGTTGTAAATCGAGGATTGCTTATACGTGCAGCTCCCAACACATTCCGTGCAACGTAAATGTAGCCTGTATCTCTAAAGACTGTGTCCAAATATATTCATATTTGATGCAGTGGTGGAATTCAAATTTTTTTACTACCGGTTCTGTGGGCATGACTTGGTGGGCATGGTGTGGCTTGGTGGGCGTGGCAGGGAAAGGATACTGCAAAATCCCCATTCTCTCCCCACTCGGGGGCCAGCCAGAGGTGGTATTTGCCGATTCTCCAAACTACTCAAAATTTCCGCTACTGGTTCTCCAGAACCTGTCAGAACCTGCTGAATTTCTGATTTGATGGCAACAGTCTAGCTCAAAATGCAGCACCTCTATTTTATGGCCAAAAATCAGGAGTCTGGGTGCACCTTTCCTGACTAACCACATTTATTTGAAGACAGAAGCTTTTGTGAGGTGCCGTTTATGATACCAGATGCACAAGCCGGTAGATTAGCTGCTGAGGTAAATTACAGCACATGAAGACTTCTGCCTTAAAAAAAAGTGCTACAAGCTCCTTCTGAAGTTGTGGGAGTTTCATCACTGAAAACTTTCAAGAAGAGACTGAACTGCCATCTGTCAAAAATAGGATAGGGTCTGCTTGGGTGGGGGTTGGACCAGATGATCTCCAAGGTCCCTTCCAACTCTGTTAATCTGTAATCTGATTCTTGGCTGCCATAAAGTGACCCACTTTTTCTCTTACAATGTTTAAAGCATGTTGTAGCTTCTTTGATCCACCTCTCTCATTCGTTTAATGTGTCTTTTCAACCATGGTCACTTTAAGATAGAATGGACTTCAACTCCCAGAATTCTCCAGCCAACTGGCTGGGGAATTCTGGGAGTTGAATTCCACCCATGATAAAAGTTACCAAGGTTGAGAAATACAGGTAGTCTTTGACTTACGACCACAGTTGAGCCCAAAAGGAGCCTGGTGGAGCAGTGGACTAAAGCGCTGTTAAATAGCGCTTAGCTGCCAGCTGCTTGCAATTACTGCAAGTTCGAATCTCACCAGGCTCAAGGTTGACTCAGCCTTCCATCCTTTTGAGGTAGGTAAAATGAGTACCAGGATTGTGGGGCAATAAGCTGACTTTGTATAAAAAAGAACACCGCTTAGGGTGGCCCAAATGCCATACTAAGCAGGTATATACTGCTTAGAGCCTGTGTAGCGTAGAGGGCTAATGCCTCCTACTAAAGGCAGCAATTAACACCAGCTGCCTGTAAATTCTCTGAGTTCAATCCTAGCCAGGCTCAAGGTCGACTCAGCCTTCCATCCTTTCTAAGGTGGGTAAATTGAGGACCCAGTTTGTGGGGGCAATAAACTGACTTTGTATAAATATAAATATACAAAAGTATGAAGGCTATTGCTTAACGCATTGTAAGCCGCCCTGAGTCTCCGGAGAAGGGCGGCATATAAATCAAATTAAAAATTAAAAAAAAAAAATAATAAAATAAAATATACAAAAGTATGAAGGCTATTGCTTAACGCATTGTAAGCCGCCCTCCGGAGAAGGGCGGCATATAAATCAAACCAATAAATAATAATAATAAATAATAATAAACAAAAGGTATGCTGCTAAATTGAGAAATGTGTTAAGAGAGCTTTGCCTCACTTTTACGACTTTTCTTGCTAGATTTGTTAAATGAATCACTTGCAGCTGTTAAGCTAGTCACACGGTTGTTAAGTGAATGCGCCTTCCTCGTTGACTTTGCTTGTCAGAAGGTCGCAAAACATGACACATAAACACCCAGGACACCGCAACCGTCATAAATACGAACCAGTTGTCAAGCATCCGAATGTAAGTTGCATGTCCATGGGGAATACTGCAACGGTCGTAAGTGTGAAAAATGGTTGTAAGACACTTTTTTTCAGTGCCGTTGCAACTTTGAACGGTCGCTAAATGAACCAATGCAAGTCGAGGCCTATCTGTACTGTCTTTTTTCTCCTTGCTGTATGGAAGGAGTTAAATTTTGCCACCTCAAACACAGGTGAGGTGAGTGAGTAAGACTGTGCCAACCGACCAAATGTGTGATTGTGTTTTCTTGTTGCTATGAGGTTCACCCAGATAAACTACCCTGACACCTGAGCCAGGTGCTCCTTTAGAAGAAGCCGCCAATTTCAAGGAAAGTCGGGTCTCCCTGGCCCTCAAGTCATAACTCCGGACATACTTTTCTGCAAACAGCCCATAAAAGTTATGCTGCAGCAGGAAAATGCCATAAAACGTTTCTTTGGAAAAAGTTTTACAATCCGCCTGATTCACCGTTCCTAAGGAAACAGGTGCCACTTATATTCCAGGGATCCTTGTAAACTCCCCTTTCAAGATGATAAAGGGCTCGTGAAAAGCCTCAGGTATGTGCTGGAGAATAATGTTTGTTCAGCTTCGAAGAAGTGGCATTGCTCAAGTTTGATTTGACAAGGAAAATAAAAAGCAACAGAGTTTTTATATATATATATTATTATTATTCTGGGTATTGAAGGACAGCCAAGGCAGCAGTGGAGAAACATCCTCAATAAATATGACTGCAACCAGGCAAAGGGCCTTCGGAGGTCAACAATCAAGATAATTAGCTGTGTGTTCGCCCTATACATACAATTCCTACGGTTATGTGATCCCCACTTGTGACCTTCCCAGCCAGCTTCCGAGAAGGAAAGTGAATGCAGGAAGCTGGAATCACCTAGCTACCATATGACTGACTTCACAACGGCAGTGTTTCGCTTAACAACTGTGACACTGCACAGTCACAGGTCAGAAGCACTTGTAGGTTGAAAGGATTGGCCAGTGACATCACCGTTACCTGGGAAAATGCCCAGTTGGGAGCTGTTTTTATGTCTCTAGCAGGAGCTGGAGCGAAGGACGAGAACTCACCCTGTCCTAGGACAGCAGGGTCTTGAACGCTTGCTAACCTCCATGTCCTAACCATATGAGCCACTGTGTTCCTACAGCTGTGGCAAAAAAAGATTATACTGGACACACACACACACACACACATGCATATTTATATACACAGCAGGTTTTATCATCCAAGAAGCTTCTTGCACTAAGCAGATGACCCTGAGGACACAGATAAACCTCCAGGTGGCCTCAACGACTTTCTAAAAGGATGCAAATGACCAGCTGTCTACAAGGAATATAAATCAGTCCGTTCCCCACCATCCAGCCAGAGCTGAAGAAGCTTCTCGGATGAGAAGCGAAATGTCTTCAAAGAAAAAACAGAAAGTCTAATTGCCTCTTGAAAAAGCACCTTTGGGATCACCAGCCCCTCACACAGAACCATCCTCACGGCCAATCTGCAAAGCCGGAAAAAGGTTGGGGAACTCTGATATAGATAGTGTCTATGAACAGGGTAAAGGTTAAAAAAAATGTTTTTGAGAGATATTTGTCAACTCGCAAAGCATCCCTGGCCTGCTCTTGAGTTGCCATAGACCAGGGGGGATGGGAAACCGGCGAAATGGCACAGCAGCCAAAGGCAGATGCACATTCCACCCTTATCTGTCTCAAGGCTGTATCCCAGGGTTACCTACAGCAGTCGAGGGGAGTGACCTCTACAACCTGTGAAATTGCTCTGTTGGCGAATGTGATTGATGACACACCCTGGGAGGAGGGGGGAAACAGGGTCGTAATTGGAGCATAAATTACGTAGGGTCAGAGCTGGCTTTGCTTGGGAACGTGCCAACATGAAGCTCCTAATAAATAACTGGATTTCTTTTGAAGCTTGGCTCGAGACTCACAATTTAATTAGGGCATCTGTCGGAACTCTGACAGCGTTGTTGTTTATTGGGGAATATTTGAGCACGAGGGGAGGGAAGGAGACCTTTTCAGAGAGGGGAGATTTCCACACCACAGTGGTGCAGCATCTAAATTCAGTCACTAGGCAACTGGCAAGTGTTTGTGACCCTTGTGGTGTCCCACAATCATATGATCACTTGGTTTATAGCTTTCCAAACTCGCTTCCGACAAGCCAAATCAACAGAGAAAGCCAGATTCACCCAACAGTGCATATAATTTATTTACCAACTGCAGTGATGGGCTTAGAGGGGCAGGGGGAGTTCGAAAAATGGGGCTCAACTGTCTTGTTTAGCAGCAATGGAAACAATGGGCTCAACTGCGGTCGTAAGTCAAGGACTACTGGTAGATCAGCATTTCTCAATGGAAACAACTTTAAACCGTTGTCAACTTCGGCTTGCTGGCTGGGGAATTCTGGGAGTTGAAGTCCACCCGTCTTAAAGTTGCGGCGGTTGAGAAAGGCCACTCTAAACTCTCTTAGCCAGCCCTAGGATCTTCTCGTCTCCTACCTTTTTGTAAGCAGAAGAGGGAAGTTCCCACCACTGAGGATTGTTCTCTTGTTAGCACCTGTCACCAGGCTATCCAAAATCATATTTATCCTGACTCCAGTCCAGCTGGGGTATATATATATATTTTTCTCTCCAGTCGTAGCCATGAAAGGAGCAATTGTGCTTAAACAAGAGGGACTTACTTGTTCCTTGAACTCGGATTATGTGCCAGAACTAGATGGAGAAGAACATAAAAGAAAAGTGGGGGGAAGGAGGAAAAGGTGTTTCCGGATAGAGAGCTCCTAGCAATATCAAGCACAGCTTTTCTATTTTTCTTTCCCTCACTGTGCTAAGAAACAAGGGGAAAATACTGTAGCTTCCAGAGATAAGTTCTGGAACCCTGAATTGGAAGAAATGTCCATCTGGATTCAGTTCCAAGTGGGGAGAAAGACACTGGAAACATAGTGGCTATTTGGAAAGATGGTTTTTAATGGTGGAAAGGATCACATGGTTTTGAGGTCCTGGGCAAAAAGGGCACATGGAGTGGAGAGAGGGATTTATTTATACAGTCTCTTGGGCCCCGCCTTAGAGTTACCTGTTCTTGAACAAGAAATGTATCCCATTGGCTGTCAGACTCCCAGGGGACAGGAGTCGCAGCTAACTTTGTAGGTTCTCTATGTCCCAGGCTTGGTTGAGCCTTGCTGGGTGATGTAATCTTCCCAGGTGCCATGTGGTGAGATGGGTAGAGGGCTAATCCTATCATATCCTGAGGGCCATGTCTTAATCCCATCACCCTGGAGCTGAAGGAGGGGAGGGCAGGGAGCTCAGGAAGCTGCTTTCTCTTTAAAAACACCAGTTGTCTGCAATTACTATAAGTTCGAATCTCACCAGGCTCAAGGTTGACTCAGCCTTCCATCCTTTCTAAGGTAGGTAAATTGAGGACCCAGTGTGTGAGGACAATAAGCTGACTTTGTATAAATATACAAAAGTATGAAGGCTATTGCTTAACGCATTGTAAACCGCCCTCAGTCTCCAGAGAAAGGAGGCATATAAATACATGTAATAAATAAATAAATAAATAAATAAATAAATAAATAAATAAATAAATAAAAATCAAATTTTAAAAAAAACATGGTTTCTCCTTTTCTCATTCAGGGAAATATAATATTTTGCCTCTTTAATATTTCCTAGAATATTTCATTCTTCCAGGAGCGGGTTGGGTGCTAACTTCCTACACCTGTAAAGTTCCATCTATGAATCCATTTATTAGGAGCACAAGACAAGAGCGCCGAATGTTTACCCTTCCTGTTTTATTTTTGCAGCAACAATCTTTCAAGGGATTTGAACTCCTTTTTTCCAGACCTGGACCAAGGGCTTAACTACGATAGTGCATGAGGTAGAATAAGAGATTTAGATTTAGAATTAGAATTCTTTGTTGGCCAAGTGTGATTGGACATGCAAGGAATTTGTTTCCGGCGCACAAATCTGCAGTGTACCTATAAACAGCAAGTAATAGATCATCGATCATAATAAAAAACGATTGATAAATCATAAGAAACCAATAGGAGAGAAGCAACTTAGAACTAAGGAGAAACTTCCTGGCAGTTAGAACAATTACCGTATTTTTCAGAGTATAAGACGCACCAGAGTATAAATCGTAGTTTAGTTTTTGGGGAGGAAAATAGGGGAAAAAAATCTGCCTATCAGGTATTCATCTGGATAGCGTCTTTAGTCTGGTCAGCTTCAGAACATTAGTTTGATGGTTTTTATCTTCTGCTTGGGGATAAAAAACAGTTTCTAAAGCACAACTGATCTTTGGAGAGAGAAGCAATGAGAAAAGCAGGCAAAGCACGGAGATCGCTTCACTCGCTAGCGCCTCCTTAGGGCTGAAAAAAAGCTTCGAAAAAGCTACATTCGGAGTATAAGACGCACCTAAATTTTCAGCCTCTTTTAGGAAGGAAAAAAGTGTGTCTTATACTCAGAACATATGGTAATTGGTGGAACAACTTCAGCCTCCAAAAGTTGTGAATGCTCCAATACTGGAAGTTTTAAAGATGTTGGACAACCATTTGTCTGAAATGGGTTTAGGGTTTCCTGCCTAAGCAGGGGGTTGGACTAGAAGACCTCCAAAGTTCCTTCCAACTCTATTGTTCTGTTCTGTTCTGTTCTGTTCTGTTCTGTTCTGTTCTGTTTTGTTCTGTTCTCTAAGGTGAAGACAACAGGAAAGATAAGAGGATGAGAAAAGAGGACAAATGGGGCAGTGCTGTGGGAATTAAGTGTTCAGCAGAATGATGGCACAGGGGAAAAAATATCTGTATTTAGTAATTTTGTAGTAGTTGTAGTAGCAGGAATAGTTGGCACGCAATGCCTTATAGCGGCGTCCGGAGGGAAAAAGTCAAAACAGATAAATGTCCAGGATGTGAGAGGTCTGTAGATATTTTCTCAGCCCTCTTTCTCATTCGTGCCATATTCAGATCATCAAAGAAAGGCAAGCTGGTTGCAATTGTTTGGCAGTACCTTGCGGCAGAGACAGTGGTGGGTTGCCCCACGGTTCAGACTGATTTAGTAGTAAAACCAGCGGGAGTCTCCACCCATTGACACGGAGGTCATCAGGAAGTTTTTGCGCATGAGCAGATGCTTCCATGCATGTGCAGAAGAGTGTGTGCTCGCACAGTCCCGTTGCAAACCGGTAGTAAAGGAAAGTAGAACCCACCCCTGGGCAGAGACATAATTCCCACCGAAAAGGTGAAGCTGTGATTGTACAGGTAGTCCCACTTAATGACCTATGGCCCTAATTCCGGCTCAATTTCAATCATTAGTCGAGAACTACCTGTCTCCATGATGGCCTGCATATGAGAGCTGATTCATCCAGCGGCCTCACCTGAGCTTACTCATTCAGCAAAAATGCTTTGCATATAGGAAGGGTTACACATCAAGAAGAATATCAGTCTGATCAGAAGCAGAGACAAGTTCCAGATATGCCATAAAGCCATTATTTTAGGAGCTGTACTCAACTCAATATAGAATAGAATGGAATGGAATGGAATGGAATGGAATGGAATGGAATGGAATAGGAATAGGAATAGGAATAGGAATAGGAATAGGAAGAGAAGAGAAGAGAAGAGAAGAGAAGAGAAGAGAAGAGAAGAGGAAGAGGAAGAGGAAGAGGAAGAGGAAGAGGAAGAGGAAGAGAGTAGAGTAGAGTAGAGTAGAGTAGAGTAGAGTAGAGTAGAGTAGAGTAGAATAGAATAGAATAGAATAGAATAGAATAGAATAGAATAGAATAGAATAGAATAGAATAGAATAGAATAGAATAGAATAACAGAGTTGGAAGGGACCTTGGGGGTCTTCTAGCCCAACCCCCTGCTTAGGCAGGAAACCCTACACTACTTCAGTCAAATGGTTATCCAACATCATCTTAAAAACTTCCAGTGTTGGAGCATTTACAACTTCTGGAGGCAAGTTGTTCCACGGATTAATTGTTCTAGCTGTCAAGAAATTGCTCCTTGCTTGTCTCCTTGATTAGTTTCCACCCATTGCTTCTTGTCCTGCCCTCAGGTGCTTTGGAGAATAGCTTGACTCCCTCTTCTCTGGGGCAGCCCCTGAGATATTGGAACACTGCTATCATGTCTCCCCTGGTACTTCTTTTCATCAAACTAGACATACCCAGTTCCTGCAACCGTTCTTCATATGTTTTAGCCTGCGGCTCTTTCACCCCTCTGCTGCAGCTCCCTGTCAATCAAAATATGTGTCACAATCACCAATGTGGACACCCACCGGCACACGATTTATGGAGCTTTTCAACCCCCGGTAGGCCAACCATGGATAAATCCAAGAAAAGAAAAGTTTCAGAAGAAAATAGATCATTAATTCAACTACATATGCTAGTTTTGCAGCCGCTCAAGAAATAGTCAAGCACGGGAAGGGTTTTGTGGCTCCTGGTGTTTTCTCTTCTGTGAGAAATGGATCTAAATGGCTCTTTGAGTGTTTAAGGTTGCAGACCCCTGATCTGGATTGAAGGCCAAATGTGGCCCTCGGTTCACGCAATACTACAAAGTCCATGTTGTGTGGCCCACAAATCCTAGGCTGCCTTTGAGGCTTGCATAGTGTAGGAGGAGAGGGCTGACATTGCTGCAAAAAGTACCTGGATAGACACACCTGGCTGAGTGTTCTTCTATCCTTCCATTGCTGCCAAACACTCACCGTGTGTCACTGCCTTTGAACTGCTGCTGGCATTGTAATGAGCGCTATGACCCATTCAACTTCCTCGGAAACAGCTCCCTAGAGCTGACTAACAGGCCCTTCATCAGAAACCAGAACAAAGCAAGTGGTTGCGAGATAAATGGGTATAAAACAGAAAAACCACAGGACAGTTTTCAAGAGCAAAGGATGGGCCCCGCTCTCATGCCAACAGTTGTTGGCACAAGAAGGCAGTTCAAAAGTAAGTAATTCCAGTAGGAATTACCTGCTGATTTTGACCCATCCCATGCTCCACCCAGTCCTCCAGTAGTAGGGGCTTGAGAAATGGACGTCTTGAAAGGGAAATGGGAATGCAAAGGGGGGACCCCAGCAGACCCCCATGGGTGGTGGATGAGTTGTCTTTGGCTTAGTTGGGTTATCAGCGACATACGCAGGCTTGAAAATAACACGAGACCCTCATTCTTTTCTTCGCTGGTGCAGGAAATGAAGTTCCTTCAAAATCCTGACCTAGTTGTCTTCGACTTAACGATGGCAACTGGGACTGGAACTTTCATTGCTAAGAAATGCAGTTGTTAAGCGAGCCATGCCTTATTTTTACAACCTTTTTTCTACCATGATCGTTAACCAAATCCAGCTTTCCTCGTCTGATTTTGTGTGTTGAAGTCCCCTGGGAAAGTTGCAAATGGGGATTCGTGACCTCCATGTTGCAACTGTCATAAATCCATCCTAGATGCCAGGCACCAGAATTCTGATCATGTGACACCTCTCCAGGGATACTGCAACCGTCATAAGCACGAGGATTGGCTGGAATTTCATTGCTGTCATAATCTTGACACTAAGCAAATGACTGTAAGTGAAGGACTACCCATTTGGACAGGCGTTGGCTGTAAAGGTAGAGTCTTTACCATTAAGAAGGTAGCTCATTTACATAATGAGACAGCATATTTACATAATAATTTTGGGTTTAGTTTAGTTTATTGTACTTTACTGTCATTGCACAAGGTACAACAAAATTAGATGCTGTCTTCAGGATACATTATAACTATAAAAATAAAATAAAAACACAAACATGCATCCTTTACATTCTATATTCTATATATTCTATATATTCAATTACATTCTGAAATTGAAAACCCGATATTGCACTATACTAGAATTCAATATGGCTATTGCCCTGGGATAGAAGCTGTTTTTCAGCCTATTCGTCCTTGGTTTTATTATCCTGTACCGTCTGCCAGATGGTAATAGTTTAAAAAAAAAGGGTGCCCAGGATGAGATGGATCTTTAAGAACGTTTTGAACTTTCTTAAGGCAGCGGGAGCTATAAAGCTCTTCCAAAGAGGTGAGAGGGCAACCAATGATTCTCTGGACAATGATGTTGACCCTCTGGAGCGCTGTCCTCTCTGCTAATGTGCAATTGGCAAACCATACACAGGTGCGGCAAGTTTAAAAATGTTCTCTATGGTGCAGCGGTAGAAGGTCACCAGCAGTTGTGTTTTCCTGAGAAGTCTCGGGTAGTATAATCTCTGCTGGGCCCTTTTGACAAGTGTTGCAATGTGAGGTCCTCTTTTTATGATAACATCCAGAAGCTTAAAACTGGCCACTTGCTCCACTTGGTCTCCATTGATAACCAAGGGCTGAATGCATTGGTGGGTTTCAAAATTTTTTACTACTGGTTCTGTGGGCGTGGCTTGGTGGATGTGGGATGGCTTGGTGGGTGTGGCTTGGTGGGCGTGGCAGGGGAAGGATGCTGTAAAATCTGCATTCCCTCCCCACTCCAGGGAAAGGTTACTGTAAAATCCACATTTCCTCCCGATCAGCTGGGACTTGGGAAGCAGAGAATAGATAGGGGCGGGGCCAGTCAGAATGTTTACTACCAGTTCTCCAAACTACTCAAAATTTCCGCTACCGCTTCTCCAGAACTGATCAGAACCTGCTGAAACCCACCTCTGGCTGGATGTCTACCTTCTATTTGAAAAAAAAGAAAAAACCAAAAATCCACAAATGCAGCCCCTTTGTACTGATTGCAGATCTTCTGAGTAATGCTTTCCTTCACGTCTCCGACAATTTCTCCGCTGCGTTCTCAAACAAGGAGGAGAAAAAACCTAAACAGATCCAAGAAGGAGCCAAGCTCTGCTGAAGGAGGAGGGGGGCTGAAAAAAAATCCTCATCCATGAAGGGAAACTGACCGGTGCCCTTTGGCGGCGGTCAGGCAAAGGCAAGGAGCTGGCAATCCGGAATAAGAAAGAACCAGTTGGGAAAGCAGGTCTCTGAGCCGATATGAGGGCACGAGTGCCAGGGCCTCTGGTTCTGTGCCAAATGTGGAGGAATTGTGCAATCCGCCAACTCCCAAACAAAAGGCCGCTTTCTATCCCATCGGTAGCCCCAAACAAGGAAGTTCCTTCAAGATGCTTCCTTAAAGCTTTTGGGGCTGTCAATCCAAAAGCAAAGACAAGCATTCAGTGATTGCGCCAGCCCCGCAGGAAATCTTCGTCTTCCTCTCGCTGGCACGCAGCATTGAGAAACCCAACCGGGGTTTGCACTGGCCATTTCTCACACGTTGATCCCTGCGAGATTTGAAGGGGGATTTAAGGCTAAGATGAATACAGGATCTCTTCCAGGAACACTGCCTGGGTCGCTCTTATTGTAGCTCCTGCAAGACCCGGCTGGGAGTTTTGCTAACTGAACCAGGAGGAAACACACGTAGAAACACACACAGGCCTAAGCACACATATATCCTGGTTCTTGTTGTTGTTGCTTCCTTGACCTCCGGGCCGGCGGCCAAATATTTTGTGAGAATTAAAATCCCGAGCTGCCTGCCTCCCCTCCGCGCACCCTTTTCACGATGTGTTGTTTTGAACTGGCACACTCGGAATGGAAAGTTACACTGTTTCGCCATCTCCACGAACTTGGTTTGCACGCTTAGCTCCCTTGCGTTTTCCACTTCACCCACCCCCCGTTGCACCGGGGGAGTGGATGAAGCGGCTGCCCGTAACTCGCATCCCATAATGAGTGCCCGCTGCCAAAACAAGCAGGATATCGGGATTGATGAGGATCACAAGCAGGTACATGTACTACCGAGCACAATTCTCTCACTTCAAGCCAACTTGCTCCGGGCTGTTTGTCGATACTGGCCAGGGAACAACCTGAAAAGTTTTCATATCGGCTATTCTCCTGCTGTAGCCCTGCAAGCTGCAGCTCCAGAGGACAAAATGTTTGAAATTAAATCTTGTCTATGATCCTACAGAAATAATAACAGGACAGGTAGTCCTCAGTTTATACCCATTTGTTTAGTGACCGAGAGGGATGCGGTGGCTCAGTGGCTAAGACGCTGAGCTTGTCGATCAGAAAGGTCAGCAGTTCAGAGGTTCGAATCCCTAGTGCCACGTAACGGGGTGAGCTCTGGTTGCTTGTCCCAGCTTCTGCCAACCTAGCAGTTCGAAAGCATGTAAAAAATGTGAGTAGAGAAATAGAGATCACCTTTGGTGGGAAGATAACAGCGTTCTGTGTGCCTTTGACATTTAGTCATGCCGGCCACATGACCACGGAGATGTCTTTGGACAGCACTGGCTCTTCAGCTTTGAAACAGAGATGAGCACCGCCTCCTAGAGTCAGGAAAAACTAGCACATATGTACGAGGGGAACCTTTACCTTTACTTTAGTGACCGAAGTTACAACAGCACTGAAAAAAAGTGACATGCGACCAGTCAGAAGAACAGAATAATAGTTGGAAGGGACCTCCGAGGTCTTCTAGACCAACCCACTGCTCGAGCAGGAAACCATAGACCAGTAGTTCTCAACCTGTGGTCCACAGACCCCTGAGGGGCTGTGATGTCATCTCAGGGGCTGCCTGAAGGCTTGAAGAAATGTTAGGATTTAAATCTTGAGTTAAGTATGGGCCTGGTGGCTCAGCAAACTAAAGCATTGTGATTAACATCAGCTGTCTGCAATTACTGTAAGTTTGAATCTCACCAGGCTCAAGGTTGACTCAGCCTTCCATCCTTTCTAAGCTAGGTAAATTGAGGACCCAGTTTGTGGGGGCAATAACTTTGTATAAATATACAAAGTTTGTACAATATGACTTTGTATAAATATACAAAAGTATGAAGGCTATTCCTTAACGCCTTGTAAGCCGCCCTGAGTCTCCAGAGAAGGGCGGCATATAAATCAATTTTTTTTTTTTTAAAAAAAGAAAGTCTTGGCATTGCGTGGCCACAGAAGTTTTTTAAATGTGGTGTGTGGTGAAGAAAAAATTCAGGACCACTGCCCTACACCACTTTAGACCAATGGTTGTCCCATCTCTTCTTAAAAAGTCCTTGCATTTATGACCACTACAGCATCCTCAGGGTCACATGATCAAAATTAGGGTCCTTGACAACCGGCAACCAGATCACCATTTGCGATCTTGTCAGCTGGCTTCCCGATCAGCTAATAGAGGAATTCAGATTTGCTTGATTCACTGAACAACTGCCATGATTTGCTTAACAACTGTGGCAAAAAAGATCAAAAAATGAGGCCTGTCCCACTTAACAACTGCCTCGCTTCGGGATAAAAATTCTGACCGCCCCAACTGTTGTTGTAAGCTGAGGACTGCTGAGGACTGCCTGTTGTAGTAGTGGTTTGTCCCTATCGTTCAAAATCCAAAAAAAAAAAAAAATCTTTTAAATCTTGTTCATCCTATTTTTTTTTAATTTGATTTATATGCCGCCCTTTTCCGGAGACTCAGGGCAGCTTACAATGCGTTAAGCAATAGCCTTCATACTTTTGTATATTTATACAAGGTCAGCTTATTGCCCCCACAAACTGGGTCCTCAATTGACCTACCTTAGAAAGGATGGAAGGCTGAGTCAACCTTGAGCCTGGTGAGATTCAAACTTACAGTAATTGCAGACAGCTGCTGTTAAACACAATGCTTAGTCTGCTGAGCTATCCAGGCTCCTCTATTATACAGGTAGTCCTCGACTTAACAACAGTTCATTCAGTGACCGGTCAAAGTTTACAACAGCACTGGAAAATGACCATTTTTCACAGTTACAAACTTCGAAGCATTCCCAGGATCATGGGATCAAAATTCAGATATTTGGCGACTGGTTCGTACTTATGATCATTGCTGTGTCCCAAGGTCACGTGATTCCCACTTTTACGACCTTCTGACAAGCAAAGTCAATGGGGAAACCAGATCCACTTAACAACCGTGTTACTAACTCATCAACTGCAGTGATTCACTTAACCACGAAGCAAGAAAGGTCATAAAACGGGGGCAAAACTCACTTGACAAATGTCTCACTTAACAAGCAGAAATGTTGGGCTCGATTGTGGCCGTATGTCGAGGACTGTCTGTCGTTGCAGCAGCGGTAATGTTGCATTATTATGACTACGATTGTTATTCTTAAGGTACAGTTTGCAAGGAACAGAGCCAGTTCTGACCAATTCTGGTAGCGGAAATTTTGAGTAGTTCGGAGAACTGGTAGTAAAAATTCTGACTGGCCCCGCCCACATCTATTCTCTGTCTCCCAAGTCCCAGCCGATCGGGAGGAAATAGGGATTTTGCAGTAACTTTCCCATGGAGTGGGATGGAAATGGAGATTTTACAGTATCCTTCCCCTGCCATTCCCACCAAGCCACGCCCACCAAGCCACACCCACAGAACCGGTAGTAAAAAAATTTGAAACCCACCACAGAGCCATGGAAAGATCAGCCAGTAGGGGAAAATAATTTTTTCTCTTTTGCTTCCTAGTGAAAAACAAAATAGGCGATTGGATAAGGATGCCCGATCTTATCCCTGAAGAACAGGAATTAGCTAATAAGTAAATAAACCGATCCCATGTTAGTTTTATCTCATATTTACCCTCCTGTTGCCAGTTCTTATATTTTGAGTGGTTGCAACAACTTACGATAACTTGCTTAGAACCACCCTTGTAAGCCAAGTTTTGCTGGGAATTTACTCAACGGGTTGGCGTTTTCTCCAATTTCTGTTTTTGACCCTCCTTGCAAAGACAAAATGCAGATTGCAACAGACTTCTAGACTGAAAAGGCAAAACAAGTGTTTTAACCCAGCGGTGAACTTGAAGGACTCTCAGCCCCATGGTGCACAACCTAAAGGCCACCTTGTCTTCAACTTCTGCAAGTAGGTCTTGAATTCTGAAGAATTAGGAAGCCATTCCAGAGAGTCCAAGTTGGCATAGTGGTTAAGATATTAGACTAAGGACCAGAAGACTCTTGGTTCTAATCCTGCCTTAGACAAGAAGCCAGCTGAGTGACCTTGGGCCAGTCACTTCTTTTCAGCCCTAGGATGGAAGCAATGGCAAACCACTACTGAAATCTTGCCAAAAAAAACCCTGCATGGACTTGTTTAGGCCAGAGGTCTCCAATCTTGGCAACTTTAAGACTTGTGGACTTCAACTCCCAGAATTCCTCAGCCAGTTGGATTGGGTAAACTAGTAGCAGCGGCGGCAGGAGGCTCCGCCCACCCGCCTGGATGTCTCTGCGCACACGCAGAAGTGTCGTGCGCGAGCATGAGCTCACGCATACCCACGAGCAAACCGGTAACGGCTGAAATTGAAACCCACTACTGGGGCCAAGCTATTTTTCAAACCACCCGACGGTCAGATAAGGAATAATGGATGGAAACTGACCAAGGAGAGATTCAACCTGGAAACAAGGAGAAATTTTCTGAGAGTGACAGCAATCAATCAATGGAACAGTTTGTCTTTGGAAGTTGTGGGAGCTCCATCCCTGGAAGCTTTCAAGAAGAGATTGGACTGCCATTTGTCACAAATGGTATAGGGTCTCCTGCTTGGGTGGGGCGGGATTGGACTAGATTTATTTATTTATTTATTAGTTTGATTTATATGCCGCCCTTCTCCGGAGACTCAGGGCGGCTTACAATGCATTAAGCAATAGCCTTCATACTTTTGTATATACCTGCTTAGTAGGGCTTTCGGGGCCCCCCCAAGCGGTGTTCTTTTTCATACAAAGTCATCTTATTGCCCCCACAATCCGGGTCCTCATTTTACCTACCTCGAAAGGATGGAAAGCTGAGTCAACCTTGAGCCTGGTGAGATTTGAACTCGCAGTAATTGCAGGCAGCTGGCAACTGACCTACAAAATCCCTTCCAACTGTGTTAATCTAATCCAATGTAATGTAATCTAATCCTTTCTGATGTCCATCAACCTCCCACCCCAGGCAGAAGAGAATGGAGACAGATTTATGCAAAATGCAGATGAACATGGGCTGGAGTTGGTCCTCGTTCAGATTTAAGGGGTTCAAAGGCAGCCTATGTCACCGTATGTTGCATGAACCAGGCTACTGCTAAAGAATGAAGACACACGGTAGTTGCTTTTGTGAACATCACTGCTAAATTACATTAACCAGCTTCAGAATCTGACATCCTGACTCAGAACCCAGTCAGATCACAGAATTCCAGCACCGTCAAAAGTTTCTCTTAGAATTCAGGGTTCAGTGAACTACCAAATATAAGTTTCTAAATGCTGCTGAACTACAACTCCCAGAAGTCTCAACCCACCTGGCTAGCAATCTGGTGATTGTATTTCTGCAACGCCTGGAGAAGTCTGAGCAAGTAAGTTCTTTTTTTTTTTTTTTTTTTTGCTGTTCTGTAGGCCCTTCAGCTAGATCTAAGTTGACGTCTCAGCTGGGAAACTTGAGTTTGCCAACTCACATTTGTGCAGCCAACCGGAATTTGGGGGAAAGGAGCATTGATTGACACCACACCCTTCCCCCAGTTTGACGGAAGAGGCTACAACCGCCTTCAAAGCAGTCCCCTGCTGTATTTATGTTATGAAATAGTCATAATTTCAGGCTTTCCTCGTTGGGTGCAAGTTCAGGCTACGAAACGATCCATCCCTGCTTTTTAAAAAAAAAATTAACAGTTTAACAGGAACAGAATTGGAAGGAACTTTGGAGGTCATCTAATCCAACCCCCTGCAGAAGACCTGTACTCGGGATTTGAACCGCCGAACTGCCACACTTTCTGATTGACAAGCTCAGTGCCTTAGCTACTGAGCTACCTAATCAGGTTCATTGCATCAAAACTCATAAGATAAATTCCATCCCCCAGATTATGCGTAATCATATACACCTATGCACACACACACACGCACATTTCTATTCACACCCAAGAAAAAATTGAGAGAAAGAAAAAGATCAGGAGAAAAGAGATTCCCAGTGATTCTTCCTCCCCATTGCCTCTTTTTCCGTTTCTCAGGACGACTCTGCCTTTGAGACATGATCAACATTTTAGCAGGAAATTCTGGACAGGTTGGATGTTCCATTCTTTAATTAGAAGGGGGAAACAATTCTCTTCCCCATCCAATTTATATTTCATGCAGATTATGCAAATGGAAGGTTCAATGCCTCAATTTTCCTGTCGCTCCAGATCCAGATCCAGAAACAAATCCAGATTCAAGAAATCCAGATCCAAAGGGAAGAAAATGCCTACAGTCTGGGAAGATTCATCTGGCATCTTGGTTCTTTTCCATACTGTACTTGACTCTGGTTGATTGCGTAATTTAATTGGTTAATTAAATTAATTTAGCCACTGAGCCTGACTAGGTGGCTCAGTGGCTAAGACACCGAGCTTTTCGATGAGAAAGGTCGGCAGTTCGGCGGTTCGAATCCCTGGTACAGGTCTCCTGCGTGAGGGGGTTGGACTAGATGACCTCCGAGGTCCCTTCCAACTCTGTTAACTGTCACTGATCATTTTAAACAGAATAACAGGATTGGAAGGGGACCTTGGAGGTCTTCTAGTCCAACCCCAGGGAACCTTATACCGTTTTAGGAAACCTTATACTGTTTCATTTTCTACATCCCTATAACCATAAAATTAAAGACATGCATAATGCCACTAGGCTAAAAAAGCACGTTAAGCAAGTTTCAAAACTAATCCATCTTGGTGCATTGTGTGAGTGTAGCAACCGAGAAGGATTTTTTTACAAGCGCCGTTTTCTGAATACTTTTCAGTAAGTAAGTCCATCAACCGGGATTTTTGTCCTGGTTGAGCAGGGTGGCGTTATGGAATGTTCATTAACATTCCAACTTCTGAGAGAAGGAAGCTCATTTATGGGGTGTTTAAGCCAACTTCCATCTTTTCCCCCCGCATTAACAAAATCTCTAAGCTGGCTCCTCTACACTTCCCACAAGGCAACGGCCAAGCAACGAATGGGACCGGATTTTTTTCTTGGCTGCAAGGCAAAAATCACCTTTTCAGCAAACGCATGTCGTTTGCAAAAGTCACCCGTTGAAGAACTGGGAAGAAGCTTCTGGGATGAGACGTGAAATGGCTTCAGGAAGAAACAAAGTCCAGTTGCCATTTGAAAAAACAGCTTTCATCAGTGGTGGGTTTCACATATTCTTATCACCGATTTGCCGCACGCTCGCTTCGCATATTCACAAACCTTCCATGTATGCGCCCGGCCTTGCCATGCAGGGCTTGGCTCACCCACGCACCTGCCACGCATGCACCCAGCCTCAAAAACATACCTAAATAGGATGACATTATGCGGGCTGGCACCCCATTAAGTGGGCTGGCCCACCTGGAGTCGCGGCTACCGTTTTGCATGAGCTGGTATGAACCGGCTGAATACCAACTCTGCCTTTCATCCACTGAGCCGTACACCCCATCCCATATTATTATTATTGTTATTATTATTGGTTAATCTGTAGTGAGATTCATAGCCTTTGAGGCTGGTTAATAGCTCAGCAGCTCGAGTCCTAACCAAGGACCTAGGAACTGTTAAGGTATCGTCGGAGGATGTAAGCTGTTCCGAGTAAGGTGGTTTTTTGTAGAGTCAAAATGTTCAAATCTGGTAAATTTAGAATTTCTAAATAGCGGGGTAGCCCTTTGGGTATTGCTCCAAGGGCTCCAATTACAATCGGAACAACACATGATTTCTTTTTCCACAGTCGCTCAACTTCAATTTGCAAGTCCCGGTATTTTGTGATTTTTTCTTGCTGCTTATCTTCAATCCGTGCGTCACCAGGTATTGCAATGTCAATGAACCATACTTTTTTCTCTTCAACTACCGTTATGTCAGGTGTGTTGTGGACCAAGTGCCTGTCAGTCTGAATCCTAAAGTCCCACAAGATCTTGAGTTTCTCATTCTCTAAAACTTTCTCAATCTGATGTTCCCAGTGGTTTTTGCTGTACTCAAATCCAAACTTCTGGCACAATTTCCAGTGAATGATCTTAGCAACGCGGTCATGGCGTTGTAGGTAGTCGGTTTGTGAAATTTTGCTGCACCCACTGATCAGGTGGTCGACTGTCTCATATTATTATTATTATTATTATTATTATTATTATTATTATTATTATTATTATTATTATTTCTATGCCGCCCACTCTCCGAGGACTCTGGGTGGCTTACACCGAAGACAGTATACTAAATAGCATCTTGCCCCCAACAATCTCGGTCCTCATTTTACCCACCTCGGAAGGATGGAAGGCTGAGTCAACCTTGCGCCGGTGAGATTTGATCCGCTGATCTGCTGAACTAGCAGTCAGCTGAAGTAGCTGCAGTACTGCACTCTAACCACTGCACCACTTCGACTCTTATATCAGGGGTCTCCAGGACCCCATATATCAGGGGTCTCCAACTTTGCGAACTTTAAGACTTGTGGACTTCACCTCCCAACTTCCCGTTTGGACTACTGTAATGCTCTCTACATGGGCTCCCCTTGAGGAGCACCCGGAGGTTCAGCTGGTCCAGAACCCGGCTGCGCGAGTGGTTATGGGAGCGACTCATCACTCCCGGGTAACTCCCCTCTTGCGTGAGCTGCACTGGCTCCCGGTGGTCTTCCAGGTGCATTTGAAGGTATTAGTCACCATCTTCAAAGCGCTCCATGGTTTAGGACCGGGATATTTACAAGACCGTCTTCTGCCAATGAATATCTCCCACCGCCCGATACGCTCTCACAGAGAGGGCCTCCTCAGGGTGCCGTTGGCCAGACAATGCCGGTGGGCGGCCCCCAGGGGGAGAGCATTCTTTGTGGGAGCTCCAGCCCTATGGAATGAACTACCCCCCGGATATAAGAAAGATTCCTGACCTCCGTGCCTTCCGACGAGCCCTGAAGACTCTACTGTTTCACCAAGCCGGTCTGACTTAAATCTGTGTTCAATTTTTAAAAGGGGTTTTTAGCAGGGGTTTTAAACTTTATGGCCAAATAGTTTAATTATTTTATTAGTTTAATTTTCATATGTGATATGTGATTGTTTTAATATGGCTGTAAACCGCCCTGAGTCCCATTCGGGAGAAGGGCGATATATAAATGCAATAATACCTAAACCTAAAACCTAAAACCAGCCAGCTTCGCTAGCTGAAGAACTCTGGGAGTTGAAATCCACGAGTCTTAAAATTGCCAAGGTTGGAGACCCCTGCCATATATAACATCTGGAATCCATTGGAGGAGCCTTTGCCACTTTGGCTAAGCAGAGACTCCATATTCTAAGGCAGCCTACCTGTAGATGTCAGAGATGTGCAAGGCACAAGAGCATTGTTTTGGTGCCCTCTCTATGCAATGGTGGGAAGCAAGCTATGGTTTGATTCCTGGGGCATCAAACCAGCGGTGAAATCCACTTACCTTCGCTACCAGTTTGGGAGAGGGAGCACTCTGGAGCGTGTGTGCGCCTCTTCTGCGCATGCACAGAAACTTCTGCGCATGTGCAGATGATAAAAAAAAAAAGGATGTAATGACATCCCAGTGGGTTGGCGGAGCCTCCCACTGCCACGCTACCGGTTTGGCGAGCCGGATAGAACAGGGGGGTATTTCACCACTGCATCAAGCTCCTCATGGAGGGAGAAGACACAGGACTGATCTACACAACATGCTTTTTTTTTTTAATTTGATTTATATGCCGCCCTTCTCCGAAGACTCAGGGCGGCTTACAATGCATTAAGCAATAGCCTTCATACTTCTGTATATTTATATTTATACAAAGTCAGCTTATTGCCCCCAACAAACTGGGTCCTCAATTTACCCACCTTATAAAGGATGGAAGGCTGAGTCGACCTTGAGCCTGCCTGGAATTGAACTCACAAGTAATTGCAGCAGCTGGATCTTAAATGCTGCCTTTGTAGGAGGCATTACTCCCCTACGCTACTCAGGCTCTGTCTATACTTGCTGCATGGCCAACACACCCCACTTGTATTCTGCAGAATAACAGAAGAGGATGGGACTTCCCCTTCCCTGAGGAGTTTGACGCCCCAGGAATCAAATCATAGCTTGCTCTGCAGCATTGCATAGAGAGGTCACCAAAGCAATGCTCTTGTGGCTTGGTGTGGGGGCTCCCTAGTCCCACCCCGTTTGAGCAAGAGACCCTACACCACTTCAGACAAGTGGTTGCCCAATCTCTTCTCAACAGCCACCAGTGATGGAGCACCCACAACTTCTGAAGGCAAGCTCTTTCACTCGTTACTTGTTCACACCGTTAAGGAAATTTCTCCTTATTTCTAGAGTGGTTGTCTCCAAGGGTGGGATTCAGCCGGTTCGGATCGGTTTGGGAGAACCGGATGTTAATTTTAATCTGGTTCGCCAAACTGGTAGTTGGAAGGATTGGCTGACCCTGCCCACCCTGCCCCTCCCAGGAGTCTCCACGCGGTCCATTTTGGATGCCAGGTAAGTGCAGGGCCTGCACGGAGGGCCTACCAGAAGTACCGGAAGTCCAGAAACGGGCTCATTTCCAGCCTCCAGAGTGCCCGGGGGAAGCTATCTTCGCCCTCCTGTAAGCACAAGGAAAGCCTCCGAAGCCTGGGGAGGGCAAAACCATGGCCCCACCCATGGGGTAGGAGGCTGAGTAAGCCATGCTCCCATGGCCACACCCACCCAGCAATTGGGCAGCAAACCGGTTGCTAAACATTTTCAATCCCACCCCTGGTTGTCTCCTTGATTAAGGGATGCACACATCCCTGCAGCAGAGTCTCTATTCCATTTCAGGCCCCTGCTCAGACACAGTTGCAAACCGGTAGTAAAGGTAAGTAGAACCCACCCCTGATTCCCACCCCACTCTGGGGCCAGCCAGAGGTGGTATTTGCCGGTTCTCTGAACTACTCAAAATTTCCACTGCCAGTTCTCCAGAGAATCTGCTAGATTTCACCCTTGGATCCTGGGCATAACCTCCAACTGGCAGAGTGGTTAGGTTGGGTTCATTCATTAGGCTAAACCAAGTTTCTTCTCCAGGTTTGAGAAGACATTCTAATCAGTGCAAATACCAACTTGGGAAATGCAAAGATTACAGAAAACCTTAAGTGTGGAGGAACCGCCAAAGTTCTTTACTCACAAGATAAAAAAATACGAGAGAGTTCAGGATATGGGCAGAAAAAGAGAAATACAACAGAAGGTGACTCATATGGGCAGTGTTGGGCAATTTAGGAATCCCACACTTCACAACTGGCTAATTCACAACTGAGTCTGAAGGAAGATAATGCTTCTTTTATGAGGTGAGATAAACAGATATGCATGCACAGGTAATGCACTCTAGCTAATTCCACTTTCCCTTAAAGGTAAAGGTTCCCCTCGCACATATATGCTAGTCTTTCCTGACTCTAGGGGGTGGTGCTCATCTCCGTTTCAAAGCCGAAGAGCCAGCGCTGTCTGAAGACATCTCCATGGTTCTGTGGCCGGCATGACTAAATGCCAAAGGCGCACGGAACACTGTTACCTTCCCACCAAAGGTGGTCCCTGTTTTTCTACTTGCATTTTTTATGTGCTTTCAAACTGCTAAATTGACAGAAGCTGGGACAAATAACAGGAGCTCACCCCGTTACAAGGCGCTAGGGTTCGAATTGCTGAACTGCGACCCTTTCAATCAACAAGCTCAGTGTCTTAGCCACTGAGCCACCAGATCCCTTTGTCCACTTTCCCTTACCTGCTTCTAATTTTTCCTAGATGCAAAAGAGACAACATCTGAATCCCCACCCTGGCAGTCACACCCACCTGATCCCCAACCTGATATTTTTAATGTGGTCAAAGGGGGAGACAATGGAATAAACATCTGGAGAAGAAACAGACCTACTGTGTCTAATTCATGGAGTTCATACAGGTAGTCCTCGATTTACCACCATAGGTTTAGTGACTGTTTGAACTTACGACAACCCTGTAAAAAATTGATTTGCGATTGATTTTTCACTCCTGGGGACCATTGCAGCAACCCCGGGTTCACCTTATCAAAATTTGGGCACTTGGCAACTGGCATGTATTTATGACTGTTGCAATGTCCCGGGTCATGGGATCTCCTTTTGCGATCTTCTGACATGCAAAATCAAACGAGGAAGACAGATTCACTAATTTAACAACTGCAGTGATTCTTTTAACCACTGTGGCAAGATAGGTCATAAAACAGGGCAAAACCTCTGGCTGGCCCCAGAGTGGGGAGGGAATGGGGATTTTGCAGTATCCTTCCCCTGCCATGCCCACCAAGCCACGCCTACAGAACCGGTAATAAAAAAATTAGGATTTCACCACTGCCGAAAATCACCAACATTCTTTCACGGCTGAAGATCGTTTTAAGCCTAGGTCTCCCCATTCCTAATTCACCTTAACTCTGCACAAACTGACCCAATGAGTAAATGGCACATCTTGTAATCATCATTACAGCCAGGATTCACCCCAATTTAATCGTAAAGAGATAAATGTTTCAAAAGAAGTGACAGTGTTCGATCCATTTCATCAGAATGGATTCTTGTCAAAACTTTCAGGCAGAAAGTTTTACAAAAGTTTATAAAGCAAGCACGCACGCTTCGAGTTTTTAAAAGTCGCTCATGGCCCAAATGATTACAAAGCCGGAAACGATGAAGAAGATAGAAAAATGGGATTGTTTTTTTTTTTTCCCCACCGGGTCTATACCAGTTTGGGGGACAATCTGCAAATAATGCAAACTGAATCCACTCAGGTACAGAAGAAACATTTGAAATAGCACCACTAGTAAGGACAAGTTTGGGAAGATAAAATAAGCAATCAACCAGGAGATTCGGTGGAAGAAATGTCTTATTTCAACAAGGCAGAAATATTGGAGAGTAAATTAACCGCCCACTCAGACAGTGGAAGTGTGAAAATCTGAGTGTGCAAACTTATTTTTAAGACGGGATAATTACTATTAACTGATGTATAATGTGCTGATTGTGCAAATAGCTATCCTATTATTTCCGAATCAGATGCAGAAAATCGAAATGCTCTTTCCTAAGGCCCAAAAATCACTCAAATCTGGTCTTGCAGCAGACAGAAACTCGGCTTGGAGCTGTAAACTCGGCTTGGGGTCCGTAAAGCCACTTCAAAAAAACAATCAGGTCAAGATCAGCAAATCCATTTAAGCCTCTCTTCAGTTTTGAGGGCAAAGCCTTTATATGCAATTTTGCAGCACAGATGTGCCCCAGCTGTTCTTAACTGCCCCTTTGGTATACAGGTAGTCCTCGATTTACAACAGTTCATTTAGTGACTGTTCAGCGTTACAACAGCATTGAAAAATGTGACAATTAACCAGTGGAATGGCTTGCCTTCAGAAGTTGCTTCACCACTGGAGGTTTTTAAGAAGAGACTGGACAGCCCCTGGTCTGGAATGGTCTAGGGCAGGGGTCAGCAACCTGTGGCTCTGGAGCCACATGTGGCTCTTTCACCCGCCTGCTGCGGCTCCCTGTCACTCAAAATATATGTCACAACCACCAATGCGCGACACCTGCCATCACACCATTTATTGAGCTTTTCATAGGCCAACCATGGATACATCCAAAGTTTCAGAAGAAAACAGAACTACATATGCTAGATTTGTGGCCGCTCAAGAAACAGTCAGGCACAGGAAGAGTTTTGTGGTTCCCGGTGTTTTCTTTTCTGTGGGAAAACGGGTCCAAATGGCTCTTTGAGTGTTTAAGGTTGCAGACCCCTGGTCTAAGGTCTCCTGATTGAGCAGGGGGCTGGACTAGTAGACCTCCAAGTTCCCTTCCAATTGGTTTGACTTACGACCATTTTTCACAGTTACCACCTTCGCAGCATCCCCATGGTCACGGGATTCAAATTCAGCTGCTTGGCCACAGATTCATATTTATGATGGTTGCAGCGTTTCGGGGTCGTGTGATCTTCATTTGAGACCTCCTGACAAGCAAAGGCCACGGGGAAGCCGGATTCGCTAAAAGCCATGTCGCTAACTTAACAACTACATCGATTCACTTAGTAACGGTGGCAAGAAAAGTTATAAAATGGGGCAAATCTTTCACTTAACATAAATTTCGGGCTCCATTGTGGTCGTCACTCAAGGACTATCATTCCCCCCGGCTTTCTCTGAAAGGAGCAACCCAGCTTTTGAGCCCGACATTTGTGTCTACTTTTTGCAGCTACAGGTACACTGGTGGGATTCAGCCGGTTCGCACAACTTCGGGAGAACCGGTTGTTAACTTTCTGAGCAGTTTGGTGAACTGGTTCTCGGAAGAAATCATTAGGGCGGAGAACCGGTTGTGAAATTATTTGAATCCCACCACTGTACAGGTACCATTAGCCCTCGAATTAACGACCACAACTGGCACCAGGATTTCCATTGCTAAACCAAAGGGGTTGTTAAGTGAGTCACGTCTGATTTTACAACCTTTCCTGCCGCTGCTGTATCGCGAAACGCTGCCGTTGTTAAGCGAGCCGCACAGTGATTTAAGAAATTTGGTTTCCTCCGCCGATTTTGCTTGTCGGAAGCAGGACTGGGAAAGTTCCAACCCCGTTGGTCACGTGACCTTGGGAAGGCTGCGACCGTCGTAAGGGCGAGGATAGGTTTTAAATCCTTTTTTTTAAGGGCTGTTGTAACTTTGAACGGTCACTAAACAAATGGTTGTAAGTAGAGAACATCCTCTCTCTCTCTCTCTCTCTCTCTTTTTTAAGCCATGTGAAAACTTGTGGCCGTTAAATTTGGTGACACGTTTTACAGGGCGTTCATCAAAAATTGGTTTTAAGCCCACAAAGAGCGGGAGGACATTGGCTTATTGTTCGAAGGCCGTCATTTTATCACAACGTTAGAGAAACAGGGAAAGAAAATATCCCTTCACGCCATGCGCTGCAATCAAGTTGATTTAGGAAACCGTAAATGGTTTCACATTTCCTTCCACTTTTCGGGCCATAAAAATGTGTTTGGAGGGTTGGGTGCAAATAGAAATCAGACACGTGCAAGAAAAATATGTTGTATTTTTATTTTTATTCTGTCCTGGGCCTTTTTGTGGAGCTCGGATCACTTCCTTCCTTCCTCTCTTTCTTTCTTTCTTTCTTTCTGCCTAACTTATTCTCACCCCTATGGGCGAGGTGAACCGTGTTAAGATCCCTGCACAACCTTGTTGTAAAGGGGACTAAAAATAATAATAATAATAATCTACCACTCCTGGTGTCTAATTCCAGTTTTGTAACCGCAACATTGGAGGGATTTTTCTGCCAGATCTTGACAGATTCCGCTTAAAATAAGGAGCTATATTGGGTAGACAGATGGCACTCTGGCTAATAACGATGCCAGAGGAGAGTTTTGGGACTCCATGGAACTTGTGGGCAGAAGATCCTTAGAATTATTGAGTAATTCGGCTAGTATTTCTCAGCCTCTGGGGAATTCTGGGAGTGGCAGTCCACCCCGCTTAAAGTGGTTGAGGCTGAGAATCCCAAAGGCACTTTTTCCAAAAGGCAGCTGGACTTGGCTTTTCCTTGAAGATGTTTCGCTCCTCGTCCAAGAAGCTTCTTCAGTTCTTCAAGGAAAAACAAAAGTCCAGCTGCCTTTCCCTAAAGCACCTTCGGAACCACAATGACCTAGACAACTGAGAATCTCCATAAGACATTGTGAAACACTGAATTAGCCCTCCATCCTACTTTTTCTTATGGACCAAGGAGGTGACATAAATAGGGCCCGGGGGTGAAATCCAGTAGGTTCTGACAGGTTCTGAAGAACCGGTAGGGGAAATTTTGAGCAGTTCAGAGAACCAGTAGCAGAAATGATGAGTAGTTTGGACAACTGGCAAATACCACCTCTGGCTGGCCCCAGTGTGCGGTTGGGAATGGGGCTTTTGCAGTATCCTTCCCCTGCCATGGAGTGGGGTGGGAATGGAGATTTTGCAGTATCCTTCCCCTGCCATGCCCCCCAAGCCATACCAACGTTAAAAAAATGTGGATTTCACCACTGATAAGGCCCTCTTCTGCTATTTCATCCCCACCACAATCCTGGGTTTGGATTGAGGAGTTAAACTCAATCCAAGGAGTTTGGATTGAGAGCTTAACGGGCTCAAGGAAGCCTCCAAAACCAAGCAAGGACTAAAATCTGGGGATTCCCAGTTCCTAACCCAACCCCTTCCCCCTTTCCCTACACGGGATGATCCCAACGTTTTGAGAAGTCCATAGAAAAAGCATTCCTCGTTCAAACATCTGTCTGCCTCTTTTTGACAATCTGTATCAGCCACTAAATCTGCTATCAGAGAAAGTCCCTTGCTAATTTGGCCAAATCTGGCACGATCAACTCTCCAAAAAGCCAATTTTTTTTAAAAAAAACATACTCCGTGCAAGGTGATTTGGGATGAAAACAGGAACAGGAATAGACAAACCCAGTTTCCAGGCTGAAGTGAGGCTTAAGAAGCAAGGGAAGGGTCCCTGTGAGAAGCCAGAAGCTGGCAGCCAGTGACTTACCTCGCAGTGGCCGAACCAGGCCAGTTCTGTATGCAGCACCATCAGAAAGATGCCTGACACGGCCATCAGTAACGACCATCCTGCCAGGTTCTTCTCTTCGCCCAACAAGAGTTTCCGTCCCCGAAGGCGACGCAAATTCTCGCCAGGCTCCGGGGGGATGTGAAGGGCCCTGGTCTCAGCTGGGTCCTGTTTGATCTGCATCTCTTGAGCGTTGCTGGGGGCGGAAGAGCGCTTGTTGCCCTGAGTTGGGAGGCAGGGGCTGAAGACCCCTTGGGCAGTCCCCCATCCCTGCCTCTTGAGCAACCAGCAGGCAGCCAGGACGAGGGTGGGAAGGAGGGAGGAAAGGAAAGGAAAGGAAAGGAAAGGAAAGGAAAGGAAAGGAAAGGAAAGGAAAGGAAAGGAAAGGAAAGGAAAGAAAAGAAAAAAAGAAAAATGGGGAAAGGAAAGGAAAGGAAAGGAAAGGAAAGGAAAGGAAAGGAAAGGAAAGGAAGGAAGGAAGGAAGGAAGGAAGGAAGGAAGGAAGGAAGGAAGAAAGAAAGAAAGAAAGAAAGAAAGAAAGAAAGAAAGAAAGAAAGAAAGAAAGAAAGAAAGAAAGAAAGAAAGAAAAGAAAAGAAAAGAAAAGAAAAGAAAAGAAAAGAAAAGAAGTGAAAGTGATAAGAAAGCAAAAGTAGAGAGCAACGGGACAAGACAAAAAACAGCAGCCCGAAGAGAATCCGCGTCCCGAGAAGGTGCTGAAGAAGCCGAAACGCTCGCGCGGAGTCCCGGACCCAACTGCTGCCCAACCAAGCCCCGCAGAGCGCCGGAGGAACTTGCTGGTGTCTGGGGCTAGGGCACTTCGTCAGCGGGCGGGGCGAGGCGAGGCGAAGCGGGGCGGGGGCTGCCCAAGGAGGGCCGGACGAAGTGTGAAAAGGCCAGAAGGGGTCAGAGCCGAGTGCCTGGCGGCGTGTCAGGGGACTTGGGACTTTATAGGAGCAGGAAGGGCTGGAGGGGGGGTGGGGGGAACCAGTGGGGCAGAGAATCAATTTCCCCCTCCCCATATCTCTCCCCCCCCCCTTTCCCTTCCCTCCAAAACGTCCGGGATCCAGATCTGGCTGCGAAAACGAATCTAGAAACACGCCCAATGGCAAGCCTAAGAACCGGGGCTGAAAAATGAAACGGAGATCGGCGGTTGTGCGTCCCCGCGACGCGTTCAAACCGTGTTGTCTATGGAGTTTCTCAGTCATTCAGGTCATGGTTGTCCCAAAGGTGCTTTTTTCCTCCCTTTTTTCCTTTCTTTTTAAAAAAAAACAGTGCCTTGTCCCGATAACATTTACAAATGGTGCAAAACCACAGAAAAATTAAGCGTAAATCTTAACACACAAACTAATAACGATCACAATAATATAATGGCAGTAATTATAATACTATAAATTTCTTCTTACCTTACCTTATTTACATTTTAACTTTTTTTTTTTTTTTTACTATCCCACAGGGGATATCCCTGTTCAAGTGGATTCCCTATTTCCCACCCAGCATAGAGATGCCAATTCAATTTTCAATTCACAATAGAGCTGGAAGGGACCTTTGAGGTCTTCTAGTCCAACCCCCTGCTCAAGCAGGAAACCCTATACCATTTCGGACAAATGGCTCTCTGAATAAAGCACCCACAACTTCTGAAGGCAAGCCATTCTACTGGTTCATTGCTCACCATTAGGAAGTTTCTCCTTAGTACTAGGTTGCTTTTCTCCTTGATTAGTTTCCATCAGTTGCTGCTTCTTCTTTTTTTTAATTAGATTTATATGCCACCCTTCTCCGGAGACAGGGCGTCTTACAATGCATTAAGCAATAGCCTTCATACTTTTGTATATTTATACAAAATCAGCTTATTGCCCCCACAAACTGGGTCCTCAATTTACCCACCTTAGAAAGGATGGAAGGCTGAGTCGACCTTGAGCCTCGAACTCGCATAATTGCAGACAGCTGGGTGTTAATAACAGGCTATCTAGCCCGTCGAGCTATCTGAGGTTCTTGTCCTGCCTTCTGGGGCTTTGGAAAATAGGTTGACCCCAGGGGTAAAATCCAGCAGGTTCCAGATAGGTTCTGGAGAACTGGTAGCGGAAATGTTGAGTAGTTGAGGAGAACTGGCAAATACCACCTCTGTCTGGCCCCAGAGTGGTGTGGGAATGGAGCTTTTGCAATAATCCTTCCCCCAAGAATGGGGAGGGAATGGGGATTTTGCAGTATCCTTCCCCTGCCACGCCTGCCAAGTCACACCCACAGAACTGATAATTAAAAAAATTGGATTTCACCATTGGTTGACCCCCCCACCTCTCTTCTTTGTGGCAGGCCCTCAAATACTGGAATACTGCTATCAGATCACCCCCTAGTCATTGTCAAGATCCTGACATGCCCAAGGAACATTGGACTTTCGACATGTGAAGCAGAAAGAAAGAAGACAGTGCCTCTGAGCATGTTGAGCTGCCCATAGTCACTCGATCGTAAGATGGGTGGCATAAAAATTGAATAGATAAATAACGTAGAATGCTTTCCCTTGGATACCGCATAGCTGTTTGGGGTAGAACGTAAATCAATATTTCCTGTATTCACACTTAAAGAATTTGAGGTGGTGAATCATTTACACACCTTGAGAAAAATGTGTTGTGTCTGACTGCAGCCCTACCCAGATTTTTTCTAAATAGATCCAGGTAGATTTCTGTAAGCATCGTCCTTATCCAGCCACGGGGAAGCTTCCTGCTTTATAGGATTAAAAGAGAATAAGACGACACAATGGCAGACTTCATCTACATTTTGGCCTGCCGTGCCTGATAAAATGTCATTTCTCAAAAGACCCAAAGGCAAGGGTGAAACTCAACAGGTTCTGACAGGTTCTGGAGAACCGGTAGCGGAAATTTTGAGTAGTTCGGAGAACCGGCAAATATCACCACTGGCTGGCCCCAGAGTTGGGAGGGAATGGAGATTTTGCAGTATCCTTCCCCCAGGAGTGCGGTGGGAATGGAGATTTTGCAGTATCCTTCCCCCAGGAGTGGGGAAGGAATGGAAATTTTGCAGTATCCTTTCCCTGCCACGCCCACCAAGCCACAGCCACAGAACCGGTAGTAAAAAAATGTGGATTTCACCACTGCCCAAAGGTGCTTTTTCAAGAGGCAACTGGCCTTTTTTGTTTTACTTTGAAGACGTTTCGCTTCTCATCCAAGAAGCTTCTTCAGCTCTGACTGGATGGTGGGATCTAGGAATATAAATCCTTGCATTTCCCACCATCCAGTCAGAGCTGAAGAAGCTTCTTGGATGAGAAGCAAAACGTCTTCAAAGAAAAACAGGAAAGGCCAGTTGCCTCTTAAAAAAAACGCCTTTGGGACAACTAAGACCTGGATGGCTGAGAATCTCCACAGACATCTCCCAAAAGTGTTTGCTCGCCAAAGGAAGACTCAGATTACAGTTCGGGGACCTAAATTGGCGTGAGGAATTGTCAACCCACTATGGACAGCCTTGACTCTAATTCATATTGCTCCCCTCCAGGAGGAGGTTTTGAAGTATTTCTAGCAGGACTTCCAGATTCTGTAACAGCTTCGTTCCCTAGGCCAGTATTGGCTAACCTTTTTGCCGTCACGTGCCAAGAGCGGTGGGAGCGCGGTGAGGTCGCCCACGTGTGTGCCCACACCTATAATTCAATGTGCCCCGCCCCTGTGCATGTGTTCCTCCCCTCCCGCTTTAAGCACGTGACGGCACAGTGGACCCAGTAGGCCCATTTTTCACCCGCTCCAGGCTCTAGAGGCTTTCTAGGAGCCTGGGGAGGGTGAAAACAGCCTCCCCCCACCCCTGGAGGCCCTCCGGAGGCCGGAAACAGCCCATTTCTCAACTTCCAGTGGGACCGAAAGGCCCAAAAATCAGCTGGCTGGCGCACACATACAGCAACCCTCGCGTGCCTACTGATACGGCTCTATGTGCCCCCTGTGGCATCTGTGCCATAGGTTCGCCATCACGGCCCTAGGCCCATCAGTTTGGTAAACCTGCAAAATTAGTTTTATTCACTTGTATACCTAGTGCCGCGTAACAGGGTGAGCTCCCATTATTTGTCCCAGCTTCTGCCAACCTAGCAGTTTGAAAGCACATTAAAAATGCAAGTAGAAAAATAGGGACATCTTTGGTGGGAAGGTAACAGCATTCCATGCGCCTTTGGCGTTGAGTCGTGCCAGCCATATGACCAGGGAGACGTCTTCAGAGAGCGCTGGCTCTTCAGCTTTGAAACAGAGATGAGCACCGCCCCCTAGAGTCAGGAACGACTAGCACATATGTGTGAGGGGAACCTTTACTTTTATTTGTATACCTCTGGACTAGACTGTGTTGTTTCTTCGTGTCATATAATATATGTGGGTAATACATAATTTTAATTTTGTATTTATTTATTCATTTAGTCATGTTTATGTAGTGTATTTCTTGGATGGAAGAGGGGCAGTGGGAGACAGCCAAAGCGAGTGGACGTGATTGCTTGGGGAATAAAGTTCACTGAAATCCAAAAACATTTTCTTGTGTAAAAAAAGAGCCCAACGTTTCATGACGTTTTGCTGCGTGGCTCTGAGGACTTCCATTTTTCTGGCCTGAATCAAAGAATTTCTTCTTTGAGCCAAGAAGATGCTGAAACAGAGCCAGTTTGTTTAAGGTGCTGGCTTAGAAACCAGGTATTTGTGAGTTCTAGTCCCGCCTTAGGCATGAAAGGCATCTGAGTGACTTTGGGCTAGTCATTCTCGCTCAACCCGACCTACCTCACAGGGTGGTTGGTGGGGGTGGGGACAAAAAGGAAGGGGAAGGAGTATTATGCATGTTCACCACATTGGGCTATTTATAAAAAGTAATAAAGGTGGAATAAAAATTGAATCAATAAACTAAACTAAAATAATAAAATAAAATAAATAATAAAATACAATAATACAATAATACAATAATAAGTAAAGTAAAGTACAGACAACTACCAGGAAGGATAATAACGGTGCAGGATGAGAAATAAAAGCTAAACTCCTTATGAGAAGCCATCATAGGCCTTCTAAAACCAGAATTTCAGGAGAGGTTTTTTTTTCCCCCTTTTTCCAGGCAGGGACTGGACCAGGTCTCTGCCCTCAAGAAGCAGTTTAATTTCAAAGAGGAAATCCCCAGTATCTTTGGCACTACAATTCCCTGAAGCCCAGGCAGCAATGCAGGTGGTCACAAGTTCTGAGAACCGTACTTCAAAAAACATCTGGAAGACAATGGCTTCTGTTGGTTAGGATTTGGAGGTGGAAAGGAAATCTAGAACCTCTTTTGATGGGCAAATGCTCCATCTTAACCTCCAGGGATTTTTTAGAGTTGTAATAGCAAAAGCAGAAGAGTTGATTTAAAAGAGAGAGAGAGAGAGAGAGAGAGAGAAAGAGAGAGAGAGAGAGAGAGAGAGAGAGAGAGAGAGAGGCAATAATGATTACAAAACAACAAAGATCAGCAATTGTGAAGTTCTCAAAACTTGGAACTTCCCTAAAGTGGCTTTCCATTTCCAATTGTTTCAGCCTTTCAAGGAAAAGGAAAGAAAAGCCATTTTTTTCCCACCCACATTCCCTCCCCCACCCCCTGGTGTGTTCTTCAGAACACAAGAAGCATCTGTACCACTGGCGAATAGGCACTGTCGGAGAGCTGCCCCGGTTGGATTTCTGCCCCATCACTGTTGAGGCCTTCCCTTCCCTGGATGTGTCCAACCAGGTGCTGGTTGGACGCATCCAGAGAGAGAGAGAGAGAGAGGTTTTAATTTTTATTTGGATCCCTTTAAGTTCTAAAGAGCACGGAGTGGGCTTGATGATCTCAAGAGGACCTTCTGATTTAAGGATGCCATGTGGAAGGCTTATATTCATAGGTTGGGATACAAAGGAGACAAAGAGATAAAGGAATTAGGCTTCTCCTTTGCAATGGCTTTAGCCCTATTTTTCAGGATTTCTGAAGCACTTCAGATGAAGCTCTGTTAGTACATTAAAAATGGGTGGCGCTTTATTTATTTGTTTATTTATTGGTTCGATTTATATGCCGCCCTTCTCCGGAGACTCAGGGTGGCTTACAATGTGTTAAGCAATAGCCTTCATACTTTTGTATAAACCTACTTAGTAGGGCTTTTGGGCCCCCCAAGCCGTGTTCTTTTTTTATACAAAGTCATCTTATTGTCCCCACAATCCAGGTCCTCATTTTACCTACCTCGGAAGGATGGAAGGCTGAGACAACCTTGAGCCTGGTGAGATTCGAACTTGCAGTAATTGCAGGCAGTGGCAGCTAAGTGCTATTTAACAGCGCTTTAGTCCACTGCTCCACCAGGCTTTGACTCCCTTTTCCCAGGTTATTTGATTTATTTGACCGCGTACCCTGCAGACCTTCTTTTCCTTCAGTAGAGGAAAGGAAGGGGAAAGGCCGGCATTCAGAAGTCTAGCCGGAAAAGAACCAGCTCTTGCTGTAAAGATTTACCCACCAATGAGTCAACAAGTCCTGTTAAGCTGTGAACTATTTATTAATGAAGAGTAATTCATACAAGACTTGGGAAGTGTGTCCAAGGCTTTGGCTCGACTGTTAATCATCTCTGGGATGACAGCTCTCCAAATGAATCATTGCTATTTGAAAGAAGTGGAAGTGAGGCCCGAAGGAAGAAGAGATGGCAGATTGAATGACATCCCTTTTGTGAGTTCATACATGTCATTCGCTGCCAGTTTGGGTTTTCTCTACACCTGTGAGGACCCTCAGGTAGCTCCTTGGAAGAGGAAAAAGCTGTGAATTCTGAGAGAAAGATGGATGAAAGGATGGATGGACAGATAGAGATGGATGGATGGTTGAAATAGATGACAGACAGACAGACAGACAGACAGATAGATAAATAGATAGATGATAGATAGATAGATAGATAGATAGATAGATAGATAGATAGATAGATAGATAGATAGATAAATAGATAGATACATGGATGGATGGATAGATAGATAGATACATGGATGGATGGATAGATAAATAGATAGATAGATAGATGATAGATAGATAGATAGATAGATAGATAGATAGATAGATAGATAGATAGATAGTCTTTCATGCCTAAGGCGGAACTATTCTATTCTATTCTATTCTATTCTATTCTATTCTATTCTATTCTATTCTATTCTATTCTATTCTATTCTATTCTATTCCTTAGGGGCCATCTGGTTGAAGAAGGCAGGGGTGTCGATATTGAACCCCAGGCAAACAGTCTGAAGGGCATGACAGATAACTCTGCATGCCATTCTGCTAAGCCTATCTTTGGAAGAAGCCACAGGTTGCTTCCAAGACAGCTTCACACTGTCTCGGAAGCAACCTGTGGCTTCTTCTAAAGATAGGCCTGGGGAGGGTGAAAACGGCATTCGCCACCACCACCACCCGAGCCCTCCAGAGGCCGGAAATTTTATTTTATTTTATTTTATTAATTTATTTTTATCGAACTTATATGCCGCCCTTCTCCCGAAGGACTCGGGGCAACTCACAACAATAAAACAACAAGACAATAAAATGAATACTAAAATAATCCAATTAAAATCCGCAAACGGTTAAAACTAAAATTAAAACTAAGTTAAAACTAAAAAGTTAAAACTAAAACTAAAAAGTTAAAACTAAAACTAAAACTAAAACTAAAACTAAAACTAAAAAAAGCAGACCAGGAGATTTGTTGAAAAAGCCACATCTTCAGGTCACCGCGGAAAGAGTGGAGGTCAGGGGCCGTCCGGAGCCCAGTGGGTAACTCGTTCCAGAGGGTCGGTGCGACACAGAGAATGCCCTCATCCTGGAAATGGCCTGTTTCCTGACTTCTTGTGGGCCTTGGAAGGCCTGAAAATCAGTTGGTCGGTGCACACATGTGTGCTGGAGCTGAGTTAGGGCAACGCTCGCATGACCATAGATATGGCTCCACGAGCCACCTGTGGCAAGCGTTCCATAGGTTCGCCATTAAGGCAACAGGACATATTGAGATGGAAGTCTGCTTAGAATCACACGGAGGTGTTTCGGCTGTTGAATTGGACCTCTTGAGAGCAGACAGAATGGGGACAGCCCTTAATGTTGTGAATCTGTTGTCGTTGTTTTCCCTAAAAGGATGGACTTTTTCTTCTTCTTCTTTCAAACCAATTTCTCAAGCAGGACACACCCTGCTTGATTCAGCAGCTCTGGTTCTGTTTCTGACACACACCACTAAGAGGTTTCAACTATATATACCTACCTCCCCCACAAAAATAGTGAAAAGCATGGACAAGTTAAATACATATTTCAATGTCTCATCCCCTCCATATGCAGGAGGGGGTGAAAGAAACTTTACTTCCTTGTTCGGTAGACATTCAGAGGCCAATTCAGTTCGACTGCTGGTGGATTATGAAACCTAAGCATTTTTTTTTTCAGAGAAACTGGAACCATTTAGGAGATTCTGCATTATGTAAGAGGTTAGACTAAATCAGAATTGTTACGATTATTATTATTCATTAAACATGAAACTTAGTCAACTGAACATTTAAAAATGTGTCATGAATACCATTGACCGGTGCTAATGGTTGATATGGGTTGCTGCTAGAGCCCTAGGTATCAACCAAGTATCTTCTTAAATATATGATGTTCCAAGTAGCGCCGTTTTTTGCAGTTCCGCTGGTGTTATTGCAGGAAGCTGCAATTTCTTGATGTGTTTTGTGAAATTCTTGGACATGGTACCAAGTGTCCTGATGACAATGGGTATCACTGTTACATGTTTCATCCATAATCATGTAGTTTCATGGCCAGGTCGCAATATTTCATGATTTTTCTCAGTTCTTTTTCTTTGACTCTGGCATCTCCTGGTACAGCAATATCAATAAACTGTATGCTTTAGCCCTCCACAACTGTGAACAACATCTGGCGTGTTATGTGTTATGTTCCAAATGATGATCCGTCTGCATTCAAAAGTCCCACAAGATCTTCACTGTCTCATTTTTGGTAACTTTTTCCACTTTGTGCTCCCATGACTTTTTGGATACAGGTATGTCGTATTTTTTTACATAATGACCATTATGTGTATCGACAACCGTGATATTATCTCTTTTATTTATTAAACATGAAACTCAGTCAACGGAACATTCAAAAATGCATCACAAATACCATTGACTGATGCTAATGGTTGATACGGGTTGCTGCCAGCATCCTAGGTATTAACCAAGTACTTCTTAAGATGTACGATGTTCCAAGTAGTGCAGTTTTTTGCAGTTCCGCTGGTGTTATTGCAAGAAGCTGCAATTTGCTGATGCATCTTATAAAATTTTTGGACATGGTACCAAGTGCCCGATGACAGTTAGTATCACAGTTACATGTTTCATCCATAGCCGTGTAGTTTCGATGGCCACGTCGCGATATTTCATGATTTTTTTCCAGTTCTTTTTCTTCGACTCCGGCATCTCCTGGTACGGCGATATCAATAAATTGTACGTTTCGGTTTTCGAAAACTGTGATATCTGGCATGTTGTGTTCCAAGTGACAATCCGTCTGTATTCAAAAGTCCCACAAGAGCTTCACCTTCTCATTTTCTATAACTTTTTCCACTTTATATTCCCATGACTTTTTGGATATAGGTAAATCATATTTTTTACCTAATGATCAGTGGACTAATTTAGGAACTCGGTCGTGTCTAGCTTTGTAATCAGTTTGTGCAATTTTGCTGCATTCACATATTAAATGTGAAACAGTTTTGACTTTGTTGTTGCAAAGTCGGCAGTTTGGATTGTCGATGGATTTTTTCATGGCATTAGTTTGTAGTACTTATTCTTGAGCAGCGAGTATTAAATCTTCCGTTTCTTTCTTGATGGTTCCCATCTTAAGCCATGCCCATGTCAAGTTGTCATCACATTTTACTTCAATGTTTTTCAAGTACTGCCCATGCAAAGCTTTGGTTTTCCATCTATTTAATCTGTCATCCAGCTGTTTTTCTTTATATTCTGCCTTTGTTTCTGTTGTTTTTATAATGTTCTCTGTTTTCACAGCCTGCAGCAATTTTTCTGTACTTTGGTTCGCATAATGATTCAAACTTCATTTTTCTTCTTCTACACTTTGATGGATTTGCAATAGTCCTCTGCCCCCTATTTTTCTTGCCAGGTAGAACCTGTCGATGTCACTTTGTGGATGTAAAGCGTGGTACATATTGAAAAGTTTGCGCATTTTCCAGTCCAACTTTTCCAGTTTTCCAGCCAAAGTCCAGTTGAAGATTCCAGCTGAGTAGCATATCACTGGAACTGCCCATGTATTAATGGCATTATTATTGTTGCTGTTGCTGTTGCTGTTGTTGTTGTTATTATTATTATTTTTAAAACAGTATACACAGCAAACGAGATGACCATGCTGCATTTCGTATCCCAAATCATTAGTCGAACACTTCCCAAGAGTTTAGGACTGTGTGATGTATCCTTATGTATTATGTATCCTTATGTATGATGTATTATTATTATTGTTGTTGTTGTTGTTGTTGTTAGTTAATCTGTAGTGAGATTTGTAGCCTTTGAGGCTGGTTAATAGCTCAGCAGTTTGAGTCCTAACCAAGGGCCTAGGAACTGTTAAGGTATCATCGGAGGATGTAAACTGTTCTGAGTAAGGTGGTTTTTTGTAGAGTCAAAATATTCAAGTCTGGTAAATTTAGAATTTCTAAATAGTGAGGTAGCTCGTTGGGTATTATTATTATTATTATTATTATTATTATTATTATTATTATTATTATTATTATTATTATTATTATTATTATCCAAAGCACCAGAGCCAGGGCAGGACAAGAAATAATGGTTGGAAATGAATTAAAGAGAGAAGCAATTAAGGAGAAACTCCCTAACATTGAGGACAATTAACCAGTGGAATAGTTTGCCTCCAGAAATCATGGGCACTCCATCACTGGAGGCTTTCAAAAAGAGACTGGACAGCCACTTGTCTGGAATGGTATGCTTCCGCAGAAGGTTGGACTAGAAGACCTCCAAGGTCCCTTCCAGCTCTATTCTGATTGATTGATTATCTTGATTCAATATCCTCCTTCAGGTCTTTTGGAGAAGAATGGTCTGGTTCTCTTAACCAGATAGATCTGTTCTTGCACAGTTGGAGAGATCTCCTGCTTGAGCAGAGGAATGGACTAGAAGACCCCCAAGGTCCCTTCCAACTCATCTGGTACCAGAATGCAGCCTCGCGGGTGGTTATGGGCACAACCCGTTGTGCCCATGTGACCCCCCTATTGTGTGAGCTGCACTGGCTCCCAGTGGTCTTCCGGGTGCGATTCAAGGTGTTGGTTACCACCTTTAAAGCGCTCCATGGCATCGGACCAGGTTACCTTTGCGACCGTCTCCTGCCACCAGTAGCCTCCCACTGGCCAGTCTGCTCCTACAGAGAGGGTCTCCTCAGGGTGCCATCGGCCAAATCATGTCGGCTGGTGACACCCAGGGGGAGGGCCTTCTCTGTGGGAGCTCCTACTCTCTGGAATGAACTGCCCCCAGAATTACGTAAGATCATTGACCTCCGTGTATTCCGCTGTGCCCTCAAAAACTTTTTGTTCCGCCAGGCCGGGCTATCGATGTGAAGATTTTTAAATTGGTTTTAATCTGGGATTTTTAAATTTGGGGTTTTATATTGAGCCAAATTATTTAATATTTTTAATTTTTAAATTGTTGTTTGCCTTGCGTTTTTAATTAGGCTGTGCACCGCCCCGAGTCCTTCGGGAGAAGGGCGGTATAGAAATAAAATTATTATTATTATTATTATTATTATTATTATTATTATTATTATTATTATTATTAATGCAATAGATGCCCATGTTATTTATGAGCATTCTGGTGGGGATTTCGTAAGGTTTCCTGATATCCTGCAGTGACAGAACATCGTCAAGGATCGTAGCCAAGATTACTAAGTCACTGCATTATGAATTTAAGATACTCTTACCCATTCTTTCGCCCCACCCAAACCAAGCCAGTGGCGGGCGTTGGCTTGGATGTGACTCAGTGTGTTTAGGGCCATCCAGTGAGTCAGCAGTCAAATATCCTGGAGGATGGGATATATTTCTCTCCCATCCACCCTTTGGAGGTATCCCAGGGAGATCATGGACATGTATCCAAGGTCAAGTCCTGCTGACGTTCAGTGAACTTAAGTGGTTTAAAAAATGACAGGGGAAGTGAAAACCAAGACAGATACAAGGGTGTGGGAATTTAGCCGAAACATACTGGGCTTTCCACTAAATTCAGCAGTTGCCTGTGGGATCCAGTGGCTGCATTCCAGAAGGGAAAACGACATTTTGGCCTGTAATAATGATTGGCAACATATGACATCAAAGGGCAGTGGAATCAATATTCTTGTAGCTGTGGGGAGAACACAGCTTTGTGGATGACATAATTTTGAGTGTCTCTCACATTTAGGAGCCCTCTCTGTCCACCCACGGACTCTTTGAAGAAACACTCTTGGTGGGATCACCATCTGGGTGATGGCTCTAACTTGGGTAGAACTTGAATTCTAATGTACATTTTGGTTATTCTCTACTGGGAGTGGAGCCCTCACATCTGTTCCCAGTAGGAGCTGGGCCAGCCTTCTCCCCTAACCTATGATCATGCTCACTCAAGACAACATACTTCACTTCTAACCAACAACCATAATATCCTTTGATATTATGATGCAACTAGCCTTCAATACCGTACCGGAATTAAACATGGGACGTTTCAGAAGAAGTAGAAAAAACATGAGCCGTAAACCTGCCATAAACTAGCGCGCACACACAAAAATTACTAATGGGAGGTCCCTGGTGCTCTCTGAGCTTGCTTGTTTTCATTACCCAAAGTAGGTAATATCATCAGTGCTACCGGTAGGAAGGAGTACGGTTTGCTGACAGTTTAGTGGCCTGCCCAGTCAGTGTTGGTGGAGGTAGTCTTAAAGATTCTTTGGTTGGGTTGTTTTACTGTGAGCTTCATTGGCAGTTTCTTGACTGGGGTATTGTTTACTTGACTATTAGTCTGATATTAATCCATGAGTTAATCTATGGTGATCCGAGCCATGAGCTGCGGTGGCGCAGTGGTTAGAGTGCAGTACTGCAGGCTACTTCTGCTGACTGCAATTTGGCAGTTCAAATCCCACCAGGCTCAAGGTTGACTCAGCCTTCCGCCCTTCCTAGGCGGGTAAAATAAGGACCCAGATTGTTGGGGGCAAGATGTTGACTCTGTAATCTGCTTAGAAAGGGCTATAAAGCACTGTAAAGTGGTATATAAGTGCTTTTGCTATGGTGACACAGTGGTTAGAGTGCAATACTGCAGGCTATTTCTGCTGACTGCCGGCTGCTGCAATTTGGCAGTTCGAATCCCACCAGGCTCAAGGTTGACTCAGCCTTCCGCCCTTCCTAGGTGGGTAAAATGAGGACCCAGATTGTTGGGGGCCATAGAGAGGGCTGTAAAGCACTGTAAAGCGGTATATAAGTCTAAGAGCTATTGCTATTGCTATCTGGGTATTGATCCAAGCAGTGCTTGGATCAATACCCAGATAATTTATTCCCATTTTTTCCCCCAAAATGGGAAAATTTCTTCCCATTTTTTGGCTGGTTCGAGTGTTTCTTTTCCATAGATGTTGGTAATATTTATGTATCTCTTGTTGGCTGATTCTAGTCATTTTTGAACTTGGCTTGGTCTAGGATTGCCAAAACTTGGTCTAGGATCAGCAAAGATTCACTCCTTACTAGCACTGATGATGCTACCTAGATGGATAATGAAACCCCTGCCAGAAAACAAGCAACCTCAGAGAGCACCAAGGAGCCCTCAGGCCAACCCTGAGCTGCAAATATTCTCTTGTATAAGAATATTAAGACTTCAATCCAATGTTCTCTAGATCCCTTCGATGCAATAAGTCACGTGCAGCAGGCTTAACTCAGCTAGCTTTGAAATACTGAGCATGGGTTGCATAAGTACCTCCCACGATTCCTTTCGGCTGTGAATAACAGTGTACAGCGGCCACTGGCAGGGAGAGAAACTATGATTCAGGCCACGAAATGACACAGGCGCTACTATTTTGGTGAAGGGTGGGAGGCTATAGGAAGTCAGTGTCTTCTTCTTTTTTTTTTTTTCTTTTTCCCCAGCTTGGAAAGACTGAGAAAGCCTTCACCTCTAAGGAGAGGGAAGATCCTGGAAAAAGAAGCAGAGTTGCAAGAAGAAACTTTTGGTTAGGAAAAAAATCAGCTTTGATTTATCTATACCAACCACTGAAAGCCAGGACATGTTGTAGTTTTGATGGGACAGTAGATTTGAGCAGGGGTGGGCTTCAAAAATTTTAGCAAGGGGTTTTCTGCCCAATTGCTGGGTGGGCGTGGCCGTGATGGGCGTGGCCTAGTCAGTCTCCTGCACTACGGTGGAGTGTGTGTGTCATTTTTGCCCTCCCCGGGCTCCAGAGGCTTTCCTCGGGCATCCGGGAAGGCGAAAATGGCCTCCCCAGGCTCCCGAGGCTCCCTGGAGGCCAGAAACAGGTCCATTACCAGCCTTTCCAAACTTCCGGTAGGCCTGTTTTTTGCCCTTCCCAAGCCTCTACATGCACCCTGCATTTATCTACATCCAAAACGGGCCGCATGGGGACTCCTGGGAGGGGCTGGGCTGAATTGGCGGGTCCAGCCAGGAGTGGGATTTGGAGGTTCTCCGAACTGCACAGAACCTTAACTAGAGGTTCTCCCAAACCCCTGCGAATCCCCAGCAGCCCATCCCGAGATTTGAGGAGGTGCTTTCTGAGAAGATGGTAACCAGTCACACCCCTTAGCCACGCCTACCCAGCCGGTCATTAGGGCAGAAAACTGGTTGTTAAAAAACACTGGGTCTAACTATTTTATTGAACACTTGAAATTATATTGTTACCTAAAACTTATAATGTTATATATATTTACTATATTACTACTTAGAAAAATTATGATGTTAAAAATAATTTTACATATATTGGTTATACTGCTGTCTAGAGAAATTTTTAAGAATATCTGTTAAGCTTTTATAAATGATTTATGGTTAGTATGTATTTGATTGAGGGGGGGGAAATATACTGTTAGAAGTACTTGTTAGGTGTGCATATATGATTTATGTTTAGTATATATTTGTTAGATTAACTTTACTTTATTCAGTGTTAAAACCTATGATATGTTCTCTGGATCTCACCTATATTTTTTGTTTAATATTGATTGATATATAAGATTAATGTTTTGTTAGTAAAGGAAGCCGGGGGAGGGAGGGGAGGGAGGGGAAGGGAGGGGAGGTAGGTGGGGGGAAATGGGGGTAAAAATTGTATTGTAAAACTTTTTCAATAAAAAAACAAAACACTGGGAACCACAAAACCCTTTTGATCTCTCTCTCTCTCTCTCTCTCTCTCTCTCTCTCTCTCTCTCTCTCTCTCTCTCCCCACCCACCCCATCTCTCTCTCTCCCACTCTCTCTGTCTCTCTCTGTCTCTGCCCCGCCTGCTTCTCCATCTCCCATCATCGCCTTTACCTTCTCAGGCCAGGTGAGGAGTGACTGGAAGGGGAGGGTGAGGGGCGGGGCCAGCCAGTGGTGGGATCACCCAACAGGGAGCCACAGCAGAAGGCCCAAAGAGCCACATGTGGCTCCAGAACCACAGGTTGCTGACACCCGAGCTAGTAGTATAATACTTCAGTCCGATGGTATTGCGTCAATAGCCTAAAGCCATAATGAGATAGTTTATGCAAAAAAGCGGAATTAACGACGAGAGCCTATTTACAGGAGATGTGCAAATTGCTCAAGACCTGTTCTTCACGAGAACTTCCAGGTTTATTATAAATGGCCCACGTTTCTCTGTAACATCTGGACTTTGTCCTTCTACTTGGGTTAGGGACTTTTGAGATGAATGAGAAAGAGGATGCTTGGACTTCAGACTTGGTGCCTCCACAGCCTCCGCCCCCACCTCCTCTGAAAAGAAAAGTCTACGTTTTCTCTTTCTCTCTTCAAGCCTCATTGGTAGAAGTCTTGTGATTTGAAAGTACTTCCTAAACCTCTCTGGGGCAGGAAATCATATAAAAGCTGGAGATTCATGAGGTGCGCAGCCTGACTTACCGAAAGAACATTTAGAACATAAAGATAAGAATTTGGATCAGTTATCTACATACAGGTAGTCAGAGGTGGGCTGCTGGGGGTTTGCAAGGGTTCAGGAGAACCTCTAGGTAAGATTCTGTGCAGTTTGGAGGACCCCCAAATCCCACGCCTGCCTGGCCCTGCCCTGCCCTTCCCGCCCCACCCCTCCCAAGAGTCCCACATGGCCCGGTGTTGGATGCAGCTAAGCACAGGGCATACGCGGAGGCTCAAGGAGGGTGAAAAATGGGCCTGCCAGATGTTTGGCCTCCAGAGGGCCTCTAGAGCCTGGGGAGGCCATTTTCACCCTCCCGGAGGCTTAAGGAAAGCCCCTGGAGCCCGGGGAGGGCAAAATGCCCCTCCCGCCATGCTCCAGGAGGCTGATTAGGCCACGCCCACCATGGCCACGCCCATCCACTGGGCAGAGAACCCCGTGCTAAAATTTTTGAAGCCCACCCCTGCAGGTCTTACGACCTCGACTTACGACCACAACTGAGCCCAAGGTTTTCTGTTGTTAAGTGAGTTTGCCCCATTTTATGGCCTTTCTTGCATTGTTAAGGGAATCAATGTAGTTGTTAAATGAGTCAAAATGGTTGTTAAGTGAATCCGGTTTCCCCCTTGCCTCGGCTTGTCAAAAGGTCGCAAAAGGGGATCACGTGACTCTGGGACATTGCAACTGTCGTAAATAGGAGCCGGTTGCCAAGCGTCTGAATTTTCATCATGCGATCACAGGGATGCTGCAACGGTCGTAAGTGTGAAAACTGGTCATAAGTCACTTTTTTCAGGGCCGTTGTAACTTTGAATGGTCACTAAACAAACTGTTGTAAGTCGAGAACTACCTGTATGCATTTGTTGTTGTTCAAATCACTTATCATTTTTCATGACCCAATGGACAATGTGGAGCCGGTTTGATCTAGTGGTTAAAGCGCCAGTCCAGAAACTGTGAGTTGGTGAGTTCTACTCCCACCTTACCCATGAAAGACATCTCGGTGACTTTGGGTCAATCACCAGGAGAAGGTGAGTTCTAGTCCCACCTTAACCATGAAAGACAATCTATCTATCTATCTATCTACCCACCCACCCAGCCACCCACCTATCATCTATCTATCTATCTATCTATCTATCTATCTATCTATCTATCTATCTATCTATCTATCTATCTAATAAATAAAACAAGCAAGCAAGTTTATTATGCCAGAGCTACATTCTCCATTCTTGGAAATTTTTGAACTTAACAAAATCTACAATTTACTATTTCAGCTTGAATTCCATATTAATAAAGGAACTTAAAAAGTTTTTTTTTTACAGGGGTCTACTGTTTACCTATTATCCCTGTTGCATTTTAATGTCTTTGTCTTGAAATGTAGAAAGAAGCTGACCTCTTCATGACCTATTTATTTATTTATTTATTTATTTATTTATTTATTTATTTATTTATTTATTTATTTATTTATTTATTTATTTATTTATTTATTTATTTATTTGTTTGTTCGATTTATATGCCGCCCTTCTCCGGAGACTCAGGGCAGCTTACAATGCGTTAAGCAATAGCCTTCATACTTTTGTATATACCTGCTTAGTAGGGCTTTTGTCCCCCTACCCCAAGCGGTGTTCTTTTTTATACAAAGTCAGCTTATTGCCCCCACAATCCGGGTCCTCATTTTACCTACCTCGAAAGGATGGAAGGCTTGAGCCTGGTGAGATTCGAACTTGCAGTAATTGCAGGCAGCTGACAACTAAGTGCTACTTTAACAGCACTTAGTCCACTGCGCCACCAGGCTCAATCGGAGGAGGAGAGATGTTCTCGCCATAAATACCTATCGAGACCCACCATCATCCTGCCCCAAAGTTGCCTTTAATTCTGCGAGTGGCCTGCTGTTAAAAGTACACAAATGAAACAGAAAGCTGGAAAACAAACTGGTGATCCATAGGTCCCAGGGGAAACCTTCTCCAAGGCTGATCTCAAACCTGCCAGCACTGGCCGAGCCCAAAGAAACCCAAAGAAAAACAAGATTGAGGTCAGCCTTGCAAATAATCCTTTGAAAAATGGTTAACCTACCAATACATGTTGTTATATTTGGCCCCAAAGGAAACAAAGAAAGTTAAAAAGAAGAACTAATGTCTGTCCAGATATCCGGCCTGTTGCCTAAAACCTGGTTTCCCCCCCCCCCCCTTGCCCCACAAGTGTAATTGAGCCCATGCCAGTTTAATTTTGGCTCCACGCACTCTACGCTGTTCCAGTAAAAGGAAAATAGTCCATGCACATTCGAAGCTCGTTTTCCACATTGGTGCTTTTGCTACCAGCTAAAAAGCACCCAGACATCGAGTAGAGCGAGCTAGAGATACGCATCTTTTACTTTACCGTTTGCCAATTTTGTGCTCGATATGCAGAACGTGGCTGTTGACTTGCGCCGAGATTAGATCAGAATTTCCCTCCTTGTTTTATGACCTTAATCTTCAAGTAAACGGGGACCTTGAGAAACTGCAAAAGGTTTGCGATTTGCAGGTGATCTTTGATTTACAGCCACAAGTTACCACCACGCTGGGGGAAAAAAAATGACATACAGCCGGTCCCCGCATTTACAAGCCTTGCAGCATCCCAATCAGTCACGCGATCAACATTCGGACTCTGGGCAATCGGTGTGCATTTATGGAGGTTGCAACGCCTCCGGTGTCATGTGATCCCACATAGTGACCTTGCCACCTGGCCGCCAACAAAGTCAACGGGGAAGAAAGCAGGGAAAGGTCACCAGCCACAATCGTGGGACGTCTCACTTATATCCTGACTAGGTGGCTCAGTGGCTAAGACACTGAGCTGGTCGATCAGAAAGTTCGGCAGTTCGAATCCCTACTACAGGTCTCCTGCATAAACGGGGTTGGACTAGATGACCTCCAAGGTCCCTTCCAAGTTGTTACTGTTGTTATTGTTATTATTCTTTTATTTGTTAAACATGAAACTCAGCCAACTGAACATTTTAAAATGTGTCACAAATACCACTGACTGGTGCTAATGGTTGCTGCCAGCATCCTAGGTATCAACCAAGTATTTTCTTAAAATATATAAAGTACTGAGTAGCGCAGTTTTTTGCAGTTCCGCTGGTGTTATTGCCAGAAACTGCAATTTCTTGATGTGTTTTGTAAAATTCTTGGACTTGCTATCAAGTGCCCCGATGGCAACGAGTATCACGGTTACCGATACGGATAAAGAGGTGCCCTAAAGAGTGGAATTTGGCGATTTGATTCCTGATGATCAATCAGGTTACCTCGTCAGGATTCAGAAGATGAAGAGGAAGAGGAGGAGAGGAGTGGAAGGGAGTACTTTATCCATACTCCAAAGGGTGGGGGGAATAGGAGGGGGGAAGAGAGAGAGAGAGGGACGGAGGGAGGGAGGCATTTTGGCAACTCTTGTACGCCTCTCTCCTTTCGCTGGATTTCTATTAACTCTAAAGAATTCCTTACTTCTACCTCCTCTAGCCAATTTGTTGTGTGCTAACTATCCCGGGTGTAAAAAAACCTAGGACGAACCCTCCTTCTGTTTATCAGCCGCTCCAAAGCTCATAGGACGGAGTGGGGCCGTGGCCCATTGCCCATGGCAAATTGGTAGAGGTGTGTCAGCCGAGACTAGCCAGCGGAGAATTGCCAGAGGGAGGAACACCGGAGGAGAACTAGGATGCGGCCAAGGGTACAAGACGAACAGCCCTAGACCCCCATTCAGATGGCCTCCCTCAAAAGCCCACCGCTTGATTATAAGCCGTTGACCACGGCAGAATGGACTGTAGTTTAATAATTCCTCTGTTGTGCTTTGAACCTTCTCCGGTTTCAGAATAAACGCTTTGCAATCATTAGGATATCTTTCTTTCTTTCTAATCCCGTAGAAAGACCGATGTGAAATCCATGTCATTTTGGATGTTACATGTGCCATAGGAGGATTTCATCTTTTTATGTAGTAGCTTTGCTCTCCTCTTTAAAGTCCTTTTTTCCAGTGGAAATGATCCTCTTTTTTTTCCCTACCTGAAACAAATCTGGCAAACTGCAGGCTGTCTTCTGCTGATTTAGTTCCTCGGCTTCACCAAGCCACCATTTGCTTTAATCACAGTTTAAAGAAGCCACCGTTATTGTATTTACATAAAACAGTGAATTAGAATCCACCATCTACAGATCACAGTGGTTGAATGAATTCCCATAACACATTAACTCTGAATGAATCCAGCCACATTATTATTGACCGCAATGTGTGAATCTACCTGGCTGGATTTCAGATGAGAACTTATTTAAATCTTACCTGGGGGAAAAACACTCCTGGGCATTGCAACCATATAGAACAGGGGTGTTAAACTCAAGGCCCAGGGGCTGGATCTGGCCCATGGAGTGCTTAGATCTGGCCTGCAGGGCCGCCCTGGAAACAGGGAAGGACTGGCCTGCAGGGCCTCTGCCAGCAAAAATGGAGCTCAGGAGGACTGCACGTGGCCCCCTCAAGCTCCATTTTCTCTGGCAGAAGGCTGCAGGAGGCCGTCCTGGCTAAAAACGGGGCCCGTGATCTCCATTTTTGCTGGCAGAGGATTGCAGGAGGCCGTCCTGGCTGAAAACGGGTCCCGTGATCTCCATTTTTGCTGGCAGAGGATTGCAGGAGGCCGTCCTGGCTGAAAACGGGTCCCGTGATCTCCATTTTTGCTGGCAGAGGATTGCAGGAGCCGTCCTGGCTGAAACGGGGCCTACAAAATGTTCTACAGATGGCATTTGCCACCAGCAAGATTGGCCAGGATGTTCTTGAATAGGTCTCTGGATTGTTGGAGGTGTGGACACAAACAAGGAACATTCTACCACATGAGGCGGACCTGTCCTAAGATTAGGAAATTTTGGGGCAAGATTAAAAAATGGCTGAATGAAATAACAGGGCAGAAACCAGAAAGAAAGTCGGAACTGTTTCTCCTGGGTATTCTGGAAGGGAAAATGCAGAAAAGTTATACAATATATCATATTACACATACTCATGGCATATAGAATTGTGATAGCACAAAATTGGAAACAACCAGATACCCCTCTAGATCAAATCATAATAATAATAATAAAAAAAAATGAATGTGCAGAGATGGAGAGATTATCTATGGAAATGAAGGAGAGGGAGGATACTGAGTACTATTTAATATGGAATAAATGGTATTCCTGGCTGGAGAGTAAACATAAAATTTAAGGGATATTTTTGTTATGAGATCGAATTGTGAATAGAAATCAAGATAATTTAAATAAAGGTGTAAGTTTAAGATAGAGATATTTAGAAGTAGAATTTGTGTAAAGAGGTTAAACAGGTTAGGGATACCGATACAGAAAAGTTATTAGTATTGAAATTTTGATATGTTTGTTTTTGGTTATTTATATTTTTTGATTTTGTGTGTGTGTCCTTTTCTTGCTTTTTTTTGTGCATTATATTTCTTTTTGTACTGTGTATTTTAATCTTGGGAAATTTAATAAATATTTTTTTTAAAAAAAGAAGAGTACAACGATGAAGCTCACAAATCTAATCTTTTCTTTTTTGGCCTTGAGCTTTCCAAAGAGCAGGATAAACTCTTCCCACTCTGCAAATTACACCTGAGCCGGCAAACTGTCCTCTTAAGGATGACCTTCCAGATAGCATCATTCCAAATTTGGCAAAACGGAAGGCCTTCTAATTGCAGTAATTTGATGAGTACCCACCGGGTACATCTCCGATCTAAGATTAAATCAAAGGCTTTATTGTCATTGTACATCATGTGTACAACAAAATTGATTAAAAGGCGATTATCCCCGTAATCTGGTTCAACCTAACCTAAAGAAAAATGAGTCCACTGGCTCTGGGGGTTTTTATCCTAATGTCAAAACGGAAGATCATATCTTGATCAGTAGCCTCCCACCGGCCAGTCCGCTCCCACAGAGAAGGTCTCCTCAGGGTGCCATCGGCCAAGTTATGTCGGCTTGCGACACCCAGGGGGAGGGCCTTCTCTGTGGGAGCCCCTGCCCTTTGGAATGAACTGCCCCCAGAAATGCGTAAGATCTCCGACCTCTGTGTATTTCGCTGTGCCCTCAAGACCCTGCTGTTCCACCAGGCTGGGCTATCAATGTAATGATTTTAAATTGGGTGTTTTAAATTTGGGGTTTTACATTTGAGCCGAAATTATTTAATAATTTTAATTATTTTTAAATTCAGGTTTGTCTTTGTGCTTTTAATAGGCTGTACACCGCCCTGAGTCCTTCGGGAGAAGGGCGGTATAGAAATATAATAATAATAAATAATAATAATAATAATAATAATAATAATAATAATAATAATAATAATAATAATAATAATAATAATAATAGTACTCCTCTCTCTCATCGCGGTAATGCTTGAAAACAAAGTTTTAAAAAGTTTTGGGAGGCTCGGTCTAAGCTCCAGTGATTATTAGCCAAACATGTCCCCCCATGCTGAGAAGCTAACGAATACTTTTGAATTTCAGCTGGAGGGAAGAAACAAAAAAAAAGACAATAGAAAGTTAATGCTTTACAAAAGAAAGGGAAAGTAATGTGCTCCTTGCTTATGTGTCGAGATCCTGTTATATTTCTGGAGCTCCCTCTTTAGGGCCTTTGGCAATACTGTGGAATAGAGAGGGACAGGCTGCTGGGGGTTCGCAGGGATTCGAGAGAACCTCTAGCTAAGATTCTGTGCAATTCCTTGCAGACAGCTTAATGGAAGGAATATAAATCCTTCCCTTCCCCACCATCCAGTCAGAGGTGAAGACGCTTCTTGGATGAGAAGCAAAACCTCTTTCTTCAAAAGAAAAAAAAAACCCCAAGAAAGTTCAGTTGCCTCCTGAAAAAAAGCACCTTTGGGACGGGATGACCGAGAATCTCTACGGACGGATTTAAAAATAAAAAATAAAAAATGAAGAAATCAATATTCATGCTAGGAATTCGTGCGAACGCCCTATCTGCAAAGTTGGCATCCAAAATCTTAGCCACTAGAGTGTACTGTTTCTTAAATCTGTGATCTCTAAAGAAGTAAAAACAGAGAGGTAGTTTTTGATGTTATGGTTAAGAGATCAGGGGAGAAGCTGGGAGACCTTGTGTTCTACTCCCACGTTAGGCATGGATCCATCCGGGTGACCTTGGGCTGGTCCCTCCTTCCCTGCTCTAGCACGGAGGCAGCGACAAACCACTTCTGAAAAAGAAATCTTGCCAAGGAAAAAACGGCAAGGATTTGTCCAAGCAAATCACCGGAAGAGTCAAAGGCTACGGGCTCTCTTGGCTGTCCCCATCTCCTCACCCACCTATCTATCGCAGACTTGCGAGGATGGACTGGGACAAGAACAAGGCCTGGCCTAGGTGAGCAGATGAGGTCAGGTTCTTCAGGAGTCGGGATGCCCCTTATAAGATGAAGCCAAGCAGAAGAGGAGTTTTGGGCCCTGGAACAGTGGAGAAGTTGCATTTGCAGGAGGTGTAGCTTGCAAGAGAAATGCTTGCTGACGTACGCCTTGTTGAAGTGAAAGGAAAGCTTCGTTTCAAGAAAAGGGACCCATAGATGCTGTTGCCAGCATTCAGAAAAGAAACAAATCTTCTTGTAAACTCTAAAGCAGAGGTATCCAACTTTAGCGACTTTAAAACTTGTGGACTTCAACTCCCACACCCCGCATGGGTTAGGTTAGGGTTAGGGTTAGGGTTATTGTTAGGGTTAGGGTTGAGTTAGGATTAGGGTTAGGTTTACCGTTAGGGTTAGAGTTAAACATGACTGGCTGGGGAATTGTCGGAGTCGAAGTAGAAAAGTCCTAAAGTTGCCATGTTTGAATACCCGTTTTAGGGGCTTTATTCATTTGGCTAAGCCAGAGAACCAAACCACTTTTGTTATTGGTGCCACATTTGGACCAATTTTTGCAACCTTCTTCTTCCTCTTCTTCGGCAGTCCCAGTGTTCACAACTTCCATCCACGCCATCAAATTCTGTCATCTAATCCGATTCCAGAATCTGAATACCTCAACCTAAGTCCCATCTATGGTCCAGTTGTGTAACATAGGTCCAAACACACACCTATATACATACATAAAATAAATCTCTTTTTTTTCTTATGTGTCTCATGTTATTTGTGTTCCACAGGTATCTGGATGCAATTCCCAAAATGTATCTTGGCCTTGAGAAATGGGATTTTGGAGAAGGAAGGGGCAACCCCAAACCATTTGGGGAGCTTACGGACATAGATGGGGTGGACCTCAGCTCTCATGAGTCCCAACTCAGGGAGGCTGAGGATTATGGAAGCAGAAGTCCCACAAACGGATTTAATGCCGAATTGGGTGGACCTAAAATCAGCCTTGCAAGAACGTTTTACCCTTTGCTAGAAGTAAGCAGCCTCCCCTGGTGGCTTTTGGTGGAACTGCAGTTAGTGTAGTCTCCCGCTTTCAGGCTGAATTTGCGATGCACTGTGGACAATAATTATTTTTACAATCCTGGCTGTGTTTTTTAGCTCAGTATATAGAAAGTCCTTGACTTATGACCGTGATTGGGACCAGACTTTTTATTGCTAAGCAAGGGGTTGTTAAAAAAAATCCTGCCCCATTTTGTTGTTGTTGTTGTTGTTTTGTTTTTGGCCAGTTGCTAAGTGAACCTTAAGTGAATTGCAGTCCTTAAGTGAATTGACTTTGTTTGTGAGAAGGTTGAAAATGGAGATCAGATGACCCTGGGATGCTGACAACCATCATAAATAGGCGCCAGTTGCCAACACACCTGTATGAGGATTATACGACTGTGGGAATGCTGCAATGGTCGTAATTAAGAGGACTGGCCACAAGTTGGGGTTTTTTTTCCTTCCAGGGCCATTGTAACAATGAACAGTTGTTAAACCAATGGCTGTAATCCAAGCAGGGGTGAAATCCAGCAGGTTCTGGAGAATTGGTAGCGGAAATTTTGAGCAGTTCGGAGAACTGGTAGGAGAAATTTTGAGCAGTTCGGAGAACTGGAAAATACCACCTCTGGCTGGCCCCAAAGTGGGGTGGGAATGGAGTTTTTGCAATATCCTCCCCCCAGGAGTGAGGAGGGAATGGGGATTTTGCAGTATCCTTCCCCTGGAGTGGGGTGGGAATGGAGATTTTGCAGTATCCTTCTCCTGCCACGCCCACAGAACCGGTAGTAAAAAAAAAATTGGATTTCACCACTGAATTCAAGGCCTATCTGTACAGGTAGTCCTCGGCTTGTAACAGTTCATTTAGTGACCGTTCAAAGTTATGACGACACTGAAAAACGTGACACCCAATGGAACAGAAGTTGCCTTCGGACGTTGTGGGTGCTTCATCACTGGAGGCTTTGAAGAAGAGACTGGACGGTCACTTATTTGAAATGGTATAGGGTCTCCTGCTTGACCAGAGGGCTGGACTAGAAGACCTCCAAGGTCCCTTCCAGCTCTGTTCTGATTGACTTGTGCCTGCTTTTCACATTACAAGCACTGCAGCATCCCCATGGTCATGTGGTCAAAAATTCAGATCCTTGGCAACGGACTTCTATTTATGACGGTTGTAGTGTCCCCGTCCCGGGTGTCACTTAAGAACTGCGGCTAATTTAACGCCTGCAATGATCTGCTTAACAGCTGTGGCAAGAAAGGCTGTAAAGTGGGGCCAAACTCACTTAACCAATGTCCCCACTTAGCGATGTAAATGTTGGGCTCAAAGGGCCTGGTGGCCCAGCAGACTAAAAGCATTGTAATTAACACCAGCTGTCTGCAATTACTGTAAATTCGAATCTCACCAGACTCAAGGTCGACTCAGCCTTCCATCCTTTCTAAGGTAGGTCAATTGAGGACCCAGTTTGTAGGGGCAATAAGCTGACTTTGTATAAATACACAAAAGTATGAAGGCAATTGCTTAATGCATTGTAAGCCGCCCTGAGTCTTTGGAGAAGGGCGGCATATAAATCAAATTTAAAAAAAAAATTGTGGTCATAAATTGAGGACTACCTGTATATGCAATACTAACTTGATGCAAGAGCTGGAACTTTCTCCTTTTCTTTTAAAGGGTTTACACCGGAAGCAAAAATCCAACACAAATTAGCTTTTTCTAATGTGGAACAGAGGTAAAGATTGGGGAGGGGGGCAAATCTAGGGAGGCCCAGCTCAACCTCCCAATTAGCACCCCAGATATTTCCTAAGATGCATAATTTTTCCTGTTTTACTCTCCCTCCCTGGTCTGAGTTTTTTCAAATGATCTCGCCCTCTCCCCCTGGCTCTCCATTTTAAGACAGTCACCTCTCTGTTAGATGTACAGGCAGTCCTTGAACTAGACTGTGTGGAAATGGATAGGTTAGCATTAAAGGATAAAGAAGATACAGAATATTTTTTTAACCTGGGATTTGTTTTATCAATGGTTAGATAAAAGGGGTAGAAATTAGAAATTGGAAGAATACCACTGTGTAAAGTAAATAATATTATTACTATGGTATTATTATGTATAACTAAATTGACCCAGACTGTTTATTAAGCACTTATGTATATCAAAGAGAAACGTATAAATATTTTTTTTAAAAAAAGAATCAAAACTTGATTGAAAGGGAAAAGGAAGCTTCCTTTTCATTTAATTGGTTCACCTATACTGACATCACAAAACCAACAGTCCAAGCTATCGTTTATTATTCATCCTTTATTGTTTTTAATATTTCATTTAAAAAGTTTTATAGAAAAAGCATCATATAAAAAGCAAAAAAATACATTGTATCAATGGTGCGTAAAAACAAGCTTGCAGGTGTAATATATTATTTACACAATTTCATTGCTTCTATAAATTAAACAAAAAAAATTTGTCCCTGATTGTTATTTACAAGACATATATTAATCATCATTAATAATACTTTGCCCATCATCAAGTCCTTCCAGAGAAGCTACAAATATTTTAAAATAATAATAATAATAACAATAATAATAGCAATAATTAAACTGTTCCCACTCATCCCACTTTATATCATCATCCCTTGAGGTAGGTAAGTATTATTTCTGCAGCCTTGTATATAACTTGTTCACTCTTTGCAAGGACAGAAATCGCTTTCAGGTATAAAAAGAGGTTATTTTCAAAATATCGGGTCTCTCCCCCCCCCCCCTTTAGTTTCAAACCCTTCAATTGCAAACATAGTATTTGGAAATGTAGAAATAGAGAGTTCAAGAGCTGAAGGCGTGGATAATAGCTGAGCAATGCATACAGTAACAAGTGTTCACAATACAATCTTTTAAGTCTTCATTATTAAAAGAAACAGGATTAGCTGGGGATTCTTAAACTTGGCAATGCCAGGATCCTAACAGGATAAATTCATTTCTGCTTGCCACTATAGATAAAACAAATGATTTTATTGGGGGTTAAGAATAGGCTCTAAAAATCATTACTAATCTTTTTTTTCCCCCTAATCCCTTTCTTTTTCTTTTTCTAAGGAGTCATGTCCAATTCTAAAGTGACGGGCACAAAGTTTTTTTTGGCACAAAGTTTTTTGGAAGTGGCTTCCCATTGCCTCCTTCCTAGGGCTGAGAGAAAGATCACCGCAGCCGGTTTTCATGCCTAAGGTGGAACTAGAACTCACCGTCACCCAGTCCCTAGCCCGAGGCCTTAACCACTTCACCCACAAACTGTCTCTCAAAAATTATTCATCGTGTCTTCTTTTAAAATTGTCATCTCAAAACTTTTCACGGGCCAATTGCTTGCTGAGTTTTCCACAGGCCGAGAGAGAAGCGAGGCTCCAGTGAAGTTTATCAGAACTCAGCTTTTGCTTGAGTTAAACTTAACTCCCATCAAAGTTAAAGAAAAAACAGACCAAAAAGACAGGTTTTGATCTCCTCACAAAAGAAGGCTGCCCACTCTACCTAACAAAGTTCCCGATCTGCAGTTTTGAGAAATCCTGACTTAGCAACTGGAAGGGGTGAGGGAATGAATGAAAAGCCTGATTAGGTGGCGGAAGTGGCTAAGACCTTTCGATCAGAAAGGTCAACAGTTCGAATCCCTAGTACAGGTCTCCTGTGTGAGCAGGGGGCTGGAGTAGATGACCTCCAAGGTCCCGCCCAGCTCTGTTTGTTACTGAATGATTGAAACAAAGGGGAATCCCCTTCTCTGCTGATAGCAGCAAAAAAAAAGAGAGAGGTTTTTTAAAGTTATCCTTTTTCAAAAAATCACAGGATACACCCACATAATTCAGTCATGATTAGCCAGGTTTTGCAGAAGCAGTAAATACCTTAAGCAAAGTTGGCTAGGCACAGAAGCCTGTCAACCTGGTTCTTCCTTTCCCTCTTGTTCTTTCAGTTCCCACATCCGAATCTTTTCCCGTCCTCATTCCCCTCCACGTCCTGCTCTAACTCTTAGATCCCACTCTCCTACTGAGTGCAATGTAGGGGAAACCCAGGTCTCCAGTTTTATTCCCTACTACGCTGAAGTGCTAAATAATATACAATGCTAATGCTACACTTGTTTGGCACCATAGAAAAAAGGCAGTGCCACCCCCTCTCTTTCGGTCGGGTGGGGGGGCGAGGTGAAGAGGGTAACTCTTGGTAGTTCTCCACCCGGGGGTGGGATGGAGAATTGCCAAGAGTTAGCAACCACCTGAAAGAGAATATTAAAAATATTTGTTTTCTTCCTCCAAAGTCCCAACGTCAGTGTAAATAAGGCCAAGCTCTAGGCAGGACTCAAGATGTTGTGAGGGACCAAGATGTTCGCTCGGCCTCCTGCATCTTCAGATTTTGGAGGCCCGTTTGGTAAGGCGTTTCACGAGATTCGGGTTGGGTTTTCTGGGCACAGGAGATTTTGAGGGGACATCAACATAGTAGAACATAGGCTGGTAGGTTGGGATGTAGCTGACCATATTATGAGGGCACGGAACCCACAGAGGAGCTGGAACGTAGAAATATTGGGTAGGCTGGAAGGAGGGAGAGAGAGAGCGAGAGAGAGAAGGAGGTTAAAACCCAGAAGCTACATCTGGAGAATCAAAAAGGCTCGCAACCCATCAGATCTTCTCACAAAGAAGGGAATGAGCCCAACCCAGCACACTGGGACAACCTGAATCAAATCAAGCCTAACCTAATAATTAAGATAACATGTTTCCAGGTGAGTTGAATTCAGCTCCCAGGGTTTCTGTGGAAGTGGTTTGTTATCTGGTCCCACCAGAAGGTTGTTTCTCCCAGTTCACCTTAAAAACTTCTGGAATTTCCCAGTGATTCATTATCAAAATACTGACCAAGTCTAATTCTGGTTTGACTTTCAGCTAGCTAGGTAAACATGTGGGGCAGTGGTGAAATGTAGAATTTGTTACTACCGGTTCTGTGGGTGTGGCTCCGTGGGGGGGAGTAATGTGACTGAGTGGGCATGGCCAACTTTTTTTTAAAAAAAAACTTTTAAAATCATTTTTTCTGCAACCTCTTCGGCCGAAGAGTTTGTAGAAAAAGTGCTTTTAAATGCCTCTGATGATCCCAGCTGAGCCACAGGATCATCAGAGGCTTTTTTTTTAATTATTATTTTTTAAAAGCATTTTTTCGGCTGAAGAGGTTGTAGAAAAAATGCTTTTAAAAGTAAAAAAAAAAAAGCCTCTGATGATCACGGGGCTCAGCTGGGCATGGGGGGGGGGGATTTTTGCTACCGGTTCTCCGAACCACCCGCCACCATTGCTACCAGATCGGGAGACCTGGTCCGAACCAGGAACATTTCACCCCTGATGTGGGGTAAGCCAAAGTCAGATCCGTGTTCCAACTAAGCCAAGACTTGTGGGCTTCAGCTCCAAAGAACTCCCCAGCCAGCTGAAAAATTCTGAGAGTTGATGTCCACAATGTCTTAAAAGTTACAAAAGTTTGGAGACCCTTGAACGAAACCAATATTCCCCCTTTTGGTCTCAGTTTGGGAGCGCTGCTCTTACGCAGGCCAGTATTATTGACAACTGTGGCATTTTTAAAGTCTCACAGTCGTCCAGAATGTTTACACCAGGTTTTCTCTCAGGCTTGCCTACGTGCCACTTTTGAGCCACAGATCCAGTGACGTCCCCCCCCCACCTCGCCCCCTCCCCCTCCTCTCCGCCTCCGAGTCGGCTCGCTCCAAGGAATTTACATCTTATCCACAAGAGGTTGTAACAGCAGCACAAGCCACACACGAAGCTGAACTTTGCTTTGCTGGATTACAACCAACAGGCCCTGAGCTAATTTGAACGTTTAACCAAGGGTGGAGAGGCCACGGTCTTCTTACTGGGAGATAAGAAGACTTCAAGGCGTCTCGCCTCCCAGTTTAGATTGCAGAAGCAAACACGCAACAACAACGAACTCCCAACTCCAGGCTTTGTCCTTGAGGTCTCTCACCTGTGTGGGGCTGTGTTTCCCAGCCGGCCGACTTTTGCCCGGATAGCTTGTTTTAGAAAACTTGGCCAGGCTCTCATCTTCTGAATTCTCGGAGGGAGATTCTGAGTGATAATCTGATGTCTCTGGCTCTGGTGTCGATTTCCCACTGGTGTTTTCCTCCTTCTTCACCGTGAAGTACTGGTTGTTTTCACCAAGTCTGGAGGAACAGAACGGATGGGAAAGCTCAGCCTATTATCCACCAGGGTTCTCAACAGGCTAAAATGCAACAGGTGCTCTGATTTGGGGGCTGGGCTGCTGAAGGAGGAAATCCAAGTCAGCCACCCCTTTGTTTTATTTTTTATTTTATTTTATTTTTATTATTTTATTTTATTTTATTTTATTTTATTTTATTTTATTTTATTTTATTTTATTTTATTATTTTATTTTATTTTATTTTATTTTATTATTTTATTTTATTATTTTATTTTATTATTTTATTTTATTTTATTTTATTTTATTTTATTTTATTATTTTATTTTATTTTATTTATTATTTTATTTATTTATTAGATTTATATACCGCCCTTCTCCTTACGGACTCAGGGCAGTGCACAGCCAATTTAAAAAACAAATACACAAAAGTTAAAAAATTTCGTAAAAGAACAAATATAAATAGCCGTAGATTAAAACTAGTTCAATTAAAAGATAATAAAACTCTAAAAGTGATAAAATATTTACAGGAATCAGGCTAAGCCGGCAAGCTGAAAAAGATGAGTTTTTAAAGCCCGCCGGAAAGTCAGGAGGTCAGAAATTGTTCTTAACTTATTAATCTTATTAATCATATTCCTATGCTGCCCACTCTCGGAGGACTCTGGCTTACAACAATCGACAGTATACTAAATAGCATATTGCCCCCAACAATCTGGGTCCTCGGGGCCTGTTGCATGGCTGGATGCCTCTAGGACCGTGATAGTGAACTAATGGAATGCGTGCCACAGCCAGCGCATGGAGCCCTTTCTGCAGGCACGTGAGCCATCGCCCACGTCAGCATGCGCGCCCACCTCCCATTGGCCAGTTGATTTTTGGGATGCGCAGGGAAGGCGAGGCACATGCAGGAGACTCAGATGCATGCGTGGGGGTCGTGCACACATTGCCGGGGAAAGCATGGGGGGATGTAGTGCCCCTCGCCCTTACGGCCTTTTTTTGGGGCCCAGGAGACTGCAGGGAGGGCTACTAGGCCCAAAACGGGGGGCATGAGGATGCATTGCGCCACCCCCACGGCCCATTTTTGGGCCCAGGAGGCTGCAGGGAGGTCATGGGGGATTGTGCTTGCATGTGCTGGCGGCCCCCGCATTGCATTATGGGTGCCGGCAGGCATGTTCACGCTTTCTGCACACGACGAGAAAAAGCTTAGCCATCATTGCTCTAGGAGATGATCACAAGAGTCTGCCCCGAGAAGGGAGGGGAGGGGGGTAATGCATTGTAAGCCACCCTGAGTCTCCGGAGAAGGGTGGCATATAAATTGAACCAATAAATAAATAAATAAATAATAAATAAATAAATAAATATAGTCTGTTCTCCAAAGCACCCAAAGGCATGACAAGAATTAACGGATGGAAACTAATCGAGGAGAGAAGCAACCTAGAACTAAAGACAAACTTCCTGACAGTGAGAACAATGAATCTGTGGAAGGGTTTTAGATGTTGTAGAGGTTTTTAAGAAGATTGGACAATGATTTGTGTGAAATGGTATAGGGCAGTGATGGCTAACCTTTTTACCGTTGTATGCCAAAAGTGGTGGGAGCACGGGGGGGGGGGGTCGCATGCACACGTGCCCACACCCATAATTCAATGCACATGCATGCGCGACCCCCCCTTTCGCCCCCCCCCAGTGCAACCCCCGCTTTTGGCACACGATGGCCTGGTAGGCCCGTTTTTCGCCCTCCCTAAGCTCCAGAGGCTTTCTTGGAGCCCGGGAAGGGTGAAAACGGCCTTCCCCACCTTCCCGGAAGCCCTCCGAAGGCCAGAAATGGCCCGTTTCCTGACTTCCGGTGGGCCTGGAAGGCCCGAAAATCAGCTGGCCGGCACACACACGCGTGCTGGAGCTGAGCTAGCGTGCCCACAGATATGGTTCTATTATCTATTCTATAACTTGAGAATCTCTATAGACTTTCTATAGTCTATAGCAGGGGTCTCCAACCTTGGCAACTTTAAGCCTTGTGAACTTCAACTCCCAGAGTTCCTCAGCCAGCAAAGCTTAAAGTTGCCAAGGTTGGAGACCCCTGGTCTATAGAGTCCCTATAGTCTACAGCAGAGGCCTTCAAACGTGGCAGCTTTAAGACTTGTGGACTTCAGCTCCCAGAATTCTCCAGCCAGATAGGCTGTGTTGGAGAATTCTGAGAGTTGAACTCCACAAGTCTTAAAGTTGCCAAGGTTGGAGACCCCTGGTCTAGAGTCCCTATAGTCGATAGTCATATAGCCCTATTGTCCCTTCCAACTCTGTTATTCTGTTGTGTTAGGCATAGGTGAAATGACAGGATGGAGCCTGAGATACTGACCTGCAGCAAACTTCACCAGGATCAATCCAGATGGAAAGTTCCCTGGGCAGCGCTAATTCCGAATAATCCAGACCGCAGGCTGTGCAGGCCTTTAGAAGAGAATCATCAACCTGCTGTTTTCTATTGATCCGGATGCATCTGGGGAAAAAGGAAGACAAAAAATTCAGAAAAAGTTTCATTTCAAGGGGGATTCCTAGTTATGGCCATAGATTGAAAGGGAGGAACCATATCAAAAAAACAAAAGAAATTTTTATTTTTTTTAAAAAAATGGAATTATTCACTTTTATTCAGTTTGCTTCTTGAGGATTCTACTAGAGCAGGAGTCAGCATCCTGTGGCTCTGAAGCCGCATGTGGCTCTTTCACCCCTCTGCTGCGGCTCTTTGTCATTCAAAATATGCGTCACAGCCGGCAATGTGTGACACCTGCCGGCACACGATTTATTGAGCTTTTCAACCCCTGGTAGGGTTTAACCATGGATAAATCCAAGAAAAGAAAAGTTTCAGAAGCAAAACAGAATGTTTAATTCAACTACATATGTGCTACATATTAATTCAACTACATACATTGTTGCTCAAGAAATAGTCCGGCATGGGAAAGGTTTTGTGGCTCCCGGTGATTTTTTTTCTGTGGAAAGCAGATCCAAATGGCTCTTTGAGTGTTTAAGGTTGCAGACCCCTGCACTAGAGAGTGGTGTGGGCATGTGCGCCGTTGCCAGCTGGTCTTTGCAAATGCTAGAAAACGGCCTGGAAACGCCCAAAACCCAGGCCATTTTTCAAGCCGTTTTCAGGGTGTTTTTCAGGCCAATTTCAGGCTGTTTTCCGGGCCAAAAAAACACCCTGAAAACGGCCCCCAAAATGATCTGAAAAATTGCCAAAAGTGACAAAAAACAGGCATACGCGCACCAGCCAGCTGGTATTCGTGCTTATACATGCGCATGCGTTCCAGTTTGGGCACTCGGTGCCAAAAAGATTCACCCTCACCACTTCCGACAAATGGTTATCCATTCTCTTCTTAAAAACCTCCAGTGTTGAGCATTTACAACTTCTGGAGGCTTCAAAGTAAGGGCCACCTCAATGAAGGTAGGAGGTGTTGACTCATCTTCGTTTTGGAATCAAATCCTGATGTTTCCTCCATCGCTCGGAAGCTCTCAAGGCCGGCATTGACACCACAAAAAGAATGTTGTTTAAAAGCAGAACTTAGCTACACTGAGCAATTCTGCCACAACAAGATCCAGGCGGGGCAGGCACAGCAAACACAAAATTGTGGTGTGACCGGCTAATAATCACCCGAGTAGCCAAACAAGTATGTAAACTGTGCCTATCAGTTACACAAAATAGCCTTGAAATGTACAATACAGTTATTTTACAGCTGGCTGTGTAAACAAAACACTCCATAAAAAAAGAAAGAAAGAAAGAAAGGCACTTTTTGCTTGGTGTTTGTTGCTTCACAGTGTACTTAAAAGTGTACTTAAAATGGCTAGGTAAGTAGTGGGCTTGTGCTGCAGAACAGGAAGTCACCCCCCCCCCCATAGGGAGCATTGATGGCCAATCTTTTACTTGTTTCTATTTAAATGGGAACTTTAAAATATCCAAGTTCCTAGTACTCATGATTCAAGAAGCAAGATTTAACATTTCATGTGCAGGTAGGCCTCGACTTACAACCAAGGGCTTAGTGACCCTTCAAATTTATGGTGCCTCTCCCCAAAAGTTACTTACACCCCAGTTCAGTGGTGGGTTTCAAACTTTTTTACTACCAGCTCTGTGGGTGTGGCTTGGTGGGCGTGGCAGGGGGAAAATACTGTAAAATCTCCATTCCCACTTCACTCCAGGGGAAAGCTACTGCAAAATCCCCATTTCCTCGCAATCAGCTGGGACTTGGGAGGCAGAGAATAGATGGGAGCGGGGCCAGTCAGAATTTTTACTACCGGTTCTCCGAACGACTCAAAATTTCCACTACTGGTTCTCCAGAACTGGTCAGAACTGGCTGAAACCCACCTCTGCCCCAGTTCCAACTACTGCTCACAAACCCACAATCACATGATTGCATTTCAGGTGCTCAGCAAGTGGCTCACCTTTATGGTTAGTTGCAGCGCAACTACAAGTCATGTGACCATAATTGGTGACCATTTTTTGCCACTTTCCAGACTTTTCTAGCATGCCCATAGGTACACGGAACCACAACATTCACTTAATAACCACCAGGAAAAAATAAAATCAGGTCCAGTTATGCGGGGGCTGTCAACTTGCAAAGCTTTCAAGTTGCCATGAGCAGGAGGGAGGAAGAACTGAGGGCCTTGACTTACAACTGTCATGACTTACGAAGGAAATTCCATGCTCCATTATGGTCATAAGTCAAGGACTACCTGTGGTTCATCTGCGCGTTATCACTGTTGCCTTAATATGATAGGAAACAGGAATATCCTGAAAGATGGACGTAGTAGCTCATCCTTTCTAAAGATTTGTGATTTCTCAATCTGAAGCAGCCTGAAATCACACCACCTACAGTAGTGGCCAAAACTGGTGGAAAACTTTTGGGAAAAGTGTATTTTTAAGGTTTGATGGCTAATAACACCACTTTTTTTTTGGAGTTTCAAGATAATCCTATTCCACTGCTGGAATGGCCTGGGAATAGCCCAGACCTTCACCCAATTGAAAATCTATGGAGCCAACTAAACTGGATGGCTGGGGAAATCTGGGAGTTGAAAGTCCACACGTCTTCAATCCTTCAAGCAAGTTCAAAAACACCACTTTCTAGTAACCCTGATTGGCCTATTTTTTTTTTTGTTCAGACAATTGGCTTGAATCCTAGACTCTTAACGGCCTCGGCGGAAGAAAGTTGTGACATAAATATTATTAAAAATCTAAACCGCTTGTGGAAGCTTAAGGAGCTTGCTTTTTGGCTTCTAAAAAAACAAACAAACCCCAAACCAACTCTGAAAGACAGCTGCTTGGATAAACGGAAGTTTCCCCATCTTCCTGTCACAACTAGGGTAAATGTAACAAGAACGCAAAAACCAACAACCACTTCCATTTCCTCCATTTCATCACGCCACAATCCTGTTGACCGACAAAGGCTGTGAAATCACATTTCACCGTTGACGAACAGCCTAAACTGAGAAACTTCAAGGCCCCAAATCACTCTGGCGTCATTACAAAAAGTGTAATGATTAATTTAATTTTTTAAAAAAATTAATAAAAAGAGCCAGTTTGGATTTTGGGCCATTCCCTCTCCCCCCCCTCCCCCCGCCCTCTCTCTCTCTCCACAAGACCAACCCACCTCACAGGGTTGTTGCTGTGGAAAAAATAGGAGGAAGAAGGAGAATGAGGTATAATTGTTACCTTGAGTTACTTATAAAATAAGAAGGACGGGATAAAATCAAATCAAAAACCAGCTTTCCTATCTGACATTGTGGTTTTGCAACTCTTCTGGAGAAAATGGACACACAGGATGATACAAAGTATATAACATATCACTTAATATCACCTCTTGGGAAGCTGACATCCAATTGGGACTATTTTATTATTTGGATTTTGGGGGGGGCGAGGGGGGGGCTCTTCTTTAAAGGCCCTTCCATTTTGTTGTACACTTTTGACTTTCCTGACTTCGTCCTGCAAATCGCAGAAAATTAGTTGCAAGGCAAGGGAGAAATCTTCAGTGTATCTACCCTAAAGAAAAGTTGTATTTCCCCTGAAAGGGTAAATTGCAACTCTTGACAAGCTGCCACTATCGTACATCTAATGTTGTCAAAAGTTAAAAGGGAAGCTAGTTGTTTTAGTGCTTTCTTTTTTAAAAAAAACAACAACAACACACCACCAGATTCAGGTCGCCTTGACATGAGATGCGTGCCAAGGAGGAAAAAAAAACCACTGCTTTAAACTATCCTAAAAATAATAATAATAATCACAAGATCTCAACCATAGCAGTTGAAGGCCAGAGGCAAACTAGGATCCTGTTTCCACACAAATAAGACCTCCCCTGATAATAAGCCCAATCGGGCTTTTGAGCCCATGTAAATAAGGCCAAGCACTTATTTCAAGGTTCAAAAAAATATATAAGACAGGGTCTTGTTTTGGGGGAAACATGGTAGATTAGACCCATCAGGAAGCTGCGAAAACAATGCAAATTGTAAAAACCTCCTTCCCTTACACTACCACATATGAAGTCCTATCTTCTCTTTTGCCTAGCCAGGAGGAAGGGGCTTAACACAAAGCCAGCTTTCGATAGTTCAAACTACTCATTTAGAGTAGAGTAGCTTTTAGAACAGTGATTCCCATTCTCGGGCAGCTTGAAGAGGTGTGGACATCAACTCCCAGAATTCTCAACATGAAGCTCGTTCCCCCATAAATCTAGACCCAGCGAGGAAAAAAGGATCAAAGGAATCAAACGGGCCAGGCCTGAACGTGTCTCTTGATCAATGTGGCTAACCTTCACCTGGGAGCTGGCTGTCTACATGTCTTTCAAGCCACTGCTGTTTACTGAGAAAACACAGCTCCAGAACATCAGGAATCCCAAGGGTGCTTTCCAGAAGGAAACTAAACTTTCTTGGTTATTGGAAACATTCTGCCTGAATGATGAGGAAGTTTCTTGGATGAGAAGCGAAACATTTTCAACGGGTGGGGAACCTCCTCCCCACCCCCAAAAAAATTCCAAGTTCACTTTTGAAAAGCAACTTTGGGACAACCATGATCTGGATGATTGAGAACATCCAGACAACAGGAACAGAGCATAGAATTTTTTTATTTATTTTTTTGCCTACCCGGTTTCAATCTAGAATCTCTTTTTTTTTCCCCTCCAGCGTTAGATTAAACCAGATTAAACCAGCGTTAGATTAAACCAGAAGGCATGCCATGGACCAGACCCAGTCAAACCCCCAGTCTTTTTGCTTACCTGTATGCTTGTCCTTTCAGGGGGTTATCCGGATACCAATGTTCATTAAATCGCTCGCACAGGATCTTGGTCAGGTGCTTGCCGAAGCGCTCCACTTGGTTTTTCTCCAGCTTCTCGTGACGGTTCACCAAGCGAGAGATGAACCAGGTTCCGATTTCAACCTCCTCTTTCATCCTGTCGCTTCTGTTGTGTGTCCTGCGGGGGCAACAGCAATGCCATTCAGAGACCAGCACACTGTTAAAGGGAGGGGGGCTGCGCGGAGAAGAACCGAGGGGGCTTCAGCTGGGATGGGATGGCCGGGCTCTCTGGGTCAAGCTAGGGGCGGCCGGCCGAGATCCGCTCGAGAGGAGCGAGTCCTTTGTTCTGAGGTTGCAACACAGAGGCACCGAAAGGTGAGTTGGAGTTGTGAGCAAGAAGTGAGTCACCGAGGAAGGGGAAGAGAGATTGCGAGGCTGTTACATCAGTGGCTGCAAGCCTGCAGCAACTGGGTCACACGGAGGAGGCCCTCGCTCACTCACACGTAATATACACATCAACATTCCCCGAAGGAAAACAGTTGCAGGGTCACTCAGAGGCCATCTAGCCCAACCCATCCCAGGTAAAAGTAAAGAGCCCGCCTACCAACGGACGGGGTAGCAGAGTCTGCTCAAGCCCTGGCATCTGATTAGTGGATTACTAGTCCCTACTCGCCAACCACCCTTCCCAAAGAGGCGGCGAGCAATGAAAATTCAGGGGTTTTGTTTTTAGGGTTTTATTTTATTTTATTTTAGCTTGCGTGGGCTTCAACTCCCTGGATTTCCTAGCCAGCCTTGCTATCGTGATTGATTGATATCAATCATGATATCAGGATGTTATTTGTTAGGTTTAATATCCAGCCTTTCTTTGCGAGCTATCGGAGCACTCCCATTTCCCCCTAAAAATCCTGCAAGGTAGGGTCAGCAGAAAGAAACTCAACCAGCCTAAGTCACCCCTGGAACTGCCACAGCCAAAAAGAGCTTCAATGCTTCTCTTCCCCAATCTTCCTCCCTCATAAACATTACACACTATATTAGTTGGATTCACACAACTCACTGAGCCTTAAACCCAGTTACTGGGTGCCCTAACTTGCTACACTCAAACAAACACACGATATTCCAGTGTTACGGGGCTGGCATTGGATCAGAAGCAACCAAATCCCATTTTAAGCTAACGCCTGTGTTGTGTGAATGCTGTCAGGGGTTAGTCTTGGGAATAAAAATTCTGAGAATTCTAGCAAGCCTCGACACACTTGAAAAGCTTCATGAGGAAGGAACGTTCATCAAAAATTAAGTTATAAGGAAGAAAAAAAAATTTAGCGGAATTATTGAGTCTGTCATCTGCACCTCTATAACTGTCTGGTTTCATTCTGCAACCCAACAAGACAGACACAGACTTCAGAGGATAATTAGAACTGCAGAAAAAACAATTCCTACCAACCTGCCTTCCATTGAGGACCGGTATATTGCATGAGTCAAAAAGAGGGCTGTGAAAATATTTACAGACCCCTCACATCCTGGACATAAATTGTTCCAACTCTTACCCTCAAGACAATGCTATAGAGCACTGCACACCAGAACAACTAGACACAAGGACAGTTTTTTCCCCGAACGCCATCACTCTGCTAAACAAATAATTCCCTCAACACTGTCAAACTATTTACTAAGTCTGCACTACTATTAATCTTCTCATGCATCTCCTTCCACTTATGATTGTATGACTGTAATTTTGTTGCTTGTATCCTTACGATTTATATTGATATTGATTGTTTCCTGATTGCTTATTTGTATCCTATGACTATCATTAAGTGTTGTACCTGATGATTCTTGATGAACGTATCTTTTCTTTATGTACACTGAGAGCATATGCACCAAGACAAATTCCTTGTGTGTCCAATTCTATAGAATAGAATTCTGTTCTGTTCTGTTCTGTTCTGTTCTGTTCTGTTCTGTTCTGTTCTGTTCTGTTCTGTTCTGTTCTGTTCTGTTCTGTTCTATTCTATTCTATTCTATTCTATTCTATTCTATTCTATTCTATTCTATTCTATTCTATTCTATTCTATTCTATTCTCCGCCAGCGAATCTTTCCCACCCAACAAAGTCTTCCAAACCATGAGGAGGACAACCCCTCTTTCAGTCCTTCACATGAAGCCTCCTGGGTCCAAGTGATGCTCCTCCAGATGGCTGGCAGAAAATGACGGGCGATCTGGCACACCTGGTTGGGATTATCCCTCAAAGCTGGGCACAGTGGGGCTTTAACAACATTTTTGCTGGGAGGGTGTCGCCCAGGATCGCACAAAATAGGGACTGGTGTGTTCCTTGTGCTCAGGCAGACACAAACAGCCCCAACCCTGATAAGAAGAATACGTCCGGAGGTCTACTCGTCACAGGACTTTGTGATCAAACTCTGCTACGTTTCCTGGAACGGTTTGTTTCTGTTTCAGCAAAAAGTGAAGGAACACAGATAGACACACCCACAATGGTTGCAACATCAAGAGGCTGGCCAGAAAACAAAACAAAGGGAGAAAAACGAGTTGTGTCTTTGTCTCCAAGCGCCAAACACACGTGTGCTACGACACACAGGTCTTGATATATCTTTAGCCTAAGCCAGCACTGTGGGCTCATTTGTGTACACACATACACACACACACACACACACACACTTCCCATAAGCAATGACCTTTCTCCCCGAGATAACAGCGTGCAATACAAGGGATTCATAACTCACTCATGCAAGAAAGTTCACTGCCTGCTTGACTTCTAAGAAGTCAAAATAAGGAGAATATTGTTAGGATTGCAAGAAGTCAAAATAAGGAGAATATTGTTAGGATTGCAACAATGCCCGCTTACATGACTGCCCCCAATGCCAGGTTTTTCAGTCCAAGGTATTTTGTAAAATCTGGCAAAAAAAAGATGGCTGGTTCCTGATTTTTCCCGTTTTTTACTAGCATCTATGCACATGACAATTATAACACTGTTCCCCAATCTAATGTCATCTGGAAAAATATGATAAAATGATATTTCGGTGTCACCCTCTACTATCTACCCCAAATAGTCCCACATATGCAGATCGCCACCGAACCATTTTGCTTCACGTGGCTGTTAAATTAATCTGGCTTTCCCATTGATTTTGCAGTGAGGAAGTCGCAAAAGATGATGACATAACCCCAGGGACGCTTCAACCGTCATAACTACGAGTCAGAGTTGCCAAATGTCTGACTTTTGATCCCATGATGTAGGGACAAGACAGTCGTTAAATGTGAAAAACAATCATCAGTCACATTTTCTCAGCGCCATTGTAACTCACATCACTGTATTATTAGATAGATAGTAGAGAATTTATTATTAAAACAACATCTTTCTAGCTATCCGAGGTTCTTGAGGAGAACTTGAAAGGCTGCAAAAATACCAAATCCATCTAAAATATCTGGCTGACAACTGTGCAACTAACCTTAACAATCATAACAAGAACTGAAAAAAGAAAGCAGAGATAGTAGCCATAGTGATAAGTTTGCAACCCCAAACCATCTGGAGCACGACTTGAACAATATTGGCGCTGATAAAAATCGCAGCAGCGAGAATAGCCAATGTGGCTTTACTCTTCTTGGGGAAAAAAAGCTTTAATCCTGCAAGGATACCCTTCATCTTATTAAATAACAACATCTGGCGATCCGAAGTCCTTCGGAAAGACCCGATAAAAGTGTACAAAAATGTCAAATTCCAGTCTAAACATCGGCCTGCCTGTGCCAGAAACCATCATAATAGAATAATTGAAGGCCACCGCCAGCTAAGAAGGAACGGGCAGCTGTGATTTTACCTTGCTGTGAACTCAACAATAGATAACAGCAAAAAAATAATAAAATAAAATAAAAAATCCACCCACGCTTGCAGCTTCCAGAAGTTTCCCAGATGGAGCAGGGTCCAAAACTTTGATCTGATTTGGTGAGAATGTTTTAAGACGCACGGGAGAATTTGTTTTTCTCCATCTTTTAAAATCCCCAACTCTCTTGGGCGCCAGTCCCAGCGCAGCCCACAAGGGCACTTATAAATAGTCCTCGACTTATACAACAGTTCGTTTAATGACCATTCAAAATTGTAACAGCGCTTATTTAGGATTTATGACCATTTTTCACTAGTTATGGCTTTTTGTAGTATTCCCCACGGCCACGTCATCAAAATTGAGAAGCCTGGCGGCTGGTTCATATTTATGACCATTGCTGTGTGTCCCGGGGATCACGTGATCCCCTTTTGCGACCTTCGGACAAGCAAAGGTCAGTCGGATAACTAGATTCACTAAACAACTAGGGTACTAACTTAACAGCCACAGTGATTCGCTTAACAACTGTGGCAAGAAGCGGCATAAAATGGGGCAAAACTCACTCAACAACAGAAATTTCAGGCTCAATTGTGGTCATAAGTTAAGGACTACCTGTACAGACTCCCACCTTGGACCAGAAATCTGGTCCTTGACCAGTAGCCAGAGAGCGGCCACACTTTCCCTGGGGACATCAAGACTGACCCCAATGTGTAGTACGTAACAACTGTATCGCCTGGACAATACAATGCAGTCCTCAATTTATGACCACAATTGAGCCCAACATTTCTGTTGCTAAGCAAGACAGTTCAATGAATTTTTTTTTGTCCCATGTTGCAACCCTTTCTTACCATAGATGTTAAGGGAATCACTGCAATTGTTCAGTTAAGTAACATGATGGCTAAGTAAATCTGGCCTTTCCCCATTGACTTTCCTCGTCAAATGGGGGCAAACGGGGATCACGTGATCCCCTGGGATGCTGCAGCCGTCATAAATATGAACCAGCTTGCGAGTGCTTGAATTTGCATCACAACAACTATTGGGGTGCTGAAATGAATTTAAGTCCAAAGACCATGGAGAGAGATGCTGCAGTGGCCATAAGTCACTTTCCTCAGTACCGTTGCAACTTTGAACGGTCACGAAACAAACCGTTGGAAGTCGAGGACGACCTGTACCCTCCTAACCAGCTTTTGACCATGTGGCATCGCTGCTGAGGTAAAAGGGAAAGGCTCCCAGGTATTGTACACCCGCCAGATTAAGCCAGTTTCTAAACACCCCGAAGCAATTGGAAAAGAATGTCAGGCTGACAGAGCATCCCCACCCAGTCACAAGACTTGGCGAATTGCCATCACCGCAGCCGGCTAGTCTAGCACCGGCATCAGCTAACTCACCTGGAGTCTTCCTTGTCTCCAAAAGACAGGTGTGAGGGAGACCCAGATGCCACCACCAAGGACAAAACCCCTGCCTTCATGCTCCAGAGAGCTCTCTCGTCTCCGTCTCTGAAAGCCCAGAAAAGAAACCATCATCGAGGTTTCTCCTTGTATTGAAAAGGGGAGGTTAAAAAGGGACAGGAAATATTTGATTCTTTAAAATATTATTTTAAATATTTTAAAATAATATTTCAAATATTATTTAATCTTTAGAGACTAGAATCAAATATTTGATATTTGATTCTAGTCTCTAGTCCCATGATGGCTCAGCTCCAGCGCGCATCAGCTAGCTGATTTTTGGGCCTTCTGGGCCCACTGGACATTGGGAAACAAGCCATTTCTGGCCTCTAGAGGGCCTGCGGGAGGGTGGGGAAGGCCGTTTTCGCCCTTCCTAGAAAGTCTCTGGAGCCTGGGGAGGGCAAAAAAATGGGCCTACTGGGCCCACCAGTAACCTTTTTGCCATCCGGTGCCAAAAGCAGGGGGAGCACGGGGGGGTTGTGTGCGCATGCATGGGGGTCATTGGACTATGGGTGTGGGCACACAAGCACGCTCCCCCCCCCCTGCTTTTGCCATGCAACGGCAAAAAAGTTAGCCATCACTGCTCTAGTCTCTGTGGATTTCTTAAAAAACAGAGCCACGCTCCTTCCATTGCAAAATTGCCCCTCGTGGCATGGAACCAAGTTACTGGAGGAACCGTCTCATCCTCCATGACATCAACCCAGCCCACCCAGTCAGACAGGGAAAGAAGGTTATGAACCCCACTGGGTTAAAGAATTTTGACTGGGAGGTTTAGGAAGACAGTTCCTCTGCCATTCCCCACTCCCACCCCCATCCCCCCCCCCGTGGAATTTCTGCCCCCTCCAGAGGTGTGGTTGGTCCCCACTTTTCTGTTCTTCCAGAGGAGTTTGAAGACTTGGCTGTGTCAAATAACATGGGGGGGGAGGGCGGGGTGAGAGAGAGAAAGAGGGAGGGGGAGGGAGGGAGGGAGGAAGAGAAAGAAAGAAAAAGAAATAGAAAAGAAGGAAGGAAGGAAGGAAGGAAGGAAGGAAGGAAGGAAGGAAGGAAGGAAGGAAGGAAGGAAGGAAGGAAGGAAGGAAGGAAGGAAGGAAGGAAGGAAGGAAGGTCTGTTCATCCATCTGTGCGCTTCTAAACAAACCTGCACTTGAATTATATCTCACACAGGCATACAGATGGTGCTGTGATGGCCCATTGGATTTAAGAGACCTCCATCAATAGCTTGAAGTTGGAGATGGTAATAGTTGAAGGAGCTCTAAGACAATTGACCCCTACAATAGAAGATAATACTTGTAGATCTGGGTTGAACTGTGGTTTCCTTGAAGCTTCGAAGGAAAGGCACAGAATATCCCCTCTCCAAGCCTGTGACTGGCTGGATCTGACACAACGCCTTGATCCCTGACCCAGAATACAGGTGGTCCTCGACTTACGACCGCAATTGAGCCCAAACATCTCTGTGGCTAAGCAAGACTGAAGTGAGGTTTGCCCCACTTTACGTGCCCTCTCTTGCCGTCGTTTTTTGAAGGGAGGCACTGCTGCTGTTCAGTTACTAAGCCTGGTTGTTAAGTAAGAGAGAATCTGGCTTCTCTCTCTCTCTCTTTTTTTTTTTAAATTGATTTATATGCCGCCCTTCTCCAGAGACTCAGGGTGGCTTACAATGCGTTAAGCAATAGCCTTCATACTTTGGTATATTTATACAAAGTCAGCTTATTGCCCCCACAAACTGGGTCCTCATTTTACCTCCCTTAGAAAGGATGGAAGGCTGAGTCGACCTTGAGCCTGGGGAGATTCGAACTTGCAGTAATTGCAGACAGCTGGTGTTTAATTACAATGCTTTAGCCTGCTGAGCTATCCAGGCTCCTAGTTACCCAGTTGGGTCATGAAACCTCTGCAAGAAGACCACCAAGCTCAAAGAGCACCAAGAACCCCACAATTGTCCCCTAATGGGAGCAAAGAATTCAAGTAGCTCTTTTATTAAAACTAACGTTTGCGTACAAATAATAACCTCAACCTTTTCTGCAAAAAAATGTGTGTGTTTCCCCTCTGAATATCTGCCGATCGTTTCACCCCCCTGGGATTTTTTTTTCTCTCTCTCTTCCCTCTTTTGACTTTTACTTTCTTTGGACTGTCCTTTCGCTCCATTAACTTTTCCTTTCTATCTATAGTCCCATTGATAAATATAGCTTATTCTCAGGAAACTCCAAGGCTCCTTGCCAAGATTTTGGGGTGGGGAAAGAGAAACAGAGGCGGCGGCAGAACTAAATTTGGGAAACGATCAGTCCAAATTTTATCTCTGATTCCAAGACACACAAAGAGAGAGAGAGAGAGAGAAAATTACTAGATGACAGACTTCACACAACCTATAAAGCTCTAAACTCAGGTTAACCAACAGTGCAAATGCTGTATCTAATGTGCAAATATTTTTTGCATCCAAATTCTGGGGTTTCTTTATAAGACAACCTCTAATAAGAGTTTTTTTTCCCCTTTCTGTTCAATCGTGTCCATTTCTCTGACACTACCTCTGCAGTTTTCCTGGCAAAGTTTTTCAGAAGTTTGCCATTGCCTCCTTCCTAGGGCTAAGAGAAAGCGCCCGGCCCAAGATCACACAGCTGGCTTTGTGCCCAAGAACTCATGAACTTCTGATTTCTAGCCTGAGGCCTTAAACACAACACCAAACTGGCTCTATTAGGTTTGGCTTCAGCTTAACAGATGGTAGAAACTTAGCCATTGTGGATTCACGGCTTAAATATGACCTCAGCCAGATTGTGATTTAATCAACTGATTCACAGAATATGGCTTACCATGATATGCAAAGCCGGCTTAATTCGCGGAATGCTCACTATTCTTAGGTTACCAGAACAAATGGTCAACCCACAGAAATAGTTGGGCCAGTTTGGAAAAAGGACATTTTCTTCGCACAAGAGGGTACCGTGCTGTTGAGCCAAGCTGCGTGCCATTATGTGCCAATCTAGTCCACTTCCTTGATTAATATTCAAAAATCCTAAAGCACACTTTCAAAATGGGCAAAGCTATCAAAGGTATGGAGCCTCCAGGTTCAGAAGCAGTATACCTTTAAACACTGGTGGCTATTGCCGAATCCAGCTTGTGGGCAACAATGGCCACAGAGCCATTGTTCATTTACAACTTTATTTGTAACTTGGCAACTTAAAGTAAAGGTAAAGGTTCCCCTCGCACATACGTGCTAGTCGTTCCTGACTCTAGGGGGCGGTGCTCATCTCCATTTCAAAGCCGAAGAGCCAGCGCTGTCTGAAGACGTCTCCGTGGTCATGTGGCCAGCAGGACTCAACGCCAAAGGCGCATGGGACGCTATTACTTTCCCACCAAAGGGGGCCCCTATTTTTCTACTTGCATTTTTTATCTGCTTTCGAACTGCTAGGTTGGCAGAAGCTGGGATAAGGAACGGGAGCTCACCCCATTATGCGGCACTAGGGATTCGAACCGCTGAACTGCCGACCTTTCGATCGACAAGCTCAGCATCTTAGCCACTGAGCCACCGTGTCCCTTTCTTGGCAACTTTTAAGCTGTGCCGGCTGGGGAATTCTGAGAGTTGAAGTCAACACAGCATAACCTTCTCATGGTTTAAAAAAAAACACTGAATTACATAGTAAGGACATTTTTTTTTGATGAGACACACCAAGAAATCAAACAAAGTACACCCCAATCTGGCACATAATCTGGCACATGACCTGATGGAGTGGTAAGCAGTGAAAGAGAAGGGAATAGTTCATGTTTAATAATAATGTTCCTTGCAAAGAGAGAGGGAGTGTTGGGGGCGGCCCACAACAATCTTCCCATGGCCAGGCACTGATAAAGACTTGGAAGCTTAAGGCGGTTTCATCAGCTTTTGGGAAGGCCAGTGAGTGCCAGTGTACACAAAATAATAATCAGGAGAGGATAAGCATCAGTAGGAAGCTAGTGAAATGCAAGAGCAGATTGGCACTCGGTAAGGAAATAATGGGCACTTGCAAAAGAGTGCTGAAGGGACGGATCAAAAATGTACAGGAAGGATGATTTCCATAAAGGGAAAAACCCAAACCTGGAGGTCACCCTTGTAGCAGTATTTCTCAACCTTTAGCAACCTTAAGATGCATGGACTTCAATTCCCAGTACTCCCCAGCCAGCTAGTTGAAGTCTATAAAAGTTGAAAAATGTTGCTTAATGAGTCAATTCAAGAACCCTAACAATTGTCCCAAGGGTGATTTTTTTTTTTTTCCAGGAGGCAACTGGACTTTCTTGTTGTTGGTTTTTCTTTGAAGTTGTTTCGCTTCTCATCCAAGAAGCTTCTTCAGCTCTTGACAGGATTCTCAGTCATCATCTCTACAGACTTTTCGCTATACAATTTGGGACGAACACCCTTTGAATGGTGTGGGAGTAGGAATGGATTTCCAGAGGAAAAAAATGGTAGACTACAGGACCCAGGAAAACCATACAGGTGACCCTGAGGACGCCGATAAACCTCAAGGTGTTTCAACGACCCTCTAAAACAGTGTTTCTCAACCTTGGAAGCTTGAAGATGGGTGGACTTCAACTCCCAGAATCCCCCAGCCAGCAGCGCTGGTTGGGGGATTCTGGGAGTTGAAGTCCACCCATCTTCAAGCTTCCAAGGTTGAGAAACACTGTTCTAAAAGGATGCAAATGTCCAGCTGTGTCTGCAAGGAATATAAATCCTTCCACTCCCCACTATCCTGCCAGAGCTGAAGAAGCTTCTTGGATGAAAAGCGAAAGAAAAACAAGAAGACGTCTTCAAAGCAAAAAACAAAAAAGTCCAGATGCCTCCTGAAAAAGCACCTTTGGCACAACCATGACTGGATGATTGTGAGAATCTCTACACCCCCCCCCCCCTAACAATTGCATTTATGCAATCTGATTAGGTTTTGTTTTTATTTTTATCTCTCTCTTTTTTGGTGATTTATCACTTTTATTTTTAAGCCACTGGATGAACTCAGGTACAGTTAATTTGAGGAAAAAAAGCATGTGTTCAGGGAATACACTTCCCTCCCTCTCTGCATTTGGACATTTTTGCACACACACACACACACACAATTCCCATGGCCCCTTCAGAATGAAACCAGTTTGGCCTCCCAAATGGTCTGCCCATGACCCTGGGACATTTCAAAATGTACTGTGTTGTTAGGTCTGTATAGTTTTTGAGGGCCATTTCCTCCCTGGAGATTTGTGATTCAGACCAGGAGTCTCCAACCTTGGCAACTTTAAGACCTGTGGACTTCAGTTCCCAGAATTCCTCAGCCAGCTGGGGAATTCTGGGAGTTGAAGTCCTCCAGGCTTAAAGTTGCCAATGGAGTCCCCTCTTTAGACCATCACACAACCCTTCCTGAGAGGACAGAACAGGTAGCAACAAGCAAGCAGCTTCTTGACAACCTTTAGACAATGGTGTGTAGGAGTGCTTTTCAAACCCAGAAACTTCAGGATGTGTGGACTTCCAACTCCCAGAGTCTGTCAACCAACATGCCTACTTTGCTGAGGAATCCTGGGAGTTGAAGTCCGCATATCTTAATTAAAGTTGCCAAATTTGAAAAAAACACACAGATATATTCCACCTCTATCTGCCTCCATGTACCCAGCAGGAGTTGATGGATTTGGCTAGAAAACATTGTAGGGATGATCTTACACAACGAATGATCTTACGGCTAATTCGATTATTTCACTTTTTCTGATTATTTCTCTTTTCCGATTCACTCAACATAGACATTAAAAACGTCTATAGACTATGCAAACAGAGACCATCCACCAGCCCAACAGAGAAAAAAAGACTGCAGCATTTCTCCACTAGTAATCAGCACCCAGATCAGCCATAGATTAACTTCAAAATTAAATTCAAGTAAGCAATACCCCAATCAAGAAACTGCCAAAGAGCCATCAGTAAACAGCCCAACCAAAGAATCCTTAAGACCAACCCCATCCACACGGACAGGAAAAGACACCAGAATATAAACTGAAAGCAAACCCCACTCCTTACTAGCCCTGATGATGATATCAAGTTAGGGTAATGAAACATCCCTGCAAAAAATAAAAACAAGCAAGCTCAGAGTGCACCAAGAATCCCCTATATTTCAACACAATTTCTCCTTTATTGGTCCACTCAACATATGTAACCCAGTTTATGCGTTTTCATCACATCCCAGATCCCCCCACCCCCAAAAAAGGGAACCAAGAAGATGGCTTAACGTGTTAATAACAATGGCTGGGATTCCCATTCCAGTTTACCAAACCCCTTGGAAATAGCGCAAATAAACCAGCTATTGAATTGCAAATTAAAACCTACCAGGACTGGTTTCACACGAGATACCAGGCTAAAATGTGGTTTATTTTATTTATTGGGGGGGCGGGGGGGGGGAAGGGAAACGCAGCATGCTTGCAAGCAATGTCTGGGTTTCAAGGATGATGGGGGAAAAGAACCAGAGCCTTACACAGGCTGGCAATTACGCAGCAGCTGAAACGAGAGTGGAAGCAAGCACGATCCTTGGACTCTTTATCCTTGAGGAGAAGTGGGACGTGGGCAGCACCAGGAGATTTGCATTCGCCCCATCATCAGAAGCGGAATTTAGCATCAGGAACTATTTGGGCAGAGCAATTGTTTTCCTTTAGTCAATGTAGGGCTGAATCCATGAACTCCCCCACCCCCACCCCAAATGCGTCTATTTCACACACAACAGCCTGAAGAGGTGGCTCAGTGGCTAAGACACTGAGCCTGTCGATCAGAAAGATCGGAACACCGCTGGTTCGAATCCCTAGTACAGGTCTCCTGCGTGCACAAGATGACCTCCAAGGTCGCTTCCAACTCTGTTACTCCCAAAAAAAGTTTTGCCCAGACTTATCCTTCTCCACCTCTTTCCCAAGCCAGGCGCACAACCTGAGCGAGAAGGGGACCCAAAAATGCACATTCCCCCCACTCTCCCTCCCTGCCCCGAGGCCTCGCCAATACCAATTCTTTTTTTTTAAAAGAGCCCTCGGCTTTGCCGTGCAACCTCTCCCGACCGTTCCCAGCCGGCTCTCCTCCGTCTTGCCGATCGTGGGAAAGAAAAAGAAAAAAGAGAGAATTGTCTCCCCAGGCTAACTTAGCAGCGGGCGTCGGGTTGGAGACGGGGAGGGAAGGAGAAGAAGAAAAAGAAAAAGAAAAAGAAAAAGAAAAAGAAAAAGAAAAAGAAGGAGAAGGAGAAGGAGAAGGAGAAGGAGAAGGAGAAGGAGAAGGAGAAGGAGAAGGAGAAGGAGAAGGAGAAGGAGAAGGAGAAGGAGAAGGAGAAGGAGAAGGAGAAGGAGAAGGAGAAGGAGAAGAAGAAGAAGAAGAAGAAGAAGAAGAAGAAGAAGAAGAAGAAGAAGAAGAAGAAGAAGAAGAAGAAGAAGAAGAAGAAGAAGAAGAAGAAGAAGAAGAAGAAGAAGAAGAAGAAGAAGAAGAAGAAGAAGAAGAAGAAGAAGAAGAAGAAGAAGAAGAAGAAGACTGAAATGGCAACATTTGGAGGTCGGGGGGAACGGAGTGGAAGGTATCGAGGCGCACGGAGGTCGGGAGAAACGTGCCCAGGAGATCAAGGGATCTCTTCGGGGGCGGGGGGCGGTCTCTGGAGCACGCGGGACTCTCCCACTGGCGTCTTTCCTCGCCGATCCCCTGTCCCCAGTCCCGGGTCGGAGTTTCCACGTGGAGGAGACTGCCGCGCATCAAGGCTCAAGAATCGCCAGGCATTCCCAACGGGAAGAGAAGTAACCGGTGGAACGCAAGACTCTCCAACTTCCAGCAAACAATTCCCGCAACCCCCGATCATAAACCACAAAAAGAAAGAAAAAAGAAACAAAACTCCCTCCCAACTTTGTACCCCGGCCCCGCTCACCCGGCTCTACTTTGCCCCTTACCTTTCCCTCCGGGCAACGTGCGATCCTTGCCCGCCACGCGGTTCTTCCTCTTTTGCGCCTCTCAAAACGATCGCTCTTGCGCCGCTCGGCTTCTCTTCTGATTCATCCGAAGAAGGCTGAGCGGAGCAGCTGGGAGGGGGATTAAAAAAAAGGAGGAGATTCCCCCGCCCCGCCCCTGCCCCGCCCCTTCCCCGCGCGCCAAACGCGTCGCGCGAGCCATATAAGGAGTTCCAGGCCAAGCGTGGGAATTTCCGAGCAGCGGGGGCCGCCAAGGGCAGGCGATAGGGGGCGCTGCGGATCCTCGCCCGGGGTGATGGAGACCCCTGCCGCGCGGAACTCCCCGTGGGGTTTTTTTTTTTAATTATTATTATTATGTAGAGTGTCTCAATGAAGTGGGGAGTTGTGGTGGGACAAAAGGAAGGTACTTGGCGTTCTTTTCTTCTTTTTATCTTTCGCAGATGCAAATTCTGCCTAACTAAAGTGGCCTTCCTTTACTGATAACTTTACTGATAACTTTACTAAGCCCGTTTGCATTAGTTTATATCCAAAAAATTCCTTTTCTTTCTTTCTTTTTGGATTCTGTAACTCTTAGTAGTCCTTTTCAAGTTTTAACCCCTAACAGACGCTTCATTGTACGCTTTCGGGTGCAAAAATATATATCTATATATTGCAAATTGCGTTGTCTTTCAAAAATATACACATTAACACTTTTTAAATGTTATACATGTATTTATTTATTTACAAAATTTCGAGGCATGCCCGTTTGGCTCTGAGTGATTTTTTTTTTAATGAGCTGAGGTGCTTTTGTAAAGTTTTTTTTTTTAAAAAAACAATTTTTTAATTTAAAACAAAAATAAAACATAAAAGCAACTACATTCCAAACAATTACAGACAGTGTATCGATCAGTTAACATCCTTTTGTGCTCAATCCCATCTTCAAAATATCAATACATAACCAAAGCTTATTTTCATAAAAAAAATATTTCACATATTTTATCTTAACTTCTTCATATTTCATATTTATTCTCCATGTTTTATTATCTATCCATTGATAAAATAAATCCCATATCAAATAATATTGTTTATCTTCCTGTTCTCTTATTTCAAATGTCAATTTACTCATTTCAATACAGTCCATCATTTTCTTAAGGATTTCTTCATCAGTAGGTACCTTCTCTCCTTTCCAGTTTTTGGCAAATACAATTCTAGCCACTGTTAAAACATTCACAATTAAATATTGTAAGCAATATTGTAAGCAAAATATTGTAAAGTTTTTTTTTCTTTCTCCCTTTGGCTCTTGAAGTTTCCTTTGTATAGCAAAGTTCATAAACATAAAACAATTCATTTTTTTCCTTTATGAATCTCTTTCAGATTTTGCCCCCTTTTCAGCGTTGCTCCTTACTGTATTTTTTTCCAAGAAAAAAAAAATCTTTGCTACAGTTAAACTTTTGTTCTGCAAGGGTTTAATTTATATTTATGTTTATTCCATATTTATTATTTAAAAATAAATGGAATAAATAAATATTTTTTTAAAAACTCAGACATATCTAATATTCCTTTCTTCTATTTTCCTCACAACAACCCTGTGAGGTGGGGTTGGGCTGAGAGAGACAAGCCCAAAGTCACCCAGCTGGTTTTTGTGCCTAAAGCAAGATTAAACCTTTGTTCTGCAAGGTTTTAATTTATATTTATGTTTATTCCACATTGATTATTTAAAAAAACAAACAAACAGCAAACATATCTAATACTCCTTCCTTCTCCTATTTCCTCACAACATCCCTGTGAGGTAGGGTTGGGCTAGAGAGACAGGCCCAAAGTCACCCAGCTGGTTTTCCTGCCTAAAGCCTATTAACAATTATATTTCACATGCTTTTAAATATTTGTATTTTTACAGAGAAAGGTGAAGCGGTTGCAAATATATTATTTTATATCAATTGTTGCTGATTACTTATGTGACCAACAGGTTACAAGTCAAATCAGTTTGATGTTCAAATGTTTTATGCAAAAGCATGAAAATACACACAAAGTATGGAAATAAACAACTTCTAATTTGTAACAATTTTTTTTTAAAAAAAAAATCCTCTTCATGGGCCTTAGCATTGTTGTGCCTGATGGATAAATCCATGGTGGAGATAAGCAAAGGAAATTAAAATTGGGATAACCTTGACCTGGATGACTGAGAATCTCTTCAAGCATTGTTACTGCCAAGAAGCATTGAAAAGCAGATTTTTTTTTAATCTCTAGCACCTCTGAGGATCTGCATTTCCTTATCTTAATAGCTTAACAGCTATCAAATCTGTGAATCATCTTCTTTACATATGGAAATGATAGGAGTGATGATATTTTCCTTGTGACTATATGGTTAAGGGTAGGAAAAAGTCACATTAAAAGACAACTTGCCGCTTAGCAGTGAGATTCAGCCTGGTTGCAGAGTTTAATGAAATGAGGGTGTTACCTCTACAGGTAGTCCTTGACTTAACATCGACCACAACTGAGCCCAAAATTTCTGTTGCTAAGCAAGACAGTTGTTCAGTCAGTTTCGCCCCATTTTACAACCTCAGTTGTCACAGTTAAGTGAATCACTACAGTTGTGAAATTAGTAACGCAATTCTTAAGTGACTCTGGCTTTCCCCATTGACTTTGCTTGTGAGGTCTCAAAAAGGGGATGGCAGGACACCTGAGACCCTGCAACCGTCATAAATATGAGGCAGTCGCCAAGCGTCTGAATTTTGGTTATGTGACCCTGGGGATGCGGCAATGGGTGTAAGTGTGAAAAATGGGTGTAAGTCACTTTTTCCAGTGCTATGGTAACTTTGAACAGTCAATAAATGAACTGTTGTAAGTTGAGGACTACCAGAAATAATTGCCAGAGCAACACAATCCAATGTTCTTAGTGGGGCCAATTTTTATTTTAAGTGAGGCTCTTGTGCGCATAAGGTGGTATGCTAACTTTTTCATATGAAAAATGCTGCTCTGCATTTATCAGCTCATAAGCAAGCAAGCAGCTTTAAGCTTGCTAGGAGGGGAAGGGAAGGGAAGGGAAAGAGAGGGAGGGAGGGAGGGAGGGAGGAAGGAAGGAAGAAAGGAAGGAGAGGGAGGGACAGGAAGGGGAGGAAAGGGGAGGGGAGGGAAGGGAAGGGAAAGGAGGAGGGATGGAGAAAGGAAGGAAGAGGAGGGGGAGGGAAGGGAAAGGAGGAGGGAGGGAGGGAGGGAGGAAGGAAGGGGAGGGGAAGGGGAGAGAAGGGAAAGGAGGAGGGAGGGAGGGACAGGAACGGTAGGAAAGGGAAGGGAAGGGAAAAGAAGAGGGAGGGAGGAAGGGGAGGGAAAGGGAAGGGAAGGGAAGAGAGAAAGGAAGCGAAAGAAAAAAGTGAAGGAGAGGAGAGGGAGGGAGGGAGAGATAGGAAGGGAAAGAGAAGAGGGAAGGGGAGGAAAGGTAAGAGAGAAAGGAAAGGAAAGAGGAAGGGAGGAAGGAAGGAGAGGGAGGGGAAGAGAGAAAGGGAGGGAAAGAAAGAAAAGGGAAGGAGGAGAGGGAGGGAGAGATAGGAAGGGAAGAGAGAAACGGAGGGAAGGAAAGAAAAGCAAAGGAAGGGAGGAAAGAAGGAGAAGGAAGGGAAGAAAGAAAGGGAGGGAAGGAAGAAAAGAAAAGGGTAGGAGAGGGAGGGATTGGAAGGGAAGAGAGAAAGGGAGGGAAAGGAAAGAAAGAAAAAGAAAGGGAGAAAGGGAAGGAAGGAAAGAAAAGGAAAGAAGGGAGGAATGAAAAAAGAGAAAGAAGAGAAGAGAAGCTTTAAAAAAAAACACTCGAACGCCTCCGGGCTTCTTATCTTCAGGGTTCTCTCCACCCCCACCCCCCACCCTCCACCCTCCAGCTCCATCCCGTCTACTATGGGAAGGAGTGAGGATTTCCGAATTTCGGGGCGCTAAAGTATTTGCAAGACTCCGGGCCTCGCGTGGCGTTAAGGCGAGCTTTGCCGTTTTTAATGGGCTCTTGCGCGTGGCGGCCGCTCCAGCGGAGGGGAGGGGGAGGAGGGAGACTCCAATACATTGAAAACGACAGAAGGGTCTCCCGATTCACGGCCCGAAATCCGTCGCCCAGCGATACAGCGACCTGGAGAGGGGAAATAAATCCGAATTAACATCTTTGATTGGGTGACAAAAGATCTACTTTAGATAGTAGGTTCTAAGATCTACTTTTCCATCAACAAAGGCAGCCGGGGGGAGAGTGGGGGGAGCAAAGTGGGAAGGCTTTTGCGGCGCAGATTAAAGGTACTCCAGCTCTTTCACATGCATAATTGAGACATCCGTGAAGATTTGTGCAACCGCGAAAGGACGAGTTAATTAAGGAGGAACGAGCGCATCGATGCCCTCTTGAGTTCCTCTTTTTGGGACATTGTTATTGCAAACTTGGCTAGTCAGGGGAGCGGAGGCAGGAATGCATGCGAGGGAAGGACATTGAAAACGAGTCTCTTGAGTGCTGCAAGAAATCTAAATCCAGCCCACTTTTTTTTAATTTGATTTATATGTCGCCCTTCTCCAGAGCCTCAGGGCGATTTACAATGGGTTAAGCAACTTTGAATGCCTTTCTTATCTCCCGCTAATTTCCCTTGACCCTTAGTAGTACCGATTCTTGTAGAGAGCCTTAAGCTCCCAACAAATCTTTTATAGTCATTTAAAGTGGCTAGATCTCCTGATTTCCCTGGCCCTTGACAGCCCCCCCCCCCTCTAAGAACATTTGATTGTAGGGCGGTTTGAATCCCTAGTACAGGTCTCCTGCCTGAGAAGGGGTTGGACTAGATGACCTCCAAGGTCCTTTCCAACTCTACAGTTACTGTTACTGATCAGCTCTGAGATAACTGAGAGTTTTTGGAGACACAAGTAAGATTACCCTGAGCAATTTGGCTATGGCAGCCAGAAGGACTCCAGCAAATATTGTTTCTGTTTCCTTATGTTCCATTGTGTCTGCCTGGACAAGTCCCTGCAGTTTTCTTGGCAAGATTTTGGCCTCATTTTAACAGAAGACAGGTAGTCCTCCACTTACAACAGTTCATTTAGTGACCATGTACCCGAATCTGCAATCTAAGTGTTGGAGATGTGATTGTGATGATGCCACTTATTATCATATTTGGTGGACTTGTAAAAAAATCAAAGCACTTTGGATAAAAAATATGGTGGATTATTCAAAATATTCTTTAAAAGAAGATAAGGTTTACTCCACAGTTGTTTCTGCTGGGTATAATTACAGATTGCACGGTTATAGAGACTAAATTGATTTTAAATTTAATAACTGCAGCTAGACTCTTGGTGGCGCAGTACTGGAAGGAAGATTTACCTACTATTGAAGAATGGACACTAAAAGTAGTGAATTTAGCAGAGATGGCTAAAATTTCAGCAATTACTTGAAGGATCACTCAAATGAAAGTTTTATATTGGAATGCAGAAGATGCATTGATTATATTCAAAATAAATATGGGACTAAAAAGTTTCAAGTAGCTTGTGAATGAATAAAGATATTTAAGGGACTTTTTATATTTAGTCACGTAAGGGGGAGTTAAAGTGCAAGAGGGAGATAGGAGGCTATAAATAGTTAGTACATGTTAGCTTATGTTTGTTAAATGCTGTACCCTGTATTTTGCTCTGGGAAGTCCGGGGATGGGTGGGGCGGGTGAGGAAGGCTGGGTTGGGAAGGGGGAGGAGGGATGGGGAAATTGTAAAATTTTTAAAAAACTTTTCAATAAAAAAAAAATCAGATGCTTGGCAACTGGTTCATACTTAGGACCGTTGCTGTGGCCCACGATCATGTCATCCTATTTTGCAACAAGCAGAAACCAAATTCGCTTAACAACCAGGTTACTAACTTATCAATTGCAGGGCTTCACTTTAACAACGGTGATGAGGAAGTTCGGAAAATGGAGCAAAACTCACTTAGCAAATGTTTCCTTTAAGAACAGAAATTTTGGCCTCGATTGTGGCCATACGTCGAGGACTACTTGTAACAGAGTTATTGGTGGAAGGGACCTTGGAGGTCTTCTAGTCCAACCCTTTGCTGAAGCAGGAAATTCTATACAAGTGATGGCGAAACTTTTTGGGACTGAATGCCAAAATGGCCACACGGAAACATCGCGTGCACTTGTTGGGACCATGCTCTGGAAAAGTCAAACTTCCAGGTTTTAGAGCGCATGTGTGCCCAACGATCAGCTAGACGGCATGCATGTGCAGGCTGGTTTTCAACACTGCCGTCTGCTGGAAGGGACCATGCTCTGGAAAAGCCAAACTTCCAGGTTCTCGAGCGCATGCACGCCCAATGATCAGCTGGCCGGCGCACATATGCAGGCTGTTTTTTGGCATTGCCACGCACATGAAGGCATCGTGCTCTGGAAAAGCCAAACTTCCAGGTTATGGCACGCATGCACATCCGGCAATCAGCTCGCCGGCGTGCATACTCACACCGATTTTTGGCACTGCCACGTGCATGAAGAACAGCTGATCATCGTGCACCCGTGCGCTCCAGAAACCCAAAAGACAAACAGGCAAGGCTGCATGTGTTGGGAAACACGGCTTCGCATGCCACTTTGGGCACGCGTGCCATAGGTTCACCACCATGATATCATTTCAGACAAGTGTCGTTCAATCTCTTCTCAGGCTCGTTTTGATTGCAAAGCCAGCTGTTTGTTTTTTATTATTATTATTATTTTAGCCCGATGTCTTAGCTACCACATAAATAGGCTCTGCAAAATACTTACAGAACTGCTAAAGTAACAAGCAGGGATATCCCAGTTATTATAAGGATAAGCACAATGACACCCCTTTTCCTGAGATAATCAGGCTGGGACATTAGATCTTGAAGTGAGGGTAGCTTGTTCATCACCACTGCTTCCTGTACTGATTCCGGTGGGGAATTCAGGATGGCTTTAAACATTTCTTGCAGCTTTTTCTCTTTTCCGAGCCTCTTTTCTGTCACTGCAGTGGAAGAAGGGACACACACACACACACACACAACAAAACAGTTGGCCTGCCACACAACAGCAAGGCCATCGCAGGATGGGGACGGGTGGGTGGAGCCAGTGGTGAAATGTAAAATTTGTTACTACCGCATGGCTTGGTGGGGAGGTGGGGGGTAATGTGACTGGTTGGGCGTGGCCAACTTTTTTTTTTTTTTACCTTTAAAAGCATTTTTCCTACAACCTCTTTAGCCGAAGAGGTTGTAAGAAAAAAAAACTTTTAAAAGCCTCTGATGATCCCTGCTGAGCCATGGAATCATCAGAGGCTTTTTTTTTTTTATTTTTGAAAGCACTTTTTCCGCTGAAGAGGATGTAGAAAAAATGCTTTTAGAAGTAAAAAAAAAAAAAGCCTGGCTCAGCTGGGCATGGAGGGAGGGCAGGGATTTTGGCTACCGGTTCTCCAAACCACCTGCAGCCATTGCTACCCGATCGGGCGATCCAGTCCAAACCGGGAACATTTAACTCCCAGGTAGAGCCTCCCACAGCTGCCACTATGGATTATCCCGAACCGGATAAGAACCGGCTGAATACCACCACCGATCCCCGGTTTGAAGCGCTCAGTCTGTACCGCAGGAAATTTTGGCCCCTCACCATTGACATAAAAAAACTTCCTGATCACCACGTCGTTCTCCTCTTCAAGTTCGCAGGCAAAGGTCCCGTGATGGGATCCAAGGGTGGGTCGAATGAGGAGGGAAGGGTTGACTCCAAAATTAAGGTCGTGGAAGAGAAAAAGTTCCTCCGTCCGGAGCTGTGGATGGAGGTGGAGAATCAGGTCCGGGAAGGTAATGCTTTATTTATAGCTGCTTTGGGGTCCTTGATGGTCTCTGAGCTTGGAGATTTTCTTGCAAGTGTTTCATGACCAAACTATGTAACAGCATCCATGCACTTAGGATACCTAGTTTGATCATGAAATGCCTGCAGGAAAATCTCCAAGCTCAGAGAGTACCAAGGACCCAACCGTTCAACCCTGAGCTACTAATATTCTCTTCTATCAATTATTACAGCTTCTCAAATGGTTTATAAGGGATTATAGGGTTTTACAAAATGCAAATAGTTACCATTCTTGGGCACACACACAGATCTGAGGGTAATTGTATTTCCCCTATACAGGTAGTCCTCGATTTACGACAGTCCCTTAGCAATCGTTCAAAGTGACCACGGCACTGAAAAAGTAACTTATTACCATTTTTCACACTTACGACCATTGATGGAAATTCCCACGGTCATGTGATCGAAATTCAGATGCTTGGCAATTGACTCATATTTATGACGATTGCCGTATCCTCGGTCATGGGATCCCCCTTTTGCGACCTTCTGACAAGCAAAGTCGAAGGGGAAGCCAGATTCACTTAACAACCGTGTTACTAACTGAACAACAGCAGTGATTTGCTTAGCAACCGTGGCAAAAAAAGGTCGTAAAATGGGGCGGGGAAAGTCACTTAAGAAATGTCTCACTTAGCAACAGAAATATTGGGCTTGCTTGTGGTCATAAATCGAGGACTACATGTACTCAAATGGGGTAATGCAAATTAACTACCCCTCCTAGTAAATCTATAAACCCTTGATTTATCAATCTACAACACCTTGATTTGAGACAATGTATTTGACAACTTTATAAGAGGCTGGAAGCCATTTGTGGTCAATGTTAAATAAAATGACAGATGATTAACAAAGGGATTTGAAGCTTAGTGTAACATTATAGCTAACCTATTGACTGTTGTTTTTTTTAAATCTCTTTTACATATATATTGTGATTAGATGTTGAGTCGATTTGATTATTAGATAGATTTCCACATCTGGGATATTTGTTTATTTAATATAGTATTTTTGCTAAGTAAAGATGAGGAAGTTTATAACTATTTGTAGACCTGTTATATAAGGGAAGGAGAACATATTAGGGTTTTTAAATTACCTTTTGAGCATCCAGCTGGGGTAGATTTTTTTTTAGGTTTATTGTTAGATTATTTGACATTTCTCTCTTTCTTTTTTGTACACAAGTTTTTTTTTCTTTTCTTTTCCTTTCTGGTGTTGGGTATTGGTTTTTTCTGTCTTTCTGTTTTGCATTTTATTTTTGTTGATAATAAAAGATAATAAATACGTTTTCAAACCTAGAAGACACATTGTGTGGCCCAGGGGGCTGTTTGAGGGTAAATGCCCCCTTAAGAGCAAAAGATCTAAAAAAACTTTTATCTCCTGCTGAATCTTATAGCTTCACAGGTGATCCAACCTCAATCCACAAAGAATTACTTACATCTTTGACAAATTTCCAGCGGAAGGTCCTGTCTGAGGCAGTATGGAAGGCGACTTCACAGTTCAGAAAAGTTACGTCTCCTTCCAATTTGTGTATATCCTGAACTGGGAGAATCATGAAGATAATATCAATGGGTGATTTACTGCCACAGACCAAATGCTTGCCTGCCCTTAGTTTACATTAGCTGCATTCACACAAAGCATTTTACTCAGGTTAGACACACAATCCACACAACTTTATAGGCAGTCCTGGACCTATGACCACAATGCAGCCTCAAATTTCTGTTGCTAAGTGAAACATCCATTAAGTGAAGTTTGTCCTTTTCTTGCCACATTTGTTAAGTGAATCCACTTGGGTTAAGTAAGTCACACGGTTGTTAAGTGAAGCTGGCTTCCCCATTGACTTTGCTTGTCAGAAGGTTGCAAAAGGGGACCCCGGGACGCTGCAACGGTCATAAATATGAGTCAGTCGCCAAGCGTCTGAATTTTGAACACATGACCATGGGGATGCTGCAATGGTCATAAGTGTGAAAAACGGGTGAAATCCAGCAGGTTCTGGAGAACCGGTAGCGGAAATTTTGAGCAGTTCGGAGAACCGGCAAATGCCACCTCTGGCTGGCCCCAGAGTGGGGAGGGAATGGGGATTTTGTAGCATCCTTCCCCTGCCACGCCCACAAAACCATGCCATGCCACGCCCACCAGGCCATACCCACAGAACCGGTAGTAAAAAATTTTGAATTTCACCACTGGTGAGAAACGATCCTAAGCTACTTTTTTCATTGTAACTTTGAATAGTCACTAAATGAACTTTTGTAAATCCAGGATTACCTGTATTAAACATTATTGCTTGGTCATTTTGTTTGGCTTTGATAAAGGGACTACCGTGTTTCCATGAAAATAAGACCCCATCTTATATTTTTTTTGAACTCTGAAATAAGCGCTTGGCCTTACTGGCCTTATGCGCTCAAAAACCCCGATTGGGCTTATTATCAGGGGAGGTCTTATTTTGGGGGAAACAGGGTACATATTTAGTTTTGCATGTACTGACAGCAGCGTGCGACGAAGCCGAGAACACCAGCCTGAAGATGACGAATGAGACTTCGTCGAAATGTCGCCAAGACACATCCAATTTTATGCGGGAGAAGACCCGAATAACCAAAGACCTACATACAAACACCCGTGAAAACCTCAGAAAACATTATATATATATATATATATATATAGGGTTGCAGAAACATCTTGGTTATGTAGGAAAAACCTGGCTTAAAGAAAAACACACATAAAACCTATGAAAAGTAAGAAGATAGATAGATAGATAGATAGATAGAGAGAGAGAGAGAGAGAGAGAGAGAGAGAGAGAGAGAGAGAGAGATGGTTACTTGGGCAATCAATGGGTAGCTGGCAATCCACGATGGAACAAGAGGAACATCTGTAGTAGTGAGCTTCTTTCTGATAGCCTGCAAGCAACATGAAAAGGGGTTGTGAGAACATAATGCCTTGGTAAGACCACACTTGGAATATGGCATCCAGTTTTGGTCGCCATGATGTGAAAAAGATATGGAGATTCTAGAAAGAATGCAGAGAAGAGCAATAAAGACGATTAGGGGACTGGAAGGTAAAACATATAAAGAAGGGTTGCTGGAATTGGGTATTTCTAGTCTGATGAAAAGAAGGACCAGGGGTGACATGATAGCAGGGTTCCAATATCTCAGGGGCTGCCCCAAAGAAGAGGGAGTCAAGCTCTTCTCCAAAGCACTGAAGGTAAAACAAGAAGGAACGGATGGAAACTAATCAAGGAGAGAAGCAACCTAGAACTAAGGAGAAATTTCCTGACAGTGAGAACCATTCATCAGTGGAACAGCTTGCCACCAGAAGTTGTAGGTGGTTCGACACTGGAAGATTTTAAGAACAGATTGGACAACCGTTTGTCTGAAATGGTATAGGGCCGTGATGGCGAACCTATGGCACGCGTGCCACAGGTGGCATTTAGAGCCATATCTGTGGGCATGTGATTGTTGCCCTACCTCAGCTTCAGCATGCTTGCGTGTGTGCGTGCGCCAGCCAGCTGATTTTCGGGCCTCCTGGGCCCACCAGAAGTTGGGAAATTGGCCATTTCTTGGCCTCTAGAGGGCCGCCGGCAGGTGGGGAAGGCCATTTTCACCCTCCCCAGGCTCCAAGAAAGCCTCTTGAACTATGGGTGTGGGCACACATGTGCGCAACCCCTCCACACTCCCCCTGCTTTTGGCACGCGACGGCAAAAAGGTTAGCCGTCTCTGGTATAAGGTCTCCTGCCTGAGCAGGGGGTTGCGCTAGAAGACTTCCAAAGTCCCTTCAAACTCTTGATATTCTGATATAGAAGGAGACGTTAATGAGGAAGTGGGGTAGATGGGAGATAGTGATATCAGCTGAGGAAGGAGGGTTTTTTTTTTTAAAAAAAAACAGATTTATGGACTTACCACATGGTGGAATGCAAGGTGGTGCTGTAAAGACAGGAGGGAAGTTGAGATGTAGTTTTTCTGATATGACGTTTGACGGCAACTTGAATGTGTAGATAACAGATTAAATATGCTGGATCCCCTATTTTGTACGATCGGTCAAAAGTATTTCGCAATCCAAAAAGTTTGCTGCCGCCATTTTTAGAGGTTCTCTGGAAGCAGATCGTTTCCCTCGACTCAAACCGAGGTTGGTTTTTATATTTTTAAAAGCTAAATCATCCAACTTAATTCGTTTAATCATCCAGTGGATTCTTCGGGAAAACTCCTAAACTAGGTGTGATGACTTTCTCAGCGTCTACCCAGCCTTGAAGCAATTGATATTCTTAGGATTCAAACCACAGGTTTAGCCGACCGAGTTAAAGAAGGAGCAGCTGCTTTGGCACAAGATGCTAAACTCGGCTGGTTTTCCCCATAACAGCCACTCGTATTTTAGCATTTGGGTGAACCCAACTTGTTTGTTTGTTCTAGGAGCCACATGTAGGGTGCGAACCCGAAAAAGGAGTCGAGTCAGAATGGAATTCAGCAGGTCTGAACTAATCTCAGATCTTCAGCACTTGCTGATGTAGCCAGAGGCATCCTTTCTCTTTCTCTCTCTCTCTCCCTCCCTTTTCTTTCTCTCTCCCTTTCTTTCTCTTTCTCTTCTCTCTCTCTTTTCTCTCTTTCCCCCTCCCTCCCTCCCTCCCTTTTCTTTCTCTCTCCCTTTCTTTCTCTTCTCTCTCTTTTCTCTTTCTCTTTCTTTTCTCTCTCTCTCCCTCCCCCTCCCTCCTCTCCCTTTTCTTTCTCTCTCCCTTTCTTTCTCTTTCTCTTCTCTCTCTCTTTTCTCTCTCTCCCTCCCTCCCTTTCTCTCTCTCTTGTCTCTTTCCCTCTTTCCCTTTTTTCTTTCCCTCTCTTTTTATATCTTTTCCTTTCTCTTCTTTCTTTCTTTCTTTCTTTCTTTCTTTCTTTCTTTCTTTCTTTCTTTCTTTCTTTTTTTAATTAGATTTATATGCCGCCCTTCTCTGGAGACTCAGGGTGGCTTACAATGCGTTAAGCAATAGCCTTCATACTTCTGTATATTTTTATACAAAGTCAGCTTATTGCCCCCACAAACTGGGTCCTCAATTTACCTACCTTAGAAAGGATGGAAGGCTGAGTCAACCTTGAGCCTCGAACTTGCACAATTGCAGACAGCTGGGTGTTAATAACAGGCTATCTAGCCTGTTGAGCTATCTGAGGCTCTTCTCTGTCCCTCTCTCCTTGTCTCTTCCTTTTTCTGTTTCTGTGTGTGTGTGTGTGAGAGAGAGAGAGAGAGAGAGAGAGAGAGAGAGAGAGGGAGGGAGGGAGGGAGAGAGAGAGATGGAGAGAGGGAGGGAAAAGAAAGAAAGAAAGAAAGATAGAAGAAAGAAAGAAAGAAAGAAAGAAAGAAAGAAAGAAAGAAAGAAAGAAAGAAAGAAAGAAAGAAAGAAAGAAAAAGAAAAGTTGCGGGGAGAGAAAAGTTTCCCTGAGGATGGGCTCCTGCACAAGTCCAAAAGCTTGAAAGACTAAACCTCAAGTCTTGGTCACCAATGGTCCTAAACCAACATCCGAAGGGTGGGATTCGATGAATAATTTTAAAAGGTAACAAATGTATAAAGATGCCAGTTTTTTAAAAAAAGCATTTTTGTGCATTATATTTTTTATCATCTTTTTGTTTGTATTCCACCCTTCCCATGCTGTTCTATGATAGCAAAAAAGTCTTGATTGACTGATTGATTGATTGATGGGAGCGTGGGGGGGCAGGGGATAGGAAAATGGCAGAAACGGCTAAGGATGAGAATCCATCCCCAGGGTTGATGATGTTGCCTAGCTGGGTAATGAAGCGTCTACAAGAAAAAAACCAGGGTGCAGCAAGGACTCCTCCATCCAACATCCAGCAACATGTAGCCAAGCCACTTTTCCTAAAGCTGCAGCTCTCACCTTACCTGCTTTGAGTTGTGCTATTTCTTTTTCCACTTCATTCACCGCCGCGGGAACCGCTTGCTGGAAAGGGGCTGTGGGGAGAGAGAGGTGGAGAAAACCTACCGTAGTTGTTCTCTTTCCTTTGATCAAGGCATGTACAGCCAAGCGGGGCAAGCTTCACACGGGCTGCCTGCCTGCTGCAGGCATGAATCTGGCTCTTCCAGACAGTCAGGCAACTATTGTGGCCTCTGCTTGAATTACTACCATCTGGGCCTGCACACTTCCCACTCGCTGAGGAAGAAGGGAAATTTTGCTTCGGTTTTATTGGTTAAAATGCTTTAAAGCAGGGGTCTCCAACCTTGGCAACTTTAAGCCTGGAGGACTTCAACTCCCAGAATTCCCCAGCCAGCTATGCTGACTGAGGAATTCTGTGAATTGAAGTCCACACATCTTACAGCAGCCCAGGTTGAGAAATATTGCTCTAAGGGGTTAAGCTATAGCTGTCATCAGCTGATCATTTCCTGAACAGGAATTCTTCTGTTTATTTTAGTAATGTGATTTAATGGACCGTGGGAAGATTATAGACGCTGTCAATGCAACAATATTAAGAGAGAAGGGGATAAAAGCAATATTTATTTTTCAGCTTTCAAAGATCAGCTGAAGTTGTCATTTCTCTGTCTTGAATAATAAAAGAACCATCTTTTGCAGTTGATAAAATAAAACTATCAACTTGGTATCAGCTCTTTTGCTCTTTAGAAATCTCTTTTCCAGAGAAACTGGGACATTACAACTGGTTTTAGCTTGGTGAGCATTTGTGAGGTTCAAATGTGCTTGGGAATACGATTTAAAATTGATTTTCAAAAATTATTCTTCTAGTTGCTGGCTAACTGATTCTAAATAATGTCACCACTGTGTGCTGCAGGTTATTTTTCTGTTAACTGGTTCCAGATTTCTTTAGTTGATGTTACTTTTATTTAAGCCAATTCTTGCTGGGAAAACCAGTTCTTTTTATTCCAACCTGGGCATGTTTAAGATGGGTGGACTTCAACTCCCAAAATTATTATTTTATACTCATTTCTAAAGATCTAAGTGCCCGAGCCCACTGTAACAACATTGCCAAAAAGGCATTACGAGTTGTTAACCTAATCTTGCATAGCTTCTTCTCTGATAATGTTGTACTACTAACTAGAGCATACAAAATATTTGCTAGACCAATTCTCGAATACAGCTCATCTGTCTGGAACCCGCACTGCATATCGGACATAAATACAATTGAGAGAATCCAGAGATATTTTACGAGAAGAGTCCTCCATTCCTCTAACCACAATAAAATACCTTATGCCACCAGACTCCAAATTTTGGGCTTAGCCAACTTAGAACTACCTTGACTTCAGTCTGACCTAAGCATAGTACATAAAATTATCTGCCACAATGTCCTTCCTGTCAATGACTACTTCAGCTTCAACCACAACAATATACAGCAAATAATAGATACAAACTCAAGGTAAACCGCTCCAAACTCGAAAGCAGAAAATATGACTTCAGTAACAGAGTGGTCAATACCTGGAATGCACTACCTGACTCAGTGGTTTCTTCCCCAAACCCCCAAAACTTTAACCTTAGACTTTCTACTGTAGACCTCACCCCATTCCTAAGAGGTCTGTAAGGGGCATGCATAAGCGCACCAGCGTGCCTACCGTCCTTGTCCTAATATTCCTTTTTACTTTTATTCTTTTCATGTATTCAAATTATGTTTATACTTTTACCTGTTATCCAGTGTGGGATTCAAATAATTTAACAACCAGTTTTCTGCCCTAATGATTTCTTACAAGAACCAGTTCACCAAACTGCTTAGAAAGTTAGGAGCCACATGTAGGGTGCGAACCCGAAAAAGGAGTTGAGTCAGAATGGAATTCAGCAGGTCTGAACTAATCTGAGATCTTCAGCACCTGCTGAGGTAGCCAGAGGCATCCTTTCTCCCTCTCTCTCTCTCCCCCCTCCCTCTCCCTCTCCCTTTTCTTTCTTTCTTCTTTCTTTCTCTCTCTCCCCTCCCTCCCTCTCTCCCTCCCTTTCTCTCTCTCCCTTTCTCTCTCTCTTCCCCTCCTCCCTCTCCCTTTCTCTCCCTTTCTCTCCCCCTCCCTCCCTCTCTCCCTTTCTCTCTCTCTCCCTCCTCTCTCCCCCTTCCCCTCTTCCTTTCTCTTTCTCTCCTTCTCTCTCCCTTTCTCTCTTCCCTTCCCTCTCCCTTTCTCTCTCTCTCCTCCCTCCCTCCCTCCCTCCCTCCCTCCCTCTCTTTTTCTCTCTTTCCCTTAGCAACAGAAATTTGGGGCTCAATTGTGGTCATAAACTTAGGAATACCTACGCATGCAATGTTTTCTAAAGCCAAGAGAGAAGAAGTAAGTTTTCTCAATCCAGAAGACGTCTGTAGCATAAACGTAGCCTCCTGCACTACATATATGCCACAAAGGTCACCCCAAATTTCTGTCCGCTGGCCTTGGGTCTTATGAAAAGGGCGGGAGATAATCTCACCGATGCAGCCAAGTTCTATGGATCATACTTACCTTTGGCCATGCCTTTTTCCTCCAAGTAGAAAACCACCCGGCCAAAAGCATCCTTCAGCTTCTCTATTTCAGATACATCTGGGGCAGAGAGACATAGAGAGAAATAGGGGTCAAGTCTTTGTCTGCTTCTGAGCTGAAGGACAAGAGCTGGCCTTGAGGGCAGAGGTGGAGATACAGCTCTTAGGTCAGGGCAGAGATTGCTCACATGAAAGACTTCAAGCCAAGCTCTGAAAAAGACAGGAGCCAAGCATCTTTCAATTATATTGTTTTTATTTGTTTCCTAGTACGATTTGTTAGCTTATTAGTAACCCTGACTATCACTAAGTGTTGCATGTGTTTATTCTTGATGAATGTATTTTATTTTCCTTATGTACACTGAGAGCTTATGAGTCTATTATTCTATTCTATTCTATTCTATTCTATTCTATTCTATTCTATTCTATTCTATTCTATTCTATTCTATTCTATTCTATTCTATTCTATTCTATTCTATTCTATTCTACCCTACCCTACCCTACCCTACCCTACCCTACCCTATCCTACCCTACCCTACCCTACCCTATCCCCCCAAAACTTTATAATTCAGTGTTTTTCAACCTTGAAAAACCTTTTCAAAGCTTTGCTGGGGAATTCTGGGTGTTGAAGCCCACCCATCTTAAAGTCGCCAAGGTTGGGAAAAAAAATAGGGTATTTTAACAGAATCTGGAAAGCCCGTCCAAAAATTTTCACCGCCCCTTTTTAAGGACAGCAAAATCAAGGGCTGTTCGGTGACGCGTTCGTGTGCTTTCTATTTTTCTAGCGCTGACCAGCCATTTCGCCTCTTCTCCTCCCAGTTTGATTCCTCTTTCGCCTCCCTAATAATAAGCAATTCTGGACTTATATCCTGAGAAATAATAAGCTAACTCCTTTCAAAATGCAGAAACCTGAGAAACGGTGCCCTAAGATGCTCCTTAGTTAGGCCCACAGGGAGCATCTGGAACTCTCCCCCATTGGACGTGAACATCTAAGGCCCGCCAGTGTCCAATTTCTTCCTTTCCTGGACAGCAGCACTTACCCACCTGAGTCTTGCTCAAGGGACGGAAGGCACTTTCTAAAGTCCCTAGACAAGTTTGATGCTTCTCACTCTGATAGCCCCAAAAATATTGGCATATGCGAAGACGCTGCGCTGCGGTGGAGAAGCAGTTAAGGCAAGCAGTTGCCCTGGAGGAAAAAAGCAACCAGAGAATCAGGACAACTCCACCAGACATGACTGAAGTCTCCAGAAAGAGGCCTCTGAGAAGAGAATTCTTTCCTGAGGTCATACATCAGCTCCAAGGTGCCATTTATGACTTCATAACTCACGTTACGGCAAGCCATGGGCTGTTGAGAAAGGAATGCCTCGGTGGGAGAAGACTGCCCAGGCAGTCCTCGACTTACGACCACAGTTGAGCCCTGCATTTCTGTTGTTAAGCAAGACATTTGTTAAGTGATCTTTGCCCCCATTTTACAACCTCTTTTGCCACAGTTGTTAAGTGGGTCCCTGCAGTTGATAAGTTAGTAACCCAGGTTCTTCAGTGAATCTGGCTTCCCCATTGACTTCGCCTGTGAGAAGGTCGTAAAAGAGGATCACACAAAAACGGTCATAAATATGAACCATAAATAAAAAACCATAAATACGTTGCCGAGCGTCCAAATTTTGATCACGTGATAAAGGGGATGCTGCAAAGGTTGTAAGTGTGAAAAAGGATCCTAAGTCACATTTTTCAGTACTGATGTAACTTCGAACGATCACTAAATGAACTGTTGTAAATCGAAGACTACCTGTACAGGTAGTCTTTGATTTACAAGCACGTTAAGTGGCCGAAGTTACAATGGCACGAAAGATGTGACTTAGGACTGTTTTTCACATTTATGACCATTGCATTATCCCCATGGTCACCTGATTAAAATTTGAGTGCTTGGAAACTGGCATGTATTCATGACGGTTGCAGAGTCCAGAGGTCATGTGATCCAGAGGTGGGATTCACTTACCTTCCCTACTGGTTCGCAAATGTGAGCGCATGTGCCACCTCTGCGCATGTGCACGGCCTTCTGTGCATGCGCAGTAGTCACGAGCATTACGTCCGGGCGGGTGGGCAGAGCCTCCTGCAGTCGCCGCTACCAGTTCGTGCGAACCGGACAGAACTGGCTGAATCTCACCACTGATGTGATCCCTTTGTGCGAACCTCCGACCAGCAAAGTCAACGCGGAAGCCAGACTCACTTAACAACCATGTTACTGACTTTACAACCACATCATTAATTTGAACAACGATGGCAAGAAAGGCCACAAAATGGGGCAAAAAACTCATTTAACAACTGCCTTGGTTAGCAATGGATATTTTGGGCTCAGTTATGGTCATAAATCAAGGACCACCTGTGGATTTCTCAAGATTAAATCATGCCAAAATAATCGGCTCTCCTTTTTGAGTGATGTGTCCATGGGGACTTCAGTTCCCAGAATTCCTCAGAAATGCTGGCTGGGGAATTCTGGGAGTTGAAGTCCACCCATCTTCAAGCTTCCAAGGTTTAGAAACACTGTATTAGAGATTCAAGTAAAGCTCCTAATTGTGTCATTGTTGGCCACTGGGAGGATGTACAATTGGGTGGAAAAACAGGAATGGAAGTGTAAATAGGGAGTTCTGGGCTGAACAATTATTCTCTTTTTCCCCTATCGATTTGCATATTTCATATTGACAAAGGGGAATTTGTTTTCAAATAGACTTGGATAAATTCCTCTGGAAAAAAAAAACATGTGAGTTACTGGAATTGGTTTTACCAGATTAATTAATTGCACTCATTTGATTTATGTATTCATTACCATTGATTATACCCAGATTAATGAAACATAACATCTGGCATTCATAACAAATGAACAAAGCATGTCTTTTTATTTTTTCCAAAGCTTCATGTTCGCACAGTTTGTCTAATCCAGCCTATTATGTTAATGTTAATGGTAATGTTAATTTTATTTATCTACCGCCCTTCTCCCAAAGGACTCGGGGCAGTGTACAGCCAATTTAAAACATTATGTGCACCTAGTCAAGACATAAAAATGTTCAGTCTCTTATATGAGTCCAGTAGGAGGGCGGTATAAAAATCTAATAAATAAATAAATAAATATGATGGCTTGCAGTTTATCTGGTTTCCTCTGTTGTTTGTTTGTTTTTCTTCAGCCTTAAGGGGAAAATAATAGAAGGAAATGCCCTGTTTTAATCCCAGTGCAGTCATTGGTCCAAGAGGCTGACCTGCCTTTTTTTGTGAAATACGGAAACGATCTCTTTCCCCTGGAAAAATTAGGCAAAATTGTCCTTCCGCCCCACTTCTCTGCCCACAGGGTCTGATCATTTTCAAAATGCCTTCTTGCTGAAATCAGTTTGATGTCTTTGCTTTGGAGGATTCCCAAACTCACACCTGTTCTCTGATAGGAGTACAGCAAAAATGGCTGCATAGCTCTCTCTCTCTCTCTCTCTCTCTCTCTCTCTCTCTCTCTCTCTCTCTCTCTCTCTGTCTTCTCTCTCCTTGTCTCTCTTTCTCTCTCTTTGTTTCTGTCTCTGTCTCTCTGTCTGTCTGTCTCTCTTCCTCTCCGTGTCTCTCTGTCTCCCTCACTCTCTCTCTCTCTGTCTCTCTCTCTTCTGTCTGTCTGTCTGTTTCTCTGTCTGTCTCTCTCACTCTCCATGTTTCTCTCTCTCTCTCTGTGTCTGTCTCTCACTCTCCATGTCTCTCTCTCTCTCTCTCTGTGTGTGTGTTTCTCTGTCTGTCTGTCTGTCACTCTCCATGTCTCTCTGTCTGTCTGTCTCTCTGTCTGTCTCTCACTCTCCATGTCTCTCTCTCTCTCTGTCTGTCTGTCTCTCACTCTCCATGTCTCTCTCTGTCTGTCTGTCTCTCTCTGTGTCTCTCTGTCTGTCTGTTTCTCACTCTCTATGTCTCTCTCTCTCTCTCTCTCTGTTTCTCTCTGTCTTTGTGTCTCTCTCTCACACACACACATGCATGAAACAGATAAATGGATAGATGCTTAGGTGCTCTCTGCTGAAACAAAAGAGGCTGAGAGAGAGGGAGGAAAGAAGGAAATTCTCCAGGCTGTCACAAGATGAGCAGCGGGTGCCCTCGGCTCCTGCAATTCTGGATTTTCCTGGCATCGTGACAGTCAAGCGTTACGTGTGCAGAAAGCTAGGATGGGAAAGATGCAGGATCTCGAAAGCCAGACTCCGGTCTCCATGGAAACCAGACAGTCCTACTCGAAGCTGGGGTGGGAAAAAAATTACATCTTTTAGAGACCGACGGACGGTGGAGGGAGGTGGGGGGAGGAACCGAGATGGTAGAAGAGGTAATCTTAACCATGACAACTCGATCGATCAGGAAGGGATAAAAAAAAATAAAAAAAAAAACCACCCAAGGCTGCATCACAAACCCAGCCGCCGCCACCATGTCTACCTGGAGCCTTTTGTCCTTGACAATTCCCAACTCAGTCTGGTTTTTACATACAGTCCCAGGTTCCCCACTGTCTATTTGCCTTTGAAAAATACCTGTGGGGGGCGGGAGTCCAGGTGTGTGTTTTGCTGCAGTAGGTGAGAGCATCTAATTAACCTTGGCTTGGCTCGGCTTAACACACGGATGGGAAAGTACCAAAGCATTCCGAGGGAGCGGGGAGGGTAAAATTTGAGAAGTTGCACAATTTCTTCTATTGTTGCCCAGAAATTGCACCAAGGGACCGAGCCGGATGTGATCTTTTTAAAAAAGAAAAGAGAATTAATTTCCTAATTTGTAGCTGGATGAAACGCTTCGGGTCTCCAACCTTTGGGGTAGGTTGGAGGAAGGTGAAATCCACTCTTCAGGAAAACCCATTGCATGATGATCCCTCTAAGGAAGATTGCAAGGAGTTTCTCCAAAATTTGGGCTGCTGGAAACTTCCCCTGGCTGCCTCCTTCCATTTGATGCCCTCCGGGATTGTTAGGACTACGATTCCCAGCTGTACTCAGCTTGCTGGGGAAGAAAATGGTCTTTTCAGTGGGAAGGAGGAAAGATTTATTCTGTATAAAGCTCAGGTTAATCTTCCCTGAGGCATTATGGGTCAGTCAGGCTCTGCCTCAATTGCAACCTGGCAACAATGAGACCAGGCTGTTGGCCAGCAAAAAAGATTTGATCATTGCTCTTCTTTTCTCTGTAAACTGCCCAGAGTTGCTTTGGATGAAATGGGTGGTGTAGAAATGTGATGAACAAATAAAATAAATAAATCATTTCTGACCCAGCAAGACTGATTTAGTCCCTCCTGGATCTAATCTGGATGCTGTCAGAATCCAAAAAATGAGCATGCCAGACAATGTAAATTGCCGGCATAAATCCAAATTGTCAATTTATAACCTCCAACATAAAGATATCTAGGGCTCGGTAGCCACATTTACATGATTGACATTGCTTGTCTTTTCGTAATCGGGGTTTGTGAAGTTCGGGCAAGCTGGGTTTAGGATTTCTGTGGATTCAGATAGGTGGAAACCCTGCAAAAGGATGCGTTCTAAATATGCTCAGAGGCCATTTACTACGATCTTCCTTTTGAAAGATTTCTTTAGCCTCTCCCCCACGCAGGAGAGATTGAATCATTAGCCAAAGTTATCATGAAGTGTCACTTGATGAACGGATGAAATATGAAAATCCTTAATGGTTAACAAGCCAAGGTGTGTCCTCCACGAATAGCTGCAGAGACTTTCAAAAGCTTTGTTGAGAGTAAAGCGTTTTATTCTGGAATAACAGCCTTCTGGAGTGAATGAAGTGGCCTTTTTCAGCCAGCGGTTGTGTTATGGTGTAATTGGAAATGTTGCCTTTCCACTGGTCATTCATGGCGGAGGTAGCAGTAGTTTTTAAAGAGGGCAGCTTGGTGAGCATGACAATTCATTCTGCCTCCACATTTCCGTTTTAAGGCCTATCTTTCCCCTCATTTTATATTTATATTTATGAATGGCTTGGGCTAAAACCCTTGTAGATGCAATCACAGTCTTTTTTAGAAGTTTGTTTTAATATAAGGGATGTAAGCTGTCTTGGGAGCTTTTGCATACAAAAGGTAGTATAGAGATGGGACAGGCTCACATGCCCAAACTAAATATCCATTTCAAAACAAGCTCTAATCCCAGGGATTCCTCCTGTCAACTGTTGCTAAATCCTTCTGGCTGCTGAACACCTTTGAATGTTGCCCTCTGCTGGTTTTGACTGGTAAAAGTGTATTTTGCAAAGTCCTTTTCCCCCTTGCTGTTGCAGCCCAGAGATATATTATGGCTGCTCACTTTAGAAGATTCTGGGCAGCTGCCCCAAAAATTTATGTTGTAGACACAGTTAACTTTTCATATTTTGAGAATTGATAATTACTCTATCAAAGAACCTGGATTCCCCCCCCCCAAAAGACACACATCTTTATAAAGGTAAAGATAAAGGTTCCCCTCGCACATCTGTGCTAGTTGTTCCCGACTCTAGGGGGCGGTGCTCATCTCCGTTTCAAAGCCAAAGAGCCAGCGCTGTCCGAAGACGTCTCCGTGGTCATGTGGCCGGCATGATTAAACGCCATGCGTTTCTGATAAAGTTGGAGAAAAAACACTTTGAATGTCTGAATAAAATGATATGCCAAGGGGAAAAAAGCAAGAATTAATCTTAAACAGCTTCAAGATTCTAGAACTAGAGGAGGATTTGGTCTACCAAATTGGGAATTGTATCACCAAGCGGCGATGTTAATTTGGATTAATGAATGGATTTTATTGAGAAATACAAGACTATTGACTTTGGAAGGATATGATTTACAATTAGGTTGGCATGCTTTCTTATGATATAGGAGAAATAGGACACATGGATACTTCCAGAGACATTGTGTAAGGAATGGCTTGTTAACAGTATGGGAGAGAGTAAAAGAAAAATATTATTTGGAAATACCAATGTGGCTTTCAACAATAGAAATGTTGACACATCCAAATATGATTAATATGGACAATATTGTAAGATACAAGGACATTTTAACAGAGAAGGGAGAACTAAAACAGAAACAAGAGCTAGCACTGTCCGAAGACATCTCTGTGGTCATGTGGTCGGCATGACTAAATACCGAAGGAGCACAGAACGTTATCTTCCCACCAAAGGTGGTCCCTATTTTTCTACTTGCATTTTTTATGTGCTTTCGAACTGCTAGGTTGGCAGAAGCTGGGACAAGGAAAAGGAGCTCATCCGTTAGGCAGCACTGAGGATTCGAACCGCTGAACTGCCAATCTTTCAACCAACAACCTGTGTCTTAGCCACTGAGGCACCACTTCCCATACACATCTTTACAGGCATTCTTATATATTTAAAGTCAACTCTAAAGTCATGTAACCATGCTGCTCTGATGCTACCGTTTCCCCCAAAATAAGACATCCCCTGATAATTAGCCCAATTGGACTTTTGAGTGCTTGGCAATAAGGCCAAGTGCTTATTTCAGGGTTCAAAAAAATATAAGACAGGGTCTTGTTCGGGGAAACACAGTATTAATATTATTGGTAATTATTAAATAACAGAGAACTAATTCTCACCTTTCTTACCTCTCATCTTTCCTATTAGCTTCTCCTATCGGTATGATTTATCAATTGTTTTGTATCTTTCATGATTGTATCTTATGATTTATGATCTATGATTTATCACTTTGTTGTTTTTATCCACACCGAGAGGTTATTCACCGAGAGCAAATTCCTTGTGTCTCCAATCATACTTGGCTAATAACTATCCTATTCCTATTCCCTTCTCTTCTTTTCAACTCTATTTCTCTTGTCTTCTGAACTGGCATCCAAGACAGCCAACTTTCCCTAAACCCAAACCAAAAGAGATACGCTAAGCTCCAGTCTTGCCGAGGTTGTTCCAATCCCGATTCCAGGAAATGTATGGTTTGAGATGCTTAATCCTCTCACAAAATCAGTCTACTTTGGAGAATATATCTTGTCCTTTAGTAGGCCCTTTCAGGATGTAGAGATGGGCATCCTGCGTCTGTGGGTCTATGCATCACCAGTTGAACAATACTGCCCTAGAAACTTGCCTGAACATCTTCCTAGATCATTATTTCAACCATCCAGTAGATGAATGGATTAGCCTTATGGGTTTTCTAGACCCTGGGTCTCCAAGGTTGGAGACCCCTGGCCTAGACTCTCTCTCTTGGGGAATGTTGCACTGAGAAAGGTGGTCTCAGATTCACTGATGGTCACTGTCAGCCCATCCCACAAATAACTCTTGTTTGAGGTAACTGTATAGACTCTTCTGTGGTCCATAAGGAACAGGCATATCACTGATGTGTCTATCCCTACTAGAGGTTGGAAAAATGACTGGCATTGTTAACAGCAAACTGGCTACTGTTGGTGAGATTCTTCACATCTTCTGCAAACGTGGACCAAACCTGAGGGAGCTATTTCAGTGTTTCTCAGCCTTGGCCACTTTAAGAGATGTGGGGCCTAGCTGGCTGGAGAATTCTGGGAGTTGAAGTCCTCCAGACCTCTTAAAAACGGCCACGGTTGAGAAACACTTGTTAGCAAATGCTACTTATTTACGGGATGGATTTTTATACTGTCGCATCTTGCAAAGTCCCCCCCAAAGTGGGTTTGCAAATCCAATAAAACCACCCACTACCAGAATCCCAGAAAGCATCTGAGGGCAGAATAAGAAATAACGGGTGGAAGGCTTGTTAAAAAGAAGTTAAGGAGAAATTTTCTGACCATGAGAATTACCGTATTTTTCAGAGTATAAGATGCACTCCCCCCCCCCCCTTAAAAGAGGCTGAAAATTTGGGTGTGTGTTATACTCTGAATGTAGCTTTTTCGATGCTTTTTTGCTCCCTCAGATTCTCAGATGTGCTTTAGAAGCTGTTTTTTTATCCCCAAGCATGGGATAAAACTAGCAAACTAATGTGCTGAAACTGACCAGATTAAGGACACTAGCCAGATGAATACTAAGTAGGCAGATTTTTTCCCCTATTTTTCTCCCCAAAAACTAAGCTGTGTCTTATAGTCTGAAAAATACGGTAATCAATGGAATAGCTTGGACTCCTCCTGGGTTTGTGGGTGCTCCATCAGTGGAGGTTTTCAAAAATAGACAGGGCAACTATTTGACTGGGATGGTATAATGTCTCCTGCCTTGAGCAGGAGGGGTTGGACTAGGTGATCTCTGAGGTCCCTTTTCAGCCCTATGATTCTATGTCCTAATTATGCTTTTAAAAAAAATCTTTGCAAAGCCCATCTTTGCAGTCTTACGAGCAATTCTCACGCCTGCAGACAACAACGTTGGCTGTTTTAAAGACTGTGGAAAAAAGAAATAAGAATGTGTGCAATGAAATGCAGGTCACCTTTTTGTTTTATATTGCATACGTTCCATTACCTGCACAAAAGGCTTTGGAAAGTGGTGGGTTATTGCAAAAAAACCAAAACAAAAAACCAACAACAGAAAACCTGCACACAAACCTTGACAAAATGTTTCTTTTAATGGAGAAGAAAAATGCTCTTTGAAATTTTTTCACAATCCTGGGCACTTCTGGGGAACAATGAAACCGGTGGCTTGCCGAGAAGCAGGGATCAGGCATTTGATGTTGCCTCCCCTCAGAGAGCCATTAAGGCAAAGAGGCATCTGTCAAATCTGCTCCCTTAAGAAGAAGAGAAGTTGCTTCCTTCACCCAGTTCAGCTTAAAGAGTGACTTTTACTACTGGGGTTTTGTCACAACCATCCTTGGCCAAGCGTAGTAGCTCTTTCTTGTGGTACGTCCACTCTGGATATCCCTCAAATTTAGCTATTTGACATGTAGATCCTACTCTGCTCAGGGTGGCACACACAATCTTGAAAGTTAGCGTGAGTTGTGATGGCTCTAAAGTCTCCCAAGGAAATCCTGGGGCTGATGGCGGAATTAAATCTAAAATTAAAACATTTTAACCACCATCCCAAATTGGCTTTCCAAAGGAATTATTTAGTTTCCTGGTATTATTTGATTGCTTATTTAGTATCCTATGACTATCACTAAGTGTTGTGTCTTATGATTTTTTTAAAAAATTAGATTTATATGCCGCCCTTCTCCGAAGACTCTGGGCGGTTTACAATGCATTAAGCAATAGCCTTCATACTTTTGTATATTTTATACACAGTCAGCTTATTGCCCCCACAAACTGGATCCTCAATTTACCTACCTTAGAAAGGATGGAAGGCTGAGTCAACCTTGAGCCTGGTGAGACCCGAACTGGTGCAATTGCAGATAACTGGATGTTAAAACTGTATGATTCTTGATGAATGTATCTTTTATGCACACTGAGAGCTTATGCACCGGAGACAAATTCCTTGTGTATCTAATCACACTTGGCTAATAAAGAATTCTATTCTATTCTATTCTATTCTATTCTATTCTATTCTATTCTATTCTATTCTATTCTATTCTAAACCCCAAAATAAGTGCTTGGCCTTATTTTCAGGGAGGGCTTATTATTTTGGGGTGCTTGGAGCAAGATGGGGCTCCTCTTGCTGTCTTACCTGATTTCCAGCTTTGCATTTCAATATTTTCAGGGAGGGCTTATTTTCAGAGGAGGCTTATTTTAGCGCATGCGCTCAAAAGCCCGATTGGGCTTATTATCAGGGGATGTCTTATTTTCGGGGAAACAGAATAGAATAGAATAGAATAGAATAGAATAGAATAGAATAGAATAGAATAGAATAGAATAGAATAGAATTCTTTTTTGGCCAAGTTTGATTGGACAGATTGGACACACAAGGAATTCTATTCTATTCTGTTCTATTCTAACTATCCTGTCTAACTAATTATGTGCTGTCAAGTTGTTGCCAACTCTTAGCAACATATAGATCAGTGTTTCTCAAGCTTGGAGATGTGAAGATGGGTGGACGTCAACTCCCAGAATTCGCATTGCTGGCTGGAGAATTCTGGGAGTTGACATTCACTCAACTTCACGTTGCCAAGCTTGAGAAACACTGATATGGATACATCCTATCTTTGACTTTCAATCTATAAATATGGACATGAATATGGCTGTATAGGTCATGTTTACTCTATTTTTCCCCCCCACAGTAGCACCTTGTAAGGTCGATAGGGTTGAGAGAGAATCATTGGCCAGGTGTCACCAAATGAGCTTCTGTAGCTAAGCAGAGCTAAGACCTGACATTCCACACACCTTAGTCCAGCACCTTCACCACTACTCTGGATCTTCTGAAAGATTGCCCTTTTCCATAGCATTTCCAATTAAAGCAAGGCTGAGGGATCCATCCTAATATTAAGGGGCTTTTACTGCCATCCGTCTAATCTTTGGCCAGGTTTGACCAAGAATGGGACCTGGTGTCCAATAGCATGTCCATAGATCTCTCTGGGGCAGGGGTCAGCAACCCGCGGCTCTGGAGCCGCATGTGGCTCTTTCATCCCTCTGCTGCAGCTCCCTGTCGCTCAGAATATGCATCACAACCGCCAATGTGCGACACCCACCAGCATGCGATTTATTGAGCTTTTCGACCCCTGGCAGGCCAACCATGGATAAATCCAAGAAAATAAAAGTTTCAGAAGAAAACAGAATGTTTTATGCTAGTTTTGTGGCCGCTCAGGAAATAGTCAGCACAGGAAGGGTTTTGTGGCTCCCGGTGTTTTCTGTGGGAAACGGGTCCAAATAGCTATTTTCATTGTTTATGGTTGCTGATCCCTGTTCTGGGGGAACCACAAAAGGGGAAGGAATCTCTGCCTGAGGACCAGGTCACCTCTTACAATCCAGAGCAAACAGATTTTCCCAGATTGACCCCTTCCCCATTATCGCTCTCTAGAGTCCCATGGCACGGCTATAACTAGGGAATAACTAGGGAATTCCAAACCCTTTAGATGTTCACCAGCTTGGCTGAGGCTACCATAGTGGACATAGCATTTGCATTAGGCAGGACAAGGGACATCACATCCATGATGTGATCATCACACAAATTACACGGACAGTATGATTTTGCAGCATTCCTGTGAAGATGTCATGGCTTGTCCTGGATGACAATTGTGTGTGTGTGTGTGTGTGTGTGTGTGACATTTTGCTTTCCTTCCCCCACCTAGCTAAAACAATTCTTGTCTTCACAATTCTCAGGCATTAGAAGAGCCGTTATCTTTTCACCAAAGGCCTCTTTTTGTGTGTCTGTGTATGGGGTTTTTTTTTTGTCTACTGCATCCATTTGGCTCCATCCTGGTGGAACCAAGCCGTCGTTTTGTTGGCAGGGGACAACCCACTCAGTTCCCAAGGCCCCCACCTGTGACCTCTGGGCTTCTCACAGGTTAAGGGTCTCAGGGACAGAGAAGATGCCGGGAAGGAAGGAGAAAAGAAGGAGAGTCTAGATCATGGGGGACCGTGAAAGGAAGGAACAGGTGTCTTCCATAGCAACCTGGGAAAGGAAAGAAGAAACAGCAGCAAAATGAGATACAACACGCTTCAAAGCTGTTGAGCCCAAAATAAAAACAGGAAGCAAAGTTTTAATTCTCAGCAGCTGGTAGAGGAAAAAAACCCCCCACATCTCACCTTAAGTTACCTGTCTTCTCCTAGTCCACCGTTCTCTCACTTTGAAGGTAGAGCATTGGTGGTAGCTCCCACTTTTGAAACCCTGGAGAAGCTTCAGCAGAGCTGGTTCTATTTCACACACACACACACACACACACACACACACACACACACACACACACACCTTAAATATTCAAAATGGAAGCAAACTTCCTGCTGCTTTCAAAGAGAACTTTGCTCCAGGATTTTGGCCAAGGGATTTGCAACCCGGTCCTGCCGTGTTCATCCTAATCTGGATTGCGTTTTGAATATCTTAATCTTGAGACCAGCAAATATATAAAAAATAAAGAATGATTTGGACGTGGGGAAACCAAATTGCATTCCGGACAGCATTCAAGGTCTCTATTTTATTTCAAGAGACTGCTGGGGGGAAAAGTTTAGATGGTCAGAACAAGGTAGACCAAAGTACCCAGGTTCGTTTCAATAATTCAACTTTCTGTTTCTTTCCGTCATTCCCATCATTCTTGGTTGATTGCTATCAACCAAGCTCAAATGCAACCATCATCCTCCACCATCATTCTTCCTTCATGCCATCAACTCTTAGGTCTTCCCTTTGTAGCAGCAGTCTGCAAGGTTTGTCTCCCAGGCTAAGCACAGTTATGGAGGCTGAGAGCAGATCTTGTCAGAAGAGATTCTGGGAAATGCCTTTTTGCAGCTACTGCAAGAAATACGTATCTTGAGTTATCATCATTTACCTACTTCCCTTATGAGGAATCCGAGATGGACAGGATTGAAGCCGGTTAGTTAATAATAACCGGAAGCTTAAAAAAGCTAAAAAAGTAAGAACAGGCGGTATAGAAAAGACGATGGTGGGTATGAAATAACCAAGTGAAATCTGACTGAACAGCTATACCCAGGAAAGAGAGACAAAATAAATAAATAAATAAATAAAGCAAGCTAGGGGGAAAAAAATTAGAAAACTATTGTGGCTGGTCCATTAAACATTTGAAAAGAATTATTATTTGAAAGTTTTTTGTTTTTTTTAAAGGGTGCCTCTTTGAGCCAAACTTCGTTCTTTCTGCAGCTCGGTTGATGCCAGTGAAGTTTTTTGAAAACTGGGTCACTTGTGGGCCTAGCAAAGAAATGCAACTGAGAATCTTTGGCCGGGGTACAAGTCGACACCAAACTTGTGGGGACCTGGGCTTCAGGTCTCTGCTCTGGGCCCCTTGGCAACCATGGCACATCTTTGACTCTGGAAAGGCTCCTTTGCTTGCCAAGGAGGAGGGGGGGAGGAGGGGGGGAAAGGCCCTTGTTTCTGGAATGTTCTGGAAAGTGCCCGAGGACAGAGCTGTGGTGTCTGTCCCCCAGCTGCTGCAAATGGCAGAACAAAATCTCTTCTTGAGATGGTTTCCAGTCCAGTCCAGGGAGGGACCTCCTGGAAAGAAGCTCTCTCTGTGTGTGTATGAGAGAGAGAGAGAAAGAGAGAGAGAGGGAGGACAGGTGAATTCCAGTCCAAGTCCTACAGGAGAAATGTCCCATCATCTTCTGGGGTGCCTTTATCTGCAACCATGGCGTCCTTAGAAGTCGCCCTGTTCTTTAAGTTTCTAAAAACAGCACCCCCCCCTTCCCTCCCTTGGTTTGAACTACTCGCCCGCCTTGTTTCACACAAACCACCACAAGTCAACACTGTTCTGAGGCAAGCGAGCAACAGCGGCTGGATTGCTTTGGCCAGAGCGCTACCGGCCGGCCTCTGAGGCAGAAGCCGAAAGTCATCGGCTGTGAATGTGGCCATTGTGTGGAAAACCGCCGCCGACGGAAGGCCAAAGAGAGCAGAAAAACAGCCAGTGGCAGACTTGGGACCCCTGGCTTAGCCTTAGCAGATAGAAAGCAGCTAGCCTTCCTTCCACACTGCAAGCCTTCTTTTCTTGGGGTTTAAGGCATGGAGTGGCCCTGGGCTCCTTCCGTGATGTAGGGTACGGTGCCGGCCCAACAAACGGACTCATTAAGATCACCAGGTTAAAGAGTGAGGGGTGGACCCAGGTGCAGATGGGCGGGGGGGGGGGGGGGGGATAGTGGGAGGCGGCAGTAGGGGCGGAGGGATGCAGGACAAATGAGCCCTCTGAAAAAATCTGGTGTCCAGGCCAGTCAAATGCCCAAGAAGCCTAGTTTCTTTTTCAATTCACCCGATCGAGATGGTCTCTTGTGGCCACCGTCACTGAACGGAGCCAAAACGCCACTTCTGTCGTCACACAAAGAACATCCCCTCTCTAATGTGCCGGTTTCCCGAAAGGGCGTCACACCGATCTCTTCGATCCACAGAGCATCAATCTTAGTATACTCCTCTGCAGCTCCCTTAGGCCCGGAAAGCTAATACGACATCCTCTCTCTAAGCTTCCCCCCTCCCTTCAGAGGTGTGTCCCACACCTCTCTCTTTTCTCTCTTCACAGCAAACTGCCATCCATCCCAAATTGTGTTGGTGGGGGCGACCGCCGTCTGAAACCACCCCGGTTCAGCCCCATTACTACCGCCGCCACCGCCATGCAGATATACCAACTGGGTGCCCAGCAGGTATTCTTGTCTGGTGCTGCGTCTGTTCTGCCCAAGAGCTTATTAAATCTCTGCACCTTCAGAGCTGTTATACACAGGGCAGCACCCTAGTTGCTTCCCTGGCAGTTACATCCCCTGATTTTGCACATAACACGCTGTCGGTCTTGCCTGCTTCTTCCCCCATCCAACTCTCCTTCCCCCCCCCCCCGCCCCTTCTTCTTCTTTTTTTTTCATGCATTCACCTTGGCACTTACAGTAGAACACAAAAGCCAACTCTCCTGCATTCGCGTTCCACTCCATCCTCTTCGCGAACAATACATTTTCTCCTGCCCACCCGCCACGCTGCCTTGCGTGTACAAAATGGCACATGTCATGCATGTGACAGGATGGACCCCCTTCTCCTTGCTTCTCATGCCATCCAGCCCCAGCACACGTCTCCAGCCCCCACCTGCCCAGCCAATACATCCCAGGGCGTACAGTCTCCTCTTGGCATGTAAACACTGGGAGATGGGTTTGGGGTGGGGGTGGGGGGGAAGAGAGAGGGAGGGAGGGAGGGAGAGAGAGAGACCGTTGGTCCAATCTTTCTGTCTGCACTTTCCCCATTCCCCTCTTTCTTCGGTGGTGGTGGGCTTTTTCTGAAGCTCTGTGCCCATTTTGAGAGGGAGAGGGAGAAGACGCAGGGTGTTGCTGCGAGAGGGCGATGAGAACTGGGCGCCTGGGAATTGTAACCCCTCGGGTGGGTGTGGTCCATGTCTGCATCCAAGTAGGACTAAGCCTTTTTCAATGCCCGTTTAGCGGTGCACCCGCTGTCTATGGGGAAAGGCGAGGGTTTGGGAGCAGAGGTGCCATCCCCAGGGAGACCTGGGGTGGGGAGGGGGGCATAATAGTCCATCAGGAAAAGGTGGGGTGGGGTGGATGGATGGATGGATGGATGGCAAGCCCTTTAAGGAAACCTGGGGAGGGGGGGGGAGGGAGAAGGTGCCAGGTGTTCATCCCCTCTTCCATGGAAAGGAAGAAAAAAAAGAAAAAGCAGAACCCCTGGAAATGCCCATGCCACTTTGAGAAGAGTTGCCCCAGGTGGCAACTGTTGAAACTGCAGACAAACAGCACTTCTTTCCCTGCCCAGCTTTGCCCCCCAAAGATGGCATTCTGCAGCCATGACAGCAACTCCCCCCCCCCCTCAACACACCCCTTTTCCTTTCTGGGGTCATTGTCCTTCCTCTTCCCCGTCACCGCCCCCCACAGCGCCGGTTCCCCACCCCTCTGCGCAGGCTTCCCAGCTTCTGAGCCATGCCTTGCATGCCATCTGCCACCCCACCCGTGCCAGGACCCTTTAAGACCCTCTGCAGACCACCACCACCCCTTCTGGCTGCTCCGGGCAAGCTCTTCCCCGGCTCCTTGTTCTCCATCACCTGTTCCTTGCCCCCCCCCCTCCCCACACTTCCCTTGCCCTGCCCTGCTGGTCCTCTTGACCCCCTGGCCAATTTCGCCAGCTCAAGGGCTGCTGAACTCCTGCGCCCCCACAGAGGAAAGGTTAACCTGCTGGAGTCTTCTCTGCCATCCGCCTTCCATGGTGGGTGTCTGTTCTTTCTGCCTTTGCCGTTAGCTCAGCTGCGCGGACGAGGGATACTGATGGATGGATGCTCTCTCTTTCTCTCTCTGTCTCTCGCTCTCTCCCTGTCTCCCCATCGCTGCCTTGCTCTGGCGGTACGTCTGTCTCTCTCTCTCTCACTCTCTCCTCTCTCCTCTCTCCCTGGGCCACTGTCTATGCTGTAGCAACGCAATGCGGCTGTTGTCTGGAACGGAATGCAACTTTATCAGACTTGCAGGATCCAGACGGTAGGGAGGGCGGAGAGAAGGAGGGAGCGGTGGAGGGGAGGAGGAGGGAGGGAGGGAGGGAGGGAGGGAGGAGGCTGGCTGGCTGGGAAAAATTCAAATAGCAGCCAAGCCAGACAATGAGCAGCAGGTGAGAGAGCCAGGTGTGGTTTTTTGCCCACAAAACCTACACTCGGCGTGCCCAACAGACGTGGGCACACCGAAAGGGTGCGAGGGACGAAGAGCTCTGCCTCACAGCTCTGGCTGCAGGAGGCAAACCCCCAGCACCCCAAGCCCTGCCCGGTCCCCCTCCTGTAGAATCTCTCCATGCCATCAGGACCAGACACATCATGCTGCCTCTTGAGTGTCACAGGTCAAGGGTGTCCTACCGCTGGCACAGGTGTGCCGGGGGCCCAGAGTGGAAAAATGCTCTACCTGTAATATCACACCACCTCGGGGGGGGGGGGGGGGAAGGGGGGGAAGCGAGTGAGGGGAGGCACACTGGAGCACGAAGCAGGGCCAGGAGGAGGGCAGCGGGGCAGAGAAGGTGAAAAGAAGGTGAAGAAGAGCCAATGGAGGATTGTACTGTGGGAATGGAGTGAAGCTTCCTATTCAAGGGCAGTATACCTCCGAGCATTAGACACGAAGGACCAACGTGGTTAATTGTTGCATTCTGGCCCTGTTTCTTATGTTGCTGGAAGTATCTAACCAGCCACTCCAAGACCTTTGTTCAAATCAAGGCAGGCCATTTTCTCACGCTTTGTATTGTGTGTGCAAAACACAAGGTTGCCACATTAAGTGCATATACAGAGAGTGAGAGAGACAAGAGTGAGAGAGCAGGAGCCCCACACTGATGTACACAACCTGGCACCGCTCGGAGACAACACAAAGAGCAATTATAGCTCACACAAAGCATCCGGTGTGGAACTGAAGCCACCCCTCTCCGCCCACAGAGCTGGCCGAAAAAAAAGTCCGCGCTCTGTGCCAGTTGGACATGCCTGACCCCCGTGCGTCGCAGCTACCTAGCCCCACACATGTTCTTTACAAGGTCTTTGTGCTCTTAACAAAGGCTACATCCCATAATATAGCTTCCACACCATCCCAGACAGCCACTCACGGCACGCAACAAGGACAATTCGCATGGCAAAACAAAGAGCCCTTCGCACTGTTTGTAAAAAAAAAAAAAAAAAAAGATTACCAAAACCCATCACCACCTCCGATTCCAGCACCTTTGTCATGCTCGCAATTTGCACAAATTGCCTCGGATAGCGACTCCACCCTCGCCGTTCGCAGGCAGGAAGAATTCGTACCTTTCCGCCCTGCATTGATTCATCTGGAAGACGCCTCCTCGCCCAACCCAAGTCCGGCTCTCCGAATGTCTAGGAAGTGTCCGAATTGTCCCTTTCTTTCTCATCCACTCTGCTACGGGAAACACGACTCGACTCCCGTTCGCCGATCCCTTTTCCCTTCCTACTTTGTGGAATTGCCGGTCTGACAAAAATGTGGGCTGGGAGGGATGGGGAGAAGGAGGGAGCAGACCCAAGGCGTGGATCCACACAGCATGCCAAACTCTAGACCCGAATTGCTAACAGAACCATTCCTGTAATCGGTGCCCAAACATCTAGTTGACTAGAATCACCCAAATTTCGACAACGTGGTAAAATAAGGGATGGATTCTGCTGAACTAGAAACTACTCAATTGCATTTTGATCTCCTCATACCATGTTGTATGGATGCCAGCTCTGAGGTCCTTGGCAGCACAAATCATGAAGTTAAGACAATCCCTTGGGACCCTGGGTGCTTCTCCCCTTGACCTAGACCTAGTTCACACAACTTCTTGTTTAGACTCCATTCTTTTCGTCTCCGCAAATACTCTACCACGAATATCTTTATCCATTCCCCCCCTCCCCAGAGGTCAGGATACATGATAAGTACACCATTCATGCAGTGAAAGGGTTAACGACACTTTTTTTGGTCTTATGCATCTTATCCGGGTTTTAACATCAGGCTCACCAAACGGGACATACAGGTAGTCCTCAACGTACGACCAAAACCGAGAGCAGAATTTCCACTGTTGAGCAAGGCAAGTCGTTAAGCGAGTCGCGCCTGATTTTACGACCCCTTTTGTGCCATGGTTGTTAAGTGAGTCGCCTGCAGCTGTCAATAACATGGTTGTTAAGCGAATCTGGCTTTCCCCCCCGTTGACTTTGCTTGTTGGAAGCTAGGTGGGAAAGTCGTATAATGGGGGGCTGCGTGACCGCGGGACACTGCAACCATAATAAATACATGTCAATTGCCAAGGGTCCGAATTTTGATCACGTAATCATGCTGCAATTTTCAAGCATGAGTGCTGACTGTAACTCCAGGGCCGTTGTAACTTTGAACAGTCACTAAATGAACAGGTTGTAAGTCAAGGACTACATGTACATGATCAAGGTACCTGCCTATTCCACAGAGAAAGCCAATCTCTTTCTTCAGAATAGAAGGAAGGAACTTAACAGTGATGGTTTTGCAATGCACAAAGCAGAATGGAACTCTGCAATCACCCCACAAATTTACAGAATTACTTAAAACCATTTCCTCAGCACAATATGTAACTTTTGCTTTTTTTTTTTTTAAATAAACAAAACTTCTTCCAATCACAAAGCTGTGCAAGTCGTTTCATTTGTTGTTGTTGTTGTTGTTTTAGGCAAATGTGCAGTTTCTGAAATTAAAGTCACTTTACGAATTAAAGTTGGTTTTCTCTCCAGAGAGATGAAAGTTTGAAACAGATCTCTGGGACCAACAGATTCCAAATGGTTTTTATTTTTTTTATTTTTTGGGGGGGGGGGGGTTTCTTCCAAATGCCAGCAGAACTTGTGATGGCGAGACAAAGGCATCTTATCTGCACATTCGTGGAAGTGACTCCTTCTCACACTCCTTTTCAATTTTCTTAATGTGTTGGTCTACTTTTGACTGTTGGCTGACTTGCACATTTTCAAGAAAGAAAGCCAGAAGGAAAGCTGATGGCCACCATTAACTAACCTAATTATCCCTGTGCAAAAATGTCTAGGGAGATTCTTAATCATCTAGGTCATGGTTCTCCCCAAATGTGCTTTTCCAAAAGACTGGACTTTCTTTCTTGGAAAACGTTTAGCTTCTCATCCAAAGAAGCTTCTGCAGAACTGAAAGAAGCTTCTGGGATGAGAAGCGAAACAATTTCAAAAAAAAAAAAAAAAAAACCAAGCCAGAAAATCTGGGTTCTGTGCAAAATCACAACCTATAAATAATGCTATAGAGATGGTCATGGTTTGGTATGGTCGGCAAGGTTCCTTGAGGTCCCAACTCAATTCTTTCCAGCTGCAGGAAGTCGCTTCTACTTACCCCGATGAAGGCTGACGGGACCATCAAATGCCACATGGACCAACCTGTCTCGTCTTGGCTGTACGGCGATGCCTCAGGGAAAGCTAGGAGGCTGTATAGTTATCTCCTGATGGTGTTATTCTCAACCATACAACCTACTACCTCAACGCGAGGCACGCAGAGATCCTGGCAGGTGGAGATGAGGAAGAAGAAGAAGGGTTTCCCAGGCATTCTCTGGAGGGACATTGGTTTCACGGGAGATGGAAGGCGGCCGCGTGTGAGTTAGAAGATCCAGCTGTAAGAGACTATAAGGTTTTCACGTAGCTTTGTTACATGACAGACCTACGATTCAGGGCAGGGGTCTCCAACCTTGGCAACTTTAAGGCTTGTGGACTTCAACTCCCAGAATTCCTCAGCCAGCTGGCTGAGGAATTCTGGGAGTTGAAGTCCACAAGCCTTAAAGTTGCCAAAGTTGGAGACCCCTGATTTAGACAACACACTTAACCCAGGCTTATTAAAGCCCCAGCAAGCACACGGCCACCTCGTAATAACGTCAATTACTATTGGTTTTGTGTGATTTTTTTTTCTGTAAGTTTAACTCTGCAAACCTTGCCTGTTTGGCTAGTCTACATAGCTCAATGCACTGAGGAACCTTTTTTTTTTTATAAAAAAATGGCCTAATTCATGAACCAGGTTCCTTCTGTTGTCCGAACATCCCTGGAGTAAGTAGTTTTGCTCAAAGTTGAAGGAAACTTGCTGCTTAATTAATAATAAAACGGAGAGGTTGGCTTATAGTGGCCGAATTAATGCCAAGGTTTCAAGCGGTTTTGAACAAAAGGGAAAACCCCCCACTTCTAGTCTGGCTTGATTTGATTTGATAACACACATACAAACATGTTAGCTTGAATAAATATGTATGTATCTTTGTGCATAGGCATTTACACATATACATACACGCAAAAGCATATCTATCATCTGTCTGTCTGTCTGTTTGTCTGTCTGCCTACCTACCTACCTATCATCTACCTACCTACCTACCTACCTACCTACCTACCTACCTACCTACCATCCATCCATCCATCCATCCATCCATCCATCCATCTATCTATCTATCTATCTATCTATCTATCTATATTTATCTATCTATCTATCTATCTATCATCTACCACTACAGTCTTCTAGCCATCCACCAAATGAGAGTGACGAAGTCTTTTGCATTGTTTTATATTCTTCACACTCCCAGAACTGTGATGGAGTGGGGCGGCCTATAAATTAATTTAATAATAAACAACTAGATTAAAATACATTTGATAAAAGTCTTTATAAAATCTGTGGGCCACAGATTTTATAAAGTGCGGCACAGAAAACACTTGGCATTCTGTATCCCTGCTCACATCTACCTGCCAGCAGAGAGTAACTGCAGGATTAACCAGGGCTCCTACAGCAGGACCTCCGGGCCTCACACAGAGGTCACCCACCGCCCGGATTGGCAGAGCTGAGATTATTGCTGACTCATGAAAGGGAGACCTTTTGGTAGTGCCACTCAGAGAGCCATTGGGAGTGAAGCAGCCTAGAAAACATCAGCAAGAAATAAAATTAATACAAAGGGGGGGGGGGATTCTGTAATCCTCAATATTGATGCCACTTGGCAACTTTTAAGGCTTGTGGATTTCAACTCAGGGTTGGTATTCACTTACCTTCACTACCAGTTTGCAAATGTGAGCGTGCGGGGATCAAAAAGCAGGACGTGATGATGCAGGGCAGGTGGGCGGAGCCTCCCGCAGCTGTCGCTACCAGTTTGCCTGAACCGGATTGAACCAGCTAAATACTATCACTGTTTCAACTTCCAGAATTCCCCAGCTGGCTGAGGAATTCTGGGAGTTGAAGTCCACAAGTCTTAAACCCTAACCCCTCCCCACCCCAAGGCTGTTGGAAAGTAGCCCTTTTAGCAGGCTTCACCTGCCTCACCTTTGGATGCACATTTTTTTCAGGCCTCTGATTATGATTATTTTTTTTAAGGAAAGCTAAGATACTGAGAAAGTTGAACCTTCCCATGCACCTTCTGACGAAGACTGGAAAGCCAAAGAGGAAGTAGAAGTGGCCAGACTGTTCTCTTCTCAGCCAGGAGCTCAGCTCTTGTCAAGAACCGATGGTTATATTCGCTCGAACTCCAGAAAGCCGGTCCGGCATCGCGGCGCATCGGGAGAACTTGGCCAAGGTCGACACATACCCACAGACTCGAGCTTGTGTGAAGCAGTGGTACCGCAAGTTCGGATCTACGGGTTTATGGCAACCGGCAAAGCCACCGCAGGAGACCGCTGGGGAAAGGGAGCATTTCCCAGCTGGGGATGTATCTTGACACCTGCAGGTGCCGGGGAGATAACGGCACTACAGAGGAGAAGCAACGAACCCTGGAATGCTGGGGGAGGGAAAACACGGAGAAGCATGGAGGGGACGGGGGGGGGGGGAATGAAAAAGGAGAGGGAAGAAAAACCACGTTCAGGGAGCGGGATGGTAGAAGCTCAGCCCTTTTGCTGAAGATGAGCCAATCCAGGAATGTTCAGGGACTGGATAGGGGAAATGGAGGAGCCAGCCAGCCTAACATTTGTGGCTAGTCTGAAAGTTGGTCTGGATCAAGGGTGAGTTCCACTTACCTTTACTACCGGTTCGCAATGGGAGCATGCATGAGCCCTTGCTTTGCTTGTGTGTGTGCTTCTGCACAAGCGCAGATTGTCAGTGATGACATCGGGGGAATGGGGTGGGCAAAGCCTCCTGCCACCATTGCTACCGGTTTGCAAAAACCGGACCAAACCGGGAACAACCCACTACTGGTCTGAATCTTGTCTTAGGAGCTCTTGGGAGTCAATTGTCCTGAACCTGAAGAAGGCTATTTTAGAGCAAGAAGAACCAACCGTTGACATTGCTATGAATCTAGTTGAAATGACCAAGACCTCAAGCCTTCCTATTACGATTTGGTTGCAACTCAAACTCTATCATGGCTTCATTTTGCATTGGTCTATGAGCTTGTGGTTGGGTTTAGGATCTTCATTGATCGGTCTGTGAGATCAACCTGACCTCTTCCAAAGAGGAAAAACTCATCCAGAGGCCTGAAGCCTTCCAACTGGCCTTGAGCCACTCTTTCTTCTCTCCAAATTCGCCACCTAACCCTTCCTCCTGTTCCTATTGACAGCCCCTGCTTACTCCTAGCAGACGGTGGAAACTGCCCATATGCATCTTTGTAACTGCATACACATGCACGCGTGCACATCCGCACATACATCCGGCATGTGTGCGGCTGCAGATGTGCAAGGTATGTACCAATGCAGGTGTTGGGTGGCAGGAGTGCAAATGCAAATATGCAAGGTATAGGTACTATTGAAGATGTGGGGGGCACGAGTGCAACTGCAGGTGTGCAAGGCACACACCACTGCAGGTGTGGTGAAATGTATATAACTGCAGGTATGCAAGGTATGTGTATGCACCATTGCAGTGGCACCTATACAATTACAGGTGTGCAAGTGTGAGTGGCAAGTGTGTGACTGCATGTGTGCAAGGCATGTGCCACTGCAGATGTGGTAACACATGCACAACTGCAGATATACAAGGCACTGCAGGGTATGGGTGGCAGATGTGAAACTACAGGTGTGCAAGGTAGGTGTACCACTGCAGATGTGAGTGGCATGAGTGCAACTGCAGGTGTGCGTGGTGTCTGTATCACTCCAGGTGTGAACGGCAAACCACCTCGAGGCTCAGATCTTCCCTTGAAATTTCCCACCACGCCTCACTGCATGGCTGCCCTGAGTGTGCATTGCACCAGCGCTCCGATTCAGTGACCGTCATTGTGATGCATCCTGCTTCTTCAGACAGTTACTGTCCAGTAACCTGGGGCTTGTCAGCAAAGGAACATTTGCTAAATGCTGCAAGCAGAGATGCCGGACAACTGGCTCCCACTGGCTGTTTGAATCAAAGAGGCTGGGTTTTTATAGAGCTTATGCGGCTGGCTTTTCACCTGGTTATAAATTGCATCAGGCCCGGGGTGGGGGAAAACAGGCCATTGTGGAACGTGGAGGAAGAAGGCAAGCCGTACGGCTGAAAATCATGAAAAATTTCACGGAAAATGCGCAAGAGGGAGCTCTCGCACCACCAGTGTTTCGCTCTGGGTAAGGACATTGTAAGTTTAACCACGTAAACGCAAAGAGAGGCACTTGCTGTGCTTTGGGGGAAAAAAATCTCTGGCAATACAAAGGCAGCGGCTGGAGGCTTTGCTTAGTTGCTGCTACATTTAGCTTTAATGTTTCTGTGTGACCTACCCTGCACCGCTTCTCCCCATCTCCCACGGAGCTACCTGTCATCCAGACGTTATTTGGGGGTGCGGAGGGAAAGCCCAGGATTTTATTCTAAAAACACTCACCTGAAAACGTTTCCAGAAAAATCCATTGCACAGATTTGATTTCAGATGCTTTTTCTGCCCCCCTCCCCACCCTTTTTTTTTTTTTGTTAGGAAAAGGAGAACAGAGGACAAAATTTAGGGATTTTTTCATTCCCGTGAATCGACAGAATTTGCACGCAGACTTAGAATGGGATCCTATCCTCTGTCTATTTCCCAGTTGCATTTATGTAGAAGCAGAGGTAAGATGATGAGCGGGAGATTTGGCTCGGAAGTACAAGAAACACGCTGTGCTTTGGTTGGAAAAAGCGAGACGCCATTTTGCCGAAGGAAGTCTTGGAGTTGAGGAGCCTCATGAAGGCCCCTTGACTAAAGATGGGAGGGGAAATTCTTGGGTTTTCTTCTGTCCCGATCAAGGCTTCTTTTGGGAGTCAAGCAGGGGTGAAATGCTACCGGTTCGGGCGGTATAAATATAAATCGGATATAAATCTCGCGGCACAGCAGGTTGTCGGAAATACCGGTTCAACCGATAGCTTTTATCACTACCGGTTCGGGCGAACCGGTAGTGATAAAAGCTATCGGTTGAACCGGTATTTCCGACAACCTGCTGTGCCGCGCGATTTATATCCGCTAGAAAGCAGGAAATCCAGCTTTCTAGCGAATATAAATCACGCGGCACAGCTGTTCCCCCCTTCACTGTTCTACTTACACGTTAAGCCTTCTTTTTCCATGTGAAGTGCACATTTGGCGCGACTGTGCACACACACAGCATATGTTTAGTGCACACTGTGCATGTGGTGCAGCGTGCTTTTGGCATGCACTGCTCGTGTGTGCACTGCGTGTATGCGCATGCAGGTTTGGGGCGCACCGCACACACACGGGCAGCAAACCGGTGGCAATCTGCGGAGAATTTCACCACTGGAGTCAAGATTAGCCCACAAAGAAGCATCCTAAACTCCCCAAGTAGGTTAGCAAAAACACAATTGTTCTTTCTGTCTGACATGTGGGGCTAGGGCCCAGTGTTTCCCAGACTTGACCCTTTGAAGATGTATGGACTTCAACTCCCAGCATTCCTCAACCAGCCATACTGTCTGGGGAATTCTGGGAGTTGAAGTCCATGCACCTTAAAATAGCCAAGTTTGGGAAACACTGGGCTAGGCAAATAAACCATGTTGGCTTAGTTCTCACGAAGTACAAAGACAATAGCTGAATTTCCCATCTCGCGGGGAATCACAACTTACCCGTCCCGTAGCTTGGTTTAGCTCATTGGGCAAACCCACCACTGTGTAGGCAAGGGAGCAATGACTTCAGTTCGATTTCCAAATCGCAGGGAGTCATCATAATTTCACATTATTCTGAGTCAGACTCTCATCTCAAGCACTGTGTCCAATTCTAGGCACCACACCTTCAGAAGTCAGACAAATCGAAACAAGCCGGGAATATCGTCAGGGCACTAACAACTAACTCCTATTTTCGACTTGCACATTACCAAATCTACTACAAGCAATCCTTGATTTACAACATTTCATTTTAATGACCGTTCCGAGTTAACGAACTCGGGCAGCAAGCCTCCCCATGCATCGTGCGATCAAAATTCAGATTCTTGCAATTGGTTCATATGACCGTTGCAGGATTCCCAGGGTCATGTGATACCCTGTTGTGACCTTCTGACAAGCACAGTCAATGGGGAAACCAGATTCACTTAACAACCGGGATAGTTAACTAATCAAACTGCAGTGATTCACTTAACAACTTGGGCAAGAAATGTCGTAAAATGGGGGAAAAAACCCTCATGTAATAAATGTCTCACTTAACAACAGAAATTTTGCACTCAATTGCGGTCGTAAATCGAGGACTAGCTGAGGTAGTCCTCAATTTACAACAGTTCATTTTAGTGACCGTTCAAAGTCAAACAACAACATTGAAAAACATAAAACAATGGACTACATAAACCTTGGGAATGATCTTTTGAAATTCCACTTAGCCAGAGGTTCCTATTTGGCTTACCTAGGACATTAGAGGCACTAACTCAAAGTAGTTAATTATGAAAGGAGTGTTAACTCCTCATGCTGGATAGTCTTACTAACTCAAATAATTTGGAATATATTTCAGACAAAGTCAAAAGAAAGGGAAGATTTGATTCCTTATCAGATAGGAATCTGATTCATGGACAGGAAGCCTCAACAGGAAGCCATGAATCAACCAAAAGACGAAAACAATATTTACAAGGTGGGTGGGCTTTTATAGTCAGCAGATAAATGCAATTTTAATCACCTATGTCCTGTAATAGGACGTATGCACTAATGGTGCTAATCACAATCATAAGGGTGCTGAGCTGAGTGGTACCGAGTGAAAAATATCGGTCTAAGGCAGCAAGCTAAACATTTAAATGCACCCCTTTGTCCTGGTTAACACGGAGAACAATCTTTCCCACGCATTTTTTGGGGTGTGTGTTTGTGTGTTAAAGCCTACTGAAATGACTGGCTTGCTCCTGCTCAGAGCAGGAAGGAAGCGTGAAAAGTGTTAAGTCCAGTGCAGTGCACAATTCCCTGGTGTGATAAACATAAAACAAGCTTTGCTTGATATGGGCAAGAAGCCCATCCAGTCCAAGGGAATTTGGGAAAGGTTGGAAAGATTGAAGTTGAGTCACTAAATAGGCTTGGGTTAAATACAGAGCTGAAATTAGAATAACTTTTCCCAAGATGGTGCTTTCCAAGGATATTGGGAGTTCAGATCGCACCCTTTCAAACCAGCCTGGCCAAACATCAAGAGGTCATCCAATCTGGAAAGTCAATTTGAAAATCAGTGCTTGGGGGACACCATTCTCAGATAACACCAAGATAGTTAACATCAAACCAACCATCTAGAAGTAAACAATACCCAATAATCAAGGAGTGGCCAAACAAGCTAACAGTACATAGCCCAACCAAAGGGGGAAAAAAAATCACTCCCACCCCAGAGCAAACCACTACAATGTAAATCGAGAGTGAACCCCACTCCTTAACCAGCACTAATGCATCCCCCAATTCTCACATAATTTGCCTTCGGTTAAATCCCCAGGAAATGACACAGCTATACTGTCACTCAGAGGCCGGGAGTGATGGGAGTTGTGGTCTACCACATCTAAAAGGCACTAGTTTGGGGAAAGCTGACAAAGATTGTGCCAGAGGCCAGGAGTGATGGGAGTTGTAGTCCAACACATCTAAAAGGCACTAGTTTGGGGAAAGCTGACAAAGATTGTGCCAGAGGCCGGGAGCGATGGGAGTTGTAGTCCACCACATCTAAAAGGCACTAGTTTGGGGAAAGCTGACAAAGATTGTGCCAGAGGCCGGGAGCGATGGGAGTTATAGTCCACCACATCTAAAAAGCACTAGTTTGGGGAAAGCTGACAAAGATTGTGCCAGAGGCTGGGAGTGATGGGAGTTGTAGTCCACCACATCTAAAAGGCACTAGTTTGGGGAAAGCCGACAAAGATTGCACCTTGAAGCAAGTTTTGGATTTGAAAGAGGAAAGGGAAAAATATGTAATGCTGTGGCCACATGAATTCCCAATGCAGGAAACTAGGATGCTGTGGGCAGCCTTGACTGGAACTGCAGAGCTAGGGACAGCTACTACACCCGTAGTGTGGTGTAGTGGTTAGTGTAGTGGTTGGACGGGACCAAGGAGACTCATATCTACTCTCAGTCATGAAAGATCTGGGGTAACTTCAGGACAGTCATTCCCCTCTCAGCTCACTAATTCACAGGATTGTTGGGGTGAGGCAAAATTGGACAGGTGTGTCTTACTGCAGGAACTGGGTATGTCTAGTTTGATGAAAAGAAGGACTAGGGGAGACTCAGGGGTTGCCACAAAGAAGAGGGAGTCAAGCTATTCTCCAAAGCACCTGAGGGCAGGACAAGAAGCAATGGGTGGAAACTAATCAAGGAGAGAAGCAACTTAGAACTAAGGAGAAATTTCCTGACAGTTAGAACAATTAATCAGTGGAATGACTTGCCTCCAGAAGTTTGTGGGTTCTCTCCAACACTGGAGGTTTTTAAGAAGAGATTGGACAACCATCTGTCTGAAATAGTATAGGGTTTCCTGCCTGAGCAGGGGGTTGGATTAGAAGACCTCCAAGGTCTCTTCCAACTCTGCTATTTACATTGCCTCGAGCTCCTAAAGCAGAGATGGGGAACGACGGCCCCTTTATGACTTGTGGACTCCAACTCCCAGCATTCCCCAGCCAGCAATGAGTGAGACGTAGATTTTGCATTTTGGATTTTACTTGTGGGTACTAGTTGGATTGTTTTAGTCTGTAGATCAGGGGTGGGGAACGCTGGCCCTTTTATGACTTGGGGACTTGAACTCCCAGAATTCCTGAGCCGGGATGGCTGGCTCAGGGATACTGGGAGTTGAAGTCCCCAAGTCATAAAGGGCCCATCTTCCCCCACCTGCGTTCTAAACGAATGGTGGGATATGTACGCAACAAAGAAAAGTAAATCTTTCTTTACTTCATGCTACTTTGATGTAAACCCACCTGACAAAAGGGAATATTAGGCAGAGAAGGTGGACAAGTCCAGTCACAAAGTCAGAAAGTTTTTTAAAAAGAGACAAAGTGGCACTGTAGTTTGAATGCCATATTGCAGGCTGAGTCTGCCCACAGCCGGGGGTTCGATCCTGACCAACTCAAAGTTGCCTCAGCCTTCCTTCCTTCTGAGGTGACGTAAAATGAGGACCCAGATTGTTGGGGGCAATAGGCTGACTCAGTAAACTCCTTAGAGAGGGCTGTAAAGCACAATGAAGTGGTATATACCCTGTTTCCCCCAAAATAAGACATCCACTGATAATAAGCCCACTTGGGCTTTTGAGTGAATGGCAATAAGGACAAGCACGTATTTCAGGGTTCAACAAAATATTAAGACAGGGTCTTATTTTCATGGAAACACAGTAAGTATTAGTGCTATTGCTATTAAATATGCAAAATGTGGTGTCAGTGATGATTAAAGTTGTAAGAAGTCTTACCTCTAAGCCATTTTTTGTCTTCCAGGAGGGCTCAGTTACTAACGGGCATTCTGCTTTCCAATCTATAATAAAAACATTAATAATGACATTAGGAAGAAAATTTTTGAAAAAAAAAAAACCTTGCCCAAGTAAATGATAAAGAAAACCCTGGGTTAATGCATTTCCAGTGTTGATGCTAGTCCAGGATTTTTCAAACATTTTCAGAACTTGGGATCTGTTTTTTAAAACATTAATGCTAAATCCCAGAACCCCAGACCAAGAACAAAATTCTAGTGATAGAAAAATAGCTTTATTCAAGAGAATTTTTTTTTTTGTCCTTAGAAACAGTTTGAAAAAAAAAACCAAAACCGGCCTATTCAACTGGAGTCTTACACAGAACACAGACAATAGCGTCACAATTCTTTAAATATTCCCATTTTCACAGGGCTTAAGTTGTGTACAAAAGCAGAAGCAAAAAGACAAAGACCTAAGATTATCTGGCTCATCTTTAATTCTGTCCATCTTCCTCGCATCTTCCCACCTTCCACGGGGGTCAAATTGCATAGCATTGTGGGAACCCCTGCTCACAACCTTGTCAGTTTATCAGGCAACTGATTTGGAGACACCAGCACACATTAAAAGATGGGGGGGGGGGGAATAGGAATTTGCATTTCTCACTCAAACCCAACACCCTAGCTGTTATAATTGCACTGAGCTTCAGGGCTGGTTACAATTACTCAATGTGTGTTTGTATGGAGGGCGAGAATGGTATGTGGACTGAGACGATTAAAGAGATTCTGCGCACGGTCATAGACACAGAGCCTCCAAGAAACAAGCAGTTGAAACCAGAGATGGTGAGTTTTATTATGGGGTTTGGAGGCTCTACTTAATAGAATAACAGAGTTGGAAGGCACCATGGAGGTCTTCTAGTCCAGGGGTCTCCAACCTTGGCAACTTTAAGACTTGTGGACTTCAACTCCCAGTTTGAAGCTTTGCTGGCTGAGGAATTCTAGGAGTTGAAGTCCACAAGTCTTAAAGTTGTCAAGGTTGGAGACCCCTGTTCTAATCCAACTCCCTGTTCAAGCAGGAGATCCTACACCACTCCAGACAAGTGGCTGGCTATCCAGTCTCTTCCTAAAGCCTCCAGTGATGGAGCACCCACAACTTCTAGAGCTAAGCCATTCCACTGGTTAATTGTCCTCACTGTTACGAAGTTTCTCCTTAGTTCCAGGTTGCTTCTCTCCTTGATTAGTTTCCATCCATTGTTTCTTGCCTTGCCTTCTTCTGGTGCTTTGGAACATTCATGGGAGTCACCTGTGAATACCTGAAGTTTGGGATTTGGGATAACGTGGGTATCTGGGCCAAAAGGACCTCTCTTTTGGTGGGCAGCAGGTGCCCATGAGAATATCAGAGTCTAAGGGGCAACCGGAGTTCTCTGAAGTTCTCCTTTAAACCACAGAGGAAGAAGTACAGATGAATTTAATTGCAAGCAATCATTTGTAGCTCCTTCATCCCACCTCCTCGCTGTTGTTGAAATTCATGATAGATGTGGACACTTTTCTCAGCCCAAATCCCGGAGGAATTTCAAGAGAAATCCAATGTTAATATTCATTAACTCATTATCTAAATGCACAAGCTTGTGAGCAGGAGCCTTCAGTCTCTTGTGGTATATATAGCATGTTCTTGATGTTAGGGGGAACGATTTCCTCAGCAGAATATGTGTGGGCAAAGATGTCTCGGAATTCCAGTAATCCAAGAGGCAACTCCATGCGGAGGTACTTCATGCAGTGACTCAGTCTAACCAACCCCGCCCCCCTTTTTGGGAAATCTTTTATGGATTTTCATTTGCTTCCACCACTTCTTAAAATAATTATGGCGCGTGGTGGAATACGGGAACCAGAAAAGCGTTACATTTTTTGCAGTAATATTTCTGCCCCACAGTTTCACCTCTGCCCTTACTCTCCCATAGCAGCCAAGCATTTTTCTGTCTAGAAATTGGAGTTGACTCTTAGCAACTGCAAAGACATGGTGTTCTCCAGGATGATCTGTCTCCTTCAGCTCTTCCAAAGAAGGTACCCATCACGGCTGTAGTCATCTCCATCCACTTCACTGATGACCCCTTTCTGCATTTCTCAGCATCATGGACTTCTTGAGGGAGCGGAGTCTTCATATAATGTGCTCCAAGTAGGGCAGGTTAGAATACTAAAGGTTTTCGGGTCACACATGCAGAAAGGATTGAAGTGAGATCAATGAGCAGATAGTTATGAACTCACACATTCTTAACCTTCTTAGTTCAAGCCTGAAAGACTGCATTCACACATGTTAAGCTTGGTTAAAGTAACTACGGTTTGCAATGGCCTAGACCGTAGCATGAATCCAGCACATTTGGTTGGTTTATGACTCCATTATTGGGTTAGCCCAGAAAATGGGTTTAGATGATTTTCTGCAAATGAAAAGCAAAAGATAGGAATGGGAGAAATAAAAGTGAGACATACCTCTCTTTCTCTCTCTCTCTGTCTCTCTCTCTCTCTACCTTCCACTTCCACCTTTCAAGAGTCAAGATGGGATCTTAAAAGCTACATCTTGGGAAGGCGTCCTCATCAGAGATGGCTGCATTGGGGGGAAAGGCAGGGAAGCCGAACGGTGGAAGGGCTCTTCTCTGAGCAGCATCCATGGCCAAGAAAACAGAGCCATCAACTCTGGGAAGATAGGAAGAAGAAGGCAGACAGCCGTAATGGTGGCCTGGGAGGGCGGAGGGGGGGAGAGTGAGATGCAGTGTGGTGCAAGGAGCAAAAGACCGAGGCAGACAATGGCGAGGAGACAGGGACGTGAGAGCAGAGGAATACTGAGATCTGGGCACGGTGCCACCTCCCTCCCTCAGGCGCTGCTGCATCACCAGAGTCCAGAGCTGGAGAGGAGAATGCAATATGGATGCAGGCTGGCTGAAAAGAAAAAAAAAAGGGGGGGGGGAACGACTCTCTGCAAGGTTTGGTGAGGGAGGGGGAAAGGAAAGCAGGGAGAAACTGTGGGAGCTAGTCAGCCACTGAAAGCAATGGAGGAATGAGAAGATTAGCCAGAGGCGGGGAAAAGAAGGGCAAAATCGCCAAGGAAGCAGAAGTGGAACATGGGAGCAGAAGAGAGAGAGAAGAGGGTCCTGGCACCATTTACACATTTGAAAACTGCAATATAGCAGGAAAAGGGAAATATTAAGGGAAAAGAGACAATAGCCCATCTCTCTTCCACACCCCTTTACCAGGGGTGGGTGAGCAATTCCCTGGAGTTGTCTGGATCGTTTTCTTCCCACTTCAGGATATAGGCTGGCACAGCCGGGCGCATTACCATGGTTACCTGCTGCCATTGTCTGGCCTTTGGGTCAGTGCCCGTCTCCCATTCCTCCCTCTCCCCCCCACCCCACCCCGCCCCCCGCGACTTCCCTTCTTTTCCTGTCTCGCTCTCTCGCTCTGGCCTCTAATGAATTCACATCACGCTGTATTGCGGTATGCTGTGCCAACTTGCCCGCCAGCAGGCTGGCCCCCAGAGTGCCAGCCAGCCAGCCAGCCAGCCAGCCAACCCTCTGCCCCCACCTGCCTGCCTGCCAGCCCTTCTCTGTTGGCCAACCTGGCCTCAAAATGCTGGGGATGAGCAGCGGGGGGAGCCATGCTCCTCGCCTGTATTGTTATCTGCCAAAACCTGTGCCAAGCTGGCCTCCCTCGAGGCCTCCAGGCCCCGTCTTCCTATTTTTTTTTTATTTTATTCCGACCTTTATTCAGACAACCTTCCAATTCCGCACCCCACCACCCCCATTAATTGCCAGCTGCCACCAGGGTACCAGCCTGCTGTTCTGACCTTCCTCACCCATCCAGATAGAAGTAAAACTGGCTTCCTCGGGGGCAACCCAGCCAGCCAAAATTCACCCCCGCCTGCCTGAAACCACAATGCAATTGCATCTTGGAAGGGGGAGGGGGTGTCCTTGCCAAACCTGCTCCCAGCACAAAGGGTTGCCCCCTTTGCCAACTATCGCCTTAAGATGCAAAAAAAAACCCCACCTTCGACTTTCTTTTTTTAACAACCAAGCAGGAAAACAGGAAGGTGCCAACGATGGGGACAACTTGGTAGGTTGTGACTTTTGGGGGGGGGGGGGCTTTCTAAGCCGCTTTTGATGAAGATAGGGTATAAAAGATCCCCAAGATAGCAACAGCCTTCGATTTATAATCCCATCCCGGAAATGGGTACATCTTTGGAGCTGCCTTGCCCCCGGGTTCTTCCAGCCAAGGCCCCAACTTGGGTTTCCCCCCCCCTTCCTTGAAGACCAGACTAGCTTGAATTGGAAAAGGCCACACGCCCCCTGGGTTATCCCCACCAAGCCGCCCACCCCTACCCCCTGGCAATTCCTTGGGATTACTTTATTCTTCTCCCACTTGTGTTGGGGGGCGGGAGGGGACTCCCCTAATTTGCCCCCAGCTGGCACCCAAAGCCTGCCCTGCAATCTGTGCCCATCCTCATGGCAAGTTCCCAAAGGTGTTGCCCGACGCAATTTGGCCGCAGTGGATCCTTCTGAGATCTCCACCTGACCTCCGTCTGCCCACCCACCCCCTCCACTTTCCTTCCCTCCACCCCGCCCCCTCCATTCCCCATTTCTTCTCCCATCGCTGTCTCCCTCACCCTTTAATGAAAGTGAAACGGCAGTCTGGCTGCCAAGGGAACCTGGGTCGCTAGGCAACGACCGCCTAGGCCTTGGCATCATGCCAACTCACCCTCTCTGTGCTGATCCATTGCCTATGGCACCCGCCAGCTCCAGCATGGCTCCTCTCCACACTGCGAGTCTTTTCTCTCTCGCTCAGGCCTGACCCACGGCAGCTCCCCTCCCTTCCTTGCCTCCTTCCCTCCCTCTCTCTTCTTTCTCCCCACCTGATCCACCAGGGTCAGTCCACCCACCCGCCCGCCTGCCTCCTTTTCCCCTTCGGATCCCCCCTCTTGTGCTTTTCGCTCCCTGGCAGAAAATCAATTAATAACAACAATAATAACAACAACAACAATGCTGCAAACGCTCCTAAGGAGGATAAAAAAAAAATGCATTCCAAAACAATTTGGCTTTCAGAAGCAGAAGGGCAAAGAGAAATGGAGAAGCACCGGGGAGCACCCCCCCCTCCGAACAGAGCCGCGGTGGGCTCGAAGTCCCTTTGCTAGCCCACTGGCGCAGTTTGCCCGACCTGGATCACCAAGATAGATCTTGAGATTCCCTGGGAAACGCAAGGCTCCAGGCACCCCTGCTGTTTCTCCCTGCTGTAATCTCCCAGCCTGGAGGCTGATGGGGGAATTCCTGAAAGGCCTTAGTTCTCTTATACAACCGCACTGCGGCCAAAGAATTTTACAGGGGGGGGGGGGGAGAGGGAAGAGAGGAGAAAATATAGGCTTATATTCAGGTTTATATTCCCCAAATATAAGCCTGGGGGTGGGTGGGGTAAGCTTGGGGAGGGCTGAGTCGAAGAGGTAATAAAGCTTTTGCAAACTGCTGGTATGCCTGAGTCTTGATGGCGCCCCACCGCCCCAGAAACAGAGGTGTGGGTCCTGAAGACCATGCCATAGTTAGCCAGGTTCGCCCTAGCTGAGAGATATCAAGAGCTGAAGAAGATGCTTCCTTGGGGTTGGAAGGGAAGGGCTCCCCATAGGGTTAACTCCGAAGCCCTGCGTGCCTTGGCATTCCTGGACAGAGGGGGGACTGGGGGGGAGGGCTGGAGTTGGAACCATGGTCCGCCATTATGCAGACTTCCTAGCATGGCTGCTGGTAGGCTACTCAACCGAGAGAGAAACGAAGGTGGCCCTTCAGATCCACCGCAAGAACCCCCAGTTTGGCTTCCCCAGCCTTTTTGTTCAGGGACCCCCCGTACTCCCAGCCGAGCCCCACCCTTATCCCCATCCTGATCCCACTCGATCCCACAGTACTCCCGAGTACCCCCAAACCCATCGCCCTAGCCCGGCGATGCCGCTGAGCCTTAAGTCTGAGGCATTAGGGCTGAACCCAAAAGAGAAACTTTTTTTCCCCTCTCTCTTTCTCTGTTTGAAAATTGGCACAGAAAAGCGCGAGGGACAAGCCCTTCGAGTGTCACGCCTCACCCTGCTCAGGATGGGTCGATCTTCAAGGATGCCATCTTCGGGGTTCAAGCGGGGGAGATGCCCAGGATGGCGGGGGAAGAAAGGAACGAAAAGTGAGAGAGAAAGAGAGACTGTAGGCGAGGAAGCGAGAGAAGAAAATGGAGGGGGTCAAGCTGGCACAGAGGGCGAGAGGGACGACAGGTTGGGAGCCCTGCCAGGGTGTACCAAGCGGGGCTCGGCTCTTGCTTGAGGCTTGGGGCAGGGGAGGGGAGGCAGACAAAAGAGGGAATGGGGCATAATGGCCGAGCAAAGTTGGGAAGGAGGTGGGCACTTTGCTGGGAATGGATGAATGCTCAGTGCCAGCGAAGGAGGGAAGAGAAAGAGAGAGAAGCAGAGAGGGCGGGAGAGAGCAAAGGAGAAAGGGATGCCGGGAAAAAAAAGGAAAAAAAAAAAAAAGAGAAGAGAGAGAGATCTGGGCCATGATCCAACAGCCGTGGTTAACTCTCTCCTCCCACCCAACCGGCTCGGCTAAACTACACAGGAGTTTTCTTGCACCAGAGTAGGAATTATTCCTCTGGCCTGGGGTAACTAACTGAGATTGGACCAATCTTTCTAAACTCTTCCTTTGGTCCTCCAAGCTCAGCTGACCAGGGCAGCCCGTTGGGGGTGACTTCTCTGGCCCAGATGATGAGAGAGCACCCCAATTGTCCACCTTCTCATATCTACAAGGCTGTGACTCTCTCCAGCAGCGATCTCCGGGGAGTGGGGGGAGGTTGGTTTTTTTTTTTTTGAGATTGGGGGGTCCATCCTTCATGCCCCTCCCTTTTTTTTCAATACTTTCATTTCTCCCATTGAGAGAACTGCTTCCTTGGCACTCTTTCTTTATTCTCTCTCCGATGACTCCAGCTATCTTCTTGGTGGGAGCCCAGCTATGATTTGAACGCCACTCGCTGGTGCCGAAGTGCCCAGCGGCAGCCATTTTAGATCTCTCTCCTTCCTTCTCGCCATCCCAAGGCTATTCAGAGCTTTCCCCTTTATGCACCCCAGCTGGTTTTTTTTTCCCCCCTTCTTTTTCTTAAACACTGGAGAAAAGGGAAACAAGGCTGAAAGTGGTTTTAAGAGCGATGGCACGACCACAGCTCCGGGATTTTAGGAAGTCTTTTTCCCATTTCTAAAAGCTTCTTTGATTTATGAGAGGGATTTCCTTGCATCAAAACTGCTTGGATGCATCCCACCTAAGATCCATAGAGCTGAATACCCTTCTTTGCTCTCTAGGTTTGATGGGAAAACACCTTCCTAGGTAACCACCACGACCAGGTTCTTCTTCCTCAATGAATGTGTCCAACCCACTTTAAAAGCCATCTCAACCTACCGCCAGCCCCGTGTCCTGTGGGAACCATCTGCATACTTGAATTATGAACTTTATGCACAGCTGATCTATTAGTGGTACCCTGTTTCCCCCAAAATAAGACATCCCCTGATAATAAGCCCAATCGGGCTTTTGAGTGCACGGCAATAAGGCCAAGCGCTTATTTCAGGGTTCAAAAAAATATAAGATAGGGTCTTATTTTCGGGGAAACATGATAGTATTGTTATTATTATTATTATTATTTTTAAATAAAAAGCTTTCCTGAATCCCTTGCCAGTGAAACATATCAACTTGGTTGGCGCAGGAGGAGGGAATACATTTCCCCTCCCCTTCTTCTACTCCATATACGGTTTTCTAAACTTCTGGATTTCCAAAATTTTGCAGAAAGCAGCACAGCATTCTTTAGCTAAGGCCTAAATGCTGCTGAAGGAAACCATGCTAAGCTGATACTAAGCATTATTTTTAAAACTCCCTGATTTGGGGTCAGTTCACGACCCCAACTTAAGTCACAACTTCTGGGCTACCCAGTATTTCACCAGACCAATATGTTATGTTATCAGGGAGATATTCAGAAGGAGACAGGAAAAAACAGAACTGAAGAGTCAACCCATTCTGAATTGTCCCTTTTCACTCCGGATCTTCTTCCATTGATCAGCCCCCCCACCCCTCCATATTTGTTCTATTATTGTCTTATTTTGTTTGGTAATAATTGATGTTACTTGTTAGTTATCTTGGAAGGAACTGTCTCCTGAAAGTGGAAAGTAGAACTGAAGTAATTATTTAAGACATACGTATAGGTGGTCCTCGACTTACAGCAGTTCATTTACTGACCATTCAAAGTTACAATGGCCCTGAAAAAAGTGACTTATGGCCATTTGGACCCTTTTCCACAGAAAAAAAAAACACACACACCAGGAGCCACAAAACTCTTCCCGTGCCTATTTCCTGAGGGGCCACAAAACTAGCATATGTAGTTGAATTAAACATTCTGATTTCTTCTGAAACTTTTCTTTTCTTGGATTTGTCCATGGTTGGCCTACTGGACGTCAAAAAGCTTAATAAATTGTGCGTCGATGGGGTGTCGCACATTGGCAATTGTGATGCATATTTTGAGCGACAGGGAGCCGCAGCAGAGGGATGAAAGAGCCACATGCGGCTCCAGAGCCGTGGGTTGCTGACCCCCGACCTATTTCAACTTTTTGACCAGCAAAGTCAATGGGGAAGCCAGATTCACTTAACAACCGTATTACTATCTTATCAACTGCGTTGATTCACTTAACCACTGTGGCAAGAAAGGTTGTAAAATGAGGCAAAACTTGCTTAACAAATGTCTCACTTAACAACACAAATTTTGGGCTCAGTTGTGGTCGTAAGCCAACGACTACCTGTAGCTATCTAGACAAACCTCTCTAACATTCCTTAACTTTGTAATATCTCCACAAAAATCACTTACGGTTATTTCTCTGGTTATAAGCGATACCAGAAAGCATAGAGCTGGTGGCAAAATAAAGTAGCTTTTGTCTGTGTACAACTCTCTAATGAATTGGGACTACAATGTCCATCATTATTGTCCAGAATGAAAAGTACACTGGATAAAAGCTTCACCAAGCTATGGTGTATACATCTTATCCTTCCAAAAGCAGGATGTTAAAAAAAAATCACTAAAATATTCCAAAGAGACATCAAGAATTTCCAACCTGTCCCTCTCCTCCATTAAACTCAGCTAGGAAGTCTATCTAGAGCAGGGGTCTCCAATCTTGGCCACTTTTAAGTCCTGTGGACTTCAACTCCCAGAATTCCTCAGCCAGTAAAGGTGCATCCCACCGAATGCAAAGCTGGCTGAGGAATTCTGGGAGTTGAAGTCCACAGGCCTTAAAAGTGGCCAAGGTTGAAGACCCCCTGATCTAGAGTGTCTACTCAATTGTGTTCCAGGTTAAACGTTCCTTCTCCAGTGGGAGATCCTAAGCTCCACGCGGACGAAGAAGACTTGAAGGAAGTTACTTGTGAGCCAGAAGCATCACCTCAGCTTAAAATCGATGCCTTGTTTTTAATTTCTCGTTTTATGGTTGCTAAGCATTTGGGAGGAAAGAGGCCATCCTTCAGGGTAGGTCCATCAAAGAGTAGGTGGTGTAGACCTGAACATAACCACTTCTTCAGTGCTCACTGGGTCAGAGCGAACACTTCTTGGGAATCTGGGTTTCAATTCTGAGTGGAATTATGGAACCCACCACTGCAAAGCGGCACCGTTGCCATGCCTGACTGAATACAACCCCCTACCGCAATATTTTTGTGGTCTAATGGCTCCTGACCCTTCTTTCCAACATGCGTCCCAGATCACAAAAGATGGAAGGACACATGGAAGCCCCTTAGCTTCCTGCTTGGGAACAGCATCTGCCCATTCTTATTCCCAGTTTCAACCAGTTTCGTAAAGCATCTCCTCCATTCTTAGGCTGAGAATAGATGGAGCAGCACGTCTGATCCAATTTGGGAGGGAAATTAGGAAATCAGAAGCAGCAAATACAACCAGATTGATTGATCCCGCACAAATCATTCAATCCCTCTACTGAGGAGCTGGGGAGTCTTTGGACACCTTCAATACACATCACACCATGGCTGCTTCTCAAGATAGAAATATAGCTAAGCTGCTGAAAAAAACTATTATTTGACCAAGTCTCAGGAAGGGGTTATTTCATGCCTTCATTCACCTTCTACCTGAACATGCCTAGGTTCTGCATGTCCTCTGATATTCACAGGATCCATATTCTTTTGACAGATAGCATGCTTTGTGTGCAAAGCACCCCAGGTTTAATTTTTGGTTGCTATTAAAGGATTGCAGGTGAGAAAAATAGATGTATTCTGGGCAGCCATTTAATACAATAGTTAATGGCGATCATGTTTCCATCTGGATTGAGCAGGGATTCAGTGGTCTCTTCCAATTCTAGGGGAGCATTAAACACCCATCTAATCAGGTTAGTTACAAACCAGTAGCACAAAATAACTTGGTTATTTTTAATCCTGGTTGAGGTTTTTGAGTGGCTTCACTACACTGTGTGAATCTAGGCCATTTGGCTAGATGTGTTAGTTTAGGCCGAATGTATAGAACCGTGATGGTGAACTGTGGCACGTGTACCAGAACTGGCACACAAAGCCATCTCTCTGGGCACGCCAGCTATTGCCCGTTGCTCTTCCGGGTCCTGGCTTGCGCATGCGCGCCAGCCAACTGGTCTTCGCACATGTGGGAGCACCAGAAACATGCATGCGCCGGGAAGCTGAGCTTCCAGTTTCTGGCATGTGCATGCGTGCCAGCCAGCTGGAATGCATGGGTGCAGCGTAAGTGCATGGGTGCTAGAAACCAAAAGAACAGGAGGCCGGTGCACATACGTGCATGAGCCAAGGAGATGCTTTTCCAGTTTCTGGTGCTCCCCCAGATGTGCGTGCACTCCCATTTCGGCACTCAGTGCCGAAAAGGTTCGCCAGAACTGGTATAGAATATGCTACCTAAAGTGGATTAAGTTCTAGAATGAATTAACTGACATAGAAAATTGATTACTTCAGAAATCAGATTAAATGCACTGGATAAAGAGAATCAGTGATCCTAGGACTGGGAAGAATTTACCAGAATCAGTGACAATCTTCTAATCCTATTGGATAATTCCAGGTTAGGTGCTAACATTTGGTATCACAATATAGGCAGTTAGAACAATTAATCAATGGAACAGCTTGTCTCCAGAAGTTGTGAATACTCCAACACTGGATGATTTTAAGAAGAGATTGGACAACCATTTGTTTGAAATGGGAAAGGGTTTCCTGCCTGAGCAGGGAGTTGGACTAGAAGACCTCCAAGGTCCCTTCCAACTGTCTGTTCTGTTCTGTTCTGTTCTGTTCTGTTCTGTTCTGTTCTGTTCTATTCTATTCTATTCTATTCTATTCTATTCTATTCTATTCTATTCTATTCTATTCTATTCTATTCTATTCTATCCCTATCCCTATCCCTATCCCTATCCCTATCCCTATCCCTATCCCTATTCTATTCATTATTCATATTGAAGTATACAGGAGAAACTTGGAGTTTAGTCACCATGACCACGTAGTTCTATGGAAACGTATCTGCAATGGTGCCAGGCACTTTTTTTTTTAAAATTTGATTTATATGCCGCCCTTCTCTGGAGACTCAGGGCAGCTTACAGTGCGTTAAGCAATAGCCTTCATACTTTTGTATATTTATACAAAGTCAGCTTATTGCCCCCACAAACTGGGTCCTCAACTTCCTTATGCAGCCAAAATATACGCAGTCTTTTCAGTTTGCCTAAAGGTTTAGACCAATTGAAGAAAAGGAGCCCACTTCAAATGAAAATATGTGTCTCTACTATGGAGCAGGACTACCAACCATCTCACTGGAACTCAGCTTCCAGAATCCTTGTTATGGCAAGCCATACACCTGTTTGGATAGATCTGATTCCCCTCGCCTACCATGAGGTAACTCTGGTGTTCAGGAACTATGGAGCAATACTGTGGTGGGGAACTGTCCATGGAGAGAGAAGAGTTGGTCGTGGAAATATTGTCCAAAGGGAAGTGGGAGAAACAGAGAGGGTTTTCTGTTCTGTGGTGAATGGGCTCCCAGCTTTGAGCGTAATGTGAGTAATGTGTTTTCCCTCTAATTCAGGGGTGTCCAACTTTAAGACCCGTGGACTTCAACTCCCAGAATTCCTCAGCCAGCCATGCTCTAATTAGAGCAATCCCTGCTCTAATCCCACAGAACATGGATTACTAGAATTTCCATGAAGTCAAAAAAACACCTATTCTCCAAGAAGAAATCAGAGATTAGCAAACATAGCCAACTCCGGAACAGGAATCTTAATATCACAACCAGGCTGGTTCTAATCATGAACACAAGCCCTTCTGTTTGAAACCCAAAATAGTTTTTTTTAAGAAATGGCAAGGAAAACCACATAAAATAGATCCTCTGGATATCCAATCCTTGTATGAATTTACTCATTCATTGGCAATGCAGAACAACGCCTGGATGGCGTATGTAACAATAAAATGATGTCATCTGAGTGATGACACTTGTGACTCAAACCACCTCATTTTTGTCATTTGAATGATGACATCATTCCCATCATATGACACTGCTCCTCCCTCCCCGTGCCTCTATGACTTTCTTGTCCTAGTGAGCGAAATAAACTAAATTTTGATTTTAAAAAATCTGATTTTCTCCCTGACTTCAGATGTAAAAGGTGTTTTCCCAGAAGAATACATGCATGAGAAAAATAACAGTTCCCTAATATCTAATCTTCTTACATATCTGATGTGGATGTTTGAACTTTTTTAGGGGGGGTTAGATGCTAATTTCATATTTTAAGAGCGCTAGGAGACTACCATGAACAAAATCACTCCTGACTTTTGAGTAAAGTGGGAATAAATGCTATTCCCCCCCAGATTCCTAGCAGGCTAGATGCTAAGCGGATAGAAGATAAAGAAGAAGAAAAAAACCAATTTGAGAATGCAGCCAAAAAGTCTCATTTAGTCACAGTCACTTCCTGATAAGGAGTTCTGGAGAACTTGAAATTTTTCTCGCTCTTTTGTGACAGTTTGGAAGGCCTAATAAAAAATTACTGCCCCATTTATTTAAAAGTAACACGTTGCTGAAGCAGCTATGCTGGGCTTGTGAACTGACTATTATTAATGTGCGCGAACAAGGAACAGGGACATCAGCAGGTGAGAATGAGGTTACAGGACGTGTACTGTACATTAGTCAATAATCATTTACATTTATTTTGAATCCACATTTTGGAGGCTTTTGGTTTTGCCACAAGGGAACACCAGGGGTTTTTGGAGAGCGTGGTCAAAACGGCCAAGATGGTGACCACAATGATGTGATCAACACTCCACCTGATTTTCTTTCCATCCATCTCACCTAAAAAGAAACAGGTGGAGTTATGGTTCACACCATTGAGTGACTATATTGGCTTTTCTAGACATACCTGCAGACTTGCCTGGAAGACGTAATTTTCCTTATCTACTGCAAACTAACATCTTGAAACATACAAGCTCTAGGAATGTCAGGTGTAGATATTGTTCAGCCTCGTCTTATAAAACAGCATTTCTAAACTCTGGCAGCTTTAAGATGGGCGAGAGTTCAACTCTCAGGATTCCCCAGCTAGCATTCTAGCTAGGGAATTCTGGGAATTGAAGTCCACAAGTCTTAAAATTGAGAAACACTGTGCTTTAAGGTGTTTTTATGATACACCTTGGTCATATCCCCTGCAAGAGATCCTATTAGAAGTTAAGACCAGTAGGTGCCTAGCATTCCTAATAAGATTGATCATGGCTGAGAAACACTACTATAAAATATGCAAAATTTCCAACTGTGAATGGATTTTAAGAATACATATGCATAGTGGGGGAATTCACTAATCCTAATCTCCACCAGCATTTATAATACAAATTTCTTCTTTTTGTTCACAAATAACAGCTGTTTACTTAGCATCATGGAGTTTCCTTGCCTCAACAATGACAAAGAACACTTCTATTTAGGAAGACTAAAAAACAGAATCAAGGGTCTTATTAGGTAGCCTAATTTTTTGGAGGTAGCCTCTGTTTTTTGAAAACTCTGCTGCAAGGGAAACAGAGTTACTACAGGTACCCCTTGACTTATGACCGGTATTAGCGACTGTTCAAAGTTAGGATAGAGCCTGAAAAAGGGACTTATGATCCACATTCAAATACCAATGTATAATCCACATTCAAGCACCCCAGCCCGGCAGTCAGATACAGGTAGTAAGTAGACGTACGACCACAATTGAGCCCAGCCCTTCTGTTGCTAAGCAAGGCAGTTGTTAAGTAAACTTTGTCCCATTTTACGATCTTTTCTTCCACAGTTGTTAGATGAATCACAGCAGCTGCTAAGTTAGTAACATGGCTGTTGAGTGAATATGGATTCCCCATTGATTTTGCTTGTCACGTGATCAAAATTCGGGCAACTGACACGTATTTATGACGGTTACAGTATCCCGGGGGGTCATGTGATCCCCTTTTGCGACCTTCAGACAAGCAAAGCCAGTGGGGAAGTCAGATTCACTTAATAACCGTGTTACTAACTTAAGAACTGCAGTGATTCACTTAACAACTATGGCAAGAAAGGCAAAACGGGACAAAATGTAATTAACAGTCTCGCGTAGCAACAGAAATTTTGGGCTCAATTGTGATCAAAAATCGAGGATTATCTGTAGTAGGGATTCTTATTCTGGATTCCTAAAATCCATTGAGGATCTGTGAACAGATCTCTTGAGGTTTTGAATCTGGATTAGAAAAAGATTACAACTTTATTTTTTATGAACGTTTAACTAAAATTTAGCTTTTCATTCAATAACGCATGTAAGCATGTAAGCAATTTATGGTCTCTAGACTCCAAAAATCTTCGTTAATTTCAATAAATCTCACCACCTAAAGTGATTAAGACTTAAAAAACAAAACAAAACAACCCAAACCAGAACACATTTAGTTACCATAAAGTACCTTCCCCCCCCCCCCGCTGAAAAGTGTGTAATGGATACAGTCAACAATTTGCATTTCAAAGGTTCTTTTGTACTAAATATCCACATAATCCATTAATATTTTGATGACTGTATTTGAGCATAATTGGGTTCCTTTGTAATATAATCTGTTTTTTTAATAATAATAATAATAATAATAATAATAATAATAATAATAATAATAATAATAATAATAATAATGCCGCATTGAAACGGGCTTTCCTGAGAAGGGGTCCATAGCTTTCAGTAGACTTTCAAAGAGGTTTGGCAAAAGAAATAGCTCTGTTCTATGAGTTTATCCTAGAAATCATACTTGACTTGGGGATCACATGCCTCACCTACCGTATTTTCCGGCGTATAAGATGACTGGGCGTATAAGACGACCCCCGACTTTTGAAAAGATTTTTCTTTGTTAAAAAGTCGTCTTATACGCCGGAAAATATGGTACATTGAGTCCAGTGGTGGTATTCAGCCGGTTTGGGCAAACCGGTAGTGGCGACCTGCGGGTGCCCATTCGCCCTGGTGCTATGCCGTCCTATTTAGCCACGTTTTCTAAGCCGCATGCATGCGTGCAAGCCATGTGCACGAGCAAAGTGCATGCGTGGAAGGCCAGGCGCAGTGCGCGGAAGGCGCACACACAAGGGATGCGAGCGTGCATGCTCACATTTTCGGTGAGCAGCGAACTGATGGTAAAATTATGTGAAACCCACCTCTGATCGAGTTCTTGTTGAGCCAATCCTGCAGAAAAGAAGGCAAGTTCACAAAGGAATTGAGATACGCTGTTAACCATGCGTTTGCTGTTTGCTTGAAGCATCTGATGCACTAAAAGGTGAATTTCGTCAAAGCACATAAGAGCTATGCATCTTGGCTCTGTTTAACCCAAGGGTCAGCAACCCGCGGCTCTGGAGCCGCATGTGGCTCTTCCATCCCTCTGCTGCGGCTCCCTGCCGCCGGTTGGCTCCACAATTGATAGGGTTTTCGGTTAGGACAGGTAGAGGAACAAGGATGCAATGCTAGGAGGAGACTCTATGGTAGAGGAACTGGATTTCCGGTCGGCTCCAGAATTGAACGGGGGGCTTCCGGTTAGGACCTTTGTGGCTCTTTGAGTGTTTAAGGTTGCCGACCCCTGCCATAGGATGAGAATAATGCCAGGCACCCTCCAAAAAAGCCCCCACCCCCAAAATCTGAAACATCCACAATCCTGCAACATTTGAAAGACAATTTCATCTTGAACACGTTAAAGTGCAATTATGTTTTTTTAAATGTTCCCATTCATTTAAAAAAAAAAATTAATGGAGCACAGTGAAGTTTGAGGCCATGATCTCACACACAATTAAAAAAGAAGGAATAAAGAAACTTGAAGAGGAAATATTTGGTCTACCACATGCAGCTTCTTAATAACAGCAGAATTGGAAGGGACCTTGGAGGTCTTCTAGTCCAACCCTCTGCTTAGGCAGGAAACCCTACACCACTTCAGACAAATGGTTATCCAACATCTTCCTAAAAACTTCCAGTGTTGGAGCATTTACAACTTCTGGAGGCAAGTCGTTCCACTGGTTAATTGTTCTCACCGTCAGGAAATTTCTCCTTAGTTCTAGGTTGATTCTCTCCTTGATTAGTTTCCATCCTGCCTTCAGGTGTTTTGGAGAATAGCTTGACCCCTCTTCTTTGTGGCAGCCCCCTTAGATATCGAAACACAAAAACATTCTTATCTCTTTGTAATGCAAACTGGTGATACAACAAGGCAGTGTTTGCAAGCAGGACTTGTATATTGAGCTATCCTTACATTTCTACCTCCATCCTGGTTGCCTATGAAGCTCATGAACCATAAATGCTTAACAGAGAGCTGGACAACTACAGCCCCTTTATGACCCATAGACTTCAACTCCCAGAATTCCTGAGCCCAGGAATTCTGGGGGTTGAAGTCCACAGAGCGTAAAAGGGCTATAGTTGCCCACCCCTGGCTTAACATTAACCTGGGATTACTTTTATGATGTTATCAATGTTTATGAGTAATGTGTGGGCTTTTCTGCTTTTTCTCCATGACTTCACTGGCCCAGGTAGGCAAAAGAATAACAAACAAACAAAAAAGAAAAAAAAAGAAAGGAAAGGAAAGGAAAGGAAAGGAAAGGAAAGGAAAATTCATGAATGGGTTTGTGGAACTGGTCACCATTCAAATTAGAGTGAAATCTTCACTGGGTTCATTTACTTATGGAAAGCAGTAAAAGGAAGAATCTTTATTACAAGATCTTTATTACTCCCCATCAGGTCTCTAGATCAGTTCTTTCCTTTTGCAAATCTTTATGATGTGCTTATGCTTGAAAATTTCCATGTTATCCTGCTACATGCTTCAAACAAGTTCTGAAGGAGAAAAAAATCATAGAGCAGATGGTCTATTGCACACTTTGCTTAATATCTGGAATCTCGTGAAAGCTGTGTCTTTTGATCAGAAGTGGCTAATTTGTACCCGAAAACCCACCACCACAATCCTTGTGCAGTGCCTGCTGTCTTAATTTTATTTTTTAAGTGGCGTAGAATATAGCTGGAGTCACTATTTTTCCAACTGGAAATCAGTAAAGTAGAAACCCCTGTGCTCTTGAGGGATCTGAGAAGCTAAGCCAGTAGCAGTTTGAGTGACTGTAATACAGGTAGTCCTTGATTTACGACCACAGTTGAGCCCAAAATTTATGTTGGTAAGCGAAACATTTGTCAAGTGAGTTCTGTCTTATGACTTGCCACGGTTGTTAAGCGAATTGTTCCAATTGTTCAGTTAGTAGCAGCGTTGTTAAGTGAATCTGGCTTCCTCATAGACTTTGTCATAGTGTGATTGCAAAAAGCTGATCGCATGATCCCAGGGACAATGCAACAATCATGAATATGAAACATTCATCTGAATTTTGATCATGTCACTTTGGGGATGATGCTACGGTCATAAGTGTGAAAAACGATCCGAAGTTACTTTTTCAATGCCGCTGTAACTTTGACAGGTCACTAAATAAACCGTTGTAAGTCGAGAATTACCTGCATTGGGGCCGCAGTGTTTATAGAATCACGTAGGGTTAAACCAGGGGTCTGCAACTTTAAACACTCAAAGAGCCATTTTGACCCGTTTTCCACAGAAAACACCGGGAGCCACATTACCCTTCCTGTGCCTATTTCTTGAGCGGCCACAAAACTAACATATGTAGTTGAATTAAACGTTCAGTTTTCTTCTGAAACTTTTCTGTTCTTGGATTTATCCATGGTTGGCCTACCAGGGGTTGAAAAGCTCAACAAATTGCGTGCTGGCGGGTATCGCACATTGGTGGTTGTGACGCATATTTTGAGTGACAGGGAGCCGCAGCAGAGGGGTGAAAGAGCCACATGTGGCTCCAGAGCCGCAGGTTGCTGACCTCTGTCCTATGGGTTGCACAAATGCCAACTTTCTATCCATCCTCAGGACACATAGCTCTTCTTTGGTGCAAGCATCTAATTCCGTTCAGGCATTGCAGCAAGTACAGCAGGATGAAGTGGACAATTTTGCTAGCCCTTTCGGCTTTCCTGCCTACCATAAATATATACCGTATTTTTTGGACTATAAGACACACCTAAATTTTGAAGAGGAAAACAACAAAAAAAAAGTTTTTGGCCTCCCTTTTTTGGGGCCTTTTCCAGTCTTTTTTTGGCTTGTTTCCAGGGCTTTTTTTGGCCCATTTTTGAGGCTTTTTTTGGCCTGTTTTTTCCCGAAAAAACAGGCTGAAAAAAGCCAAAAGAATGGGCAAGAAAAAAAGCCTCAAAAACAGGCTGAAAAGGCCCCCAAAACGGGCCAGAAAAGCCTCAAAAATTGGCTGAAAAAGCCTCCAAAATGGGCCGGGAAAAAAAGCCTCAAAAACAGGCCAAAAAAAGCCTCAAAAATAGGCCAAAAAAAAAAGGTCTGAAAAAGGCCTGAAAACAGGGCGTGTGGAGGCCAAAAAATGGCTGGCGGGTAGGCAGGGCTTCGGCAATATTCAGTCTATAAGACACAAAGAGATTTTCGCCCCCTTTTGGGAGACAAAAACGTGCATCTTATATACGGTGTGTGTGTGTGTGTGTGTGTATCCCCCTCCAAGGATCTGATACTTCACAGCATCATTTCAGCCTCATGTATCTGCTGGTTTGTGTATGTGTGTACCATGCAGAGAGACCCACATTTTTGAGTGCACCTGCAAGAAATGCATTTTCACTAAATTAGCATGACGAGCTACCCATTCTGAGAGCACAATATCACAATACAACAAGTAACCCTCGCCTTACGATCATTCATTTAACAATCATTCAAAGTTGCGATGGTGCTGGAAAAAAAAGAGAAAACTTGCATCCAATCCTCCCACTTGCTCATCTCAGCGTCCATCCCCCCCACGGTCATATAATAAAAATTCAGACACTTGGCAATTGGCATGTTTTTAGGACAGCTGCAGTATTGCCAGATGACTTCCGACAAGCGGATTCAATGCAGGAAGCCGAACTGACTTAATAACCGCAGGGGGGGGGGGGGGAAAGGTTGTAAAATTGGGTACAACTCACTTAATGACCACATCGCTTAGTGACAGATGTGACAGATGCTTCCGGTCCCAATTGTAGCTGTAAGCCGAGGACTACCTGTAGAGGGAGAGGGAAAAAAAATGTCTTGCTTACAGTACTGACCTCTCCATTATTTCAACTATTTCAAAATCAGCCCACTCTGAACTCCCCCCCCCCAAACTTAAAAGCAAATCCCTTTATTTTTCCCAAATGCTGTTTGCGTAAAGGGAGAAAAGAAGTTACATGTGCTTGTTTCTTTGCCCTGTTTTGTTTTCATTTTTAAATACAATTGAAGCAGATACTGTGAAAGTTCAGAATATTTCGCATACATTGTATTGAAATGTTACGACTAGTAGGGATCAGATTGAACAGTTAGGGAAAGGGAACATAACTCTTTCAGAGGAGGTATTTATTCCATACTGCTGTCACAAAAGTATTAGGAGTGGAACTCAATTAAAAAAATGGCTTCACTTTTTTAAAAACGCAGGCGCAAAACTGACTTTTTATTGCCCACTAAACAGACTTGTGATGAACATGCTTTTGAGCCCCTCTGTTGTGGCCCCGTCCTCTGAGCCTATCCCTTTGGAGGAAGGCAACTCTGAGCAGGAGGAAGAGGAGCCAGCCAGATCTCCCAGCCCTCCCCCTCTGGCACCGGCTCAGGTGCCAGCTGAAAGAGAGCCAAGTAGTGGGGAAACAGGTGTCTCAGATGAGAGTGAGGGAGAGACGTCATTCCTGGACGCACGCCAAAGAAGGCGAGAGAAAAGGGTACTGCAGCTGCGGCGTATGAGGAAATCCTGAGTCATTGGATTGGAGTCATAGGATCCATGACTCACTGGACCACACCCAGAAGCATATCTATTTAAGACAGTACAATGGGTCACGAAGTTCGTGACGAACAAAGCTAACTGCACAGCTAAACAAACGGAGCAACCTCGTAGTCTTGGAAGCTGGATGAACGGCAAAGCTACGTAGGTGATTTTCTTGTTTGTGTAAACCAATAAAGTCCTTGGCAGACGGTGTGCATATCGCTGCCAAGGTTGAGATAAGAACTGCAGAGTGTGCCAAGTGAGTCTTAACCCTCGGCTGGCTGTGTTTTTGTGGGTCTCTGAAGGGGGGGGACAGATCATCTTGTTCGTCACCCAAAACTCCATCGTTAACCCACGATGGACCAACAGCTGCAGCAGCAGGTACAGCAGATGCTGGAGGCCAATCAACTTCTGCAACAGCAAGTAGCACAGCTAACTGCACAACTTGCTTTGGGAAATGCTCCTGTAGCAGCTCCACCTGCTCCCCTTCCCCGTCCAAGATGCCCAGTGAACATGCCAGATAAGTTTTCTGGACAGCAGGAAATGTTCCCGGCCTTCTTGGGACAGTGCCAGCTGTACATGGCAATGCGGCCGGAGGATTTTCCGGATGACCGGGTTCGGGTGGCTTTTATTATCAGCTCCCTCTCTGGCACTGCCGCCCGATGGGCCACGCCCCTGTTGCTGCAAGACAGCCCCTTGCTTCTGGACTATCAGGGCTTTTTGCAACACCTGCGCACCATGTTTGAGGACCCCCTCCGGGTGCAGACGGCAGCGAGGCGCATCAAAGACCTCCGCCAAGACAAGCGCCCCCTGCAGGACTATATTGCGGAGTTCCGATTGCTAGGCCAGGATTCGGCCTGGAATGAGGCGGCGCTGATGGATGCCTTCCAGGACGGCCTCTGCGATGAGATGCAGGACGAGCTGGTTCGGGTGGAGGCGCCACAGACCCTGGACACGCTGGTGACCCAATGCCTGCGCATCGATGCCCGCCTACAACGGCGACGGCCCCGTAGGGCTCTTCCGGAACCATCGACAGTGCCGGCACCCCCGCGTTTCGTACCAACAGCGCCCCGGACCGTACCGCGTTTGGTGGCGACGGCTGAGGAGCCCATGGAGCTCGGAGCAGCCAGACCTCAACTGACGGCCCAGGAGCGGATGCGGAGACGCCAAGGGGGGTTGTGCCTCTATTGCGGCGAGGCTGGACATTTCGCCGCCTCGTGTCCCCGGAAGCGGAGTGGATCGCTCAAGCCTGTTCCGGAGCCTCGGCGTGACCAGCCGGGAAACGGGTCAGGCCTGGCCTAGGGGAAACTCTGGGTCAGGCAGGTGACCATGCCCCGCCGGAGGCGGCGGCTGTGGACTGTGAGCCCCCTCGGCACCTGATTTTGAACACCCGGGTGTTGTTGGCTAACCGGTCGGAGGGGCTCCAGGCGCACGCGCTGGTGGACTCGGGGGCCACCACGAACTTTATGGACCAGGCCTTTGTGGCCCATTACAAGGTTCCCTTGGTTCCAGTGGACCCTCCGTTGAGGGTCGAAACTATTGATGGGCGGGAACTTGTGGCGGGGCCCATCAACTTCGCTACTCAGCCCTTGCGCCTTGCCATTGGGAACCATGAGGAGGCGATCCAGTTTTATGTGACGGCGGACCTGCACTTCCCCTTGGTCCTGGGGATGGCCTGGCTTCGGGCGCACGACCCTCAGGTGGCGTGGTCGAGAAATGCCATCTCGTTCCCCAGCCTGCAGTGTGTCGACCACCTTCGCCACACCTGTGCCGGCCAGGACGTCTCTGCCCCGAACGTCTCCTTGCCTCCGGAGCTGACATCCTTCGCCGACGTGTTCAGCGAGAAGGAGGCGGATCGCTTGCCCCCGCACCGACCCTACGACTGCGCGGTGGACTTGATGCCCAACGCGCCCCTGCCCTCGGGACGCCTGTACTCCATGTCGGAGCCCGAGCTGGCCGCCTTACGGGACTTTCTGGACAAGAACCTGGCCCGTGGGTTCATCCGGCCTTCGACCTCCCCGCTCTCGGCCCCAGTCCTCTTCGTGAAAAAGAAGACGGGGGACTTGCGCCTGTGTTGCGACTACCGGCGCTTGAATGCCATCACGGTACGGAATCGCTATCCCCTGCCGCTGATCCCGGAGCTGATGGAGAGGTTGCGGGAGGCCTCGATTTTCACCAAGCTCGACCTCCGGGGAGCCTACAACCTGGTGCGGATGCGAGAGGGGGACGAGTGGAAGACGGCATTTGGCACCCGATACGGACACTTTGAATATACCGTCATGCCGTTCGGGTTGACCAACGCCCCCGCGGTCTTCCAGCACTTGATGAACGACGTGTTCCGGGACATGCTGGATCGGTTCGTGGTGATCTACCTGGATGATATTTTGATCTATTCCCGGACCCCGGAGAGTCACCTCCAGCATGTCTGCCAGGTCCTGCAGCGCCTGCGGGAGCACCAGCTCTATGCGAAGTTGGAGAAATGTTACTTCTTCCAGACTTCCATAGAGTTCCTCGGGCACATCATCACCCCCGAGGGCATCGCGATGGACCCACACAAGGTGGCGGCCTTGCGCAGTTGGGAACCCCCGCGTCGGGTGAAGGACGTCCAGCGTCTGTTGGGATTCGCCAACTACTACCGGACCTTCATCCCGGGCTTTGCCACCCTGACCGTGCCGTTGACCCAGCTCCTTCGGAAGAAGGTTCCGTTCCAGTGGGGGCCCCCGCAGCAGCAGGCCTTCGAGGTTCTCAAGCAGGCCTTTGTCACGGAGCCGGTCCTGAGGCACCCCGATCCACACCGTCCGTTCGTGGTTGAGACAGACGCGTCCAACGTGGCGATTGGAGCGGTGCTGCTACAGGCTCCGGTGGATGGTGGCACTCTTTTTCCCTGCGCTTACTACTCCCGGAAACTCACTCCTTCCGAGCGCAACTACACCATCTGGGAAAAGGAGTTGCTGGCTATCAAGGCCGCGTTCGAGGCTTGGCGACATCACCTCGAGGGGGCCCGACACCAGGTGGAGGTGCGGACGGACCATCGGAACCTGGAGCACCTCACCACGGCCAGGAATTTGAACCAGCGGCAGATCCGGTGGTCGTTGTTTTTCGCCCGGTTCAACTTCCACGTCACATACATTCCGAGCCACCTCAACCAGAGGGCGGACGCGCTGTCCCGTAAGCCGGAATACTTTTGCCCAAAGGACTCCCTTTCCCCCCGGACGGTGCTGCCAGCGGACTCCTTGGCCGCGGTCCAGGAACCGGTGGACCTGCGGACTCAGGTGCTGGAAGCGCAGCGACGGGACGACTGGTCGCAGCAGCGGAGAGCGGACGTCGGCCCCGCGTCCCCATGGACCGTGGAGGAGGGCTTGCTCAGGCACCGGGGTCGGCTGTACGTGCCCACAAGTCCGCTCCGAGCCCTCGTCATGAACCAGTGCCATGACAACCCCGCGGCGGGGCACTTCGGCTTCTTTAAGACCTTGAACCTAGTGACGCGGACTTTTTGGTGGCCTCGGGTACGGCACGACGTGCACGCCTACGTGACGTCCTGTGTGCCATGCCGACAGGCCAAAGCCGCGTCCGGCCCCCCTCCTGGACTCCTCCAGCCGCTGCCGACACCGGAGAGACCGTGGGGAGCCATCTCCATGGACTTCCTGACTGACCTGCCCCTGTCCGCTACGTTCACGACCGTCCTCGTGGTGGTGGATGCGCTCACGAAGATGGCACATTTCATCCCGTGCCGCGGCCTGCCCTCAGCTCGTACCACGGCTCGCCTGTTCCTGCAACACATCTTCCGCCTCCACGGCCTGCCGGACCGGGTGGTTTCGGATCGCGGGGCCCAGTTCACGGCCCGCTTCTGGAAAAGCCTGATGGCTGCGCTGGAGGTGCAGGTGTGCCTGTCGTCATCACACCACCCGGAGACTGACGGGGGCACGGAGAAGGTCATTGGCATACTGGAGCAGTACCTCCGCTGTTTTGTCAACCAGCAGCAGGACAACTGGGCCGAGTACCTTCCCCTGGCAGAGTTCGCTTTTAACAACTCCCAACATACCTCCACCCAGATGACACCGTTCCATGCCAACGTCGGGTACCATCCACGTTTTTTTCCGTTGACCATCATGGACTCCCCTGTTCCTGAGACCCGGGACTTCCTCTCGGAGCTGCAGGCGGTGCAGCAACTGGTGCGGCGGCAGCTGATCCGGGCGAAAGAGGACTATAAACGGTTCGCCGATCGCGGCCGCCGGGCGACGCCACCGCTGGAAGTTGGAGATCGGGTGTGGCTGTCCACGAAACACCTCCCCACGGACCAGCCGGTGAGGAAACTGGCCCACCGCTTTATCGGTCCCTTCCCCATCGAGGCGGTCATCAACCCGGTGGCCTATCGGTTGACTCTACCCCGCTCCATGCGGCTCCACCCCGTTTTTCATCGGTCCCTCCTGGTCCCTGAGACTCCCACTAGCCGTCTCCGCCGCCCGCCGCCGCCTGCCCCCCCAGCCGCAGCCGACGAGGACGACGCCTCGACGTATGAGGTGGACAGTATTCGGGACTCCCGTTGGCTGAAGGGGCGCTTCCAATACCTCATCGCTTGGAAAGGGTACGGGGCCGAGGATTTCACCTGGGTGGACGCATCTGCCGTTCAGGCCCCTGACCTGGTGCGGACTTTCCACGAACAGTTCCCGTCCCGACCCCATCCCGACCGTCAGACCCGGGGGAAGGGCCCTGCGGTGGGGGATAGTGTTGTGGCCCCGTCCTCTGAGCCTATCCCTTTGGAGGAAGGCAACTCTGAGCAGGAGGAAGAGGAGCCAGCCAGATCTCCCAGCCCTCCCCCTCTGGCACCGGCTCAGGTGCCAGCTGAAAGAGAGCCAAGTAGTGGGGAAACAGGTGTCTCAGATGAGAGTGAGGGAGAGACGTCATTCCTGGACGCACGCCAAAGAAGGCGAGAGAAAAGGGTACTGCAGCTGCGGCGTATGAGGAAATCCTGAGTCATTGGATTGGAGTCATAGGATCCATGACTCACTGGACCACACCCAGAAGCATATCTATTTAAGACAGTACAATGGGTCACGAAGTTCGTGACGAACAAAGCTAACTGCACAGCTAAACAAACGGAGCAACCTCGTAGTCTTGGAAGCTGGATGAACGGCAAAGCTACGTAGGTGATTTTCTTGTTTGTGTAAACCAATAAAGTCCTTGGCAGACGGTGTGCATATCGCTGCCAAGGTTGAGATAAGAACTGCAGAGTGTGCCAAGTGAGTCTTAACCCTCGGCTGGCTGTGTTTTTGTGGGTCTCTGAAGGGGGGGGACAGATCACCCTCTCTTTACAACCTCAAGGGCGAATACCCTGTTTTTATCGTAAAATGAAACATAGAATTTCTCAGTCTCTGAATATTTAAGATCACCATATCAATGTACCTTCAGTGCATAAGGTATACATTTGGGAGCCCAAAAATGCTCCTATTTCTCCCTCATGTTCCTGTATAGAACTAAGGAGAAGTTTCCTGTTAGTTAAAACAATTAAAAATGCAGTGGCTTCCTTCCCAAAAAACTTTTCAGACTGAAGAAGCCCAAATAAAATCGACCTTAAGAGCATGTCCAATGTCTGAACCTGGTCTGTTTGTCCATTTATTCCAGAGCTTTCTCGACCTTGGCAGATTTGAAATGTGTGGACTTCAATTCCCAGAATTCTCCAGGCCAGCCATGACCAACGCTGAGAAACACGGATCTAATCTAATAATCTAACTTTCAGTTCTTAGGGAAAATCTGTTCTCTAAGTTCTAAGATGAAAACTTTTCCCAGTACTGTAGCATCTTCAACATCTGCTTGATTTTAGTCTTGAAAAGCTCTACCTTCTGCAATCTAGGAAAATGCTCCCTCATTCAGCTTGGACCACTCCCTTGCTGGAATCTAAAATAACATTGTGTCTTGCTTTAAGAGTAATATCAATCTATCCAGAAATAATTGCTTTGCTTTTAGATCTGTAGTGTAAAAAGACAGGGCTATTTTAAAGAAAGCAGGAAGAACCGTGCTGGTAGAAGGCTTGAAGCTCTTCTCTCAAATCCCTTCCTAAGTGTCCAGAAGTCCTGAAGCAAAGCCAAATAGAACACTACGCATCTGTAAGTTATTATGCTGTTTCAAAAAATGTGGTTGAAAATTAACGTAACAGCTCAGAGAGCTTCAAAGCAACTAAAAAATCGCAAAGATGGCAACGTGAGATCTTCGCCTCCTCGCTTTTTGAGTCCAGACACTCCACATCCTTGACCTTTATCAGCATTTGCCTCTGTCAAACACACAAACACACAAGCTTGGCTTGCTGCTTTCATCCCAGGGACTATCTGGATTGGAATAAAACCAATTTCCATCTCCAAATTATCTGGATTTTTAAAACACCAAGACAGGGATCGTATCCTAGGGTCGGGCAACTTTCTGTCCCACAAACAGGAAGGCCTGTTGGCTTGCATTCATATACGGGCACTCTGCTTCACGTTTCAGGTGGCCCTTCTCGCTTCGTTTCAAAGCAAAGCACCTTTCTGGTCACCTGTCCTTATGCAGCTGGTAAACGTCAATCAATGAGAATAGAGCTGGAAGAGACACTGGAGATCTTCTAATCCAGTGATGGATAACCTTTTTGCCGTCGCGTGCCAAAGACGGGGGGAGCATGGGGGGGGGGGTCGCACGCGTGCCCATACACATAATTCAATGTATCTTGCTCCCCCTGCGCAAGCCCATGCGACCCCCCCCTGCTTCCCTCGCTTTTGGCATGCGATGGCATGGTGGGCCTGGTAGGCCCGTTTTTTTGCCCTCCCCAGGCTCCAGAGACTTTCTAGGACCTGGGGAGGGTGAAAACAGCTTCCCCCCACACTGCTCCAGAGGCTGGAAATGGCCTGTTTCCTGACTTCCGTTGGGACTGGAAGGTCCATTTTTCTCCCTCCCTAAAAGCCTCTGGAGCCTGGGGAGGGCGGAAACGGCCTTCCCCACTCCCACAGAGGCCCTCCAGAGGCCAGAAAGAGCCCGTTTCCCGACTTCAGGTGGGCCCGGAAGGCCAAAAATCAGCTGGCCAGCACACGCATGGGCGCTGGAGCTGAGCTATCACAGTTCTCGTCCAACCCCACCACTCAAGCAGGAGACCTTATCCAATTTGAGACAAGTGGTTGCCTAGTTTCTTCTTAAAAACCTCCAGAAATGAAGCACTCATAACTTCTGGAGGCAAGCTGTTCCATGGGTTAATTGTCCTCACTGTTAGGAAGTTTCTTCTTAATTCCAAGTTGCTTCCCTCCTTGATTATAGTATCCATCCAATGTTTCTTGTCTTGTCTTCTGGTGCCTTAGAAAATCAGCTGACCCCCTCATCTTTGTGGCAGTCCCTCAAATACTGGAATACTGTTATCCTGTCACCCCTAGTCCTTCTTTTCTCTAGATTAGCCATACCCAGTTCCTGCAACTGTTCTTCGTATGTTTTAGTCTAAATTAGGGGTCTGCAACCTTAAACACTCAAAGACCCATTTTGACCCATTTCCCACAGAAAACACCGGAAGCCATAAAACCCGTCCCGGCCTAACTTTTTCTTGAGCGGCCACAAAAGTAGCATATGTAGTTGAATTAAACCTTCAGTTTTCTTCTGAAACTTTTTTTCTTTTCTTGGATTTATCCATGGTTGGTCTACCAGGGGTTGAAAAGCTCAATAATCGCATGCCGATGGGTGTCACACATTGGCAGTTGTGATGCATATTTTGAGTGACAGGGAGCTGCAGTTGAGGGGTGAAAGAGCCACATGCGGCTCCAGAGACACAGGTTGCTGACCCCTGGTCTAAATCATCCTAGTTGCTCTTCTCTGCATATTTTTTTTCCCTCACAGTGCAGAGAATCTGCAGAAATTATCTTCAGTTTTTAGATATGAGGGGAGGGATAGGACTATTCTTGCTTAAAATCCCGACAACCTCATTAAAACCACTGATGGAGGACACAGGCCAGCAGGGAATTGGAGGGAGCCTATCACGGTGAGAAGGGTAGAAATGCAAGCACATAGGTCCACAAGGAACACACTCTTTTATCAAATGGGGCACTACCAGATCCAGCCAAGGAAATGAAGCGAAGTGCAGAGCAGTAGATCTATATAATAGGGAGTAATTCAGAGGTGTTATTCAGTCAGTTCTGATGAATTGGTAAACGCCACCTGCCCGGACATAATGCCATCCTATTTAGCCACATTTTCGAGGCCGGGCACATGCGCAGAAGGCCAGGGGCATGCACAGGTTGGGCACAGGTGTGGAAGGTGCGGAGGTGTGAGCAGACTGGTGGCAGCAATATGTGAAACCCATCCCTGGAGTAACTGCTTTTTAAGTTGGGTGTTAAAAAGTGGGAGGTCCTCCTTCATCATAGAAGGGCCAAAAAATATTTTTTATTTTCCATTGCTGACCTGTAACTTATTTATCATACAAATTGAATAAACAATACAAATTATATTATGAATACAAATGTAATAATAATAATAATAATAATAATAATAATAATAATAATAATGGCTGATACCTAGGACACTGGCAGTAAGAAGGTACTTGGTTGATACCTAGGACGCTGGCAGCAACCAGTATCAACCATTAGCACCAGTCAATGGTATTTGTGATGCATTTTTGAATGTTCAGTTGACTTGAGTTTCATATTTAATGAATAAAGATAACAACAACAACAAGAATCCGACCAGTATATATCAGACACAGGGAGTTTAAGCTCTCCTTCATGGATTTTTTAAAAAAATATGTTACTTCATTTCAGATTGTATTACAGGCAGTCCTCGATTTACGGCACTGAAAAAAGTGACTGATGACCATTTTTTTACTGTTACGACCTTCGCAGCATCCCCATGGTCACGGGATCAAAATTCAGGTGCTTGGCAACTAGTTCCTATACATAACCATTGCCACCTGTTATGGACTCTTCTAGCACCCTAAAAACATTACAGGACAAGCTCTCCGCCCCATAATTTTGCTCCAGGCCCTACTACACCTTATGACATACTGTGTCTTAAAATGCTGCAAATTCCTGTTTTCCCCGCAACAGATTAACCCGGTTACGTTTTCTGGCATTCACACTGAAGGATCAGGAACGTGAACTCAAAAGGGAGGCTTGGTGCAAAATTTAGTTTGTTATGACTATTTTTTCATCAGCGTCAGGCCGTTCCCCAGACAAGCCTTGATGGGAAGAAGAACAAGAGAGAAAAAGGGAGAACTAGCTTGAGAGAACAGGAGGTTCTGAAAGTCTGGGGGAGCACAGGTCACAGGCAGGTGGGGGAGGGACTCAAAAGCCCCCACCCCTCCAAGGGCTGCACCAGCCACAGTGAAGAAGCCTAGGGAGGTGGGGGGGGGGGCGCAAGGGAGAGAAAGTCTTCTGCAAGTGATCAATTCACATATCCGGCAGGAAGAGAGGGGGGGAGAAGCAGCAGGGGGCAGGGGAAAAGGACCGAAAGGGGGGAAACCTGTGGGGCAGGGGAGAAGGACTTTTGCAAATGAACAGCTCAGACCTCTGCTAAAGGTGACTGCCTCTTCTGAAGTAGAGAGGGGAAAAAAAAAAACGAGGAGGAAAGAATGAGTGAAAAGAAGGGGGGAGGGAGGAGGAATGAGACAGAACAAAAAGGAAGACAAAAGAAGGCCCACTCTCCAGACTGGCCCACCACTAGTACAGGACATGTTCAATGGAGCTTGGCTTCTAGTAGAAAAAGCAGACCACCCCCCCGCCCATCCTTGGCCCCGACCCATTAGTTAAAGAAATGTCTCGCCCCTTGAAAGTTTTAGCTTACGCAGAGAGGCCTTGCTTTTTCCTAAGTTGGAACTAGGAAAGCCACGGGGCCTTCTTAGTGGTGGGGCCTGCTCTCTGGCAACGGGTCTCTTTCAAATACGGGCAGTCCTCGGCTTACAACAGTTCATTTAGTGACCGTTACAATGGCACTCAAAAAAGTGACTCATGAGTGTTTTTCACAGAGCGGAACGCCGCTGCAGCATTCCCTGTGGTCACATGATCAAAATTCCAAAAGTCAGTTCGGCAACGGACTCATATTTAGGACGGTTGCAATGTCCCGGGGTCATGTAATCCACCTTTTTTAACCTTCTGGCATGCAAAGTCAATTCGAGAAGCCGGATTCACTTAACAACCGTGTTACTAATTCAACAACTGTGGCAAGAAAGGTGGTAAAATGGTGCAAAACTCACTTAACTAATGTTTTGCTTATCAATAATGGAAATTTTGGGGTCAATTATGGTCTTAAGTCGAGGAATACCTGTACAGGCGAATTCTGTTTCGACTTTCCCTTCTTTCCCACTTTTTTTTTTTTTTTTTTTAGGAAATGCCTGGAGAGCAAGGTAGCTTATGAGGTGACACCAACAGCCAGTTAAGCAATAACTTAAGTTCTACTCTCAGATGTGAAGCTGGTTGTAGCTTTGACTTAATACTAGCAGTAACAGCATCAACTACTATTAACAGTAATTGCTATAGTTCTTTTTTCTTGCAATTCTTACATGAATCCTAGAAAAGCCTGTAAATTAATAATCTGAACTCTAGGGCTATGAGGGAAATAGTAATAAAGGTGACAGACAGACAGATAGATAGATAGATAGATAGATAGATAGACAGACAGACAGACAGACACTGTGTCCCCCCCCCAAAAGACCCTGTCTTATATTTTTTTGAACCCTGAAATAAGCACTTGGCCTTATTGCCATGTGATCAAAAACCCAATTGGGCTTATTATCAGGGGATGTATTATTTTGGGGGAAACAGGGTGGGTAGATAGATAGATAGATAGATAGATAGATAGATAGATAGATAGATAGATAGATAGACAGACAGACAGACAGACAGACAGACAGGCAGATAAACAGATAAACAGATAGATAGCTAGATAAACAGATAGATAAGATACCGTGTTTCCTCCAAAATAAGACCCTCTTATTTTTTTTTAACCCTGGAATAAGCACTTGGCCTTATTTTCGGGGAGGTCTTATTATTTTGGGGTGCATGTAGCAAGATGGGGTTCCTCTTGCCGTCTTACCTGATTTCCAGCTCTGCATTTAAATATTTTCGGGGAGGGTTTATTTTCGGGGGGAGGCTTATTTTAACTCATGTGCTCAAAAGCCTGATTGGGCTTATCATCAGGGGATGTCTTATTTTCGGGGAAACAGGATAGATAGACAGACAGATGATTGATAGATAGATAGATAGATAGATAGATAGATAGATAGATAGATAGATAGATGTGCAGACAGATACATGGGGCCACCTTTGCCTCTTGCAACAGTTCCCATACAACTAGCAATTCCTCTGAAATAATAAAGGAAGAACATATAACAACCGCTAGCAATGAGTGAAAAGGCATTTTTCCCTCTGGATTTATTTATTTTGTTTGTACCTCGCCTTTATTATTTTTTACAAATAACTCAAGGCAACAAACATAACCAGTGCACCTTCCTCTTCCTATTTTCTCCACAACAACAGCTCTGTGAGGTGGGTTGAGCTGAGACTGAGCGACTGGCCCAAATTCACCCAGTTGGCTTTCATGGCTGAGATAGGACTTGAACTCACGGGACTTCCTGCTTTCTAGCCTGGCTTCTTAATCACTAGAGCAAATGGGGCTTTTGTTAATACCAACTAATTGAGCTGATTTGTAAGGTGCCTCAGAAGGACACAACTTTCTCCTGCTAAACTACGGGTTTCAGTCTGTTGTGTTACACATTAGGAAGGAAATTCCTTCCTAATGGAACAGCAGCAGAAACTTTTCTTCCCAACCTGGGGAAGAATAACAGAACTAAACAAAATAAATAAAAATAAAGCTAGAGCATTAAGCCTTCTTGTAGGATTACCTCAGAAGGACTGCATCTTTCCACCTGTGTCTTTGTTGGAAGAACAAAAGTACATCACAGCTTTCCCCCGCCCCTCCTGCTGCTAAAATCACACCTGTGAAGATCCCTTTCGCTTTCCCATCTACCTGGAAAATACTGTAGAAAGAGGCATTTGGCCTCTATACAAGTAGTCCTCAACTTACGACCACAATTGAGCCCAAAATTTCTATCACTAAGCAAGACAATTGTTAAGTGAATTTTGTCCCATTTTACAACCTTTCTTGCCACATTTAAGTGAAGCACTGCAGTTGTTAAATTAGCGACACAGTTGTTAAGCAAATCTGGCTTCCCCAGTGACTTTGCTTATCAGAAGGCCACAAAAGCGGATCACGTAACCCAGGGACACTGCAGCCGTCATAAATATGAGTTTAGTTGCCAAGCATCTGAATTTTGATCAGGTGACCATGGGGATGATGCTACAACGGTCGTTAAGTGTGAAAAACGGTCGTAAATCAACTTTTTCAGGGCTGTTATAACTTTGAATGGCCACTAAATGAATTGTTGTAAGTGAAGGACTGTTTGGATTTATACCTTCATATTCCTTGATATTTGCGAGAGTTGAACTAAGTTAGGACTAGTTCTCCTTCCGGTTAAAAAGTCCCATAGCCCAACTTTTAAGGGGTAGCTATTTTAAAATTCACATCTCATCCCTCTTTTTCCTGCCATACCTTTTCTCTCCCTTCTTCTGACAACCCTTTTAAATCAAAGCAGCTGCTGCTTATTGTCAGTCCATGGTTTCTACATGACATCCCAACATTTGTTAGAGTAAAAATAGGTACACTTTAAAAAAAACAAAAAAACAACAACATGTGCTTTATATTTGGGAGAAGAAAGAGGCAGGGACTAGAAATGGCTTCTGGTGAGGCCCATAGCCGGACCGACAGGCAAAAGAAACTTTGCTAGACTTGCTGGTTTCTCTTGCATTTAAAAACAAACAAGGTTTAGCTCTTGAACGATTGCCTCCGTTATTATGCCTAGCTAGCTGGTCCCCCAAGCAATCTTATTTAGTCAATTTTGAAGGCCACGATGATAGAAAAGCAAACTGGTCAGAAGTAAACCCAGAAGCATAATCTGACACCTCCACTCCCACCCACCCCTACGCCTTTAAAAAAAAAAAAGTCCAAATTCCATTGTTATCTGCAGCAAGTCTAGTCAGTAAGAAAATAGGAAGCGGTTGAAAAAGTATATTTCTAGTTTTTTAATGAATTCACCAGACCCTGGATAGTCCTCGTTCTAAGGCAGTAGTTGATTTGGAATTTTTAGCCTTAAAAAAAAAAAAAAAAGATGGTGGAAAAATCTGAACTTTTCTTGCCTGCTTTAAGACACAAAAGGATCAGAAAGGGATTTTGTGTGTGTGTGTGTATCTTCACGGGTTGTGTAGGTTAAGGGCTCAAGAGAACTGGAAGCTGAGATGCAGGGACTAAGATAAAGATATTTAGTGAGTCAGTGCGGATAGTTAAGTTAGGCGATACTGATGTCACCAGAACGGAAGAAAGAGATCCTGCATTCGTGGGATCCACTAAATAAATCGCAACAGCGGATTTTAGCAAAGTGGATGAATGAGAACTAAAGGGGGAAGGGGGGGGGCAGAGCAAGGGCTGGGCCTGGAAGGGTTAAGGGGGAGCTGAAGCCTGTGTTAGGCCTTGTTGCCATGGCAGCAGACTGTCTCACTGGCACTCCCTGACCCCTGAAGGGGGATCTTGGGGAGTGGGGCGGTGGGGGGGGGAGGCTGAGACTCAGACACTCCAGGCGGAGTTGGGGCAAAGTCCCTTGAGAATCAGTCTAGCACCTGATACTACAACAGTAAAGCCATAGCCTCCCACCCCACCCGTGTGTGTGTGTGTGTGTGTGTGTATACTGTGTTTCCCCGAAAATAAGACCCTGTCTTATATTTTTCTGAACCCTGAAATATGCGCTTGGCCTTATTGCCATGCTCTCAAAAGCCCGATTGGGCTTGTTATCAGGGGATGTCTTATTTTTGGGGGGGTGGGGAACAGGGTATTTGTGTTGCATGCATGATAGCTGGCTGGGAAACACCCACATGCAGCCAGGAAAAGGCTTCTGAGAGCCAGGCGGCAAGCTCACGCAGTGATCTGCAGGGTTATATATGTATGCTACCCACTGATGCAGACAAAGGATAAAATGCATACATCGGCCGGTTAACGGACGCACAGCCACAGCTGAATGACAATGAATTACAGGTAAATAAATAAATAAAAATCCATGTGCAAAATTCAAGGGGGGGGGGGAGGGGAAGTGGCTGGTGGGCTGTAATGCTCCCACACACAGCCCCAGGCTGCAAAAGAGGTGATCCTGGCTCCTTGAACTCCCACACTCTCTAGGGCAAAGGGTACGTACTACATTCCCATGTTCAATGGTACAGGAAAGACACGGCCAGTAAAAGAGCCAAAAATTTGGCCACTCAAATGAGGGGGAACAAAGATAACTGAGCCTAGAGCAGGACAGGGGATAGCAATGTGGCAAGGAATACCAAACACCTCCCTATTTATTGCAAATGCAAGACAGAAATTCTGCACTTTCCTCCCTATTCAAATATAGATCTTCCGCACATTAAAATCCACCTGGTTCATTCCTCCCCGGACCTTGGCTTATTTATTCAATCCACGTTAGCCATTTTCTTACACTCAAACCGGACAGGAGACCATGGGTTTGGTTACCGAATTGACTGTTGTTCTGATTTCCACTCTTTTAAAATTCGGTAAGGCTGCCCGGAATCCACTGAGTTTCAGGGGGTAAATAAAATTGCGTAAGAAATTAATCAAATATCACAAGAGCCCCCCCTCCCCCCCAAAAAGGCCCACCCTACCACTTTGCTTTTTGACACTCGCTGTGCAATAAATTGCACATGAGCATGGGAAGTTCACACTATTGTGCTTATATCACCCATAGAGCAGTCTAAAAGCATTTTCCCAATCCACATTTCCCAATCCACACACTACATAAGCCATGTTTGGTTTAGTCATGGTTTGTAGAATATGCCACGATTCACACAGAGTTCGCACAACATGCTAAACCCTAAATCCTGGTTTCCCAACCATTACTATGCTCAATGAAAGCTAAACCAAACATGGTATGGTTTGTGGAATCTTTGGTACTCTCTGAGCTTGGTTGTTGTTGTTTTCAGATGTCTCATCTGGTAACGAGAGAGGCTGAGACCAGAATATTTTTCTTATAAATGTGGATTCTGACTTTTAAAATCTTCCCACACAATCTCCCTACTCTGGGCAGGAGGATGCTATCTCAAAGGAAGTATTCTAAGAAAACCCATATCCAGCTATGATTTTGCTCTCTGCTTCACAAGAATCTGGATTTTGACTAGGCTGCTCTAGAGCAGGGTTCTCCAACCTTGGCAACTTTAAGACTTGTGGACTTCAACTCCCAGAATTCCCCAGCCAGCCAAGAAGAATTCTGGGAGTTGAAGTCCACAGGCCTTAAAGTTGCCAAGGTTGGATGCTCCTGCTCTACCAATATTTTAAACATGTTAATGGCATCTTCTATGTTCAAAATCCTGTGGCTTTCTTTTTAACTATGCCGACTATTTAACTACTATTTAACTAGGCTGACCTGGTTTATGGGAAATAAGGCCCCAGTACCAATGTCCAATTCTTCTGCAAATTATTCAGACAAGGCTCTTTTTTCCTCTTTCTATCCAGAAAGCAATGCCATCTCACCACTCAGTTTTGAAGACAACATTAATTAGCTAGCCGCCAGTGGAGGAAACAAAATTATGATGGGAACCTTGGTTCAAATTTTTTGGAAAACCGAGCAAAAAGCCTCTTGGTCAGAAAAGTCATGTTGTTGTTTTTAAGGCAAGAGAGGTTTATGGATGGTCCCGCACTGCAGATTGCCAAACCATTGTTTGCGGAATAAATCACAATTAGCCAAATGCACACAACTTGCTAAGTCATAAACTATGGATTATAAACCACAATAGCTATGTATGTGGAGCAGACAGAGTGAAAAGCAAATAACCCCTTCTGGCATAGCATGAGGTATGAAACGAGGCATTGTGTCTGAGCTAAGCTCAAGCAAGGGAATCCTTTCTCCACAGGTATTAACCAGCTCCTTTAATAATAACTGGATGGGATGGCTTGAAACAGAGCCTGGAGCCTTCCTGGTGTGTATGTTTAGCCAGTGTAGGTAACTCATCCACATCAACAGGTAATGACACCAACATGAGCAAGCACTGGCGATGCAGTGATCAGGCCAATGCTGGAACTCCATGCTTATAACAAGACATCTGATGTCTACAGAACCAAGCAGATTGTTTCCTCTGCTTCCCCATCACCAAAACCGTTATATGCCATCCTTTTTGAGCATTGCTTTCCGTGGGCCTTATTGGAGCCCACATTCCTTGCCAAGATGGCTGAAAGTTGGGAATGCTGTGTAGGAGCTCAACACATCTGGAGAACAAAGAAGGGAAAAGATGGCATCTGCAGAAGAAAGCACCCCAATAAGTCTTGTTTCAAGAGAATGTCCTTGCCATCTGGTTCCATGCTTAGCATCATTGACTGCCGGCTATCTGCAATTTGGCAGTTCGAATCTCACTAGGCTCAAGGTTGACTCAGCCTTTGATCCTTCCAAGGTTGGTAAAATGAGGGTCCAGATTGTTGGGGGCAATAAGCTGACTCTGTAAACTGCTTAGAGAGGGCTGTAAAGCACTGTAAAAGCGATATATAAGTCTTAGTGCTTTTGCTATTAACAGTAGTATTGGCCCAAACAGAGAAGAAAAACTGGAAGTCTTATTAGATGCCCCTAATCATATTAATATATACCCCAGACTATGCTTTGCTAATTACAGTATTTTCCCTTGCCCCAGGTTACTCCTCTTCAGTTTTTTCAGACAACCATAAAAACTCCAATTTCCAATCAGAAACACTTTGGCATCCCTACCAAGCTCAGGAACAGCCACAGCCACCTTTCCAATTAAGGTCCTTTTTTATTTTGCAAGAAAGCTTTGAGGGGAAAAAAGCTGGTGCTTGGGACTAAACTGGGGACCACCAGAGAGAAAAGGAACAATCTGGCATCCTTAAGGTAGCCTTCTCCTCGCAGGGAGGTTTTATAATATAAGCAGACAGGGCCCAACAATTAAATTGTTTCTTCCCTGCAACTCCCAGACGGTAGTAGGAATATAAAAAGGAAGAGAAGCTCTGGTAGCCTTTGCAAACATGAGGACTAATATAAAAAAACATGTTTATTAGTAAGAAGAGATAGACCTTTTGGCCTTCTCTTTTAGGGCCAGTTCTTCCAGGACTTATACTGATATTTATTGTAAGAGGAGGAAATTGTTTTTCTCCCCTAAGCTGGAACTGCAACCTACAAATCACCAACTTTTGGGGAGAAGAAAGAAGGGAAACCCATAACAGTTCTACAGCAGTTATGCATATTCTCTCTTCCCACTTCTTTCTATCAGTGTGAAACCAGGCCAGGGAAGGTTTAAAACTAGGAGCACATACACTCTCTATTCACGGTTGTGCTAACACCAGGGATGTGAAGTGGCATCCCGAAGGGTGTGCAAGCAAGGAAGATGGGAACAAGCAGAAAGAAGAGACAAGACAGGGCAAGATGGAGAGAGTGGCGGGGGGCGGGGGTGTCATGCTGCAGACCTCATCTGGCTAACGTCTGGCATGAGCTGGCAGAAACGGAGTATATAAAACCTGGCGGAAAATGGTGCAGTGGTGAAATGGATGAGTAGTACAGGCGGATGAGGAAGCAAATACCCAAGGTGAGATCGTAGGCTCGAGGATGGATAAAAAAACCGACGACAGTAGAAGGTTGAAGGTATCGCACGGCGGCGGAGGCTAAAGAATGAATAAGGATGGATGAGTGGAAGGGGGGTGGGGATGACTCCTAGTTAGAAGACGCCGAAAGGGATCAGTTCCCTATAAGGGAGGTGGGTGAATAGGGAGACACAGAAGGCAGTCTCTCGGTTGCGATGGGTGTGAATGGGGAGACAAAGGTGGAGACGAGGAGATGGCTGAATTGAAGCAATTGATGGACGTGCATTACAGCAATGCCCCCGTTTCAGCCCAGATGGGGAAACGGAGGCAGCGTGCCATTGCACACCAGCCATGATGTTGGGACATGGGACAGATTTCAACAGAGATACAGACAAAATATATTTCTTTGACTATGGGACTCCAGCTTCAGCTCATGGCCGTGAGATAAGGCAACCCTGTTCCTTAAATCTCTCATTAAAAAACTCCCATTCCTGCAACCGTCACCCACATGACTGGGGGGGATGGAGGGGGAGAGGCTAGAAATGACTGGCACTGTAGCTTCACAGATCCAGAAGGCATCGGTGGTGGCTGCGCTGGCAACAAAGAGAAATATGAAACAACCCCTTGGCACCTTCCACTGAGTGAGAGCTTTTGTCCCATCTTCTGTAAGCACAGATATGGGCCAGGGATCTTGGAAACTTAAAAGAAAAGGTAGGGAGACTGAGAGAGAGTGAAGGGATGACGAAGAAGAGGAGGAGGAGGAGGAGAACAGGCAAGGTGATGAGACTGGTGCAATATTTCTCTTCCTTCCAATCTCCCACCCCCAGGTTCCTGCTTGGTTGCAATTTCTCCTTAACTCGTTTCACACATGCACATACAATCCCGTTGTAGAGCTGATCAGGAGGTCCAGTTCTGGCTCTATGATGAGCACGAAAGTAGGGGTGAAGGCACCACTGAGACTATCTAAGACTGCAAGCTTGTATTTCTCTAGGTCAGGGGGAAAAAAATCGACTCTACGTGCATGCTTTACAAAACCTCCAGCAAACAACCTCTGTTGTTTGAGGGTCCCAAAACGTATCTTCTCCAAAGCCTGACATAAACGCATACCCTCTGCGTACAAAGCACATATTTCTCTCTTAACTCAGTTATAATTTCTCGTGCCCAAGATCTGGCCTCAAAGCATTAAGTAACAAGGAAGCTTATACAAACATACCAATCAAAGTGTGTGTGTATATATATAAGCAGAGATAAATGAGCGCTTGGGTTTCAATAAGTAATGCATATATGCAGACTTGTACCATACACACACATGCACATCAATACATCAACTGTTAAACCCGACAGGAGAACATGCTACCTTTAAAATGGGGGGGGGGGACGGGGGCAGTTATTGTATTTTAATCCAAACTAATCCCCATTCACCATCTGCATTAAAGACGAAAGATGCCAGAGATCATATTTTTTTAACTTTCAGCAGACAAGTATACCTTATTCCTCTAAAAAGGGCTGGATACAGGGCACTGTCATCACCTCGCATAAGGAGAACAATCATTTTGGTTGTCCGTCACTGCTCTGAACTCCCTCTGGGTGGGGCAAGGATGTGGATCTAGAAGTATTATTATTATTATTATTTTTTATAAAGCTGCCTTTTCTAACTGCATAAAACAATTATTTTAAAGCTTAAGACCGTTCTGTACATCTCCTCCACCTCCCCATTCCTGGCCAGATGTCTGCTATCTCCAAAAAAGAGAAAGGGGAGGGGGGGGGATGAAGGCCACTTAGTCTGAGCCTTCAAGGCTTTTCTGACCTAAAAGGAGCCGATGGGAAAATGTTAAGTCAAGGTTTAAGGGGACAGTCTGCATTTCTGTTAACCAATCATGGAAGCCAACACAAAGAGGGCGAAATCCACACCAGCGATGGATCAGAGAGAGGAGCCCCGAGAGAACTCTAGGAGAATGCCAAGGAACACCTGCGTGGCGCATAGAGAGATAGGAAATGCTGCCGTTAGGAGCCCCAACTGGGTCTGAAGGAATGAGGTTAAGAGACTTAGATCATCATTTGTTCCTAACTGGGGTAAGGTCCTCATGACGCGGGAGATGTTCTCCTCCAAAGTGACTGTGCAAGACGGATTCCCGAGGGTGGGGAGCCCGAAGACGATGTCCCTTGCTCTGCTGGATGATGCCCCACCCTGGAACATTTGAGCAGAGGCTGTCTGTGCACAAACTCACGCATGCGCAGAGAAGCTGGCACCTCTGATGAAGAACATATGCCTCTGTAGCCTTGGACTGCAGATGTGTTTATGAACACGGGTTCACTTTCCAGAGGGTGCATGCCATGCCATGCCTGCCTTATTGTGCGTGCATGCATGTGCCCATGTAACATGTTTGCCTCTCTATGGGAAGGGAAGGAAGAAAAAAGGAAAAAAAAAAAAAAAGGAGAGGCTGTCGTGGAATAGCCAAGCTTCTGGGCAGGAGAAGAGCAAGGTTTCATTACATAAAGGGGCATGAGAAAGCTACGGCGTCTCCAGCCGCTACCAGCATGGTGCAGGGCTCCCCTCCCCATTTATAGCCCCTAGACCTTGCTCTCTTCCTAGACAAACTGATTTATGCCGAGGCGAAAACTCTGCCAATGAATGAAGGCTACGCGGAGAGAGACCCCTGACCTCGCCCGTGACCTCTGACCCTGTCTGGCTTCACAGACAGGCTGCAGCTGGGTCTCTCCCCCTTGACCCTTTAATTCCAGACCTGCCCTAGCTCCACCAGACATTAACCCTCTGAGTGCTGCATCTCTCTCTCTCTCTCTCTCTCTCTCTCTCTCTCTCTCTCTCTCTCTCTCTCTCTCTCTCTCTCTCTCTCTTAGTTGCTCTTGGGAAAAGAAAAGGAAGAGGGGGAAAAAAAAAGCTGACACAATTAAGACTCGTGAATCTTTTACCTGAGTTTAAGTTACAATGGAAGGATTGGCTGCATTTCTGGAAGCGGAGATTTTGTGCAGCTCATCTTCCCCGCCACCCCACCACATCTGAACCCTGGCCCACCCCATTTCAGCGGTCCTATGCTTTATCCTAAAGTCACGCTCTCCGGCCCCACGCTGCGCCTGCCTGCCCTCTCTTGCCTTCTGAGATCATTCAGTCTGCCAGGTTCCAGTCAACACACACACACTGAAAAACGTACAACCCTCTCCCTCCCCCTTGCCAATTTGAACCCCAAGCAATCGCTGCTGTTGCTCTCTCTCTCTCTCTCTCTCTCTCTCTCTCTCTTTTTTTTTCCTGGGCTCCTCCTCCTCCTCTTCTTCCTCCTCCTCTCCTGTCGCACTCAACTCCTCCTAAATCTCAGCCCTTACTCCGCTCCTCCACGCAAGGTCGATATCCCCAGCCTCCCCAGGCACCCCCTCCCCTCCCGGCCCCCTTCTCCTATTCTAAAGAAGGGCAGGTTAGGGGCAACAAGTAGCAGCAAAATGTACAGTCATTGGAGATGGGGAGGAAGGGGGGGGGGGGGAGAACGGAGCTCCTCTGCCCCCCTCCCCCATTCCTGCCTGCAACTGCAGAGAGGTGCATCTTGGGATGAATAAATTACACGGGCAATGGAATGGCAAGCACAATTCAGGGACGGAGGGAGAAGACAAGCAAAAATACAGGGGTTTGGGGGGGGGGGGGGAGAGGTTTGAAAGAGAAAGAATCACCCCTGCCTGCATTAATCCCCCTCCCCCCTCTTTTTTAAAAAAGGCCAGCATCTCAATGGTCTGTCACTCAGGAGGTCAAAGGCATAATCAGATAATAACCTGTAATTGCTCAAATTCCTTTGCAACCATCATATTAAAATCTTTTTAAGGCCCCTATTCCAAGACCCTCTTTCCTCTCCACCCGCTTGATAAACCACCCCCACCACTCCCAACCTAACTCTCCTATATAAAGGAAGGGGAACCTTATTTTCTTCCCTGTTTCTCCACCCCCAACTCTTTCTTCCCACCGCAGTCCAGAAAGGATCCTTCCATCCATGCACCTATTTCGGATTTCTGATTTACTGCTCCATCGCTGGTGGGGAAGGGCGGGCGGGGGGGAGGGGGCAGTTTTCTTTGCCAATCTCAAATTTTGCTTCATGCAGGGCACCCCAGTTTATGACTGAAAACAGGCAGGAGGGCATCAGGGGGTTGGGGGAAAAGGGTTCAGACGAGCTGAGCCTTAGACTGCAATCATGGGCACAGCTTTTGGGGAACTTCCTTAAAGGAAAATCCAAGCAGAAACCCCCTCTCCTCTCTCCCCACCCCCCATTTACTCCAGACTGTTTCTGCTCCGAGAGAGAGGTGGGGAGAGGCCGGAGAGTTAAATAAATGATTCTTTTAAAAATAATAATAATAATGAACCTGACTGCCCTCTTAGTCGTTATACAGCCTCAACTTCCTTCCTTGGCAGACCTTCCCATTATCTGCACTGCCTGCCTGCCAGCCAACCAGCCACCCCACCCTGCTCACCTACCTGATCCGCTGGGAGGAGGGACTGCAGTGGTCCATCCTCCCCCCCCACACACACACATACACCATGTAGAGCTCCCACAAAGTGTGCATTGTGGCGGGAAGATGAGGAGGTTGGGGTGGTGGGGGGGAGAGATGCAAAAGAACAAAGAATGTGTGTCTTTAAGGTGCAGGGGGCCAGGAGCGGGGGAAAACAGGGGGCTGCCTTGTAATTCTGGAAACGTAGGAAAGACCCTCCCGGGGAGAGGGGGGGGGGCTTCCAATCCTCTCTTCAAACTTGACCTCCGATCTGCTTCTCTCTCGTTCTCTCTCTCACTCTTCTCTCCCCCCCCACCCCGCCATCATTCCAGCCTTTTTTTTTTTTTGCACAGGAAAATACACAGTGCAAGAGAGCTGAGTGGAAAGGGGCCCCGTAGGGGAAACGGGGAAGGGGAAGGAGGAGATGGGGGGGGGGGGGATCTGTCCAGTCAGGAGCTGTTGCTGCACCTGCAAGGGAGGGGAAAAGTTGCCTCTTCGGTCTCTTCTCTCTTTGCATCTATTTATTAACCCCCCCACACCCCAAGATCCAAGGAATGAAGGGCAGGGTGGACTGGGGAGGGGGAATGCACGGGGTGCAAGAGGGGTGCGTGGGGGGACCGCATGGAGAGAAAGCCCAGGAGAAAGCAGCCACGTCTGGAACAGAAGGGCCAGAGGTGGGGGGGGGGGTGGGAAAGTTGGGGTTGCGGTTGAGGGGGGTGGGGGTCAGGGAAAAGCAGGCAAAGAAGGCGATCTCCGATTCTCTCTCCCCTTCTCTCCCCCCCCCCCCCTTGAAGAAATCGGAAAGGCGAAAAAGGGGGAGGGTGATGAGAAGCGGGAAGGGAGGAATTCCCCAATTGGGGGGTCGGGAGAGGGAGGGGAGGGTTAATGGTGGTGGAAGGAATGACAGAAGGGCGAATTTGGGACGGTGGGGGGGGAGGGATTCCCTAGGCCCCTGGGGTGCGGGTGGAGAGAAGGGGGGGGGGGGGTCGAAACGCGGATCTTACTTGTGGGAAGGGACCGAAGGGGGGGGTCGCGCGGCGGGGCAGGGGTCTACCGGTGGATCGGGAGCCCTGGTCTAACCAAGGAGGTTAGCCAGCCGGGGAAGGCGAGCGAGGCAAAGGAGGTCCTGCGGAGGGCGACGGCGGACGCGTCCCCCCCCCCACCACCTCCAGCCCCCCCCCACGACCCCCGCTCAGCGCCCGGGGTGGGGTGGGGGGTGCAAGCAGAAGAAGTGGCGGCGCAGGGCTCCTCCGCCCCCCCTCCACCCCCAGCATCTGGATGGGGACCGTCGCCGCGCACTCACCTGCAAGGGTGCCCGACCGAGCCTCCTCCTCCTCCTCCTCCTCTTCTTCTTCCTCCTCCTCCTCCGCCGCCGCCTCCTCTTCTGCGTCTCCACCGGCAACCAGAGCCAGTCTCCGGGGCCCGCCAGCGCTGCATGCTGGGACGGCCTCTTTGGGGGTGCTGGTGATGTCATTGGTTGGAGAAAGTGGTGGGTTGCCGGGGGGGGGGTGGAAAGAGGCGGCGGGCGGGATATGAGATTCATCACCCCCCTCCCGGAAAAAGCGGGGCGTGCGAGCGTTGGGCAGCGCGAAGAAAGGAAAGGCGAGCCGAGCCGAGCCGAGCCGAGCCAGGCAGCCGCCCTCCCTCCCTCCTTCCTTCCCTGCCTCGCCTCCGGCTGGCGGATTTCGCCGCTGCGGGGATCGCGAGAAAGCCAGCCGGCGCTCGGCGACTGCGGGATCCGTTGCGGGATCCACTTTCTCTCCCCTCCCCAAATAGTCCGTCCGCAATGCACACTTCAAAGCCACTGCGAGGGTGGGTGGGTGGGTGAGTGGTGGGCTGCTGCTGTCCTCCACAGCCAGCCGGGAAGGAGGAAGATTTAGCTTGCTAGCTTGCCTGCCTGCCCGGGATTGGGAGCGGGGTGGGGGGTGGAAGAGTGTCAGCCGGCTGGATCCAGTCCCCGGGTGCTTTTTTCTTCTCCTCCCTCCCTTCCCGGGGTCGAGGAGCGGTAGAGCATTTGGAAGCGATGTTGGTGATGGTGGGAGTTTATAATTTATAATTTAAAGGGGGCATCGCGATCGATGCTGTTTCCTCCACCCCCGAATTGGAAGCCTTTTTGGCGAAAGCGCAGGCTTGGCGAGAGTTCCTCTGGGCATGTGCGGAGCGCCCTTCGCTCCAAAGGCTGCCTCTCTTGCACCGCCGTCGTTCCCTCCTCCGTTGAGTGGTCCAACACGTAGGTAAGGGGGCGGGGGGGGGGACGGGACACGATCTACCATCTCCCCTCCCTCCCTGAGATTTCCATGCAGGTGTACTCGGGAAGAAAAAGGTACCACCGGGCTAAAGCGGACGTCCTGGATGGGGAAACCGTCTGCCTGTCTTGTCTTTCCAAAGGAAATCCTAAAAATGTTCGGTCTCCGTGTCGGATCAGTTGCTCTCCAACCTGCAGGGGGAAGAAGATCTGGAGTCTAGCCCGCTCGATCCATCCCAAACGAATGGCTTTCCACCCGATTTCTACCTCCTCCTTTGGATTTGCAAATTCTGACATAGGATCTAATTGGATCCCGGCCGGACTAGAGGATCCTTTTTAATTTAGAACAGGCTTAGACATTTTTTAAAATGATTATTTTTAAATCTTCCATGGGACAGATTGTAGTTTAGACAACAGGATCCCAGATTATATTTGTTTGTTTGTTTGTTTGTTTGTTTTATATGCCACTCTTCTCCGAAGACTCAGGGCGGCTTACAATGCATTAAGCAATAGCCTTCATACTTTTTTTATATATACCTGCTTAGTAGGCTTTCGGCCCCCCCTAAGCGGTGTTCTTTTTTATACAAAGTCAGTTTATTGCCTCCACAATCTGGGTCCTCATTTTACCTACTTCGAAAGGATGGAAGGCTGAGTCAACCTTGAGCCTGGTGAGATTCGAACTTGCAGTAATTGCAGGCAGCTGGCAACTAAGTGCTACTTTAACAGCACTTAGTCCACTGTGCCACAGATAATAAGAAGCATCATTATCTATTAAAAATAAATAAATACAGTGTTTGCATTGTAAAAGCCTTTTGACTTGACGCAGCAAGGAGGCCCACAAAATGATTTAAAAATGCAGGAAAAGATGTCTATAAATTGGTCTGCCCACTTGAAGATGGGTGAACTTCAGCTCCCAGAATTCCCCCCTGCCAGCATTGGGAATTCTGGGAGTTGAAGTCCACACATCTTCAAACTTGAGAAACACTGGCCTAAGACAATCACTTAAACATACGCACCTCTCTTATGTACAAACTATGCACTACCTACATACACGCCTCAACAAACCTGAAGGAAACATTTAAACAAAACACAGGTTTTAAGGAAAGAACATTCAGAAACAGAACCATTCTCTAATCAATTCAAAGGGGATACAAAAAAAGAGGGGGGGGGAATCAAAATGGCTTCAACCACATGATTTTGAAGTCCTGCTCTTTTCTATGTGTCGAGTTAGTTGGAAAGTATTTACAAATAACCAGAGCGTGTGTCCCTTTAAAAAGGGGAGGGGCTCCAATTGGTGGCCACCATTTTGACTTTTTTGACACCTCCCACTGTAAACACCTGGGATCAGCCTCTTAAAAAATGGGAGCGAAAGAACCTTGTAGCTCAATTACACATTTCTGTCCTGTAGTAATTCAATCTACATTTCTAAATCCCATTATTCTTTGTCTCTAGAGAATAGGAGCAAATTCACATTAGAAGCAGATGCCTGAAATTGCAGCGGGAGTTATGTCTGTTTCTTACCAAACTTTAAAACGGGCAGGAAGCAAACTTGCCCAATGGAAGTTTGCTTGATGTAATTTGCTTGGTCCCTTACTCACCTCAATTGCAAGATTGTGGGTGGCTGATTAAAAAGAAAATTGAAACAATAAGCTTTTTTTTTTTTTTTTTTTTTTGGCTTTTTGCATTTGTGATGGGATTTTTTTCTTTCTTTCTTATTTTAGTTTTGAAGATATTTTGCTGCTCGGGGGGTCTCTCGTTGAGCTGGGTGGCCCTATAAATTAAATAAATATATCAAACGGCAAGTAATGCAAAAGAGCAATTTAAATGAGGAACACTGAACTTGTTATAAAGTCCGTGGATATGATCGCTTAATTCAAATGGTTTCATTTCTCAAAAAGTTGCCGGGAGGCGGGAGGTGAAGGGGGGTGGTGGTGTAGAGGAGAGATTAGATGACATCATTTTTATTTTTCTCTGGGAAACTATTACCCTTCCACAAAGCCGATAAGGTTTCAAAAACAAAGGATGTAATCTGTCTAGCTATGGGATGTTAAAGAACAAAGAATCATTTTTAAAAGGCAAAAAAACTCACAACGTTTTATTGTTATTATTACTGCGCTATTTTTTTGTCCCACCTTCTTTATATAAAATGTTTTGGCCAGCTCAAGGCAACAAGCAACAATCCTTTCTAAGGTGGGTAAATTGAGGACCCAGTTTGTGGGGGCAATAAGCTGACTTTGTATAAAATATATACAAAAGTATGAAGGCTATTGCTTAATGCATTGTAAGCCGCCCTGAGTTTAAAAAAATTTAAATTTAAAAAAAAGCGTACTTACTATTCCTATTTTCCCCACAACAACAACCCTGTGAGGTGGACTGGGCTGAGAAAGAGGAACAGGCCCAAAGTCCCTCCAGCAGGCTTTTATGCCTAAAAAGGAACTAGAACTCACTGTCTCCTGATGATTGGCCCAAGGTCACCCAGCCGACTTTCATGCCTATGGCGGGACTAGAACTCACAATCTCGTGATTGGCCCAAGGTCGCCCAACTGGTTTTCATGCGTAAGGCGGGACTAGAACTCCCGTCACCTGATGATTGGCCCAAAGTCACCCAGCCCGCTTTAATACCTAAGACAGGACTAGAACTCACTGTTTCCTAAAACGGGGATGGGGTGTGGGACGGTGTAGTAAAAATTCTGACTGGCCCCGCCCCCATCTATTCTCTGCCTCCCAAGTCCCAGCTGATTGGGTGGAAATGGGGATTTTGCAGTAACCTTCCCCTGGAGTGGGGTAGGAATGGAGATTTCACAGTATCCTTCCCCTGCCATGCCCACCAAGCCACACCCTCAGAACCAATAGTAAATTTTTTTGAAGCCCACCACTGATCCAGCTCCTATCAGATGGTACTTTGAGGGAGTTCCCCTGAAGCTGGATAAACAGGCTGAGGGTTATGGGCCTTCAAAACCTGAATCAAAAAGATTTAAAGGCAAGCACTGTAGCCCCCCTGTAATGTTGGGTGATGGTGGAGGGGGAAACCCACATTTATGTCCGACCCAGCCTACCTGGGAGCTGGAGAATTCTGAAATTTCTAGAAAGCTGTAAGAATTCTGAGAGCTGAGTTCCCAAGGTCAAAAAACACTGCTTTTTACAACACTGAGGAGTAGCATTTGGATGTACAGATAATCTTCTTCTTATGACCACAATCGAGCGCAAAATTTATATTGCTAAGTGAGTTTTGCCCAGGGGTGAAATCTACTTCCGATGGTTTGGAAATGTGCGCTCTGTGCACACGTGGTAAAAAAAACAGGTTACTTCCTGGTTAAAACCAGGAAATAACGATGTCTGGGTGGATGGGCGGAGCCTTGCGCTGCCGCCGCTACCAGTTCTCCAAATCTATTGCCACTGCCGCTACCAGTTCGTTCAAACCAGTCCAAACCGGTAGCATTTCACCCCTGGTTTTGCCCCTTTTTACGATTTTTCGTGCCACTGCTACTAAGCAACTCAATTCAGTTGTTAGGTTTCTAACACACTTGTTAAGTGAATCTGGTTTGACTTTGCTTATCAGAAGGTCGTAAAAGGAGATCACATGACCATGGGAAATGTGGAAAACCATCATCAATATGAACCAGTTGCCAAGCATCTGAATCTTGATCATGTGACTTTGGGGAAGCTATAACAGTCGTAAGTGTGAAAAACCATCTTAACACATTTTTTGGGGGGAGTCGTAACATTTGAACGGTCTCTAAAGGAACCGTTGTAAGTTGAGGACCACTTGTACTTCAGCCTTCTGCGGGTGCCTCGTGATTTTGCTTAGCCTGTGCTGTTTCTGTTCCAATTTACGCTTGCTGGACGTTTCAATGTTACGTTGCAGTCATTCCTTTGAGAAGCAGATTAACCATATAGAGAGACTATTGTCTATATCCGTGATGGCGAATCTGTGGCACGCGGGCCACAGGTGAAACATGCAGCCATATCTGTGGGCACGCAAGCATTGCCCTAGCTCAACTTCAGCATGCATGCACGTGTGCGCCGGCCAACTGATTTTCAGGCCTTCCAGGCTCACCGGAACTTGGGAACCGGGCTGCTTCCGGTCTCCAGAGAGCCTCCGGGGGTTGGGGAAGGCCGTTTTCACTCTCCCCAGGCTCCTAGAAAGCCTCTGAAGCCTGGGGAGGGCGAGAAACGGACCTACCAGGCCCACTGTTGTGTTCCAAAAGAGGGGGAGAGTGCCGAGGCATGCGCGGCGGGAGGGGGGCAAGGCACATTGAATTATGAGTGTGGGCACGCACACACGCAACCCCCCCTCCCTCACTCCCCCCCATACTTTTGGCACACAGTGGCAAGAAGGTTAGCCGTCACTGGTCTATATAATGTTTCTTCGAGGTGTGATAATCGTGCGGTATACATTCCTTTGCACCTGGGATTAGGTACACATCACTTCACCTAATGGTTATGATGCACTTAGGTTTTTCCATCTTCTGTTTTATATGTGTGTGTGTGTGTGTGTGTTTGTTTTAATTTACAGAAGTGAGTATATGAGGAACTGCTTAAAGTGTTCAACCAGACCTGGTTATTTCAAATCCCTATTCAGCAATAATTTTGCTTTCTTTATTAAAAATCACTGCACATCCCTTGCTTACCTCCTATCTGTGGTTTTCTTCCTGCTTTTCTTGGTATTCTGGATCAGGAAGTAGGTTAGCTATCAAAGAAGGGTACTAGCTTTTAAAAGTGATGCTGTAACACTCTGTAATATTCCTTGGCCCAGCCTCTAAGCTTCCTCAAGGGTAACCTAACACCATGGGATTATTATGCTTTGCAAACCATGGGTGAGCAGAAGGGGGAAGTACGGTTCATCCTCGACTTATGACCACCATTGAGCCCAACGTTTCTGTTGCTAAGCAAGTCACTTGTTCGGTGAGTTTTGCCCGGTTTTACGATCTTTCTTGTCACGATTCTTAAGTGAATCTGGCTTCTCCATTGACTTTGGTTTTATGCTTTCTGAAATGATTCCTGCTGGATTAAAAACCGGAAACGGCCGTTGCAGAAGTTCCAGAACTTCCAGGAGGCCTGTTTTTTGCCCTCTTTGAGCCTCTGTGTGGGTCCTGCACTTACCTGGCATCCAAAATGGGCCACGTGGAGAATCCTGGGAGGGGCAGGGTGGGGTGGGTGGGGCCAGCCAGTCCTTGCAACTACTGGTTTCGCCAAACCAGATGTAAGAATTAGCATCCAGTTTGCCCGAACTGATCCGAACCAGCTGAATCCCACCCCTGATCATTCCCAAATTATATGTTTAAGTTTCGTTTAAGTTTATTCAGATTTATATACCGCCCTACTCCCCGAAGGGACTCAGGGGGTGAACAGCCAATTAAAATACAATATAATGCAAAAGTTAAAAATTTACAATAAATTATACAATTAGGCTGAAATAATTAAAATCCAATTTTAAAAACATTTAAAATCCAGTATAAAACCCATTTATAAAGGGAGGTTTAAGCCAGGCCAGCCTGATAAAATAGGAACGTGAGATGGCACATGGATTTGCCATTCTGATAATTTGAGTGTGTGTCTGTGTGTGTGTGAGTGTGTATATATAAACTACAGGTAGTCCTCAACGTATGACCACAATAGAGCCCAACATTTCTGTTGTTAAGTGAGACATTTTTTAAGTGAGCGTTGCCCTCATTTTCTTTCCTCAGTTGTTAAATGAATCATAGCAGTTGATAAGTTAGTAACGGTGGTTGTTAAATGAATCTGGTCAGAAGGTCGCAAAAAAGAGATCACATGACCCTGGGATACTGCAACCGTCGTAAAGATGAGTCAGTTGCCCAGCATCTGAATATTAATCACATGTCCATGGGGCAGGGGTGAAATCCAGCAGGTTCTGGAGAACCGGTAGCGGAAATTTTGAGCAGTTCGGAGAACTGGCAAATACCACCTCTGGCTGGCCCCAAATTTTGCAGTATCCTTCCCCAGGAGTAGGGAGGGATTTTGCAGTATCCTTCCCCCAGGAGTGGGGAGGGAATGGGGATTTTGCAGTATCCTTCCCCTGCCACGCCCACCAAGCCACACCACGCCCACCAAGCCACGCCCACAGAACCGGTAGTAAAAAAATTTAGATTTCACCACTGCCATGGGATACTGCAACGCAAACGGTCATAAGTCAGACTGTTCAGTGCCGCTGTAACTTCGAACGGGTCACTGAATGGACTGTTGTAAGTTAAAAGGAAGCGGGGGGGGTGGGGAGAGAAAAGAGCTCAAAAAGAGGAGAAAAGCTCAAAACAGCAGGGAACAATTGGAACGAAAATAAAACTAGTGTGAATCAGGGACAGTGCAGCTGGTTGCCATATTCTTCTTGTTCATCCTCCCCAGAGTAGTTTTCCTACTAATGCTTGACGTCAAATTTAATTGATGAATTAATGATGGGGGGGTGGGGTGGGGTGTTCTTTGTTTGGTTTTTATTTTAAAAACATGCCCTTGAAAATGCAACTGAATAGGAACTTCATGGTGGGCTCAGATAGGAGAAAGCACAGCCAGGCCATGAAATTGGTCACAAGCCACACAAGTGGAATTAAGAACAACTTCCTCTTACCCAAAATGCTGGAATCCCTCAGCAAGTGATTTCTTTGGGTTGGTAGCATCCGTGGACGCCTTCAACTAACAAAATAAGAGTTTTATAAGGTAACGGTAAAGGTTCCCCTCGCACATCTGTGCTAGTCGTTCCTGACTCTAGGGGGCGGTGCTCACCTCCGTTTCAAAGCTGAAGAGCCAGCGCTGTGGTCCTGTGGCTGACATGAATAAATGCAAAAGGCGCACGGAACATTGTTAGCCCCCCACCAAAGGTGGTCCCTATTTTTCTACTTGCATTTTTTACCTGCTTTCGAACTGCTAGGTTGGCAGAAGCTGGGACAAGTCACGGGAACTCGCCCCGTTACACGGCACTAGGGATTCGAACTGCTGAACTGCCGACCTTTCGATCGACAAGCTCAACATCTTAGCCATTGAGCCACCGCGTCCTCTCAACAGTTCAGTTAGAACAGAGTTTCCCAATCTTGGCAACTTTAAGATGTGTGGACTTCAACTCTCAGAATTCCCCAAACTGGCTGAGGGAATTCTCGGAGTTGAAGTCCACGTCTCGTGAAATGGCCAAGGTTGAGAAACCTTGAGTTAGAGGGAGTTTACTAAAGCAGAATCTCTTTGGGTGATTTGAAATGGTTCTCCCCAGATTTTCTTGCTAAATTGTCATTTATGAAATAATCTGCCCTTACTTATTTTCTATCTCTTGAGCATTTAGATCTTGTCCTTCCTTCACTTGCCCCATAATCTCTCCAACCAGTGAAACTGCTTAAAGAAATTTGATCTTTGTCTGAATGGGTTTTCTCAATATCAGTTGAGATATATCCAACTTACGGCCAATGCGTTGAATTGGTAGGACTATGAGCAAACCAAGGTTCTTTTGAAAAAAATAAATAATAAATTCGTTTTTGGCAAACCCAGTGAATTTCTTTATCTAATCCTCCTCCTAATGGTGGGAAAGGAAGGGAAGGGGATGGGGAGAGGGGAGGGGAGGAAAGGGATGTGAAGGGAAGGGGAGGGAAGGAAGGAAAGGAAAGGAAGGGGAAGGGTGGGAAGGGAAGGGAAGAGAAGTGGGAAGGAGAGGAAAGGGAAGGGATGTGAAGAAACAGGGAGGGGAGGGAAGGAAGGAAGGAAAGGTCTCACTAGGTGGCTCAGTGGTTAAGACACCGAGCTTGTTGAACAGAAAAGTCGGCAGTTCAGCAGTTCAAATCCCTAGTATAGGTCTCCTGCGTGAACGAGGTTGGACTAGATGACCTTCAAGGTCCCTTCTAACTTTGTTACTCTTACTGAAAGGAAGGGAAGAGGGAAGGGGAGGGAAGCGGAAGGAGAAAAATGACCCTTGAGGCTGGGCCACTTTTACCAAGGGATATTCTTCAAATCCACCTTTGATCTGAAGTGCGAGAGACACCATTTTAAAAATCCCAGGCCCAATTGCCGCCTTCCCTTTGTTTTTGCAGTCTTCTGGACTTCTTGCTAAGCTAACATGCTGTTGTTTGCTCTGGTTTATTTATAGCCATCCAATTGGAAAGGACCCATGGAAAATAATGCTGAATAAAAGGGATTATTATCATTGGCTTGAAACGGGACGGGCGTAATTAACAGGGGACAGAAGTGGAAGAAACACCGCAAGGCAAACTCCATCAAAGTAAGGCCAGTCCGAGATTTTTTTAAATTATTTATTTATTTGTATATTTATTTATTATTATTTTTTCATTCTCTCCTGCTGGCCTCCAGGAGGCCCAATCACTTCCCCTGAGTATTGCTTGAACCTCTCAATCCCCCAACAGAGCCCCAGGTTCACTGTAGGGGAGATTACTCCCTGTGCTGATCAAGTTTAATGCCTTTACGGAGAGCAATTGGCTTCTCCAAGCAAGGTTTAATAGGGTTTATGGTGGCGGCAAAGACCTTTGATGTTTAAAACGAGAGAAACAGCTCGGTAGCAGGCAGTGTAAGGCATGGGACCTCCTGTACGAAGCAGGAAATTTAAAATTCTGCAAACTCATTGAGAGGAAGCACAGCTGATCTATATACCCATGGATTTCCTAGAACAGCAAAGTTATACGTACATACTCCTAAGAGAGGGATAGAATCAAGACCACGTGAAGTGTTAATACCACTTTATAATGCCTTGGTAAAGCCGCACTTGGATTACTGCATCCAGTTGTAAAAAAGATGTGGAGATTTTAGAAAGAGCGAAGAGAAGAGCAACGAAGATGATTAGGGGACCAGAGGCTAAAACACATGAAGAACGGCTGCAGGAACTGGGTATCTCTAGTTGAATGAAAAGAAGGACTAGGGGGAGACATGATGGCAGGGTTCCAATATTTGAGGGGCTGCCCCAAAGCAGAGGGGGTCTCCAAAGCACCAGAAGGCAGGACAAAAAGCAATGGATGGAAACTAATCAAAGAGAGAATCAATCGAGGAGAAATTTCCTGACAATGAGAACAATTAATCAGTGGTTTCAACCCTCCAGAAGTTGTGGGGTCTCTAACACTGGAGGTTTTCAAGAAGGGATTGGACAGCAAATTGTCTGAAATGGCATAGGGCAGAGGTCTTCAAACTTGGCAGCTTTAAGACTTGTGGACTTCAACTCAGAAGCATAGCTGGCTGGAGAATTCTGGGAGTTGAAGTCCACAAGTCTTAAAGCTGCCAAGTTTGGGGACCCCGGTATAGGGTTTCCTGTTTGAGCAGGGGGTTGGACTAGAAGACCTCCAAGGTCCCTTCCAACTCGGTTATTCTGTAAGTATACAGGGGGGGGTTGGCGGTGGGAATAGCTTGTTCCTAATAAGCTTGCTTGCTTGGATGGATAGATTGTGATTTTGCTCTGCCACCTCTCACCTCAACCTACCGTTAGGAAGAATACCACTTCCTCGCTGGGCAGAAAGAAAACAAAACCAGCCAGCAACAAAGAAAGTTTTCCTGCTCAATTGCTGCACATTAGGCGGCTGTTAAAGCCAGACAAACAGAGACTGTAAAAAGAAAGAGAGAGAGAGAGAGAGAGAGAGAAGGAAGGAGGGGAAGAGAAGTGTAATTTTGACCAAGTTCTTATTCTGCAGCGTAGCAAGCTCTGCCTTGGGCAGCTTGCAAGACAAAGGGCCTTTTTGTGACCTCCCCAAGTTCACGCTATGAGATTTGGCAGTGGTGCAACTTCCCACTGATTTTGGACAGCAAACAAAAGGAAATAGGTGGCTAAGCTTTTGATAGGTTCAGCACACCTAGAAACGTTAACCCCTGCCTGCCATGCCCTCCAAAGCAAGGCAGAACTGGGGGCAGAATGGATAAGAATCGTGCTCCAGCTCTCTCTCTCTCTCTCTCTCTCTCTCTCTCTCTCTCTCTCTCTCTCTCTCTCTCTCTCTCTCTCTCTCTCTCTCATTATCAGAGATCACTATTTAATTCGGATCCTGTGATAAGACCTTTTACATTGGTAATGCTTTTCCCATTGTGGCAAATTGATATGAAAAACCAATGGAGCAGCTAATGCTAAGATCAATACTAAAGAAGAGGCAGCTGTGACTTCACATTGGTGGGAACAGATAATTACAGGCAGTGGTGGGATTCAGCCGGTTCGGGCAAGTTTGGGCGAACAAATTGTTAAATTGCTGACTGGCTCTTCTCCTCCTCACCCCTTTCAGGAGTCCCCACATGCCCCGGTTTGGCTCCCAGGTAAATACAGGGAGGCCTACTAGGCCCAAAACGGGGCGTGGGGGCGGGGGATGCTCCCCCGCGGCCCGTTTTTGCTCCCAGGGGGGTGCAGCAGGCCAAGTGCTGCCTGTCACACACCCATGGCCACGCCCACCATGGCCACGCCCACCCAGCCGGTCATTAGGGCAGAGAACTGTTTGTTAAATTATTTGAATCCCACCACTGATTACGGGTAATATCGTCGGCTTGCAAGAGTTGCGTGTCGAAGGATACCCTGGACTGACCCTTTTCAAAGAATGCATCTTCCACTTCTGGATGAAACGCAACCACAACATAAAACGTACAATAATGAGGTTGAAGGGATCTCGAGGGTCTTCTAGTCCAACCCCCTGCTCAAACAGGAGACCCTATACCAGGGGGGGTTGCATGCGGATGTGCCCACACCCATAATTCAATACCCCCTGTTCCCTGCCCTCCTGTGCATGCACATGTGACACCCTCCCCCCCCATGCTCCCCTCACTTTTGGCACTCAAGGGCAAAAAGATTACCGATGGGGGTGGTAGGCCTGTTTTTCACCCTCCCCAGGCTCCAGAGGCTTTCTTGGAGCTTGGGGAGGGAGAAAACGGCCGCCCCACCACCGCCCAGAGGCCCTCCAGAGGCTGAAAATGCCCTCCCAGAGCCTCCACACAGGACCTGTACTTACCTGGCATCCAAAACGGGCCACATGGAGACTCCTGGAAGGGGAGGGCTGGTATAGGTGGGTCCAGCCGAAAATCAGCTGGCTGGCCCACACATGCATGCTGGAGCTGTGCTAGGGTAACAGATACGGCTCCGCGTGCCAACTGTGGCATCTGTGCCATAGGTTCGCCATCACGACCCTATACCTTGTGTACAAATCGCCGTCCAGCCTTCTCCTGAAAGGCCTCCAATGAAATGCCCAGCAGCTGGAACAGCTGTCATATAACTTCGTTTTCAGAAAGCTGCAATTCCTAGACAGCTTTCTATATGCAAGCCCCATGGTCCACTACCTGCAAAGCCACCTTTAAGACCATCTGCCCCCTGCCAGACTGAAAAGCTGTTTCTGTTCCTTCGGGGACGGGGGGGGGGGGGACGGGGGAACGGACGGACGCCTGAAAACCGCCGCCGAAAGCTTTTACAACTGACTGTATTCTGCAGTCTGTTTGTAATAAAACCCAGAAGCAGCCGAGCTGCAGGAACGTCAGTGCATATGACCTGAAGACCATCTTGGGATTTCAGAGGTAGGTCTCAGCGCAATTACGTTCCTCTTTGCTTTCCGACAGGAGCAGCCAGACTGAAGTCTGGGCTTGGGGGGCCAACCCAGAGAAGCAGTGAAGAAAGAGATGGAGAAGCCAGCCAGTCTACTGATAGTTGTTTTGGTCTGGAGAAGAATAAAGAGGGAAAGAAAAAAGAATCCAGTTTACTAGAGAAGAAGGAAACAACAACTCGCTACCCTTGCTGGACATCCTGACCAGCAGAGACCATAATGGCAAATTCGAAAGGCAAGTCTACAGGAAAAAAAACGACAACCCACCCATACTAACCAGGTGCTCTACTACCAAAGCGACAGCCCAGCTTCCCATAAGAGCAGCTGTATAAGGACTTTATTTAAACGAGCCCAAACACATCTGCAGCTACAGAGAACGACAGACCAGTGGTGAAATCCATTTTTTTTTTTTACTACCGGTTCTGTGCACGTGGCGTGGTGTGGCTTGGTGGGCGTGGCAGGGGAAGGATACTGCAAAATCCCCATTCCCACCCTAATCCTGGGGGGAAGGATATTGCAAAATCCCCATTCCCACCAGGGGTAGGTTCTACTTACCTTTACTACTGGTTTGTAGCGGGGCCGCGCACGTGTGCTCTTCTGTGGATGCGCAGAAGCGTTTTGATGACGTTGGGGGTCAGTGGGAGGAGCCTCCCGCCGGTTTTACCATCACTGGGCGACCCACCACTGATTCCCACCCCACTCCTTGGGGGGGGGGGGGGAAGAATACTGCAAAATCTCCATTCCTTGCCCACTTTGGGGCCAGGCAGAAGTCGTATTTGCCGGTTCTCCGAACTGCTCAAAATTTCCGCTACCGGTTCTCCAGAACCCGTCAGAACCTGCTGGATTTCACCCCTGCGGCAGACCCAAAGGTGCTTTTCCAAGAGGCAACTGGATTTTCTGGTAAAAGAAAGTCCGGTTGCCTCTTGAAAAAAGCACTTTTGGGACAACCATGACCTGGATGACAGAGGATGTCCATGGACATCCAGAACAGCAGAAGAAGGAAAGGAAGCTTCTATGCAACGCATTCCCACAAAAAGGGACATCCATGCAACTTTTATCACTCAACTCAATCACTGACTACTCAATCCAACACAGCACAAACCCTAAAATGAATTACACTGCCATTCATCAAGAACAATGGTGCAATTCAGCTGGTTCTATCCGGATCGCGCGAATTGGGAGGCTCCACCCACCTGCCCTGATGTCATTTTTTTACCTTTTGTGCATGCGCGAAACGCTTGCGTGCGCTCACATTTCTGAACCGCTAGCGAAGGTTAAGTAAATACCACCCCGATCATCGCATGCACAAGTTTTGGTCACTCGGTACAGAAAAGGTTAGCCATCGCTGTGATAGCGCAAGGGTGGGTGGGCGGGGCCAGCCACTGATCAGAACTACTGGATTGTGCGAACCGGTGTGAGCCAGCAGCTGCCCACCACTAACCATAATTAAGGCGGGAATACGGCCTTAAGCCATTGTGGTTGTAAGTTAAGGCATCAACTACTGGACCTGATTTTTCAACATTTTTTTGTGGCAGTCAATAAACTCCGTTTCCCTAAATAGGTATTTTTGCCGGAAACTGGAAGAAAATGCTAGAAACCATAAAGCCCGGTTAGTGCAGTGCAGGACACTGTAAATGGATATAAAGATAAACTGGTTGCCAAGAGGCCAGAATGCATTCATGTGACTGTCCAGTCTCTCTCTCTCTCTCTCTCTCTCTCTCTCTCTCTCTCTCTCTCTCTCCATTCATGTGACTGTCCAGTGTGTGTATCTCTCTCTCTCTCTGCATTCATGTGACTGTCCAGTGTGTGTATCTCTCTCTCTCTCTCTCTCTGTGTATGTGTGCGCAGCAGTGGTGGGTTTCAAAATATTTTACTACTAGTCCTGTGGGCGTGGCTTGATGGGCATGACATGGCTTGGTGGGTGTGGCAGGGGAAGAATACTATAAAATCTCCATTCCCACCCCACTCCAGGGGAAGTTTACTGCAAAATCCCCATTTTCTCTCGATCAGCTGGAACTTGGGAGGGAGAGAATAGATGGGGACAGGGCCAGTCAGAATTTTTACTACCGGTTCTCTGACCTACTCATAATTTCCGCTACCGGTTCTCCAGAACTGGTTAGAACTTGCTGAAACCCACCTCTGAACATCTTGCCTTCCGAAGTTGTGGGTGCTCCATCACTGGAGGCTTTTAAGAAGAGCCTGGACGGCCATTTGTCTGGAATGGTATAGGGGGTCTCCCGCTGGAGCAGGGGGTTGGACTAGAAGACCTCCAAGGTCCCTTCCGACTCGGTTATTTTCTATGTTCTAATCTGCAGCTGCCTGGCTTTCCCTTCTCCCTTGCCTTGTTGATT